>JAQISU010000057.1:4360000-5560000 GCA_029339505.1 Unio delphinus | reverse complement strand
CTGCCTCGCTAGGCGCTCAGCATTAAAAGGTTAGGACTGGTCGGCCTTGTGTCAGAATAATGTAACTGGGTGGACATCATGCTACATGTCTGCGGTATGATGCCCCAGTTTTAGACATCACTATAAACTGCCACACTGCAGACATCGCAGCGATATAACTGAAAAATTGTTAAACCTACGTTAAAAATATAAATAAATCACACACACACACACACACACGCGCGCGCGCGCGCGCGTTATACGGGATTTATCATGATGCTATATCCGGGGTTGTAATAGCCCATTTATGTATTACATAGTATATTTGTATTAGACATATATTTGGAGTTATCACGTATTTACCTAGAAATTTGTATTAGACAGTTTACTATATTTGAAGTTACATACCTGTCACGTACGTATAGCATATTTGACTTACCAGACATACCTGATCAGACATATTTTAGTCATATTAGATCATCATTTTTCTATACAATTAGTACATTTTGTCTGCAGTTTTTAAATAACATATGACTACGTATGTCCTAAAAAACAACATGATGTGACATGACCACCACCCTAATAGTTGTTTACATTCGACTAGCTGGTAAGTTTCTTTGAATACGTACCCAACGAGGAGCTCGGTTGTAGAAATAAGAAATACACAATCCAGACATTACAAAGATTTCGAGCCTTTTCAGTGTACATCTTATGTGCCTTCATGACGGACAGAACAGTCTTATTCCACGATTTCTACAACTGCAGTCAGACTTAACAGATAATGACTCGGGTACAACAAACGTCTCTTTCCGGAACGTAATGAATGTTAAATGCGTCGTACACATTCGTCAAGCTCTGTTGATGTTCATTGGAGTATAGAGTTTCAAATATCACGTGACTAGTAATGGAATGTCTATAGGCGTATTATTATTATTACTATTATTATTATTATTTTTATTATTATTATTATTATTATTACTATTATTATTATTTTTATTATTATTATTATTATTACTATTATTATTATTATTATTATTATTTTTATTATTATTATTACTATTATTATTATTATTTTTATTATTATTATTACTATTATTATTACTATTATTATTATTTTTATTATTATTATTATTATTATTATTATTATTTTTATTATTATTATTATTATTATTATTATTATTATTATTATTATTATTATTATTACAGGATTGAAACCGAATGGAATTTGGGACTGAGTGATAACAACACAATGCAAGTGAATGTAAGTTTATGAAATAAAAAATAAATGTTCATGAGAATATATATATAGATTCACAAACCCACCCACTAAATATGATACAAGACAATCATACCAAACATGTTATTAAAAGTTAACACATTCTTGTATAAAATAAAGATGAATATGGTTCATACATCCATATTATGTACAATGAAACAGTATGATTGACATAATTATGTGATACAAATAAACAACTATATAATGCAAAGAAAAATAAGTAGGGTTTACACAACCATACGTCCTTGTTTACACAGCACAGTGTACACTGCTCTTATTCAGAGTTAGGAATTCACATCACTATTCCTTGGCCATCTCTAGAATCCAAAATTCCGATCCTACAATTCCAGTCATGCAACAGATCAGGTCATGCCGTTACCATTTTGTTCTTCCATCCATCCATCAATCTACCAAGCTGGTCATATTAAATTAACTCAATGCTGAGAGGAGATCCATAAATGCATGATAAGGCAATGTTTTGCTTCAAAATAAAGCCCATATATATATATATATATATATATATATATATATATATATATATATATATATATATATATATATATATATATATATATATATATATATATATATATATATATAAGGATGCAAAATTGACTTGTATATTATTTACCCCTAATTTACCTCAAACCCATAATGGCTGTAGAAAGTCGTAAGTTATTGCCACTTCTTGACAAGATCCAAGCGATCACTGTGTCGCATAAATCAATATATATGACTCCTATAAATACAGAGGAAATAAATGTTGACAACCAGGGTTAAAGTACCCATGCATGCACATCATGCAATATGGGAATCTCGCTGCGACCCATCTATGATGAGATGCATGTATTGCCAAGTCACCACAGAAGAAAATAAATATGAACTACTTTTGGTGACGCTTTATACATCAAAGAAAACAAATACCCAAAGTGTTCTAAGACATTACGCATTGGCCTTATTCGGTGACAAGTATTATTATTATTATTATTATTATTATTATTATTATTATTATTATTATTACTGCTATTATTATTATTATTATTATTATTATTATTATTATTATTATTATTATCCTGATTTTTGTGCGTGTGACCAGAAAAACTAAAATTCTAATCGTTAAAAAAATGTTCATCACAATTTTTAATATACAAAATATATGACGAATTATTATTATTATTCTTGTTTCGTTTTTTTATTTTTCGGAACGAAATAAAAAATTGCTAATAGATCAAATGAAAATTTTTCGCTTAAAATCCAATTATTCTTAAAGTAAGGATTTAATTTCTCGCTCTATTTCGTTTCGGATATAAAATGATATCGCTTGTTTCATCAATTATGTTATCAACATAGAATCTTTATCGTTCAATGCGACACGAAGAAAATAAATCCGTTATCGCATGAAATGCCTACTTCTATAAGTTTCACACCTGACACATCTTAAATCAAAAATACTATTTAGTTTTTCATCTCGTTTTCATTAGGCAAACACTTTGCACACAATTATTATTTCTGTTGAATTTAAGCTTGTTTGTTTCTGCTTCTTTTCCATATACACCATAATATTATTTTAGCCCTTTGAAGAAAATAATAATACCAGAGACTAACACCCTACATAAACTCGTATACTGAGCAAATACCTTGATGTGTGAATTGAGGCAGAGGGATAAAACAATGCAAATTGGTTGCAGAAATAAAGCAAGGCACCAAATCCTCGATGAGAGTTTTCTCCCAAGAGAGGAACCGCAAGAGTGGCCTAGTGGTTAGAGTGTCCGCCGCGGAAGCGGGAGGTCGTGGGTTCGATCCCTGGCCGAGTCATACCAATGACTTACAAAAATGGTACTATCAGCTGCCTCGCTTGGTGCTCAGCATTAAGAGGCTAGTGTTAGGACTGGTTGGCCTGGTGTAAAGATAATGTGACCAGGTGGAACATCATAGCTATATTTCTGCGTCATGATGCCCCAGTGTAAGACATCACTATAAACTGCCTCACTGCAGACATCGTAACGATATGACTGAAAAATGGTTGAAGCTACGTTAAAAATCATAATCACACACACACACACACACACACACACACACACACACACACACACACACACACACATTCTCTCTCTCTCTCTCTCTCTCTCTCTCGAGATCGAGAGAGAGAGAGAGAGAGAGAGAGAGAGAGAGAGAGAGAGAGAGAGAGAGAGAGAGAGAGGAACGTTTCAAAGGGTCAGACATTCTAGTAAGTATCGAAGTGATAGTTGGAATATATTACAGGTACGATACTTACAAAACTTGGGCAATGGGCAGTATCTCTTGATTCAAAAGAACATAAAGGTCCTACTTGAAGGAATAGTCATTATGGGAAATTATAACAAGAGAAGAGGCTATGCCCAACCATTGTGCATTATCGCCACTAAGTAAGCATCTCTGTTATCTAGCGATTTATTATTCAGGTTTGTATATCATCCCTACGCCGACCGACTTATAAGTCGCAGTTTGTTTGTTATGAATAACAATACTGTTCAAACCACTTTGGCATTAATACCTTATTAATTTTTCGGAATTTGTAAGGTCATTCTAATAAATTTCTTGATTGTAATTAAAACTAATTTAAATTGTCGTAAACAAAATGTATTAACATTTATTTTTGTAAAACGTAAAATTTCTATGCTTATTGGAGTACTTCAGTTGTCTTCATTTTGTGAGGTGCTTAGTTTTGTACATTATTATCTCTTATAAGTGATCGATTTTGATAGACACCGACACTCGTGAAGTTGGATGCTCAACAAGAGTGTGTGACGAGTGATCTGTATTTGAACGTGGCTTTTCAGTCATGTAGCTATGATGTATGCGGTGTGATAGTTTATAGTGATATCTAGCACTGGGGCATCATGCCGCAGACTTGTAGCATCATGTCCCACCCAGTCACATTATCCCGACACGAGGCCGACAGTCCTAGCACTAACCTCTTATTGCTGAGCGCCTAGCGAGGCAGCTGCTAGTACCATTTTTGTAAGTCTTCGGTATGACTCGTCCAAGGTTCTAACCCACGACCTCCCGCATCTGAGTCGGTCGCTCTAACTACTAGACCACTGGAGCGTTCCTTTAGCTCAGCAAGAGAGAAATTGAAAGAAAAAGCCATATAAAAGGTGAATAAAAATTACGAGTAATTGAATATCTTTTATAGCGATCATATGTAAGGAAAGTATATAACGGGTCATTTATAACTTTACGGACAGTGAAAATTTAAGATAGGGAATGTTTAGTGACAATGTATTGACTGTCGAGAGACAATAGGAATTCGACAGGGGTCATCTCGAGGTACGAAAACACTGGGAAAACAATTGTAACAAAGCTGCAAGGGGTTCACCTGAATTGGGAGGAACAGTGTTGCAAGGGCTGAAATGAATACGCGATACTCTACGGTAAAACTCATTATAGTTATAGACGTAGAGACATGGTTAGAAACATACACATACATATATTTAGCTTCATAAACCTATCAAGCAATTATACAACCGGATAAAACAATTTGTACGCAAGAGAGAAAATGCATTTTCTGAGACATATAAGTAGCTCTTTCTTTCTTTCTTTCTTTCTTTCTTTCTTTCTTTCTTTCTTTCTTCTTCTTCTTCTTCTTCTTCTTCTTCTTCTTCTTCTTCTTCTTCTTCTTCTATTAGTACTACTGTCTCTCTTCTCTTCTTCTTTTCTTCCAGTTCCTTAT
The DNA here is from genome assembly GCA_029339505.1 of Unio delphinus. Classification (NCBI taxonomy): domain Eukaryota; kingdom Metazoa; phylum Mollusca; class Bivalvia; order Unionida; family Unionidae; genus Unio; species Unio delphinus. The sequence goes on along the minus strand of JAQISU010000057.1, from coordinate 5,555,033 downwards.
CTTCTTCACTATATTTGTCTTCTTCTTTTTCTCAACCCTTTCCTTCTCCTCTTCCTCCAACTCCTTCTCCTCTTTTTCTGTTGTCATTTTCTTCCTCTTTAATTATTTTTTCATTATATCTTCTCATCTCCTTCTTTTCCCTCAATTTCCTGCATTGTTTCTTTGTTCTGTTTGATCAAATTATTTTAGTCTTTCTTTTGCCTTCCTCATATCGTTAATTACAATGTTGACTCTGGAAGCTATAAAAACCATACTCTAACCGTATTAGCATTTCCTCCGCCGAACCCAGTCATCCCGTACCCCTTGCGAACTTCTGTCACTTGTATAGGATATTTGATAGCCATCGCTAACTATTTAGTGTTAAATGCCACGATTGACTCGACTCTTGAATTAAGGTCGCACGCGTCTATAGGGCACGCGTGACCGTTTTATACCTTCATACGATGACTACTTAATTAATCGCGTGGAAACGAAATAGTGCCTCGTCCCCCGGCGCATATATGCCTTCAAAGAGTGCTATTTTATTAAGCCGAAAGGTCGTGTGACAAAAAAGTTCCAAACGACCTGTATAGAATGCTATCATGAGTGGGAATAGACCAAACACACACTCAGTTTAATTTAATGTCTGTCTACTACAGTAAAATATGTCTAGTCTGATTGGGCAATATTCCGGTTAGAAATTTAAAGAATGTAAAGGGTTTCCTTTATGAAATTGTCTCTGGTATTGGATTCTCCTGTTTCAGGTGCTCTAATAACGCATGGGTGATCACTAATGAACATCGTTTTGTCAATATTGTTTTGTTTGACCGATATTAATGATGCTAATATGGCCCAAAACTCAGCTGTGTATATAGACACGTCTCCGGAGTTACTCTCTACATTTAGTTGGGAATACTCCTTCCTGTTAATATTGTTATGTCTTAATATTGTATGATATCTAATTTATACACAATAATTGGGCTTGCTGAGGCAATTACCGGGTATCCATATACTATCTGTGAACTTATATGGGCTCTGTATAGCATTTTAATGTTTTTGGTTAGTTTCCCTGGTGGTACCTTTGAGGTTTCTTATCAAATTTAGATCTAATATATATCTTCGTGTTAAATACGATGGTTCCTCATTAAGTCTTGGTCAAAATAAATGCCTAGAAATTAGGCTATTTTGATGAAACTTATCTGGTGGCTTTGTACAGATACTTTTGGGTAGTTAATATTTCTTTGTGCTTGGGACGAAAATATGACCACTACGGATTTCCCGTGGGATATGTTAAAGCCCATTTGTTAGTCCTTCGACCTTTTTGGTTTAGATGTTCTTGAATATCTCCAGTAGCTCTGCTGCTGGTTAGGTTTCATGTTTTACAAATTCCACTGATATGAGCAATTTGGGATCGATCTATGTTCCTAGGTTCAGAGTTTGATCTAAGTCATTAACGATTATGTTAAATAGGGTTGGACTAAGGACACTTCCTTGGAGTAGGTACCATTTTCTAGTGGAACTGTATCTGAATATTCGTTCCCTATTCTTATTTGGATTCTCCTTCCGGCGATAAAATCATTTATCCAGCGATGAATCCGACCCATTATTCGGTATGATTATACATATGTTTTCTGTTAGGGTATTTTGTCTATACGCATTGATATCCGCAGGGTCTTTGCTCGGTTTAGTGATTGAGATAACGATTGCATGTTTCCAGTTATTGGGGATTTTACATCTTTTCTAATATTGCATTAAGCAGATCACGGATTATAGGTTCAAAATGTGTCTGGAATAGTTTGGTAGATTTCGTATCCAAATTACAATTTTCACGGCGAGGTCTTTTATCTTTTCCTCAAGGCGGTTTTCCATTCTTCGCTGTTAAAATTTTCATTTAATAGGGATATCTTTTGCTCTAGACCTGTACAGAGATGAGATAATTTTTCTTCTACTTGCTTGCGATGCTCCTGGAATTCCTTTGTGCAGTTGGCATTACTACTCATATCTGAGATTCGTGTAGCCAGTAGGTTTGTTCTCTGACAGTGGTTACTCCTGATAGTTTTTTGGATGCTTGGGTTTGGCTTGTCTTTAATTGTGTTAATCCTATCCCTTACATGTTTTACATTACATTTGATGTCGAAGTTTAGCAGACGTTTTGCCTAGATGTTTGCTTGGCACTCTTAATAATATTATTGTCTTCATTGTCTTGACTTTTGTATAGTAAGAAGTCATTCGATCGAGCAGAGTGTTCGAATTTATTGTGCGTTTTCTTTATGGCTTTGAGGGCTTGCTTGCATTCGATATTCCAACATCTGACTGAGATATTTGTGTCCCGCCCCCTGCTTTGGATTATAAAGCTAATTTGGGGTCTTACGCTATGTTTACTAAGTTATCTAATCGAGCCTTTGCCACATCGAATATATGGTCCTAATGGCGGGGATTTAAGTCACCTTATAGCATGCAAATTTAGTGGACCAGTTTTGTTAGCTTGTTTATTTAAGTTATCCACTATATCATGAAATGTAGAAAGAAGAGAGAAAGTTTTGTTATCATGGCTGTAGTTGTATTTAAAGAGAATTTGTCATGGGGGTGATTTGATTGCCATTCACATTGGGAATCCTGTACTTGCATTGCATTGCCAAGTAGATCCCATTTATAATGCGGCCTTACATACAGCACATCATACTCCCTATACTCCTATGTAGGTTGGCAACCGTATGCCACCTCCCCCGTCACATCTACATTGAAGGCGTCTATTTGAATTTATAGCAACCTGTATGATAGCAGGACACATTACATGATTCAATTGTGTTCATGCTTGTAATGCGCTTTAAACTGGATACAGATTTTGTGAAGGGTAGTTAAGAAGGATATACATGTAAGTTATATGGTTATAAAACCTTTGTCAATTTTATGGAATTCCTGTTCTTGCATTGCTTGATGGATCACCTTTATGATACTGCCTACAGTGCCACCGAGGGCCTGTCTGATATCATTACTAATTACATGATCTGTTAGCGAGAGGTTGAGAGATAATTAAGTTAGATAGTAATATATGGTAGAAAGTTAACTTTTGGCGATGTTGGAGTGGTATTAAATTTTTCCAACTTTGTATATCTCTCGCAGGAAAAGCAAACTTGATTCGGTTGTTAGGTTTGGATTTGGATTGATTTGATACAACAATTATTAGTGGGAATCGGACAAACCAACGATTTTAAGGGAGCTGACTAGATTTTCCCGTTGTTTTTTTATTTATTTGGGACACGTGTTGTAGATCCTTAATGTTGTGGCAATAGGTGGAATTGGTACTACGTTCTATATTGAATTTGATTTTATTTTCCCCATACCACCTGCTAGAAACGTTTTGCCAGTTTTAATCCTGTTTATGACTCATAGGTTATGTTTCTTGGACTCTGATTTTGCAGCACACTGTTTTCTGTATTGAGTAAAGTGTACAACCTTTAGGGCAGAAATCTCTTTCTGTTTGCTATTTTGATATGATTTTCTTGTATATCTCTGGAAGGCTGTAGTCGATATGGGTGGGGTTTAGGTCGTTAAATTTGGATTTTGCTGCCAAGTCGGTTTTGTTATGCTTGGTATGCTAATACGTGATGACACCCACATGAATTCTACAATTTGGTCATGTTTCAGCATGTTATTTAGCAGCAATTTTGTTTCTTTAAGGAGGTTTTCTCGCCAAGTTCTGATTCTATTTTCCATATATTTTAAAACGCTTAGCAAATCGCTAATTATTAGCGATTTGGAGGACTTATGATTGTCTGCCAGTTATATTGCTTCTAACATATATATATAGGTCTTTTTTTGAGTCAAATGTTGTTGCTAGGAAGTTTATAATGTTTTTGCTTTATCATGGAATGGGGTCTGGGTCTTGGATGATTTCTGCCTGAAGACTAGTATTATTTAGTTCCTTACTTAGTTGATGTATCATCATTTCAGAAGGTGGGATAAGAACGAGTCTCGTAGTAAACGGGACATTGAATCTCTCGTTAGATGGAAGGGTTCATGTACTGAGATTCTGGCTGCATATCTTTAAACCAGTTCTTCTCTTCTTTGTACGAGAGGTGTGTCACCTGTGAAGATCTAAAATTCTTCTTTAGAACTATTTATAGGGAACATGTACATACCCGTAAGTCTTTGATTAGATTATGTCGAATCGTTTAAGGAAGGCTTGTTTGGCTGAGGCGTAGATACATTTCCGGAATAGTATTGTAACGCGGTGGTTCCGTGTGAAGTCTCGATCAAAGCACATACCCAATAATTTGGCTATTTTCTCAAATATGATAGGTTTGCCTTCTATATTCAGGGGAGTCAATCAAATACTTGGGGTTAGGATAGATTAGAATCCTGTTGTATCCCTTTTGATAGTTTGAATCCCATTTATCAGCCCATTTGCTAATTTTTGCTAAATTTGTTTGTAAATCAACGATGAGTTGTTAGCTGAATTGACTACCCGCTTTCCATATGCCACTGTAGTCAGCAAACGGCGATAAATCAATGTTTCTAAAATTGACAGCATGCTATATGTCGCTGATCATAATGTCGAAACAGTTGGGCTTAAAACACTTGATTGGGGGTACCGTTCTCTAGTTCTTAATGTTCTGAACATTGGGCCCCTATTCTGATTTCGATCAGTCTTCCTTTTAGAAAGTGTTGGATCCGTTTATGCATAACGCCATTAAACCCGTAATGGTTCAGCTTAGTGATAAGAAACTAGATCAAAGCCTTTCTATAGGCAACACAAATCGCTATGCGATGTCGATCGCATTTCGTTTAGTGTTGAATGCTAGTTTAAGACATGATTCAAGCCTCACTAGTTGGTCCAAGATGGGTCTTTGCTTGCGCAAACCACATTGGGTTTTTGAGATTAGGTGGGTACATATTGTTGCAGAAAATAAACCAAGTGGGTTTGGATTAAATGAATAACACAAACAATGTGTCAAAGATGGGTATTTATGAAATAAATTAATAAGGAAACAAATATAAATATGGTGTATAAATACAATGATTCTCTCACGCTCTCAACATACGATTGATCCAATCACTCTATACAAACATTCGCATATTGAAAATAAACCAAAAATATGTTATGTATCTGAAATACAGATTCAAGAAACCTCATGGATTTCATATACGTTTCAAATAATATTATGCACTGTAAGATAATCAGATAATCTCATGTATGGACTACGATTAAGATTCAAACAATCGTAAGGTATTCAAATGTTTCAAATAATGGTATGCACTGAAAGTGAGATTCACATAATCTCCTGGAATACAACTAAGATTTAAAATAATCTCATGTAAATGAAAATGTACCCAGTTGAAACAACAATTGGAACTATGCTGCTTGACCCTTGTACAGTCTTGCAATTAATAAGTGGATGAACCGCACAGTTTCACCGAGTTCTTGGGTTGGCCCACACTAGTATCGGCCGCTCCCAACATTCACTGATCCACCACATGTACAATCATACGCATACACACGTACAAGACAGCATACAACACCTTTGAATTAGCTACGTCTACATTCGTGGCTCCACCACATGTACAGACATATGTAAATACATATTGACAACTCTTAATAGTTCTACTCGTCAACTACAATAAAACCAAACTGATCATAATAATGGGTTCTGAAAAATCTATAGATATATGCTAATAAATTAAAATCTAATAGCAAACTTCTAATTCAAAGTTCACAACGTTTCAAATCTGCGTTGTAATAAATGCATCATTACACGACATGACATTGCAAACTGAATAAGCTTCGCATATCAAGTGAAAAATAAATTTAACACTCACCCCTATGGCTGAAGAACACAATGGAGAGCGTACACTTTTTGACGAGATCCACAAGGACAAGTGTGTCGGTTATAAATTGATCTTCCTTAAATCCATAGGAGAGTGAGTACTATTCAGGGTAAAATACCCGTACATATCGTGATTACCATGTCCCTCGTCGCAAGTAATTTCCGGCGAGATACATGTTAGTTCCGTCGCTTACCTGGAAAAACACTTATACGTATGTACAACGAAAATCAGTCAAATAGTTCTAATGCATAACCAAGTTATGTTTTTATTTAGCTCCTAATTCTGTGACACTGATAAGATGGTGTTTTTGTCGATCATCATCTCCATCAACCTGCATATAGTGTCAGAGAGTGCGATTGGTCTGTGAGATAAGAGTTATGTGTGTTCGTTTCCGGATTTTGGGATTGGGATGTTTCCATTTTCTCTGGATCTGTCCTCTTTTCAAGGATTGATTTATAATATATAGCAATTTGCCTTCGATAATTGGAGGGATATTTTTTTAAAATATATATTTCCTAGTTTGTATTTTTCTGGTGAGATGGATTGTTTGTTCCTAATAGCTATTTTCCATTGTACAACGGAAAGATCAGAATTAAGTGGGAAATATTTGGTATACAAATCTGTTAAATGATGGAGAAATTGATGCTCTACAGTTCTTCGGTGTGCTTGGAATTGAGGTAAATGATTGCTATTGCTGCTCATTCCTGGAAAATGTTTTAGTTTATCTTTATTGGTTGTCACTCCTTGGATATTTGGCATGCTGTTAGTGTTGTTGTCTTTCATGATTTTTATCTGTCTCCAAACCTGCTTGGAGCTGCATTTTTTATGCTCAGGGGTAGAGCAGTATGTATGACAGGATGTTTCCTTTACTTTGCTGATAATTCTCTTAGTTCGTTTAACCTTCGATTTATTATTTAGGTAGGTTTCCATTTATTTAGGTTGGGGTGGGGTGCTCCCAATAGTATTTAAATTATTACAGAAGACCCACACTGGCTCGTTCTTGTCACAAATTGAAGTAGTGATAGAGGGATGCAAAGCTCCGAGCCCCCAGTCAGCAGCGCCGACAGTTAAATTAATGAATACACAAAATGTGAAATTCAATTTTTAAAAAATATCATTCAATAACAGTTATCTCTCAGATAAACTTCAAATTAAAACCCTATCACTCGTCTTTCACTCGACCAAGGAACGGCTTATTTCATTATCTGACTTAGTGTGATAGTATTAACACACAAGGACATTAGAATATCATATTCCCCTTGCTATCTAAACTCGCACTAAACATCAATATCATCAGATACGCCATTACCTTCTTTTGGTCACGCATTCGTGCACATCGAAATACACATTCTCTCCGATATGTGTACACGGTATATATAGATTCTCAATCTTATTATACGGAAGAATATCACATAATCAGACGCATTTCTGTACATTGCACTTCTACAAAATGTACACAGATATCCACATATCCATGTGCTGATATATCCTTACGCATGATATTCCTACAAAAAATACACAAATAGTAAATTCTCTTTTAACTAATGGTGCACACTGCAACCCTTATACACAATTTATATTTCAATTCATCATTTGCAAATCAATAATATCAAATGAATAAATGCACAAGGTTACTACGAATTAACCAAATAGTGAATTACAATAATAATTCTTTACACAAACATTCCTCATATCTCAAAATATGCATGTAGAACAAATACTACAAATAAATCAAATCCTAAAAATGGTACTTATTCGTACTAAAGTATACATACTGCAATAATTAAAGTACACTTACTTTACTGTATAATACTTCACAATTGTCACTAACCTGTACTGAGGTTTCTTGTAATTCCCAGAAAAACAAATTTCCCGAGAATTTTTAATGACGTCGGAGTAGCTTATATTCCCTTATAATTCTCACAAGCTGGTTTAGCGACTACTGGCGTTTAGTTCTCAAGATAATAGATGTAAGCTTACGATTCTAATGATGGCCACGCCTTGCTCTATTCCGAGTGGATGTTGTTTCATATAATTATCAGACACTGTCCCCTGAACACATAATTCCACCACTTACCTATGAAACATGTGATGACAATTATTACCTAACTGACTTGCCCAAAATAAGGCCAGGCACGAATTTTATGAACATGTCAAATAACTGGTGTGACACCTCATTGTTCACAGAATTGACCGTCATACGTATTTGCGGCGCGAAATTATTAGGCTAAGGGTCTAACATATACATGTTGAAATCTGGTTAATCCTTACAACGTTACAGCGGATAAAGCACTTAGTTCATTTTTTCTTGGTTTTATATTCTAGGTAGTATGTTGATTTGCCGGTGTGCTGTGATTTGTTAATAAATTTTTTCTTCTCTTTGATTGTGCTTGTGCCATTATAGGAGGAACGGGGTTTTGCAATAAATTTGTTCCCATTTCCTGTTTGAAATAAGCTTTTTATGGCAGCTTCTATGAATGTTTTGTTAAATTTGTCAATGTCTTCATTGTGTACTTGTTTTCTAGTTATGCCGACAAGTAAGGTGTTGAATGTGTCCCAGTCGGCTTTATCCAGTCTTCATTTGGGATTTTTAGAAATGTTAACGGTTGTGATGGTACAATTTATGGTAAAATGTGCATAGGAAAGTGGTCGCTTCCTGATGTGGTTTATGAATCCACTTCCCAGTTTGTCCAGGTGGCTAAATTAGGAGTGCAGACCGCCAGATCCTTTGCATATAAAGATCAATCCTCTGGGTTAATCCTAGTTTTAGTATTCATCAATAATTTAAACTTGCTTGTTCCGACGGGTTACTCCCCAAGATTGACAATGTGCGTTGAAGTCGCCACAAATCATATACTCATTTGCCGAGCTGTAAATCTGGTCGTAGTTTTGTTTTAGAGGGGAACGACAGTATATTTTTTCCATGGTCGTAAATGTTAAAATTTATATTGTCATTTGGCCTGTGTGCATGAGTACTTAGTGCTACTCTATGGTTGCTGGGTATCCTGAGTCATTTTGAGGGTTTGACTGTTGTGCAAAGGTTGTATTTTGGATTAAGTCACCGACAAAGATGCAAATTATATCCGGTTTGTGATTAATCTTGTTAAGTTTGATAAGGAGTTTAGGTTTGTTCATTTTTGGTTCCCTACTATTTCAGTGCCATATTATTAGACAGTTTGTTTTAGCTTTGGCCATATTAATTTTCATTAGTTAATGAATTGGTTTTGTTCCGGAGGTTTATTGGATAGAATGAAGGTGTTTTTTTCCAACTAATCCATAAGTAGTTTGAAAAATTGAATACATGGTATGTGGATAGGTTTGGTGAGGGCTGTAATAACTGTCAATAAATCCATTAAGTAATAAAGTATAGTGGTATTTATGACGGCTTCCAAGTTAATTTGATTGATAGTTACTGGTATAGGTTTGTTACCTGCAATGCATGTTCCTTTGTTGCCTACATTGCCTTTTGTTTTGTTACTTGCCTTGTTCGCTGGTTCATTTGTCGGCAGCGTGTTTACAAGTTGTCGGGTTGTTTGTCAATTTGAGTTAGGTATTGTGTGACTATTGGCATCGATATTTTGGGGGTAGGTGCTTAACTTGTTCGCTAATCCCTCTTGTAGGGTGAGGGTGGTTCCCTTCTTAGCTGATTTGATATAGGAGGGATGTCTCTTGGATTAATTGAATATAGGTACTGATGCCCCATTATGCTGAGTATTTTTAAGTTGGATCAACGTTTTGGCTCTTAAATAGGTTAGATGTTGTTCCGTTTTTCTCCTGGTATATGAGCAAGCGCTCAAGATGGGGTGGTGGGATTCATGACAATTTGCACATTGTTGGCCCTGGAAAGTGTATTTATTACTGTGGCTATCACCACAAGTATCACATTTCTGCTTAAATTTACACTTATTGGCGTGGTTGCCCCATAAATTGTAATTACTGCAGAAGCGTGATTTGTTGATGTACTCCTCAAGATGGTATAGGAAGAAATAAACGAAGACCAGACGTGAGGAGGGGTTGTAGTGAATTCTAGCACAATTGCCGAAGACACTAAACCACGGTTGATCATCAGTCTGTATAACGTGGAGATTTGAACTCTGTGAGTTATCAGCTTATGGGTGATATCGTGGTGCTCAAGGAATTCAACTTATGAGGGTTCACAACTTTTTAAATACTACATTTTGCCTGCTCTGTATGGTTGGTTGTGGTTTATTTGCTTTGATCATTGATATTTAAGTTTGCTGTTTTTATGGTTACTTAAGTCTGGTTTCAATTCATTGCATGTGCCCTTGTTACATATCTTTAGTTTTTTGAATATCCGTATATTTAGCTACCTTTTTAAGGGTTTTGTATCTCTCTATAACTTAGTGCGTTTTAGGTCTTTAGATTTCAATGGCAGCTGAGTGGGCCATAGTCAAAGCCGACTAAATGCCACTGGTGCTTACGTTTATGATTTTGGACGTTGCTACAGCTTATATAGAGTGCATGTTCTTTACTGTCGTATCATCTCTTGTTCTGTGATTCTGTGGACTTATTTCTTGAATCCTTTCTTTGGGTATTATGCGAATTTCGCTCCTGAGCAAGAGAAGGGTCTTTTCCGTGTCTGTATTTTCTTTAATTGGTTGGATTTTTGTAGGTTTACATGTTATCCGTTCCTGTTTTATTTACTGGCATCTTCTGTCAGTATTTTTGTCTTTCGATCTCCTGTTTGCAGGTGTTTTTTCTTTGCCTTTGTATGTATTTTTTCGGTGGGTATTGTTCTTCAAGGAGGTGATGATGCACACACGATTATGCTAATTTCTTCTGCTTGTGTTTCAAGTAAGTCTTTGGTTCTAATTTCTTTTGATTGTCCGGGCGTTTGGCTAAGACTTATTACCTCTGTTGATGTGTTTACCTTGATATTTCTGTTTAATTTATTAGAGGTCATAATTAGCGCTGGTAGTGACAAGAACGCATCTTGTTTTATCTGTTTACCTTTACCATGAGTAATTCGGTTAGTGGTTAGACCTGGATCATTTGCCACTGTAATTGCATGTTGTGCTGGGCATTGGCGTGAATGAATGGTTGTGGATGAGGGTGAAGGGGGTAATGGAGAATGGGTGTGAGATTGGGATTGGATTGGATATGAAAGTGAGGTTGCTTCTGGTGATGGGTAATGGATAGGTGATTGGGTTGAGTGAAAAAGAGAGGGTGGTGATATTGGGTTTGCAGTTGTTTTTCCTGCCTTCAAGTCCAACAGGGAATTATATGTAAATTTAGAAATAGCATCTTTTACGGGTGCCATTGTATTGTTAGCAAAAACTATTTGAAATGGGGCGTTTCCTGTTAGGAGATACGTTTAGTAGAACTAGACTGCTTGAAGTTATCATGGCTGTTTTGGGTGTGACGTTTGTTGATGCACTCATTATGTTTGTTATTTCTGGCGTGTTTTGTAAAAGAAGGATCATCGGAAGGGTTGTCTTAATCATGTCTGAACCCAAAGGCTTTCCTTATCGTGAAAATGTTACTGAGGGATCGTCCAATGTTATGTTGGAAATCACGTCCAATGGACGTTGAATGAGTATACAAACAGTGGGGTTAAAAGAACAAGGCCACATACAGAATGGAAAGGTGGTGTTGGTATTCGGGAAGGCGGCTTTGTCACTATCGTCAATGCTTTCATTTACACAGTGTGAGACACGAGAGTTTGCAGGGGAGTTAATTGGGGAATTATTGCATTTGATTGCCAAAGTTAGTGAATTATGAATTTTGCTGAAATTGTGCCTAATTGATTTCATTTTCACCTGTCATCTAGTTATTAGTGACATTTTGAAGATGGCGCTAAAAGTTTCATAGTGGCGAATGGGTCAGGGGTTTGAATTTCTGAGTATTAACTACTACGTTATTATGGATATTGTACTTAAATGTATACCGATAAGTTTGAATTGTGAAGTGGTTAAAAGGTATATTACTAAACTGTCAAGGGTCTGATCTTACTGATTTGAATTAGAGGTGGGTTGGTTGTTAATTGTTAAAGATAAGAGAGAAATTTAAGTACCTTTGGAATTCCATTCCCTTAATAAAATGTAGCTTGAAGAGGTGATAGCCTACTCTAGTCTCTAGCTAGGCGTGCTGCTCAGCGGACTGCTAGATCGTAGCACTGTTCTAACTTGTTGGAGGACTGCTAGTCCTCGTCTGCTAATCGAACTGCTTGGAGGTCTGCAATCGGCTACGCGGGCTGCACTATCTAATGATGATGATTTGGCGGTTATAAATGTCCTGTATACTCCAAACATCAAACTTTTGGCGTGTGTGCGTACGTAAACTTTTTAAAAGTCCCGTACCCTATATCTGTCTTTGTCGATCGACGATCAATAAGTTTTTGCACGACTGTTCTGTTCTGTTCTCTTGGGTTTTTGGTGGTGTTCGTACCTTGGTACATGTACCACCGGTTAATGTGTGCACCGCACACTTCTTGGATTATCCACTGGGACGGAATTGTGCCACGTCCCAGGGCATTAATGTGTTCATGGAACACTACTGAAATTCTGTCCGTCTAGGTTGGTTCTTGGCCGTCTGGGCTGGTTCTTGTATGGAGGATGCTTCTGACGTTTCTGATGTCATAGGTCGGTGCTACTTGACTCCAGGCTAGGTCTAGACATCGCCGTATATTTTAATTTTGAATGATCAGTGCTCTTTAATTAGAAGGTCGAGAATGGAACCAGGTTTTTTTTTTTTTGTATAAAAATGTTGTTTGTTGTTGTTGATTGTATTGTTTTGTTGGTTGTTGTTATTGTTTTTGTTGTTCTTGTTTGTTGATGTGTGTTGTTGTTTGTTTATTGTTGTTGTTGTTTGCGTTTGTTTGTTGTTGTTATTGTTGTGTGTGATATATATAAATATATATATATATATATATTTTTTTTTTCCCGGTTCCAATAAGTGGGAGTAGGGAGGGAAAAGAGAGAAGATGTTGTTAGTCAAGCAGAGGCCATATGTTATGAGAGATGATATTATAGGGGTGGGGGATGGGTTTGTTTGGTATATTTTAAGTGTATGTATATGTATAGGTTCTCCTTCTTGTATTAGTTACTGGTGTTATATTTTGTTGAGAAGGCCTGTGTCTTTAAGATATTGTATGATATTCCGGTATGTTGTTTCGATATTATTGTTTGCGTTTTGGAAGATTTCCGGGTATGTATGAGGGGATCCGATTTCCGCCTGTTTTAATATTAGTTCCTTTCTTTCCTTTCTCAATTTCGTGCAGTCGTTTATAATGTGTGGTAAGTCTTCAGGGACTTTGCAGTGATAACAATTTGGGTTATTTGGGAATGGGCCGAGGTATTTGCCGAAACTGTTGGCCAATTTTGTTTTCCCTGTCAATAGCCGATTTATAGTTATTTGCTCCTTAGACATGAGTTGAGGACTTTTGCGATTTCGCCGGGCTTTGTTAATGATATTGAAAAGCCTTCTTCCCTGGGTAGAGGCATTCCACCCGTCTTGCCATTTTTGGTCGATTAGACTTGAAATAAAGCCATATAGTTCTTGAGTACTGTAATCTAGGTGTATTTGTTCGTTTTCGGACAACTTTTGTTTCGCTGTTTGATCTGCGAGGTCGTTACCTCTGATGTTTATATGGGAGGGAACCCACATAAACTCAATTTGTTTATTATTTTTGTTAATATCTTTAATGATTTTATTTGCTTGTCTTAGGAAGTTCCCTCTGGAGGCTGTGTTGTTATTTTCAATGGATGTCAAAGTGCTAAGGGAGTCGCTAATTATGACTGTTTTTTCAATTTGGTTGGTTTGGGCCCATTTTAACGCTTCTAGTATGGCCCAGAATTCTGCCGTATAGATGGAACAGTGGTTAGGTAGTCTTTTGCCGAATTGGATATTTAGCTCAGGGATGACATATGTGGCGGCTGTTTGTGGTGGGTTAGCTGTTTTTGCGCCATCTGTATATATTTTAGTGTATTACGCGTATTTGTGATTAATTTCCTCAATAACTTGGGATTTAAGGGCGAGTTCTTGCCCTTGCTTGTTTCCCTGTAGTGCTATGGTGGTGTTGAAGTTTATTTTACTACAGTCCCAAGGTTCTGAGTCGTAGTAGGTGATTTGTTCCGATATTAGATCTTTGATAGGGAGTTGTTCATTTAGTTTATGTGTGATGTGGCCCGGCGGTATATATTGCGGGTTTCCTAACGCATAGCTTCTTTTACAGTTATTGATGGCAACACGGGTGGGGTGCGTTGTTGGATGTATTGATATTCTCGCAGCGTGCCTCAATATTAGTTCCTGTCGCCTAAGATGTAGAGGGAGTTCTCCCGTTAGGATTTGTAGTTCGGCGAGGGAAGTGGATGGTAAAGTGTTAGTGCATAGTGCGAGCGCTTGCCTTTGAATTTTGTCTAATTTTTTTAAGTGTTTTTTGGGGCTGAGTAGTATACCTGACACCCATAGTCTAATTTGGATCTTATTAAGGCTCTGTACAGGGTTAGGAGTGTTTCCTGGTTGGATCCCCATGTGGTACCTTTTAGGTTTTTAAGAAGGTTAAGGTCTTTTTGGCATCTTTTGTCTAATTCATTTATATGATGGCTCCAATTTAGATGTCTGTCGTAAAACATACCTAGGAATTTGACCGCTGGTACAAATTTTATTTCCTTACTCTGAATTGTTAGCTTGGGGTATTCTGTATGTTTTTTCCCAATTGGGGAGAAGAGAACCGCAACAGTTTTCTCGTTGGACAATTTAAACCCCCACTTATTAGCCCAATTCCCTATGTTATCCAGGCTCTTTTGTATATCCATAATGGTTTTGTGGTGGTTATGAACCCACTTGATGATTGACTTATCCAATAAGTAACGACTCTAATCTAGTAGAAAGGTTTATTAATAATATTATTACGTAAGACTTATTCAGAAATCACATGCACTCTACAGGCATTATTTATATCTTAAAATAAAATGTATATCGGTGTAAACCAAATAGTTATGTATTATCTTCCTTACAGATAATGGTTACAATTTACAGTCATTATTCATGATTCTCCCAAAACATTAGATATACGTAACACAGACTCAAACACACGAGACCATTCAGACAAATTGAAACAATTGCAGCATATCATCTAGTTCTAAAGATTCAGCAAAAGATATAGCTTGATTCTAAGGATTCAACAATAGATATAGCCCGACTCTAATTGGTCACCTAAAGTAGCCTGACTCTAAGGATTGGCTTAGATATGTAGCCTGACTAAAGATTCACCACACGACATAACCTGAGTAAGGATTCACCTAAAGATATAGACTGACTATAGATTCATGAAAAGATGTAACCTGATTCTAAGGATTCGCCTAATTATGTAGTCTGACTCTAAGGATTCACCAAAATATGTAGTCTGACTCTAAGGATTCACCACAAGATGTAGTCGGACTCTAAGGAGTCACTAAAAGATGAAGCCTGACTTCAACGATTTACCTAAATATGTAGCTTGGATCTAAGGATTCACCAAAAGATGTAGTCTGTTTCTAAGGATTCGCCAGAAGATGTAGACTGACTCTAAGGAGTCACCAAAAGGTGTAAACTTACTTTTGCTTGACTCTAAGGATTCGCCTAAATATGTAGTCTAACTAAGAATTCACCAATATATGTAGCCAGTGCGGATTGAACCCTGTGAAGGGCCTTAGGCACTCGAAATAATACCCCCTCCCATTTTCGTAAATGGTCTAACAATATTATTTAAATTCGTTGTCGCAGGACCTCTAAAATGCGTGGGGGCCATAGTCCGTTGTCTGTTCTGATTATTTGGCAACCTGGTACTGAATGTAGCCTGACTCTAACGATTCACTAACAGATGTAGTTTGGCTCAAACGATTTACCTAAAGATTTAGTTCAACCCTAAGGATTAACTAATAGGTATATGTAACCTGATCCCAAGGATTCACCAAGATATATATTTTGAGTCTAAGGATTCACCATCAGATATAGTTTGACTCTGGATTCACCATAAAGATGTAGCTAGACTCTAATCTTTCACCAAAAGATGTGTCTGGATTCTAAGGGTTTACTAAAATATGTGTCTGGATTATATGGGTTCACCAAAAGATGTGTCTGGATTCTAAGGGTACACTGAAAGATGTGTCTGGATTCTAAGGGTTTACTAAAATATGTGTCTGGATTATATGGGTTCACCAAAAGATGTCTGGATTTTAAGGGTTCACTGAAAGATGTGTCTGGATTCTAAGGGTTCACTAAAAGATGTGTCTGGATTCTAGGGGTTCACTAAAAGATGCAGTTTGACTCTGCTAATTTACCAAAATAGGTAGATTGACTCAAGTCATTCACTTTAAGTAGTAGATTGACCCTAAAGATTCACCAAACGGTGCAGATTGACTCAAAAGAGTTACCACCAAAAAACGTAACTTGACTCAAGAGATCAATCAGACACATTGTGAGTTTTTTTAATTGCTGCCTTTAAAATAAATTGATTGCTTGTTCGATATTAAAATAACGTCAATTAAAAGCAAATATTTTCCACCTTGAATATCCATGATTTGTTATCTTCTTACTTTCTCAATCTCCCTTCCCCCACCTCCATGACCCGCCGTGCACAAACACCTACCTGTACACGCATATGCATATAGTGTTTGCATGCATGCTATAACTAAACTTACAAAATAATATTTGATCAAAAAAATATTCAAATATTATAGCTATGACTTTGAATTTAGCACTTTTAACTTTTTGACTCCTTGTTTGGGACTTTAAGAAAGAAAGTTTAACATAAAACATCCTGTTGCTTATGGTGCAAGCATAAAGACGTATCTTACCAAATTTAGTATATTTCAATCCCAGTGGCTAGGGAATCGGGATAACGGACAAGCAGACTGCCATCTTACCAAATTTAGTATATCTCTACCCAGTGGTTATGACGTCAGAATAACGGACAGGCAGACTGACATCTTACCAAATTTAGTATATCTCTACCCAGTGGTTATGACGTCAGAATAACGGACAGGCAGACTGACATCTTACCAAAGTTAGTATATCTCTACTCAGTGACCAAGATGTCAGGATAACGGACAGACAGAATGCCATCTTACCAAATTTAGTATTTCTCTACCCAGTGGCCAAGTAGACATGATAACGGACAGGCAGACTGCCATATTCCTAAATGTAGTATATCTCTACCCAGTGGCCATGAATTCAGGATAACGGACAGGCAGACTGCCATCTACCAAATTTAGTATATCTCTACCCAGTGGCCATGAAGTCAGGATAACAGACAGACAGATTGCCATCTACCAAATTTAATCTATCTCAACCCAGTGGCCTAGAAGTTAGGATAACGGACAGGCAGACTGCAATCTTACCAAATTTAGTATTGCTCTACCCAGTGGCCAAGTAGTCATGATAACGGATAGGCCGACTGCCATCTTACTAAATGTTGTATATCTCTACCCAGTGGCCAAGAATTCAGGATAACGGACAGGCAGACTGAAATCTTACCAAATTTAGTATATCTTTACTTAGTGACCAGGAAGTCGGGATAACAGACAGACAGATTGCCATCTACCAAATTTAATATATATCAACCCAGTGGCCAAGAAGTCAGGATAACGGACAGAAAGACTGCCATCTTACCAAATTTAATATTTCTCTACCCAGTGGCCAAGTAGTCACGATAACGGAGAGGCAGACTGCCATCTTTTCAAATTTAGTATATCTCTACCCAGTGGTCATGACGTCAGTATAACGGACAGGCAGACTGCCATCTTACCCAATTTAGTATATCTCTCTACCCAGTGGTCACAAAGTCAGGATAATGGACAGGCAGACTGCCATCTTACCAAGTTGTGTATATCCCAACCCAGTGACTAAGAAGGAGTGAGGGAAAAGGACATACAGACTGGTATCACAATATCACTCTCGAAAATACAGGAATAATATCTACAGAAACAATAGCAACAACAAAAAAGGACAAACGCACTCCAAATAAAAGCTATTGTAGGATATATCTCAGCTAATTGTAAAAATAATTAGAGGGCTGCCAAATATTTTGAACCAATAATAAAACAAAACTGTTTGCTATTTTATGGTATATTACTTGTTCGTTACATTCCAATTCTAGTATCTTTCTTTGCTTTATACAGGTACAAGGTTCTCCGCGTTGTACCTCAAAACGAAGAACAGCTGCTTTTGCTTCAAGACATTATTCTCAAAGAACAGGTAATGTATATCTACATTTATAAGCGGCATTCTCAAAAGAAAAAGATTTAAGTACATAACGTATCTCATCATCTTGGAATAAATTGAAGTGTATTTTTTACTTTATTTATTTACTTGCACAATTTAATGAAATATGTAAATGTCAACCGCACTTCAGTTTGATAATAAACTGTTGATGTGAACATTCTTTTCTTCGAAGTATATTTAAAAAAATTATATTACATGATTAAAATGACATGAGTTCAAAAATATTACCATATCGTTTCCTCATAGACTGATGTAAAACTTGATAGAGTTTTAATAATGCCTTCGAGTCGTAATGTTAATTAATTTGGTTGTCATAGACTTGATAATAACAGATAATATCTATAATACCAAGGTAATCTCATAAAAGAACACGTAAATTTTTAAAATATGTAAAGAGATGATGCAACGCTATTGTAGATTGGAATAAATTAGTCAGTGTTTAATACAAAATATCTATGAATAATATATGTTAATTACATTATTTGCATTTGAAATATATATTTTCAGTCTGTAAATAATGCCAATATGGCTGTACTGAACTATGTCTAGTCTATAGACGTAGAGTAAGTATGTGTGTGTGTTTGTGTGTGTGTGTGTGTGTGTGTGTGTGTGTGTGTGTGTGTGTGTGTTTGAATTATGCAAAAATGTTGTTGTAAAAGTTATAAACATTCATTTCTCAGGAAATAGATGTGTGGCGGGCACCCTCTGCTGTGAATTCTACGGTAGACCTGAATCTGTCGCCAAATTCGTTTGAAAATATCATAACTGAGCTCAAAGCCAATGATATTTACTATGAAGTTATAATCGAGGATGTACAGCAAGCAATTTATAAACAACAGAAGATTGTAAGCAGACAAATTTCTGTGATGGAGGGCAATGACCTCGATTATGGAAAATATCACACACTTGAACAGGTATTATTATTATTATTATTATTATTATTATTATTATTATTATTATTCCGGAGAAAATTGCAAAACATAGCATGATGTTAGCCATTGGCATTAGTCTCAATATAATGTTAACTTTGCATTCAAATATATATAAATGAGAGAGAGAGAGAGAGAGAGAGAGAGAGAGAGAGAGAGAGAGAGAGAGAGAGAGAGAGAGAGAGAGAGAGAGAGAGAGAAATTTAGTATATTCTGATTGAATACATTAACTGTCCCTTTACCTTGTAAACTATTTGATTGCATTTTTGTTTGGCTTTCGGTTTGGCCGTACTTTAATCTATTTTATGATGTGTGGTGTATATTTTTATTTTGTTTAATTTCTCAGATAAACGACTGGGTTCAATCTATGGCCATGAAGTACAAACCGATCACAACCATATTCAACTTTACCAACTCCTACGAAGGTCGGCCTTTGTTAGAGCTGAAGGTAAATTAATAAATCTATAATACGCCATAGCTTTAGTAGTTTATAAGTGACGTCAGCCGTTGAATCAACCAATCAGAATGCACTGAGTAATTTTACGAATACTTGTTAAAACAACCAAATCAAAATGATTGAAACATATGTCTTATATCCGGCGGATTGCCTGACAGTGTGTGTGTGTCTGTCTGTCTGTATGTGTCTGTGGTTGTCATGTTTTCCTAATTCCAAAATAATTTGAATTTAAAGTAATGTCTCACTACATATATGACAATTGATGTTTTGTTTCATTTTCAGTAGAATTTGTGTACTAATGCAAATTGTATTTCATTATAAAATTATGTTATTTTCATGTTTTTATCGCTTTGAAATGTATGGCACATGCTATGTGCTTTATTATAACCCTTTTTATATTAAAAATGCGGATACATTAGTTTATCTTTTGTTTCACTTTACCTAGTGTATATCTACGTAAGTACGTGGTGTACTAGGACGAAACTTGGTGAATTGATCAAAGAATACACCTAACAAAAGCACGTGAATGCGATTTTCATTTATAATGCAGAATAAGGATAGTCGAATCTCTGACCTCCCCAGCAAGCACTCTTACTTCCATCTCTAAGAAACGAAACGAAAATAACTGAAAATTTAACTCTACAATGCAGATGCACACAGAGTTAATTGACATATATACAAATAAGGGATAATTTGTCAGTGAATATGACTGACCGCTCCGGTTCCCTAAGTGGTTATAGCGTCCGTTTCGAATCCGGGAGGTCGCGGATTCGATTCCTTTCAAAGTCATTCAAAACACTTACTAAATATATACTAGCAGCTGCCTTACTTGGCATTAAGAGGTTAATGTCTTGTTTGGCATTAAGAGGTTAGTGTTAGGACTGGTTAACCTGGTGACTGGAAGACACGACTGGGTGGGACATGATGCTACATGTCTGTGGCATGATGCCCCAGTGGTAGACATCACTATAAACTGCCACACTGCAGATTTCGTAGCGTTAGAACTGAAAAATTGTTAAAGCTACCTTAACAATCCAAATGACACACACACACGCACGCGCACGCACGCACGCACACACACACACTGAATGTGATCAGTATACAACATATATGATTAATGTACGGGTTCAACAAATGATATGCTAAACACAAGCATCTATCTCTAAATATTGTCATAAATTTGGAGTAAGTGTTAGTGAATTTGAACCATGCTTGGGTCGTTAGTAGTGATTTTGGGTACAAGCCGAATGACTGTCCCTGTTTACATAGTCCATATTAAAATTCAGTGGTGTATACAAGTAGTGTGATTGAAAAGGCAGCATTTATGGTTGGAAATCAGTAAATTATAGAATGGAATCAATAAGTTGGGACTTGGTAGGTACCGTTTATGTGGCCATAGTGGAAAATTGGCGTATGTATATGAGTGTGATACGCCGGAAATTCTGTGGATGGACTGGCCTAGGGTCGCGCAGTTAAATATTTCCCAGTTAGTAAGGGAATACTGGTGTAATTTCTATGGCATGACAAGCTATCGGTACGGAAAACGGATGATAATGAAGAAAAACCATGTAAAGGTGCAGTTAATGGACGTTTGGGCAAGTTGTCTCCTCTGGGTCGCCCATTGATTACAGCAAAGATTAATAATTATAGCAGACACGTCTTTCTTTCCATTTTACAACTCAAGTTGTATGGAAGTCTTTGGAAGTTTGGGGAAAACATATGACTTCCAGCGTGACTCGCGCCAGGGTTTTGACACCGCTCGGTCAAGTGAATACCCCTGTGCTTGTAACAATATTATCAAAACATTGATTTATCTAAAGATTTGATCAATGTATGGATTTATAAACAAATATGATCAGTGTAACATTCATCAATAAATATAATGCTACATTACTGCATCCTGACCACAATGATGACCATACCGACCGTCCTATTCACCGCTCCCGATATATGGTTGAGGATTGATCTTGTGCAGTCCACTCATCCAGTCCTGCTTTAGATCCATCGTGACCTTTCTTCCCGCAGACCCGCTGGTGCAAACTCTCTTGCACTATTCAGACAGAGGTATTTGAATGAGCGAGCCTTTCCCATTGAAACATAATAGGTATACAACTCTTATGACAGTGCAACTATGTCGGTTATTTGTGATCTCTGCTCGTTATCCCCAGTTAGTACTCTTGAGCCGGGTTTTATTACATACGACAAAGGAAGGATCCATCGTAAACCTCTCTTCCCGCAGACCCGCTAGTGCAGAATCTCTGGTACCTCGCACTATTCAGACAGAGGTATCTGGATGAGCGAGCCTTACCCATTGAAAAAAGTGGGTATACAACTCTTTTGACAGTCTATGTCGAGTTCTTTATGATCACTTCTCGTTATCCCCAATTATAACTCTTGAACCGGGTTTCATTAAATGTGACAAACTCATTTAGACGTACCATACCATTCTTTTTATATTTGGCCGGTAGCAGTAGCTGTTTTCGCGATTTTACTCCGAGTATGTTTTTGCCGTCAATTAATGTTGGAATATTCTTGCATAAAAATTTCTTATCTTCCAGCGACTCTTCATCAAGTTAAAACAGCTAACGAATGTCCATTTCTTGACCCGATTGACCACTTTGAACCCTTGTGATAATATAAATATCATCCACTGTGTATTGAGTATGATCGTCAATTGTACAGCAACCACATTTCACTTATTAATCGCAGACCAATGACTTCCAGAACGCGAGTCATCGACAATGGATTCGCGGCAATCCTTAAAACGATAAAAAGTCTCAGAACTAATGACTTCGATACAAGATTGATTCAAGTCGGCCTTGACGTCAGTTAGAAAGTACCCTAAGGACACTCGAAGTTTATATGATGCTAATGAAATGAAATGTGACTTCTGTCACAGTTACGTTTATTCAGAATATTGGAAAAAGTATAAAAAGTGTAAAAGTTATATTTATTTGCAGAATTATATATTTTACAGATGACAAAATCGTTTCACAATAACGTGTCTGCAATGTTTATTTATATTTCAAAAACCGAAAGTAGTCCTAGAATTTATCGAAGTGTAAACAATTCCTGATCAACATCACGTGACCGTTTACATCCAATCATATTACAGGAAATTCGTTTAATTCATAAAAATTGGAATTATATGATGCTAATTTGCCCTGTATCATGATTGCTTCTCTTTCTCCTAAGTTTTTACGCCACAATCATTTATCTATTTTTTGTCTCTTGCATATATGCAGGTGTCCAAAAATATTTGAACTTTCAAAATACCCGTCGTATGAATGGTTTGAAGCAATTTCATCGCGAACCTCTAGAACTGTAAATTGTTTCCACAACGTAGGCAGCTTCTAAATGCAGACATATTTTGCCATTCATGAACAGTTTGTCAGACGTGGCAGGTGACATCTCTAACGGGTTGTGATATGCATAAGGTTTCCGAATTGCTCTGCAATCCACAGGACCCCAGAAGCAGTTCCAAAGGTCAGAATTACATAGAATGAGATTTATTATGTTAATTATGATTTACATTTTAATTTGTATTAGGTCTTAATTTAATGAAATTATATGTTTCATGTGATGTTAATAATCCTATGTAGACCGCTCCGGTGACCTAGTGGTTAGACCGTCAGCCGCGGAAGCGAAAGGTCGTGGGTTCGATCCCCGGCTGAGTCATGCTAATGACTTACAAAAATGGTACTTACAAAGGCCTCGCTTGGCACTCAGCATTAAGAGGTTAGTGTTAGGACTGGTCGGTCTGGTGTTAGGATAATGTGACTGGGTGGGACATCATGCTACATGCCCAGTGCTAGACATCACTATAAACTGCCTCACTGCAGACATTGTAGCGATATGACTGAAAAATTGTTAAAGCTACGTTAAAAATCCTAATCACACACACATGCATAATCCTATGTAGACCAACACGTAGGTCTTCGCTCTTTTTTCTGATGTCGGAAGCTGTCAATGGGGTCAAAAAGTTGATATCACCAAGACATGCCATTATAGGTGTCAAACTAAAATCTTTTAGTAAACTTTAACTTCAGGAGCGAAATCTGATGAAAAGATTTCTTGGAAAAAGTTTACAATTCTCATGTATTGTATATAGATTTTGTTAACTCATTATTATTATTATTATTTATTTATATTTATTACTGGCCAGCCTGATACAGTAGATTTACACAAAATACATAGATATAGTTCTTTTAAATTGATTTTATCTGAGAACTGTATGTATTGACTTTACACATTAAACTACTATAATGTGAAGACTCTTACAACAGTTTGAATTAGTGAGCATAGTTTTTCAATAAAAAAGTACGGTGAGACAGAATGCTAACAACTGACAGAAACATTTACTTCATGTACAGGAGAAACACTGAAAATGAATTCCATTTTTTTTGTTTATTTTTTGGTTACCTTTTATGCTGAATGAAAATCTTATTTGAGAAAATAAATAGTTTTGTATTGGACATAATACCTGAAAAGTTTGATAACTCATAAATTTAAAGAAACCGTGTTGTTCAACAGAGAATAGATTTGTAAAATCTCTCTGACCCCTGGAAATTACTTTTCTCTATTTTATTTATTTATATTTTGTGTGTTTTCTTTTTTGTTCTCGTTTTACCAATTTATTTTTATCTCTTAGATTTTAAAATGTTCTTCAGGAGCCTTTTGCTGGCGTCGGATGGTCTTTTCGGAGAAGGAAACTCAAAATTTGGAAGAAAGAGCGATAATCGCTTGGCAATAGAACTTGAAGTATTACTAAGCCTTTTTTTATAGCTACTTTTCTAAGATAAAATATGGCATATAGTGGATTGTATTATTTATGGCTTATCTTTGCACGTCTATCTTTTTCTCTCCGACTGGTTATTTATGATATTTGCTCATAATTTGACTAACATATTTTACAGATAAGTTCCCAATCAGAGATTGAAAGAAAGGGCTTTTGGTTAGAAGGAGGGATTCATGCTAGAGAATGGATTGCTCCTGCCACTCTCATCTACATGGCTGGATATGTAAGAATAACTTTAGATAATGACATGGTACCGTTTTGTTGCCAAAAGACTCCAGTTGGGACTCGCCCAGACAGTATTCCTCCATACAGATGGCGCGTACATACATAAACGTTTTGGTTCCATGTTTCAGAAAGTTTGGTCAGGAACAAAATCTTCTGAAAGAGATAACCTGTCTTGAAATTTCATTTTTGTGCCAAACAATAGTCATTGATAATACACAGTATGTGTGACAGTGATCACAGTGTGCATCCGTTCATTCGGAGTCATCCTTTGTCGAAAGGTTCATTCATCAAATGACGCTAGTTTTGTATAACTAAGATCACAGTATCTTGTCGCTTGCTAGTCCATACCTATATTGGTTTTCGTCCTTTTTTAGGACGGAGGGTGGGAGTTAAGTGGAGTGGTAGGTTAAACAATCACGTCTTTTTATATACTTATCGCTGATTATGAAATGTTTTGTATCTTATCTATCATGAATATTTATATTTACCTTTCTATCTGAAAGTCAAGACTCTTTTTTCGCTGGGCTACATAACATGGATGTACTGTGTATACAGTTCAGCATAGCCTTGTATTATTGAATCTCTCGACATCATTCGCAACAAAAATGAGGCAAACAATGGTTAATGTGACTCAAATATGTGTTGGAAACTCGTCTGATACACTTACTTAATGACTGACTAACGTAGCGTGTTTATTTTTCATCTTCTTCAAGATACTGGATCATTATAAGAGTGACCCCGAAATGAATGCATTGCTCGACATGTTTGACTGGTATATTGTGCCTGTGGTTAACACTGACGGCTACGAATACACTTGGTCAAAGGTAAGATAGGAACTATTTTTCTCTCTACTTCTTCTTAATTTGAACGATGGCATTCAAAATAGATATCATATAATTTTATTTGGATACATGCTCTCTCTCTCTCTCTCTCTCTCTCTCTCTCTCTCTCTCTCTCTCTCTCCACACCCCCCCCCCCCCCCATAATATATGCACACACATTCGTGCAAATGTTAGGCAGTAGTAAGTATTTTATGTCTCAGTACAAACAGTACCATTCATTTGTACGTTGATGTTGGCAAAAGACAAGATATCTCTGTAAGAACTTTAACGTACATTGTAGGCCTATGTTGGACTTCGTGAGGACATTGATATCTCTGAAATATCAAACGTTTTTGTTCTTTGTATATTGTAATTGGTAATGGACATTATTGTCTCTTTACAGTTCGTCGTACGTTGTGCTTGGTGAAAGATGTGTGTCTGTGTAAAAACTGAACCATACCTTGTATGTTATACTTGGTGAAAGACATGTTTTTCTCTGTAAGAACTATACCGTTCATTGTACGTAATCGGTGATATATATGTATATCTCTGTAAGAACTTTATCGTTCTTTGTATGTTGCATTTGTTGCAACACATGTATGTATCTTTAATAACTACTGTTTTGGGGACGTTGAGAAGAGAGGTGTATATTTTTTACAAGGTAGTTTTAGGACGCTAGGCACAATTTCTCTGCATATGACTGCGGTTTTCCTGACCCTGTCTTTGTAATTAAATATATAGTGACATCTGAATGGAATTTCTTCTGGTATTTCTAGTCTTGCTGTTTAGTCAGGAGTACGATAAATGTACTTATGTTGCCTTAATGCTTAAAGTAAACTTTTACCGAATTAGGTGTACGCATATCATTCAATTCATGATTTGATTTTTCCGTCCCCAGATGATACTCTGTGCTCAAGCTCATGAGTGGTGATGAGGTAACAATTTATGTCCTGTCCTTAATTTCCGCAGTCCAGATATTGCGTTTCGCGTACAAGTGGTAAATTGAGATGGTAATACTTGTTTGATAGTCTTGATCAGTGAATATTCTGGAACTTACCAACAGCGATTGCATACTTAAGTCCCTTTAGTATTCTTGCGTTGGTTTGGTTTATATTTGGTGTTTCAAGGCACGTCAACACAAGAAGTTTATTTAGTATCAAAGAAATTGAAGTGAAGTCCCTTGCCCAAAGGAAACATCACGGTAGCTGACCCTGGCTAATCCAGTGGAAGATTCGAACCTGCACCCTTACGGTAGCGAGTCTGGTAGGCTAACCAATGAGCCAATGCGGCTCGCACTTCCTTTAGTTATAGTGCCTACTTATGTTCGATCGAACAGAAATTGATATTCAGAGGCGTACCTTGAGTGTTTGGAGCCCGGGGACAAGACTCGTTTTTACGTCCCCCGCCCCCCCCCCAACTCTGAAACCCATTATTTTCATGAATAAAATCACCATCACGTAATGTAACGCCAACGGCTATTAAAGAGAAGAAAAAACTAAGGCATAGTTGCATATTTGAAGCACGGATTCCACATACAGCCTATTTCAAGTCCCATTTTTGCGCTCCCACTAGTCTAGTACCCCTCTGCATCCCCTACAGCTACGCCTCTGTTGATATTTGCATCATCATGAGCCTAACGCTTGGATAGGCTACTATGGTGTTTCCTGGGACAAACCACGTTACTCCTCCATTTGACACAGTGCAATATAACCTTAAGAGTGTTACTGTGTTAACAAATATCACTCTCAACCAACAATCATGACCAAATTTAGCAAGTTCCTTTACATTTCCGTTTTTCCTTCTAGGATCAAATGTGGAAAAAAAACACGGTCTAAACATGGTGCATGTATAGGCGTGAACCCCAACAGAAATTGGGATATGTAATGATGTAGGATGTATCTAATATTGTAATCGAAACAGAAAGCAGTCTTGTCTCTGAATGATCAAGGCTGCCATATTTTTATCTTAGCAATATAATACGTTAGTCTTGGAACATTGCATAATATGTGGGATATATTATCTAACTTTGGGAACTTCATCCTCAATCTTTTTGAAATAGAGAAGCGATTTATAGTTATACGCTTGGTTTTAAAATTACACTGATAATGACAAACATCTCTCGGATCAGAACCATTATGTATGTGCATATAGTTATCCTTGCAGGAAAGTCCAGCATAACTTTGTCTTAATTAAGACATACACCGTATTATATAGTTTAAGAATTATACAAAATATAAGTTGACAGTTTCAATAACTGTACGTGTACAAATTGTCTGGGAGAAAAACAACCAGTACAGCCATATTCTATCCATTATGAAGGTTCCACAACAATATTATAGTCCAAATGATTAACACTTTATATTTCACTGAACAGTCCAAACAAATGTTTTCTCTCGAATGATATCTAAGTACAATATAAAACACGCCTGTAGACTTATAACAGCAATACAACTGTTACCTAAGGGTGGTGTATCAATGTCATACATTATTTTAATGTAGGAAGTTTGGTTCACCCCATGCTGCAGTAAAAAATTACTTACAATGGGAAAATCAATATACCTTGAGCACACAGTCCTTGTATTGCAACATAGCCATTGTATATATAGCCATACTTTAGAGTTAAACATTGCAATGCATATACATCTTATGAATGAACGGTCCACTTTACAATGCGATATCTCCAGTTCTAACAGTATGTGAATTGTTAAATGTCATTTTCAAATTTGTATTATTGTTAAAATTGTTGGATTATCATATTTATCCTCTATTTGAGGTACTTCTGACTTGTGTCGTATAATGCAATTTTATTATATTTATTATTGTCTGTTTTCTAGTCTAACTGAATAGAATGATTACATTTACATTAATATTGATTGTATAAATTGCAAAGAGACTGTTATTTATAGTTCTGTAAAATTCGTTTTAAAAATACGTCCACTTATGTACCTGATTATGAAAACCTTGTGCAGTAGTCCTGATAATTTTTACAAAATAATCAACTCTATTTGCTTCACATTATGTCATTGCATGTTATACATGACTGTGTCACGGATATTACACCGATATGGATGCTATATCTTCAGCTGGGTGAAGGGCTGAAGGAGTTAAAGTGATTGAGCTATGCTACATCGTCATCATTACACCGTAATGATGGTGTTTTATTTAGTCATTATGCTAATTTGGCTTGAGATATACCCCATTTACTGCTGTCAGTGGTGACATTGGCCCAGAAGAAGTAAATGGTTATTTTGTGGTGATGGAACACGGTTTCAGGACCAATGGGTCTGCAGGGAACAAGATGTTCTACAGATTTTAAGGCATACTGGAATGGTGGACAATTCATGGTGGCTCCTTGACCATTTGACAGAGCGATGAGGTTGAAAATACCTGGTGGTGATGATTTGGATGCTGCAAGCTGCAATGTTTACAAGCATTTATTGCCATTTAAGTGAAAATGTTGTGACTCATTTTATCATTATTTGAATGGGATTCTTATGTTGTAGTCATTAATCTTTGTTTCATTTTTAATTATTTTTGGTCCATTTTATATTTGAATTATGATTAATTCCTGTTAGTAACTATGTTATTTATATAAATTTGCTAATTTGGCATGCATCATTGTGTTAAAAAGCTTAATATTTTGATCTTTTATGCACAAATTTGAAAGAAGTTTCTTGTTTTTACTATGAAAGCATATATAAGTAAATATATATTTTTTACCATTCTTAGTGTCTTCATTATAAACTGACACCAACCCAGTTCATCTTGTTTACCCAAAGAAATTTGCTAAAAAGTCAATGAGCACTTTGTAATTTCAATAAATAATTTAAATAATGATTTCATTCAAATTATATCCAAAGAAATGTAAATGAATTAACATACAGAATTCAAAGCAGGGATGTATAATTGTTTAGCAAACTCTTTTATATACAAACTGTCATCTGACCTATAACAAAACAGAATGCAACTAATGATTTATAATGGTAAAATTTCACTAATTGGCAAATGAGGCAGACATTGAACTTAAATTCAAGTTAAGATCTTTTTCTTAATAAATCTCTTTAAGTATGGGTACGTTAAAACTATAGCTTCAAGCATTATGAATTAAATGGTGATAACAAGCAACTGCTAATGGACTAAGAAACACTGATGTATGCATTCCCTTGATCAGACAAGCTCTATGTGTCTTCAATAATAGAACAAAATAAAAAATAAAAAAACAAAGTTCAAAGAATGAATGATTTTTAATTGTTAATGTAAACCTTAACAACCATAGATATATTGAGATACAAAATTACATGTGAGCAAGATGTTGAGATTCGTCAGAAAAGTGGTTAGTTATATGAAAGCCATACAATCTTTATGATATAAAAACTCGAACTATACACACAAATACTTTAAAATGTGACATATTAGATCTCCATTCTAGAATCATATGGTAGATGTAAATATGGCATACAATTGCATTAGGCAATGAAGTAATTTTCCATGGCATCTGGAAAAGTGCAGAAGATGGTAAAATAACGTAAAGTGTAAATTTAACATAAAAGTAGACATGAACCATTATATGTCTTATATGAAACAAAAACTGGAAGATGAAGAAGAGTCATGTTAAACATGAAGAAAAACAGAGAGATGAAGAAGAGTCATGTTAAACATGAAGAAAAACTAAGAGATGAAGAAGAGTCATGTTAAACATGAAGAAAAACTGAGAGATGAAGGAGAGTCATGTTAAACATGAAGAAAAACTGAGAGATGAAGAAGAGTCATGTTAAACATGAAGAAAAACTAAGAGATGAAGAAGAGTCATGTTAAACATGAAGAAAAACTGAGAGATGAAAATAAGATGTGTTAAACATAAGGATAAACTACATTTAGATTTAATTAGTCAAAACATAATTATGCAGAATGTTCCAGAAATCTTTTGTAAGAAGGTCTTATTAAATGTTTAGATGAAATATCATATAGCAGATGGTATTAGATTCATCTGTCACTTGTATACTCACTAAATATCATATAGCAGATCGTATTAGATTCATCTGTCACTTGTATACTCACTAAATTCAAATTCAGTTGACTTGTTCAAGTGCCATCAGCGATACCAAAATGATCACCATGATGACCATCTTTAAATACCAAACACACCTAAGGATAAAACGGTATGCCAAGATTAACCATTTTTTCCCATGTAGTTGAGGAGGAAAAGCGATAACAAACAATAATCCTCCACGCATTTGAGGAGAAGTGATAATAACAACAATCCTCCGTGTATTTGAGGAGAAGCAATAACAAACAACAATCCTCCATGTATTAGAGGAGAAGCAATAACAAACAATAATCCTCCATGTATTTGAGAAGTGATAACAAACAATACTCCTCCATGTATTTGTGGAGAAGCGATAACAAACAAGTAGTTGACAAGAAGTAGCAAAAACAAACAAATACTATCAAACTACGGACCATCCACAGATGTTGGCCCATTGCAATAGCTCTATCAGTCAAAGACCCATAGACCAAAGATAATGAAAAACAAAAAGCGAAATATCAAACCAATGAAAACTTATGATGTTCAGTTAGATTGTAAATTATATATCAAGCAAAAGCAACAATAATGACATCAGAGATAATTGGAGATATACATTGTATGCACATTGTAAAAAAACTAAAGTGCAAAGTTATGTTATATCAAAGAAACACATCAAAATTAAAACAAGCAAATTAATAGAGCTCCATTCCAGGAGCATATAGTACATTTAATTATTGTAAACGCCGTTGACATGATGCTGTAATTTATATTTAAAAAAAACAGAAGACGGATGCTTAACACAAACTTGTGTATTAATAAAACTAGGCGTGAACCTATCCAATATGTTTCTTATAAACAAGATGCATATAATTGGCAGATAAAGGACAAAGCTATGAAAGAATTGAAATTTACTTAAATTTTGTTAAATACATTATTAGTCTCATCAAAACATTTTATGAAACATCATATATCAAATGGCGTTTAGAACTATTTTACATTCATGATGTGGCTAAACGGATTTTGCTGCAGAGATCAAAATGATCTTAAATTAAGAAGCAGTGTATATATTAACTATAAGGGCAACATATGGAGAAAGTTGTCATTTCTAATCTGAAGAGAAAAATAACAAAAGCAGGGAAATATAAGCTAATTGTATGGATGGGTGTACAGCTTAACTGATGATCAACCTGCTGAACGAAAGCCACTTTAAGATCAAAGACATTTAGTCTTTGTTTGCTACTCATGCTTTACTTTCCTTTTCTTGTAGCATCATTTTATCACTAATGCATACAGAAACATCTGAATCTTGTACTGATTCACATCCTGGATCATTGTCCGCATGTGATGCGCTCCTTACAGCTCCCTCTGGCTCATGGCCACTCCCTCTGTGGAATATGATGTTGTCTCTTTCGACAGTGACGTAAGTGGCATTATCAATGCCTGAAATTTCTCCACTGGCACCAATACTAAAATCTTGATAATGTGTGGACTCAGCTTCTTCTTTTAGTCTTTGTCTCGATCCAGTGGAGTGACGACATCGTCTATAAACCAGAGTGAATATCAAATTAGAAAAATACGTATATGTATCTATATGTATGTATATGTATCTCTCTCTCTCTCTCTCTCTCTCTCTCTCTCTCTCTCTCTCTATATATATATATATATATATATATATATATATATATATATATATATATATATATATATAATATGCACACTGTATCAATGATATACCATGAGATGTATATATTTTTCATTGAAAGGAAAAGACGCTTGC
This sequence comes from Unio delphinus, assembly GCA_029339505.1. Taxonomy (NCBI): domain Eukaryota; kingdom Metazoa; phylum Mollusca; class Bivalvia; order Unionida; family Unionidae; genus Unio; species Unio delphinus. Next base: position 5,522,967 of record JAQISU010000057.1, on the reverse strand, counting down.
CCGATTTTTATTTTAATGAAAAAATTATGATTGATATATCATTGATACAGGCTCATGGAAATTAATATGGATGCAAAACTAGGCAAAATGATGAACCAACAAGAGGTAATTAAATTTTTAAAAAATATATGTACAGTTGATCTAAGTCATTATTCTGTTTTAGTAACAGTACAAGCGACTATAAACTCTGTCTCTGTCTCTGTCTCTGTCTCTCTCTCTCATGCTTTGGTTGGTTTGACTTCACGTTTGGCACAAATGAAAATCCTCAACGTTTGCCATTTCATAGATTTTAGTCCGTATTTCACTATGTTGGTCCAGAGACAGAGAGACAGAGACAGAGAAAGAGACAGAGGTCTTTGGATATATTTAATTAATAAAAATAGTTTATTAGAGCATTATATTTTTTTTACGAAGCAACAACAAAAACAAAGCATTCAATACATCACAGTATGTGCACCGTATGTGCACCACATAACCTAGGAATTCACTGTATAATGCTGACAGGGTTTGCAACTTTGTATCATTGATAAACATTGTTGATAAATCCCATGAAAAGGGCACACATATCGTTACAACAAACCAAATTCTTGTAGCTTACTTGGTGTAATTTCTAGATCAAGGTTTTAATCTAGCACAAATTCATTTTCTCTTTCACTCCTCATTTCTGCGTAGTTTTTCCGCTAAGCATGAGAGGGGAGGGATATACAGAAATCAGAAAGCACTGTGTTGAAAATGTGTACCATATTAAATTAATTTAGAAAAAGAGCATTATTAATACCTTTTATCGTTATTTTCATACGTCACTAATGATTAAAGCGTGGAAATTCATCATTGATCAAGAATCAAGTGCATATGTTTGCTAGAATTTTTATATATTCGTATTATTGCACCATGGGCGGATCACAAATTGATATACCAATAGTATTGGTATATACAATTGCATTATACCAACACTTTAAATGAGAGAGAGAGAGAGAGAGAGAGAGAGAGAGAGAGAGAGAGAGAGATAGAGAGAGAGAGAGAGAGAGAGAGAGAGAGAGAGAGAGAACAGTGGCGGGGTGGCCTTTCAATATTTTCATACTTACTAATAACTGAAATTTAGAAACTTATAATAAGTTTAAGAATCAACATCAACATCAACAAAGCTTAAATACATTACTTATGTGTGCCCAGTAACCAAGATAATTAACTTACTGTGATGACTGGCAATTGCAACTTTATATCATTGATAACTGTAGGTTACTTGGTGCAATTTGGTGCAAAGGATATACGATAGACGTTCAAGTAACATGTACTATTTACAAAGATATATGATACGCAGACTTTCAAGTAACATGTACTATTTACAAGGATATACGATAAGTAGACTTTTAAGTAACATGTACTATTTACAAGGGTATGTGATATGTAGACTTTTAGGTAACATGTATTTTTACAAGGATATATGATTCATAGACTTTGAAGTAACATGTACTATTTACAAGACAGTTTTGAATGTTTATAAATATAGAATTTAATGGCATGTCAGGGGCATAATGGTTTTATATTGCTGATGAAATATTATATATTAAAAATGTAAGCTGCAAAACAAAAACTAGGAAAAATAAACCATTTCAATGAAAGAAAACAAGAAGAACTACAAGTAAAAATGTTTAATATTTTTATAACATTTTGTGCAAGAAAATATAATGGTTTCAAATATCTAGTAATTAAACTATATTGTAAACTATATTGTCCAATTTCTAATGCAGGTTTTAAGTACCAGGTGTAAGCAGAAGCAAACAATCAGGTGTAAATAGAAGCAAACTATTAGGTTAAACAGAAGCAACCACGTGTAAATAGAAGCAAACTATCAGGTGTAAACAGAAGCAAGTTACCAGGTGTAAACAGAAGAAAACTACCAGGTCATAACCACTATGATATTCCCTACAATTGCCTGGTAAAAATAATCAAATCCATTATGATAATCCCTACAATTACCTGGTAATGATAATCGAAACCATTATGATAATTCCTACAATTACCTGAAAAAACAAACAAAAACACTATAATACTCCCTACAATTAACTGCCAAAGATAATCAAAACCATTATGATAATCTCTACAATTACCCGGCAAAAATAATCAAAATCACATTGATACACCATACAAATACCTGGCAAAAATAATCAAAACCACATTGATACACCATACAAACACCTGGCAAATATAATCAAAACCATTATGATAATCCTACAATTACCTGGTAATGATAATCGAAACCATTATGATAATTCCTACAATTACCTGCAAAAATAATCAAAAACACTATAATACTCCCTACAATTAACTGCCAAAGATAATCAAAACCACTATGATAATCCTACAATTACCTGGTAAAGATAATCAAAACCATTATGATAATCTCTACGATTACCCGGCAAAAATAATCAAAGTCACATTGATACACCATACAAATACCTGGCAATACAAATCAAAACCATTATGATAATCTCTACAATTACCTGGTAATGATAATCGAAACCATTATGATAATTTCTACAATTGCCTGGCAAAAATAATCAAAACCATTATGATAATCCTACATTTACCTGGCAAAGATAATCAAAACCATTATGATAATCCCTACAATTACCTGGCAAAGATAATCAAAACCATTATGATAATCCTACAATTACATGGTAAAGATAATCAAAACCATTATGATAATCCTACAATTACCTGCAAAAATAATCAAAAACACTATAATACTCCCTACAATTAACTGCCAAAGATAATCAAAACCACTATGATAATCCTACAATTACCTGGTAAAGACAATCAAAACCATTATGATAATCTCTAAAATTACCTGGCAAAGATAATCAAAACCACTATGATAATCCTACAATTACATGGTAAAGATAATCAAAACCATTATGATAATCCTACAATTACCTGGCAAAGATCATCAAAACCATTATAATAATCCTACAATTACCTGGGAAAGATAATCAAAACCTTTTGATAATCGTACAAATACCTGGCAAAGAAAATCAAAACCATTATGATAATCCTACAATTACCTGATAAAGATAACTGCAATCATTATGATAATTCCTACAGGAATTATTAATGGTACTCCAACGGTAGCGCCATATATTCTTGAGTCACTGTGAGCTTCAGTCTTGGTAGCACCTGACAACAATCAAAGGATGCATTTATACTAATATGAACACTGATGTTTCACGAACAGGTACTGTTTTAATTCTTGGATGCTATAAACATAAATCAAGAGTATTAAAAGATCAATGTGACCTGCAGGCAATTTACGTTGATCCCAGTAATTTAATTCCAGACAGTCATACTGCATAATTAAATCAACCAACTAAGATGCATTATACTTTTTAATTATTGTCATCATTTACCAATTGATGCCCATTCATGTATGCATGCTTGGCCATGTTTGTATGTTTTAACAATAATATAATGGTCACAGCATGAAGAAATGAATGACTGACACCAGTAAAAATTTGTAGTTGAAAGTGAAAAGCAAGAACGAGTAGCAAATAATTTCAGTTATCTTAGACAAAGTTATGTTTGTTTTGAACGCTTTGTAACTTGCATAATCATGGCCCAAGAATTAATTCAAGCTCAAAAACTGTTCAATTTATACATACTATATTCAAAGCAATGGATAAGGACATTTTACTAAAAACATCTAACATTTTAATTAAAGGCAATTGCTGTTAATGATAAAGCATAATCATACTAAAAAAAGTAATTTCCCTGATCTCTGTTTAGAAATCCCCAATATACTGATAATTCGATTATATTTATACATCCATATGAAAGTTATCAACAAAATACATACCTTTACAAGGAATGTCGACAGACCACTTGCCTCCATTCTTATTATCATTAACACATATGATGTGGCTGGGACCCTCATCGTGGTATCCACTCTCACATGTATAGCTACAGTTTGTGCCCAGTATGTGGGAACAGTTTGGCGAAATCACTGCATTAGGCACCGCTGATGAGCATGTTATTCCTATAAAATATTCAAATTTGAAACCTGACCAGGCTCAAGGACAGGACCTTGTTGTTCTACATTTCTGACCCATCAAATTTATATCAAATCTTGTAGTGACAAATATGGTAGATCAAAAAAGATTTTGCAAATGAAAATTGTAGTTAAAAATGAGTATTAATTTTTAGGAGATAAAGTTGTGTTTGTTGAAAATGCATTGCAGAACATAGGATGTCCCAAGAATTTTTTCAGAGCCAGTCATAATTCATTAGAACGATATACAACATTGTCAGTGATGAGTTTAGCAGTTTTAAAAATAATGTAATTATAAGAACTTCTAACATCGTTTTAAAGGAAATTCAAGCTTATACAAATATAAAATGTAAATATACTCAAAATAAAGTAATTTCCCTGAACTCTGTTTAGAAATCCCCAATATACTGATAATCCGATTATTTTGATATGTCCATAAGAAAGTTATCGACAAACTAAGATGTATTATTTTTAAAATTATAATTATCATTTACCAATTTGATGACCATCCATGTATGCATGCTTGGCCATGTTTGTATGTGTTAACAATGGTATAATGGAATCCAATACGAATTTATAGGTGAAAGTGAAAAGCAAGTATGAGTAGCAAATTATATCAATTCTATGAGACAAACTTATGTCCGTTGTGAACGCTTTGTAATTTGCATATTCATGGACCAAGAATTAATTCAAGGTAGAACAATTGTTCTATTTATACATACTACATTCAAAGCAATGGATACGTTAATTTTAAAAGTAACATCTGACATTTTAATTAAAGGCAATTGTAGTTATAAGAATGATAAACATAAGTATACTCAAAATAAAAAAAATACCTGATCGCTGTTTGGAAATTCCGAATATGCTGATAATTAGATAATGTTTATATGTCCATATGACAGTTTTCAACAAAATACATACCTTTGCAAGGAATGTCGACAGACCACTTGCCTCCATTCTTACTATCATTAACACATAGGATGTGGCTAGGACCTTCATCGTGGTATCCACTCTCACATGTATAGCTACAGTTTGTGCCCAGTAAGTGGGAACAGTTTGGCGAAATCACTGCATTAGGCACTGTTGATGGGCATGTTGTTGCTATAAAATATTCAAATTTGAAACCTGATCAGGCTCAAGGACAGTACTATGAAGTTCTACATTTCTAACCCATCAAATGTATATCAAATCTTGAAGTAACAGATGTGGTAGATCTCAGTAAGATTTCGCCATTGAAAATGAAAATTGTGGTTAAAAATAGTATTACGTTTTAGGAGATAAGTTTTGTTTGTTGTCAATGCATTGCAGAACATAGAATGTCCCAAGATATTTTCAGAGCCAGTCATAATTCATTATAAAGATATACTATATTGGAAGTGATGAATTTAGTATTTTTGAAAATTATTTATTTCTTATTACTTCTAACATTGATTTAAAGGTAATTTCAGTTTATAAAAATATAAAATGTAAATATACTCAAAATAAGGTAATTTCCCTGTTCTCTGTTTATAAATCCCCAATAAACGGATAATCCGATTATTTTTAGATACGTCGATATGAAAGTGATCAACAAAATACATACCTTTACAAGGAATGTCAACAGACCACTTGCTTCCATTCTTATTATCATTAAGACATGTGATGTGGCTGGGACCTTCATCGTGGTATCCATTCTCACATGTATAGCTACAGTTTGTGCCCAGTAAGTGGGAACAGTTTGGCGAAATCACTGCATTAGGCACCGTTGATGGGCATGTTATTGAAGCTAAAACATAATAAGAAATTACAGTGTGAGTGATTGATCAATGGATGCACAGACCGATGGATAATACAATAAGAAATACTGAAAGTAATGGATTCCTACAGGCAACAAATAGCAGATCGAGACCTCCAGTGCAAGATTGTATAAAGTCACATTAAGATATTTCAAAATAGTTTGGAGTTTTGGTAAAGAAATGAAATGTGAATCATGCCTGCATGGATGACAGGTTCCATTTGTATATTCACTGTGCAAAGCAGTTGGATGGAGTTTATTTATTTGTACCATCCCAACTTCATTGGGCAGTGGATAATTATCAAGAGATTTACAAAGTTCATACTCCACATTCTACTCATTAAAATGAAAAATAAAACCAGGATTACAAAGTTCCGAGTCCATGTATAATACTCATTAGAAAAAAAAAACAGAATACAACAAGTGACAATTATATTTCCAACACGAACATGCAATATCTCCCTGACAGAGATAAAGGAAAAAGTGGATGAAAATGCAAGTAAAGGAATGTTATACATACAATCTTTAACATTTTCCAAAACAAATGTAACAATACTGGGGAACCTACAAACCATACCTTTATTTAAAAGCAACTTTCTCAATGGTATCAAGTCATTGTTGTCAATAAAAGCCATGAACACTCAAATACACAATGCACACCATGACAATGACAATTTTTTATGTCTGGCTTTAATCTCCCCAATGGTTAATAATTTAACATGACATGAGTAAACTCATAATGGGATTCAATTAGAAGAATACATTAAGGACAAAAAATAAAGATTTTCGTCATAAAGGTGATATACACCAAATACAAAGACTATGGCATCTTCCATGGATATTCTTTCCATGACAACAATTTCATCAGTAATCACTAAGCTCTTTTACTGAGTAGGCCAAGATTCTTGTAACCATGATTGTTGCCTCTTTGAATTTCACTATGGAGCAGTTTTCTGTATTATAAATGTACACAGCACGTGCAATCACTATAAAGTGTAACAAGAGAGTAGCCTGGTTTTTGTCAGTTTGTGTTCACATCTCTTGGCGATATCATATCCTGACAGATCAAGTCAAGAGAACTGCTAGTCTGTTTGTCAGTTTGTGTTCACATATCAGTGATATTGCATCAAAATAATTCATACTCATTACTGACACATAATGCATAGAACAAAATTCCTCTGATGTGCTAAGTACTGTGGGTAATGTGGTAGAGACTGGTTTTTTTTGCGTGAATCAGACCTATACATCAGTAATATTGCAATAGTCTTCAGTGACGTTTGAACTCATATATATTCAACACTTTAAACAACATATGTACCAAAATAATTAAGTGAATTACAGTAGTCCCCCTCTTGAATGACCCCCTGAATAGTGGCCACCCGCTTCTAAAAGCCAGAATCCCATGGCACTGACGAGTTTGTATTCAAAAGTATCCTTAAAATATGGCCACCATCTAACACGATCAGCGGTCAGCATATTAGTACAAAAATGTGAAATGTTCCCCTCATGAGTGACCACTTTTGTTCTCAAATGTATCCATAAACAATAATTAATTCCTATCATGTTGTAAGTAATCTGATTATCTTTATCGTCGATAAATGTCTCACAATGTCAAGTTTCATTACTGAAAAAGTGTTGACTAAAGTACAAGTAACTGTAAAATTAATATTAGATCATTGTCTATAAAATCCGATGTTTACAGGAAATGGGCTCAAGAATGTTAAGACAGAGTTTTTGGCTTCACACATCTGTTGAGTTCTTATCTTTGATGATTACAATCGGACGTAATTGTCAAGATCTTAAAAGTGTCAGAATAGGCTAAAAATAGATTTTACACATTAACCTACACACACAGATATTAACCTTGAACAAAACAAGAGTACTAAACAAAGACTAAAAAAAAACTTATTACATACATTTATCACTTTCTTTACAAAGAAGGCATTTCAGATACTCGACAAAAGTTTTATCAGCATAACTAAATCACATACATTTAGCAACTTCCAAATAAATCATAATCAATTATTAAAATGTAATCACGTAAACATGTATTATTTTAGAAGAAAGTCTTATTCTACTCGATGACATAAGGTCAGGTGAGGAGGGGGGTACTTGCTGAAAGTTTTCATCTAGACAAGACTTTAATAAAACAATATATTACTGAAAAGACTAAACTAAACATCATCACAACTATTAAGGAGGTTATTCAGCAATAATGGGAAAATGGAGCACATGGAAAGAGAATTATGTATGTGCCAAGATTTAAATGACGTTTTTGAATAGTTTTGCTTGACAACAATACCTGCTAGCTTACCAAACCTTATACCAAGAATAAGAACTATTAATGTATATTCAGTAGATATAAGTATATTATTATAACAAGAAGAAGCTTTGAATCTGTAATTATCCATGTAGCAAACTTAAAGTGAATTACTAATCTCTGTAATTTATCACACAGTCAAAGACTTCAAAGCTTACATGCCCAGGATCATGATCAAAACAAGCATGGTCACAGTCTCATCATTAGGATCATAATAATCATGGTCACAGTCTCATCATCATGATCATAATAATCATGGTCACAGTCTCATCATTAGGATCATAATAATCATGGTCACAGTCTCATCATCATGATCATAATAATCATGGTCACAGTCTCATCATCATGATCATAATAATCATGGTCACAGTCTCATTATCATGATCATAATAATCATGGTCACAGTCTCATCATTATGATCATAATAATCATGGTCACAGTCTCATCATTATGATCATAATAATCATGGTCACAGTCTCATCATCATTATCATAATAATCATGGTCACAGTCTCATCATCATGATCATAATAATCATGGTCACAGTCTCATCATTAGGATCATAATAATCATGGTCACAGTCTCATCATTAGGATCATAATAATCATGGTCACAGTCTCATCATCATGATCATAATAATCATGGTCACAGTCTCATCATTACTTTTGACCATGTATTATTTTCAAACTCGAATCATTTTCATGTAAGTCATTATCCTCATTTTCCATTGGTCAAATTTTGCTAGCACTTGGTTTCTAGTGATCATCCTCTGGCAGGTTACATCATTTATCCCACACAGTTTTCACTTTAATGAATTTCATTTCTACCAAAAGAATATTTACTTTTACTATTCAGTTTTGTCGATAGCTAATATGGAGAATTTCAATCTCCATTGTATGTAACCTTCTTTCTTCCAAATATGAAATTATCACTGTATGTGTAGTTTGATTATCAATATTTCCATTGTAATACCTTTAGTGTTTCTGTGTGATAGTTCTATACAGATTACACATGTCCAAACTTTGTTTAAATTGATGTCTGGGCTTTGTTTGTCTTGTCTAAATTAAGTTCTTCTAGGATCAATTTGTTCAATGTTGTTCATAACAGAGAAATTATGATCTTTGTGGTTTTGTCTAATTATTACATGACCTACTTTACAATTCTAGTCCATATACAATTGTTCCTGCTGATTATATTTATGTTTTATGTTCTGAGTATTGGTGAATTTGAATGATCTGCAGCGTTCTCTATTTTTGTGCACATTGTTTTATATTTGTAATAACCATGTCTGTTATGCAATGTATCTTGGCATATCCAGGTCCCTAGACAAACTTGACACAGGTTGTGGGCTTAAGTGAGTAGCAGTTGCTTTGGCATTGGTAACAGTTATACATATCTTTGCGAAGATTGTTTATTTTGAAAACTTACTGATGAAACGGTTTCTGACAATGGTGCATGTTACCTACAATAAACAAACTCTTGGGAGAATCAGTGTAATAAACACTTGCTTTGTCACTATGTGATTAATCTACACAGACATGGCAATGTCATTATCTGAAGACCACAACATTAGTTTTGATGTTTCTCGTTTCAAGCAATGAAATACAAATGTGACCAACTCTAATAAGAATCTGAAAGTGAAAGTTTAAATTGTCTGTATGGGTAATTGACCAACCATCCTAATTATAGGATACCAATTACAGTAAACACTCACAGAGATGTCCCAAACTTTGTTGAAGGTCAATACAACATTGAAAGCAAAGAAGATATATATTGTAAACATTTTTAAAATTATATTCTTCTAATGACATCTGGGACTTTATTACCAAAACATGTCAGCTAATAAAACTTAATATTGTAATTTTACTGATAAAAAAGTCCTTATGTGGCCACACTTCAGAATCAAAATTAAACTGCAAACACAATTACTTCCTTTTTGTATCTTACATGGACGCCAATGACAAAATACATACCTTTACAAGGACTTTTAATAGACCACTTGGCCCCATTCATGCTGTCGTTTATACAAAGGATGTTGCCAGGTCCTTCGTCGTAAGATCCATTCTTACAACTATAGGTACAATTAGTGCCCAGTAACAGGGAACAGTTTGGTGAAATCACTGTATCAAGCACTGATGATGGGCACATTATTGCTATAAAATATTAAAATTTGGTATCTGACAAAAAAGAACAGTAAATGAAGTTACTATGATATTAAAGATGATTTCAAAACAATAAAATACACATTTAGATTAAAGCTCTGATACTTATCCAAATATCATGGATATATATTGAACGATGGTAGAGTTTTATCCAGAAATTACATTCTGAATGATAGATCAAAACATGGAATGCTGATGGATAATACTACAAGCAATTTTGAAACTAACAAATTCATAATAACAAAAGGCATATTATACAACTAGTCTAATACATATGTAAGATTCCATTTAAATATCTTGAATATTATTTTGAATTCCAGAGTTGAAATGAAAAGTGTTGTTGATTGCTGGACATAAGAAAAGGCAAATGGAGGAAAATATTTAGATATTTAAACTCACATATAATTTGTAACAAAATGGACATCTACACCACCTGCCTAATAGTTGTACCAGATTTTATAGGAATACATTATTTTGTTAATAGGTTTTCCATACTACCTGTCTAGAGGTACCAGATTTCATTGGAATATATTTTAATGGGATTTTCCACACTACCTTTCTAATAGTTGTACCAGATTTCTTAGGAATATATTATATTTTTAAAGGGATTTTCCACAACACCTGTCTAATAGTTGTACCACATATCATATGAATTTTTTTAAATGGGGATTTCCATATAAACCGTCTAATAGTTGTACCAGATTTCATAGGAATATATTATATTTTTAAAGGGGTTTAACCACATGTCTAGTAGTTGTATCAGATGTCATAGGAATATATTTTTAATGGGGATTTCCACACCACCTAATAGTTGTACCAGATTTCATAGGAATATATTATATTTTTAAGGTGGTTTTCCACAATACCTTTCTAATAGTTGTTCCAGATTTCATAGGAATATATTATTAATGGGGATTTCCACACCCAACTGTCTAATAGTTGTACCAGATTTCATAGAAATATATTATACTTTTAATTGGGCTTTCTACACTACCTGTTTAATAGTTGTACCAGATTTCATAGTAATATATTTTAATGGGGTTTTCCACACCACCCGTCTAATATTTGTACCAGATTTCATAGAAATATATTATATTTCTAAAGGGGTTTTCTACACCACCTGTCTAGCAGTTGTACCAGATTACATAGGAATATATTTTTAATGGGGTTTTCCACAACAACTGTCTAATAGTTGTAACAGATTTCATAGGAATGTATTTTTAATGGGGATTATCACACCAACTGTCTAATAGTTGTAACAGATTTCGTAGGAATATATTAGTTTTAATGGGGTTTTCCACACCACCAGTCTAATAGTTGTACCAGATTTCATAGGAATATATTATATTTTTAATAAGGATTTCCACCAGAAAATGAAGGTGACATACATATAAAAAACTGAAAATGAAATATTTATAATATCAAAGGTACATTAAGACTGTAATCTATTAGATGCATCCAGTGTCACTGATATGTATTGAAATGATTTGGAGCAATGCTTCAGAAATGAAACTGTGATGTATGAAGAGACAAACAAATGGGGAGACAAATACTTTTCTATATACGCCACCCAAAGAAGCTCAACCTAAGGTGTTACGTGCTTAGGCTCGAATAAGCAGCAACATAGAAAGAAGTGAAAATAACAAGCTTGTAAAAATTTAACAAACAATTTATTGAGTACAAATATTTTCATAAAAGAAAATATTTAAACTTATGGTTTTAGAGAATCAAGTCCAAAAATTAATCCAAAAAGAATTCACAATATAATCCACTAGTGGAATTGCAAGAGTCCTGATAATAAAATGTCCCATTAGTTCCCGGTTCGAATCTTGATGATGTAATCCAATATGGACGATGATGTCATGTGATGAAATCAGTTTTAGTGAATGAAAATCTATGACCACATATTCTTTTCCAGATAAATGTTTTTGTTTTTTGTTTTTTATGGTTTAACGCCATTTTTCAGCACAAAATAGGCTATACATGGCGGCCAGTATTAATGGTGGAGGAAGAAACCGGACAAACCCCGGAAAGAACCACCGACCCACGAGAAGCTACTGGCAAGCTTTCTCACATAACTACATTTGCCGAATCTTAGACTCGAACACACGCAGACAGAGGTGAGATGGCAGTGGTCCGTAACGGACAGCGCTTTAGACCACTCGGCCACTCGGGGCCCCCTCCAGATAAATAATAAAATAGTTCCTCTTTCTCCAAACGAATTAAAATGATTTACACTCAAACAATAAAACACATATCTTTGTATTACAAAGCTCAGACTAACTACAGAACTGTTCTCTCCCAAACAATAATTTAAATACCTGTTTTTACGTAAACAGGAAAGGGGTCATGACCTTCCAGAATCTCTCAGAACAATCTCACGTTCAAGAAATCACGCAAACATTGTATAAACAAACTAAATTAGAAAGATGTTAATACTTTACTCCATTTTGTCCTTGGAATCAACCAATCATTTTAAAACCTTGTTTACAACTCTGATACCAGGTCAAAAATGAGGTCAACACCTGGTGATTATTCGTAAAGTATATAGATCATCCATTTCTTGAAAATCTCTACCAACTAACTTATTTTAAACCCATAATGTCAAATTTGAATCTGACAAACCAAATTAAATGATTTAAATCAAATATACGTAACAAAGGTATTTTAAATCCCTCACTCAACTTTGTGGAATAGATATCAACATTATTTCTCTAGTCCCAAATCCACATATAATACTTACTGAAAAAAATACTGAATGCAAGAAGCTACAACAGTACTTCAAATACAAGGATTAACTACTATATAAAGAGAACTATGAACAAAAAGTTAGGAATAACAAACATATATATGAAATCGTCAATGTTACCAAAATTAAACTGTTGAGGAAGAATACCCTGTGCCTTTGACATTTTAGTATAATTATCATGAGGGCTAGTCTGTTGGCAAATAAGGTACCAGTACTGCATGCCTGTATTTTGTCTGAGCTTCATGCATATCCAGCATGCATCATGTATTCATAACAAATTACTTCATGTGCAGACATGCCCCGATGTGCATTTGGAATTTATATAAAATCTAGCTTCAAGCAACCATACTAAGATAGCCTACATTATGTAAAGATATTAAAACCTGCCTAAGGGTTGCCATAGGATGTGAAGAATGTCTAAAATCCAATGAATTTTCCAAAGTTTACTTACAAACAGTATTATACCAGCTGAATATGATATATTTCTGACCTAATTTATCATGAGGTATTCTGTAGAAACAACAGATGTTTTGTCCATTTTATTTGTGATGAAAAGACAAAGAAAAGAAGTCCAATCTACAATTATGAATTAATTTGCCTGATGACCTCAAAACATCCCCGATCATTAATCCTGGGATGTATGGGCTGGAACCCTCCCAAAACTATCATAATTATAATAAAGTTATAGTAAAGCATACTTTATAACATTTTATTCGTTTAAAAACATTATTTTTCCCAAAGCATTCCTTGTTAAGATTAAAATTGCTGTTGCCCATGCTAGTTGACACAACATTTATAAGTAAAAAAGAGACAACTCTTGTTGTCAACAGAAATATCAAAGAAATATGCTTATGTTTGATGTCCAAGTGGTCTACATATCAAGCGGAAGTGTTGTTTCTCTTTTGTATTTTCTTTTTCAATACAATTTATATGGTAACTGATCAGACCAGTACAAATGGCGAGGATAGTAATTGATGCCTTTTTATTTTCTCCATTACACATCGGATGCAAACCTGAAGATATCTTTGTTGTAAACTCTGAATACAAACAGTAATTGATGCCTTTTGATTTTCCCTATTTACACATTGGATTCCAACCTGAAGATATCTTTGTCGTAAACTCTGAACACAAAAGAATAATTGAAGCCTTTTGATTTTCTAGATTTACACATTGACTGCCAAACTGAAGATAACTGTTGTAAACCCTGAACACAAACAGTAATTGATGTTTTTTGATTTTCTTCATTTACATATTTGTTTTGACTCACATATGGGATTACATGTGCATATTATTATTGATGTCCACATTGACAACAAACACACAAAGTTGACAATTTGACAATACTGATACAGTAACTGAATATGAAGACTGACATGTAGAACATGGCTTTTGCATTGGTCACTTATTTGTCCTGTGTTAGTTACAGTGGAACATGGCTTTTGCATTGGATACTTATATGTCCTGTGTTAGTTACAATGGAACATGGCTTTTGCATTGGATACTTATATGTCCTGTGTTAGTTACAGTGGAACATGGCTTTTGCATTGGATACTTATATGTCCTGTGTTAGTTACAGTGGAACATGGCTTTTGCATTGGATACTTATATGTCATGTGTTAGTTACAGTGGGACATAGATTTTTGCATTGGAGACTTACCTATATGTCCTATGTTAGTTACAGTGGGACATAGATTTTTGCATTGGATACTTATATGTCCTGTGTTAGTTACAGTGGAACATAGATTTTTGCATTGGATACTTATATGTATTGTCTTAGTTACAGTGGAACATGTCTTTTGCATTGGATACTTATATGTCCTGTGTTAGTTACAATGGAACATGGCTATTGCATTGGATACTTGTATGTCTTGTGTTAGTTACAATGGAACATGGCTTTTGCATTTGATACTTGTATGTCTTGTGTTAGTTACAATGGAACATGGCTTTTGCATTGGATACTTATATGTCCTGTGTTAGTTACAGTGGAACAAGTCTTTTGCATTCGATACTTGTATGTCCTGTGTTAGTTACAATGGAACATGGCTTTTGCATTGGATACTTGTATGTCTTGTGTTAGTTACAATGGAACATGGCTTTTACATTGGATACTTATATGTCCTGTGTTAGTTACAGTGGAACATGTCTTTTGCATTGGGTACTTATATGTCATGTGTTAGTTACAATGGAACATGGCTTTTGCATTGGATACTTGTATGTCTTGTGTTAGTTACAATGGAACATGGCTTTTGAATTGGAGACTTATATGTCATGTGTTAGTTACAATGGAACATGGATTTTGCATTAGAGACTTATATGTCCTGTGTTAGTCACAATGGAACATGGCTTTTGCATTGGATACTTGTATGTCTTGTGTTAGTTACAATGGAACATGGCTTTTGCATTGGATACTTGTATGTCTTGTGTTAGTTACAATGGAACATGGCTTTTGCATTGGATACTTGTATGTCTTGTGTTAGTTACAGTTTAAGATGGGTTGATGGAGGCCCTGTCTTGTCTTGGGCCCATG
The DNA here is from genome assembly GCA_029339505.1 of Unio delphinus. Taxonomy (NCBI): domain Eukaryota; kingdom Metazoa; phylum Mollusca; class Bivalvia; order Unionida; family Unionidae; genus Unio; species Unio delphinus. Next base: position 5,507,391 of record JAQISU010000057.1, on the reverse strand, counting down.
CAACCAAAATGAAAACAAAATATGCCAATGTGAAAATTCATATTTAAAAAGAAAACATTTTATGAAACAACACAGACATGCAGACACACACAAATACACACACACACAGTAGTATGGTAAAATGAGGATTTACCACACACACACACACGCACACACACACACATATATAGTCATTATGTAAACCTGGCAGCATCTCTGAATTGATACTTATATAGGTTCTTTGTTAATTTTCACATGCAACAAAAAATTGCAAACATACAGAAGTAATTTAATAGCAAAAGTAAGATGCCAGACAGTACTGGAATGCAGGATAATCAAAACTCCAGCCAGGGCCAAATAAGCAATGTTTTCAGTTACCCTCTTTAAAGTCTGATTAGCTGAACACAGCTGTATAAGAAATCAGTGTACATTTCATTCAAAAAAGCCATTTCATCTATGAGTAATTTACAAATCATCAGGCTACCTAACAGCAACATAAACACTGGCAACCTATTCATTATATTAGTGAAATATCAAACTTGTCTTTGTTTCATAATTCCTCTCGTATTTCTCCAGTTTTGATGTGGCTTAATAAACCTTCTATACTTCATTTAAATATTTCATAATTTTGCCTTTTTGTACAAAAACAATTCCTGAGTGAATTATTTATTAACTTCTTTAAGCCAACATTAATTTGAAAGTAGCAAAAAAAATCAACAGCAGCACCAGTAGCAGCAACAACAACTAGAACAACAACAAAATCAAACCAAAGCAATCACATTGTAAATTTATCTTCTGATAAGAGATCTATCGATATGCATACATTTACATTCAGTTATTAACATATAGACTCATACACATTTACAAACAAATATGCTAGTTAAATAGATTATTTTATTATTTATTAAAAATCTTTTTTTCTAAATGAAGGACGTATACCCTCCGCCCATTTTAGTCTAAAATTTCCATGCTCAGAAAAAATTTGACAGGAATAGATTGAAAACTTAAATCCCATGCACAGAAATAATTTGACAGGAATAGATTTAAAATTAAAATTCCATGCACAGAAATACTTTGACAAGAATAGATTGAAAACTAAAATTCCATGCACAGAAATAATTTGACAGGAATAGATTTAAAATTAAAATTCAGTAAACAAAAACCAATAACAGCATATACAGGAAATATGTATGTGAAGACGGTCAATAAAACAAGTAAAAAGCAAAAATCAAGTCTTCAAAATTAAATTCAAAATCACCAGTCATGCAGCAGAAATGAAATAGCTTTGCATATAATTCTGGGAAGGAATATCTATCTAGAACTAAATATTGACAACATTTACCACATTCAGGGCAAATACAATGAAACAAAAAAGAGAATTAACAAATAAAATGCCACAAAGATCTTTTTGCTTCTGAACAGGAGACGACTGTTCTGACATAAATGTTGTTATTACAGTATATATCTAATTGTCACATCAATGTCTGATGTATATACCTTTACATGGGTACATGTTGTTCCAAACTCCACTAGTACCATTAAGCTGACAGTCCAGTAACATATTATTGGTTGATGGCTTGTACCCTTTGTCACAAATTACACCACATCGAGCTCCAATATTCCTTGCGCATAGATCTGATATGTTACCTCTCCAGACTCTGTCAGGACATTGAATTGCTGACCAAAACATTACAAGAAAGTAACGGTCAGGCAAGTAAATGTTATTAAATGGAAAGCATATATAGGACTAAATGGTAAAGGTAAAATTAATGTAGTAACAAATTTAAATAAAAACAGATAATTATATTAACACTTATTTAATTGAGAGGTTTAATGACTTTGAGCTACTTGAACATTAATAGTTTTTTTTAAAAAAACAAAATGCCTATAGAATATAATGCAAGTCTATATATTCAATGATTTGATTGCAAAAATATTAAAATATTATTTAACTTTTGGTGAATTAATAAGAAATATTTCAGTGGATATTGTTTCAACAGCAATGAAAAAGAGCAGATGACAAAGAAGATGGATCATTTACTCTGAACATTTTCTTTAACAAAAATCTTAAGGGAACTAATTCTAATCATATGGATGAAAAGAAAAGTATTCCTAATGTTAGCTCCAGTGACTTTGACCTTTGACTATTACACTACTAAACAAACCGGGAGTTTAATTAAGAAATATTTAGTTAAGTAGCTTTCTTTTACTGAATTAATATTAACAAAGATCACAGCATTGTTCATTACACATGCACTTCATATTAATTGTGAAATGCAATAGATCTGCAATAATGGTGTCTGCAGTGTTTTGCAACATTATCTGCTCACACAATAATTCATCCACACAAGCACACACATACATGGAAAGGAAGATTATTAGGCCGTGACCTTCATTTTAAAATAGAAGGCTGCATTTAGAATATATAGTGAAAAAAGTGAAAAAGTCATGAAAGGACAGATATTTACCATCACTACATGTCAAGCCATCATAGAGCAGATCCACGTCATCATTGCATGTGCATGAGCGTCCGACATCAGTTGGAAGACAGAATGTACTGCAGTTGCCATTATTATTTGCACAAAGGGTGTTCACTTCAACAAAAAGTACAATGGGGAAAATTACTGTTGTGAATTAAATGGTGTTTTTGAAAATGATACAATGTTTGGACTTTTTAAATAGTACAGATATTACATAGTCATGGATACGTGCCTTGTGTATATTAAATAGTAAAGATGTGTACCTTGTATATATTAAATAGTAAGGATATGTACCTTGTATATATTAAATAATAAAAATGTGCACCTTGTGTATATTAAATAGTACACAGATATGTACCTTGTGTATATTAAATAGGAAAGATGTGCACCTTGTGTATACTGAATAGTAATGATGTTTACCTTGTGTATATTAAAAGTGAAAATGTGTACCTTGTGTATATTAAATAGTACAGATGTGTGTGCCTTGTGTATACTGAATAGTAATGATGTGTACCTTGTATATATTAAAAGTAAAAATGTGTACCTTCTGTATATTGAATAGTAAAAATAGGTGTCTTGTGTATATCAAACAATATTCACCATAATTTATTACAAATCAATAATTTAGAGGTACAAATATGCCTATGTAGCATAAACTATTCAACTGTCAAAGTTCTTTTAAATCAATAATGATTTAATAAAAGAGCTATATAACTGAATTCAACACATTTGTAACTGAATTCTACACACATATAGCAGTAAAGACAATTGCAATTAAAGAGCTTAAGAAATGGTTTAAGTATTATAACAAATGATTGAAAGATTCTAACAAAAGGTTCAATAAATTTGATGTTGATGATGATGAACCACCTGGGCATAAATTGTTTTTGATTTTGGTACAAAGAACATCCAGTAGAACTCTGTTGTTAACAGATGCAGATTCTTAAAAAAGATCTAATTATAATCCTAACAAATTATTCAGTTTTTTTCATATATTCTCTGCCTTCATATGATGCCAAGTAGTATCCATTACTTATGGATTTGATTAATGCTTGCTTCCATTTTTCTGGATGAATCAAGCAATACATAGTAGTCTATTACAATCAGTGATTAGAATCATACATAATTTTTCAAAGCTTGTAAAGATCTATATACAAATTTCAATTTTAGTTTAAATTTTTGGCAAACCCCCCCCCCCCAACCTCTTGCTACAAAAAGTAATCCATAAGCATAAAACTATAAACAAGATTATTAACTAATAAAACTAAAGCTATTAATTTGAGGACAACAACAGTTCTTCTTTTCAGTTAAAGTATTTCCTGACAATATAAGTCTTATATGATGTTACATATTGAAACTGGAGGTAGGAGAAAAATGTATTATCATGAAATGATAATTTTAGTAATATTCAGACAATCAGAAGAGTGACTATTCCAATGATGTAATTATCTATTGATTCAAGTATTCAAAGGAAGTAATTATCTATTGATTCAAGTATTTAAAGGAAGTAATTATCCATTCATTCAAATATTTAAAGGAAGTAATTATTTATTGCTTCAAGTATTTAACGGAAGTAATTATCAATTGATTCAAGTATTCAAAGGAAGTAATTATTTCTTCAAGCATTCAAAGGAAGTAATTATCTATTGAGGTTTTGAAAGTTATTATCAATAAGTTGTAAGAGGGCTGTTCCCTTAAAAAAATATATGGAACCCAAGGAAGACATTTTTAAAGTGGGATACTCACGCATAGATGCAGTTAAGACATTTCTTATCAATAAATATGAACTCTGTGAAGTCAAAGTTACCTGACATATATTTATATGTATGTTTAAATGGAACAGCTCTAATCCTAATAGACCAGATGAAAAATTAATAAAATGCAATAAAACACTCAAGAAAATACAGAAATACTAGAAAGTTCAATAAAAACTAAGCAAATTGATATAATACTTCTATGTAAGACTAAGAGAACAATGTATGGTTATTATGTTAGTATTAAAATGAATTTAGATTAAGTTTTTTCTCCATATTCTTTTACTCATCCATTTGTTAGTATCAATTAAGAGAAACACAGGCAACCTAATGTAATGGTTGACAACCTTCTGAAAGATAAATTATGGGTGTGTTTTTATTACAGTTGTGATAGGTACGAATGGTTAAATTGACAACAAATAATTTGAAAAAGTTCATTGACAGTTTATCAGATGTTGTTCAATTTTTGCTCGAGGTTTGTAAAAAATGAAGAACAAAATACCCCAAAGATGAAAAATATCTTAATCCAACATAGCAATGAATTAATCACTCTTGGAGTAGTATGAAACTAAATCAACACAAGCATGTTGTAATATCTTGGCTTTGACCAGATTCACACAAGCACATTGTAATATATAGGCTTGGATCAGATGTTTTTTTTTATTATACTTGTGTATATGTTTTTCTTTTTATTCGATGTTAAGGTTAAGGGAGATCAAACTAATTCATTTGTAAACAATCTTGGAAGGAAGCTTGTTTAAGACCAATGTTTCTTAAAGAAGAGAGGACTTCTTATTTTAAAATGAATGATGACAACATTTTCAAGATCTGCAGGTATTTATGGATAATGTCTGAAAATATTTGCATGATGTTCAGGTATTTATGGCTAACAACATCTGTGAGAACAAAAAAAAGCAAATATAATGGGGCAATGTATAACAAATGCAACAAAAGCTACAAAGTTAGAACCAGGAGCAGCTAATGCATGCCTTTCATAAAATCAATATTCAGTTTAGTGTAAGCCAAGATGATAATAATAATAATAATACTAATAATAATAATGAGGACTTTGTATAGCGCCTAATCTTTTGAAGCTCTAAGTGCTCTACACCATTAATAATTATATGACTACACTACAGAACAACAAATGACAAAAACAATGAAATTGGAAAACATAAAAACATGCTGAAAACATATAAGATACAAAACATGATTAGGTCGCTAAGTTTGTCCCTGCAGCCGAAACAGGTGAGTCTTGAGAGCACTCTTAAAAGGGACCACTGTGTCTTTGTCTCTAATTTCAATGGGCAATTTGTTCCACGTCGCCGGGCCCTGGTGTGCAAATGAACGTTGTCCATATGACTTTGTTTTCAACTTGGGAACAATGAGTAAACGATTATCAGAAGAAGAGCATAAGGATCTAGCTGGTGTATACACATGGGTGAGGCTGGATAGGTATGTTGGACTGGAGTCTGTCATTGAAATATAGCACAGAGAACAAATTTTGTGTTTGATTCTGTATCGAATTGATAGCCAGTGTAGGATACAGAGTAGTGGTAAAATAAGTATATTTGTCTCCAGTACAATAGTATCAATACTGATCTTATAGCCTTTTTGGTTTTTCTTTTATACTTGTCATTTTATAAAAACTTATTTTTTCAAAGCTGACAATTTCCTTAATTTCCTTAAATGAAATTGCAAAGCTGATGATGTAATTGGTATAATTGCTTTAAACTTCCTTCAGTGAAATTGCAAAGCTGATGATGTAATTGGTATAATTGCTTTAAACTTCCTTCAGTGAAATTGCAAAGCTGATGATGTAATTGGTATAATTGCTTTAAACTTCCTTCAGTGAAATTGCAAAGCTGATGATGTAATTGGTATAATTGCTTTAAACTTCCTTCAGTGAAATTGCAAAGCTGATGATGTAATTGGTATAATTGCTTTAAACTTCCTTCAGTGAAATTGCAAAGCTGATGATGTAATTGGTATAATTGCTTTAAACTTCCTTCAATGAAATTGAAAAGTTGATGTAAATGTTTTAATGTCCCTCAATGAAATTGAAAAGTTGATGATGTAATTGCTTTAAAATCCCTCAATGAAATTGCACAGCTGATGATGTAATTGCTTTAATGTCCCTCAATGAAATTGCAATGCTGATGATGTAATTGCTTTAATGTTCCTCAATGAAATTGCAAAGCTGATGTAATTGCTTTAGAATCCCTCAATGAAATTGCACAGCTGATGATGTAATTGCTTTAATGTTCCTCAATGAAATTGCAAAGCTGGTGTAAATGCTTTAAAATCCCTCAATGAAATTGCACAGCTGATGATGTAATTGCTTTAATGTCCCTCAATGAAATTGCAACGCTGATGATGTAATTGCTTTAAAATCCCTCAATGAAATTGCACAGGTGATGATGTAATTGCTTTAAAATCTCTCAATGAAATTGCACAGCTGATGATGTAATTGCTTTAAAATCCCTCAATGAAATTGCACAGCTGATGATGTAATTGCTTTAATGTCCCTCAATGAAATTGCAACGCTGATGATGTAATTGCTTTAAAATCCCTCAATGAAATTGCAACGAAGTTTAAATTCCATCATGATTTTCATTGTTCAGATTCTCTAAATCTTCAAGTCAATTTAATTGCACTTTATTTTACAGCTTTTTTATTTAAAGTTTTCTTAATAATATTTGTAATGATATATTTTATCTACATTATAGTCACTTATCATTGTTTCATGTGTACCATATTGCCATTTACTTATTTTATTTCTCATTGCACTATCTTTTCCCCCTTCAGGATAAATGATAACATTTACTTGTATTAGTTTCGAATGTGCTCTATTTTCCCCCTATAGATTCATTATAATATGTACGTTTGTTACTTTCTAATGTACTTCACCCACCCACCCAACATGGATATATGATAACATTTACTCGTGTTATTTTTTAATGTGCCCTCTTTTCCCCTCTGAATTCATTATAACAGTGTGTTATCTTTAATGTACTCTCTTTTATCACTATGGATACATGATAACATTTACTTGTGTTTGTTTTGAATGTGCTCTATTTTTCCCGTATAGATTCATGATAACATTTACTTCTGTTATTTTTTAATGTACTCACTTTTCCCACTATGGATTCATAATAATATTTACTTGAGTTATTGTTGTATGTACTCTCTTTTATCACAATGGATTCATGATAGCAATAAGTTATTTTTTTTTATATACACTCTTTTCTTACTACTATGGATTCATAATAGCAATGTGTTATTATTTTATGTACTCTCCTCTCCAACTATAGATTCATGATGGCAATGTGTTATTTTTTAATGTACTCTCTTTTCTCACTATGGATTCATAACATTTACTTGTGTTATTTTTTATGTACTCTCTTTTCTCACTCTCTCATCATTGCATCCCTACATAAATGAACCATTGCAGGGAGATAGATCATTGCATCATTACATAAATGTACCATTGTAGGGAGATAGATCATTGCATTCCTACATAAATGTACCATTGTAAGGATATAGATGCACTGTATCCCTACACCACTGGACCATTGTAGACTTATGGTTGCATCCATACACCATGGCACCATTGTAAGGATACAATATGCATTCATACATCATTGAACCATTGTAAGGATACAATATGCATTCATACATCATTGTACAATTTTAGGGATACCATTGCATCATTGTAAGGTTATAAAAGATTCTTCAATTAATAAAAATGTTTGCATTGAAACAGTAACGACATTATTCATAATCAAAAAAACAGAAACAATGATGATTGAAATTAAAAATAAATTTTAAAAATATACATACAAATGTTATTTTCTGCTGACAAATTAACATGAATTAAATTGAATAAGCACAAATGGCTTTCATAATCAACCTGATCATATTAATATATGCAAATTAAATTGAATATACGTAGCTGGCTTTCATAACAAACCCAATCATGTTGATACATAAAAAACTTAAATTTTGGTGGATTGTTTTGGAGATAATGCATCCAGAGCTGCAAATTGGCATTATTGCAAGAAAATGTAATACACATGAAGGACACAGATCAAAACAGCCATTATATTTATATATAACTGCATGGAATACATTTTAAATTTATTTACCTGGTTGCTCGTCCCCAATATTAATAGCCAAACCTTCAAGTGTGCCAAATAACCCATGGTCAAAAAGCTGCATAACATCTGAAGTGTTGGCAGGATTTATCCTTGTAATATGTCTGGAATTTTGAAGAAATAACATTTTAAAGTTACATATCTCCCTCCTCTGTGTGTTAATTGTTGAATTTAGTTGTTATCCTCTTTCAATATTTTTATTAATTTCACATGTTGTTGCATTGGTAGGGAGAAGAGGGTGCAAAGGAACTTCTGTATGTAGTAGTCAAAGGGAGACTAGTCTTTTTCAACTCGTTGATGGTACATGTATGAGTTAATTGTTCAGTGTACTCCTACAACTCAAACAACATTCTTAGTCAATTCTACAAAAAAGTGCGGAATGCTTAGTTCATCTGACTGCCAATCACTTAAACCAGGAGAGACAATGGTACAGCTTTAATTATTGGTTCTTCAAACATTAATGGAATCAGAATCAGAACAAAGGGGCTAATGATGACAGATAAAAATAATAATGAGGACTTTGTACAGTGCCTAATCTTTAGAAGCTCTAAGTACCATACACAACTATAATGATATGACTATAAAAAACAAAACACCATGAAATTAGAAAACATAAAAAATGTTCTGTAAGATGTGAGGTCTATGTTTAAAACTTTGAATTACTATTGTGTTCTGCAAGATGTGAGGTCTATAGTCAATACTCTGAAGACAGCTGTAAAGACACTAAGAGAGGAAAAAATAAATGATGTAACTGATACAACATTCAACATGGATCTCACATCTTCGAGAACAATAGTAGTTAAGAGTATTGAACATGTACCTCACATCTTACAGAACAATAGTAATTCAGAGTACATGTATTCAAAATGAACTGCACATCTTACAGAACAATAGTAATTCAGAGTACATGTATTCAAAATGAACTGCACATCATACAGAACAATAGTAATTCAGAGTACATGTATTCAAAATTAACAGCACATCTTACAGAACAATAGTAGTTTAGAGTTATTGTATTCAACATGGACCTCACCGTTTACTGAACAATAGTGGTTCAGAGAACTGAATATAGACCTCACATCTTACAGAACAACAGTAGTTAAGAGTATTGAACATAGACCTCACATTTTACAGAACAATAGTAGTTAAGAGTAGTGAACACAGACCTCGCATCTTACAGAACAATAGTAGTTAAGAGTATTGAACACAGACCTCACATCTTACAGAACAATAGTAGTTTAGAATATTGAACATAGACCTCACATCTTATAGAACAACAGTAGTTAAGAGTATTGAACATAGACCTCACGTCTTACAGAACAATAGTAGTTAAGAGTATTGAACACAGACCTCGCATCTTACAGAACAATAGTAATTCAGAGTATTGAGCATGTACTGCACATCTTACAGAACAACAGTAATTCAGAAAGGTATGAAATAAAGTTAGTGATGGTCATAAAATCAAAGACGATTGTAAAAGTTTTCTTTACCCTCTTTTCTCTAAATTTCCAAGCAACATAATGGTGTCTAGCATATCTCCTCGTGTCAATGCACAAATGAAACCAGTAAATGAAACACTTATTGATCTTTCTAACTAGTAAATCACTCCAAGCACCTGATCAAGGTAGAATAATAGGATCTGTATTTGTAGATTTCAGGAAAGCTTTCGACATGGTGGATCATGAAATCCTTTTGAGGAAACTAAAGATTTACCAATGTGATGAAAGCACAATCATATGGTTTACTTCATACATACGTGAGAGAATACTTCATGTTTATATAAATAATATTGTGCTGTCTGAACCTGGAACACTCAAATATAGAGACCCACAAAGATAAATTCTAGGTCCATTAATATTTATTTTATTTAATAATGACCTACCAATTCACTGGGGGACAAAATTTCATTGTAAGATCTCAATGCAGATGACACAGCATTGTCAAACATCGAAAACACAAAAGTATAAACTGAAAATTGCTGTACAGGATGCCCTAAACAAACTGGAAATATGGTGCAAATGCAAACTGCATGGTGGTAAATACTGGCAAAACTAAAATATTATTTATCTCAATAAAGAATAATAGAACAAATGAACTTTATTTGACTGGAAGGATACAAATTTGCAAATGGTCTGTTATGACAGACTACTTGATTGTTCTGGTAGATAATAACCTATTATGGACTGAACATATCAAACATATCAGTCGTTGTTGTTGTAGGGTTTAATGCCATTTTTCAGCACGCGATAGGCTATACATAGCGGTCAGTATTAATGGTGGAGGTTGAACCCGTTAAAATCCCTGGAAAGAACAACTGACCCACGAGAAGCTACTGGGAATCTTTCTCACATACCAACATTTGCCGAATCTGAGACTCGATCACACGCAGACAGAGGTGAGATGGCAGTGATCTGTAACGGAGAGTGCTTTAGACCACTTAGCTACTCGGGGCCCCCAAACATATCAGTAGAAAGGTCAATTTAAGTTTATGGCTTCTCAGTAGGATAAGAAATTTTCTCCATGATAGGCACAGCAAACGTTTTGATAACAGTTACATTCAACCCGATTCAGACCTATGTAATTAGCTATAGGGCAATTCAAATGATAAAAACATAGCAAAGCTAGCACATCTTCAAAATAAAGCATTTGGGCTAATATCAATCAAACAAAAAGCAAGGAAGATTCAGATTGTTAGTTAAAAATATTACCTATTGATGACCAAACATGGCTGGATACCGCCAAACTAACGTACACGATATCCAATAAAAGTGTTCCTGAATATTTACAATTACAGTTGTTCCATTATAGGCTACTTTGGTAAAAATCCCCAACTACAATCTATGTCTACTAAACAGTATACAATTTCCAAACCAAATAAAGAATTATTCAAAAAAGATTCCAATACTGCTCTGGAATAGTATTCCAATTTTGAGATTAGAAATGCTCACTCTATTTCCTATTTCCAAAATTGTACTTTGTATTCATGAATGCCTCTGGGCATCATTGAATATAATACTCATCTATTATGTTACTAATTGCATAATGCATGTATATTGACTATGTGACTTCAATATGTATGGGCATGTTACCATCTGGTAAAAGGAAAAAAGTAAATATATTAAGTCTATGCATCTACATGACACTATGTATAGGTATGAATGGGTGTGTAGCCATGTGCATTTGAATATAAACAAGTTTCTTTGTATGAGGGCTTCAAAGTAGATTAGCTCTTGTACCAATTATGTTACCCTCTTTAAATAAAGTCATTATTAGATAGATAGATAGATAGATAGATAGATAGATAGATAGATAGATAGATAGATAGATACATAGATAGATAGATAGATAGATATATAGATAGATAGATAGGTTAGTAGGTAGGTAGGTAGGTAGATAGATAGAAAGATAGATATATAGACAGACAGACAAAAAGATTACTGTTTATTCCATGCTGTGAAGTATAAGTATCCCCCTCCGAATACAATGTCCCCCAAACGGCTTCCATAATCTTCATAAAGCACATTTTGGAAACTTCCATTGGTATATATGCTTAATATTTGATCATTCAAGTTTGTCCAGTAGAGGATATTGGCTGAAATAAAATAGTTATTATACAAAATAAAACAGCAAATACCACTCCATTATGGATTTAATGGGAGCAGCCATATTGAATCATGTGAGGTGGGGTGGGGGGAGGAAGTATACACAATGTTATGGCCAGTGGCAATCACTAAGTAAAGCGAAACAATGATTTACTGTAAATAACTTTAAATGCTACAATTGACTTATAGTAGTTAGTCATTCATTTAGTGTGTTCCTGCACTTAATTTGATATGCTAACTAGGTTATCGAATGGCTGCTGCTTCACTGCTCGGAACGCTATATATCTGTAGTACTTTACTTTCTTTTGTGTTAAAATTGTCTTCTTTCATTTAATTTAATCAATATGAAAGAAGATTGAAACTCAAAATAGAAGCAAATTAACAAATTTCCAGAAGGATTGTCATTTTGATGTGGGGCACTATGAAGGGATCTGAAGAGTTCATTCCCTTTATCAGTACAGTTTCCTGGAGTTAATCATAAACTTTGTTGCAACATTCATATGTATGTATGTATGTATGTATGTATGTATGTATGTATGTATGTATGTATGTATGTATGTATGTATGTATGTTTGTTTGTGTGTGTGTGTCTGCCCATTTTATCACTTCATTAACTTTATATTGTCCAAATTGTTCAATATTTTGCAATACTGACCACCTTAAAATGTCTCAAAAAAGTATAGTGCATTAGAAACTACTTTGTAAACAAACATAATATGCACATTCTTATAGCAAACCCTTAGGTTTTAGTTTGTTAGATTTATTTGTGGATGAACTAAAGAAGCTGTTTTCTCTATTTGAAAGTAGAGATGATAGAGTGAATGACATGGACAAGTGAACAGAGTCAAAAAAGAAACTTGTCAAAAAAGCAAATGAATGAACATTATATTTACAATGGCCACAACAAAAGTGAGAAATAAAGTAATTTATAATACCAGTCTGATCATTGAAACATTTTGTTTAGGAGAAATATTAGTAACATTTTGCAAATAGAATTCTTCAGACTATGAAAGTTGCTCTCTAAGGTCTAAAATATAGCATAGTAAAACATATCGAGGCCAAGGGCTATTGCATATCTATCAGAGGCGTATTGATTTATATACTAATTGTCTTGGAATTAGGTCAGCAATCGATGCCAGGTCATAACAGTGAGGGGGTCCTTACAAAGGACGTGCAAGAGACAGAACATAAATATGAATAAATTAGCTGAAATAAAATATACTTACATTTTTACATCATTCTTTTACTTTCTTAGTTCTGCAAATCTGAATTACATGTCTTTTGAGCATTTTAATGTGTTCTCAGACTTGCTTACACACCGTAATGTTAGTTCTGACTACATTTCCATCTGCAATAACATTCTCCTAACTGCACTTATATTGGAATATATGTGTAATTCCATATTATCGTTTCAATTTCAACTGAAAGAGATCATATTTTTATCACATTATGATTCCAAATATTCATTGACAGACCAGTGGAATCATGGTGCATTCCTCCCTTCTCAAATCTCACATACTTCATGCGGTATTGACACAGCTAATAAATCCAGTCCATAACCAACAGAATTGAGTAGAATACCCCCCCCCCCAGCAAACAAATCCCTTCATTCCAGACCAACTGGAAAAGTTTTTGCAATGTGCATTCAATCTCATTTGGACTATAAATTTCAATTTTAAGTAGACTAAAATGACAATTCTTTTTTAAACTAATGTCATGAACATGAAGAAGTTCAAAAGGTCACTGGATGGTGCAACATGTTAAATTTCTTAATGTATATTGACAATTTATGATTGTGTACTATTTGAAATACATTTCAAATTCATTTAATTTGTATCTTGTACATTGTATTGTACTTTTTATCTTTAAGTCTTAGGTACAATAACAAAGTGATATAATAAACAGGTTACTGCACTTCGTTGGGAAAATATGCTATCATTATTTTGTATATGTGTATAGGTTTTATTTTAAGATAATTTAATTAAATTGTTTGTTTGTTATTTTTAATTTTTGTTATTCCATTACATGTTATTGTAATGTACCTTTTCTAATCTTGATTTGACAACATTGTCCAAAAATTCAGTTCAGTTCTGTTTGACCTGATGGTTTTTGGTAAATAACTAATAATAGAAACACTGTATCTAGTTTCTGACCTTAATTCAGAAACAATTAGTTTTTATTATTGTTTTTAATTCTTTCTCAGAATAACAATTATTAAGTTATGTCAAGGCCATACCTGGATGACGTGATCATTATTAATTAACAAACATCCATTGTTTCTGGAAAGATGAACTCTTGAACTCCATATGGATATCTGTTTTGCAGTGCAGTTAATCTTATTACTGTTGTCTTCATAGAGATTAGTCAGTCAGGCACCAAACATATGTTGTGACCAGTTTGAGTTAAAATTTTGTTTTATTGAATTTCAAGTGATTCTTTTCACTGAAAGTACATAAGTGCTTCTACAAAATTCTTGGATAATAACATTTATTGGAAGTTATCCTGAATTCAAAACTGGAATAATATTTTCTGTGATTCAAGAAGAGACTGTTGACACTGAGGCACTTCTCTGACCATTAATGACATCATCATTTGGGAATAGTGCAGATTAGTTGTGCAAGATGCCGCAGATGGACAATCATTACTGTGAAAATGATAATTGAAGAATCTCAATTCAAAAGTGTTCCCCATGGTACAGTAGTGTTTGGGACCATCTTTGCACTGCTAAAAGAATGCTGTAAGGTTGAGATGATAATGGCTCTCCACAAGGCTCACTATACCTATGCAAATCAATGAATCTGCTAAGTAAGCTGTCACAAATAAAGTTCATGCAGCAAAACCAGCCTACTACAGTACTAAGATCACTGAAATTTCAAACTGCACCATTTTGAACATTTTGTCAGTGATAGTCTGAGATTAAAGATAAACTTGACAACACTATTTCAATGGATTCAACGTCAGAGTAAATATAGCATTTAACAGCATTTGAACCTCATTCGATGGATTTGGTAGTTGTGATGAAGAGCACCCCAAAGTCATGTGAACTTGATCGAATTCTGACATCCTTGTTGCATGATCAATGTGACCAATACGTCTCTTTCATTAGAAGAATTCCCAACATTTTTTCAAAACTGTTATTGCAAAGCTTCTGTTGAACTAGTTAAAGAACTACTGCTCTAAATCTAAAGTCATGTTGAAAATGTTTTAGAAACAATTATTCTATTCCAGCTTGTCTCTCATCTCAGTTCAAATAACGCTTCTGAAATGTAAAGTCTGCATATCGCCTCAGCATAGTACTGAAATTTACCTTCTTAAAGTAGGTAATGATCTCTTGTTTAAATGGATTCAACGTCAGAAATAGTGGAAAGATTACAGTCCTCTCCCTCATTAGCATGTCTGTGACATATGACACAATATTCCATTATTCATTTCTCCAGCATGTATTTGGTATTCACAATTACAGCCTTACTATGGATTGCCTCCTACTTAGCCAACATGACACAAATTGTGTCTGTATTTTGAAAACACTCCAGCCCAGTTGATCTATGTCTGGGTGTTCCACAAAAACTATATTCTTAGCCCCATTCTCTTCATATCATGCACTTAGCCATCTCAAGTGTCATTGATGAACATCTGGTGTCTAACCAACTGTATGCCAATGACATTCAAGTATACGAATCTAGCTGCTCAACTAAAGTCGAGTCTACCATCCAAGGCACAGAAAAGTGAATTTCCAACATAAAGTCATGGATGATATGTAACAAGCTGCAGATGAATGATGATAAAACTAAATCCATCCTGATCACCATGCAAAGACTTTCTCATTCATATCCCTTACCTCAAACAATAAGTATAAAAAAGAACAAAATTGAATTCACAGTCAGTATCAAACCTTGGTGTTACTATTGACAGACACTCTCATTACAGCAGAATGAATATTATGAAAGGTTCATCATATACAACTTGCTGCATATTTGGAGCTAAGATGCATCAGCTCCATAATTTTCTTTCAGTTGGAGCCACTAAAACCTGTATGTTCCTTTGTACTTAATTACCGTAATTCACTCCTGTATGGTTCACCTCAGTCTCTACTACCAAACATCAAAGAGTTGAGAGCACGGCTGCAAGGTTCATCCTCAGAGTAGAAAACACTGAGCACATCATCACCTACTCTGTACCCTTAACATGCTAAACATTCAGTTTAGAATCATACTCAAAATCTGTTCTCTATCATACATTTTGTTAACTGGGTCCAGTCCAGTCCAATATACCTATCTGACCTTACCCAGGTGTATACCCTAACTAGAAACTTATGCTCCAATACTCATAGTTTTGTAGTACCCACTGTCAAGATGAAAGTATACCAGGACCAAACTACTTAATTGGAACAAATAGGCCATACATCAAAGATGCAAAGACACAGTGATCTCATTCAAAAGTGATCTTTGAAAATGCACCTATTTCAACTACAAGATGACTCTGCATACAGTGCAAGATCCTTGAAGCATCTCTTAAACTGTGGGTCATGGAATGTTGACAGGCTCTACTTTGCGACTGTGTACACCAATGAAGCAATTGAGCAGATAAATGCTGGACAGCCCACCAAAGAATTATTCAAGAGCATATCACTTCCAGGAAAGCACAGATGATTTTAGCAACATAAAATAAAAGCCATTGCTTGACATAAATTGAAGGTTATGACCTCAAGACTGTTAGCTTGCCTCCAAGTCAACTACAGCTGTTATACAATGTCTGCCCTTGGCCTTTTAGCCAAGAATACCTTTTGTATTTTTCTGAAACAATGAAACCAGGTGGAAGTCTATCAATGGCCAATGGGTTGCCCACAAAATAGACACCATTACAAAGGCATTTTGAGTTAGATTGAAACCTTGGAGGACAGCAGGACAAAAATGAACATTGTTATCAATGAGACCCTTCTCACAGTAATAGAGATCAATCAAGCATGCATCAGACCCTTCTCACAGTAATAGAGATCAATCAAGCATGCATCAGATGCTGGGATAATTGTCCCAGCATAGTCGATCTCACAAATGACATTATCAGCCAGATCAACATCTTCATACCCAGAACAGTGCAGATCAATACCAATGATAAACATAGTCCAAGCTGAGTGTCTCATAGCCCTACTATAGACAAGAATCAAGTCCACTCCTGGAATCAACAGCTTAACAGCACAACCTCTGCCAATCTATTTGCCCTGAATATAGATGAATTCTGGTTGTGACTGATTAGGAGATCATTGTCAATGTTGATCAAAGTAACAATTTGACCACAGATAGTATGAAATCTGACCACAGATAGCATAAAATCTGCCACAGATAGAATAAAATCTGACAACAGATAGTATAAAATCTGACCAAAGGTAGTATGAAATCTGACCACAGATGGTATAAAATCTGACCAAATATAGTATGAAATCTGACCACAGATGGTATAAAATCTGACCACAGACAGTATGAAATCTGACCACAGATAGTATGAAAAACAGAATCTCACCTTTATAATCAATTGTCAGCCCATATGGACTACTTATAGGATCGGAAACAACCTTCACAGTGTTCGTTCCATCCATATTTGCTTTACAAATGCATCTATTGGAACCACCCAATGTCCAGAACATGCGTCTGTCAAAGAAATTACATGAACATGATAAAATGAAAATTAAAAGTCAAAGTTGAAGGCAAAATATTTGTTGATTTACTCCTTTAAAGTGACGGAAATTATGTATTTACTTGCGTTCATTTTGAAATAAATCTTTGGTAAACTTAGTTGATTACCGCAAGATGGCATATCCACTCTTTTGGTGGGGTTATCATGATTGTCTGCAAATGCTGATGAATAGATATGACAACCAAGAGTTAAATTCATACCATACAGGGATTGTGAAAAGTAACCATTTTAATAGCTCTCCCCCACTATGTTCACATGCTAATGGAGTATGTACTAATGTAACAAAGGGTTTTCAGGAGTCTAATTTATCTAAACGTTTGTAGCCATACCCTTGTTGTGGATGAAGAACTATGTCAAACACCCTGTCAACACCACGTATAAGCTTTCTGGAATGGCGACCATTGCTGGACAACACACCTATGTATCCTTTCTGGATGATAACAGACGGACTCCTTGCAGGTGCAGTGAAGAAAATATTCCCCGTTGAGAAGTCAATAGCTATTTGTTCAGGATATATGTCATTAGGATCTATTAAAAAAAAATAACATTATGGCTTTAAGGTTATACCTATATTGTTCAGCTGATGTCTGTTTTAAGTATTCATTTTTGAAATAAATTATTTACAGGCAGTGTAAAAATAATAAATGATGAATACTGTCATTTTTTAGTCTGCCTGTTTTTGAGACTTAATAGAATCATGTCCATTTTTCTACATTTTGATGAACAACAACTCATTAGTGCTCACTTATATCCAATATTTTTAACTGCTCAATATGGGTTAGTGATATGTATTTGGTACAAAATAAGAGGTAGTGAAGATAACTGGACAGGTACACAATAGGGTTAGTGATAGATAATTGGTACAAATTAACGGTTAGTGAAAATAACTGGACATATACACAATAAGGATAGTGATTGATTATTGCTACACATTAAGGGCTAGTGATAGATAATTGTTACCAAAACAATAGTGAAGATATTTGTTACAAAATAAGGGTTTTTGTTAGATAATTGGAACAAAGGGTTTGTGTGAGATAATTTAAATAAAATAAGGGTTCAGGTTAGATAATTATTATATAATAATAATAATAATAATAATAATAATAATAATAATAATAATAATAAATTTAAAGAGGGTAACTCATCAGGTACACAATAAGGATAGTGATTGATTATTGCTACACATTAAGTGCTAGTGATAGATAATTGTTACCAAACAATAGTGAAGATAATTGTTACAAAATAAGGGTTTGTTAGATGATCAAAAAAAGGAATAGTGATAGATAATTGGTACAAAACAGTGAGTGAAGATAATTGTTACAAAATAAGGGTTTGTGTTATATAATTGGAACAAAATAAGGGTTAGGGATATATAATTGGTATACAAATAGAGTTAGTGAAGATAATTGTTACAAAATAAGGGTTTGTGTTAGATAATTGGAACAAAGGGTTTGTGTGAGATAATTGGAATAAAATAAGGGTTCAGGTTAGATGATTAGTACATAATAATAATAATAATAATAATAATAATAATAATAATAATAATAATTCTTTTTTTTATAGAGGGTAACTCATTAGTCAAGGACTATTCTCCCTTGAGGCCCTCTTATGGAGAGTATAACAATGCACATTATATGAAGATAGCAATAATCACTGTTTATTTTAACATGTTTAGTATTAACATATTAAATTCCATTATATATTAGAAACACATACATGTACATGCTCATGATATCTCTTCTTAAATACTCTAATATTTTCAGCAGATGTTACATGTAGTGGAAGCTCTTTTTAAATTGCTCTGTACTGGAGTTTTGAGCTAAAAGGTTTCCATGTGATATTGATCTCAGTTGGTATTGTGTTGAAAAAGGCCTGAATAAGTCCTGAAGTTGCTCTGGTGCAGTTCCATGTAGACATTTATATAAAAGAACTGCCTTGTGAAAATCTATCCTGTCATATATTGTGAACCATTATGAATTGCGTAAATAATGTTTTTGAGGGATGATCAATAGATGCATCTAAAATTATGCATGCTGCTCACAATAATCCGTTGTTGGAAGAATATATGACTTGTAGTACAGGTTGCACATTTCCATAGGTATATATTACTTGATTCTGCTGAGTAGGGAAATTTTGTTTTACCTCATTAATTACCATCCTATTTTGTTGTGCCCAGTTTTGGACTCTAATAAGGTCTGAGTTTAATCTTGTTTGGTTAACTCAGTATCAGAACTAGATATGTACAGGGTTGCATTGTCTGCAAATAAAGCTAGATTTGTGGATTCATTATTTAATGGTAAATCATTGATTTAGATAAGGAAGAGGAGAGGGCCCAAAACTGAGCCTTGAGGGACCCCTGAATAAATAGTGTGAGTTTGAGAGCTAATATTACCTATGCTTACTTGTTGAGACCTTTGGTTTAGGTGTGATCTAATTTAACCCAGTTTTAAGAAGGATTGTTGAACCTGTAACAGTTCAACTTTTGCAGCTGAATTTCATGATAAACAATAGGAAATGTTTTCTTGAAGTAAAAGTAAACAATCCCAGTAGTATATCCATTATCCATTTCCTTTAGCCAAAGATCAATTATTGTGATAAGTTCTGTTTGGCATGAGTGGCATTTTCTCAATCCGGATTGCTCTTTACGAAAGATTATAGACATGAATGGATATATGCTTTTCAAAAACATTTTACTATACAGGAATAATTATACATTATGGATAAATAATTCATTTTTATATATAATTTGTACAAAATATGGATAGATAATTTGTACAAAATAAGGGTATGCGGTAGATAATTTGTGCAAACAATGGGTTAGGGATAGATAATTTAAACAAAGTAATGATTATGGATAGATAATTTGCACAAAATAAGGTTTAGAGATAGATAATTTATATTAAATAAGGGTTAGGAGAAGATAATTTGTACCAAATAACGTTTATAGATAATTTGTATGAACAAAAGGGTTATGGATAAATAATTTGAACAAAATATAAGTTAGGGATAGATAATTTGTATAAAATAAGGGTTGTGGGTAGATAATTCATACAAACAAAGTGTTAGGGATATATAATTGGTACAATAAAGGGTGCAGGACAGATAATCAGTGTACTAAAAGTATTTTATGAGATGGCTTATGTTGCTGTGCCTTTGGATTGATGTTTCAAAACACACTTCATATTTTGTGAACATTTTAAAATAAAAGCCTGTGTATGTGTATGTGTGTGTGAGTGTGTGTGAGAGAGAGAGAGAGAGAGAGAGAGAGAGAGAGAGAGAGAGAGAGAGAGAGAGAGAAAGAGAGAGAGAGATAAAGTATTTGTGTAAGTATATCAAACATTTCAGTCACCAGATATTTTTTATTTTAATAGAACAAACTGCCAACTTAAGAGGTATCACTTCTCTGCTGCTCCTTTTGCAATTGCTATAGCCATCCTTGTCTGGTAAATCTCCCACCCACCCCCACCCACTCCCCCCCAAAAACAATAAATAAAAAATAAGTAGATAAATAAATGTACTGACACTGATGCACTATTTGTACGGTCTGATGCTACCAATTCATAAAAGTTATCAAATGTTGCAGAAGAATCTGTTTGCAACACATTGCTGTACAATTTTGACACCTAACGGTATTACTTTTGTTGAATGAATACTTATATCGGCATGGGTTTTCGAGGTATTCTAGTCTAACGCACTGTACTGGGGAAAAAACTGGAAGTAGGAAATAGCAACAATCTAATTTGGACAAGTGGCCAAATATGGAGACATGAAAGGTGGAGGGCATGCAAAATGTGTGGGAAGCATACTGCATCTCTGTGTATGTATAGCTGGTGTGCTGAATATTTAGTTTAATTTTAGAATAATAAAATGGAAAGTACGTTAGACATAGTTGCGACATACTTGTCAGATCCCGGGTGCTTGTGTGTATTCGGATGAATCTGAAGTACTTTGTGTCACATGTTTTTAATCTATTAGTTTTAATTAGAAAATATTAGTCGAGGGGTAAGGGTCATATTAATATATAGTCTCAGAACCAATGGCGTAAAGAGGATATTTGGCGCCCAGGGCAATACACCCAAATTTGCGGCGACCAGGGAAGAAACACCAAAATGTGCGCCCCCGGCTGCCCTTTTTGAGCAGTTATGTTGATACGTTAGGCCCATTTGGCGCCCCTATCCACCGGCGCCCGGCGCTAATACCCCCCCCCCCCATCGCCCTCCCCCCATCGCCCTCCCCCCTCCGTCGCTACGCAACTGCTCAGAAGCTATGCATAGTTTCCATGACTGCAGTATTCAAAATATATTGGTTAAATATTTTGGCATATAAAGTATTTTTTAAGAAAATATTAAACACAATACTAGTTGACTTTTGTTGATCGAATGAAGAAGGATTTCCCCGGAAGTTTTGTTTCGGTTTTGGTAGACAAGCAGAAAGACATATTGTTATAGGTGGATAGTCACGTCATTTTTCAGTGATAAATCCAGACTTAGCCAATGAGTGTGCTGACAGACAGAGAGAAAGAGCTGGGATCGATGGGTATTAGGTATGGGGCCATATACAAGCAAAGTATTCAACTTCTTCATTATCATAATCACGCGCAAACGTGAATGAGTTAACTAAATTCACCCGGTAGAGGCCTGATTTAAGGGAACTGACTACCTGGGTGTCTATATTTAGTATGTATGATATTAAGGTGACGTTTGCCAATATATGTAGTATAATAGTGTCATGACCCTTGAGTTGAATTAGAGAAACGTTCCTTAAAACTAAAAATATTTGGAGTATTTCGGATATCGTCAGGAATAAAGTTCGTTCCGTCGCAGGTGCTCTTCTTGAGATTATTATACCATATGATATTTTCCAATATTGTACGGCATGATGACATATAAATTGAAATTGTAATGACGAAATCATCCGAATGTAATTTAAAGTCAGTTATGTAACCTAATTTTTCGTTTCTTTAAAACTGAATTTCATTTTTGACATGTGATACACGTACCATACTCGTATATTTGAGATTATTTAAAATGACATTTATGAAATACGTCGAATAGTTCCAGTCTTTTTCGATTCCTGTGAAAGATCATACAACGAACAATAATTTATCTATGTAGATAACAGCACCCTATTGTAACAGAATTGTTACCGAGAGGATGGTGGATTAAATGAACAACACAAACACAATATGTGAAAGAAAATATAAATTTATGAAATAAATTATTAATGAAAAATAATGATGTATCAACACAATAACTCATGCGCTCAACCCACAATTACACTCACAACCATTCACAATACATGAATAAATGAAATATTAATACAAAATAAAACACAGATACAAAGGAATCTCCTGGACTATACACAGATCCAAGGAACCTTTACAAAAATTATATTAACGCAAGTATAAATTACGATAATAAACACAAACATCAAACTATACTATCGCACGTATGGATTGCGACAACTAGCACGAACATATATATGTATTTAATCAAATTGCTAGCTTTTATTGAGATTCATGCAATGCCTTGAAATACTATTGTGATTTGAAGTAACCATGTAAATACAACAATGTATTCAATTGTACTACAATTGCAACACACACGTGTCTCGACCCTGTATAACCGTACGATTCACCACCTGTTGAATCGCTGCCCAGTTTCCCCGAAGACCTAGGGTTGACCAATACTTTTATCGGCCGTTTGCCCTTCACGGATCCACTACAGTTATACGTACAGACAGCAAACAACTTCTACTAGAACCAACGTTCCTCAATACCCTAGATGCCACCCCGGATGTTTACAACTTTAGACAGCTCCGACACTCGGACTTCTAGATTTCCGGATATTTACACGTCACGACAGATGTAGACGGACAGACAATCTGACAGACAGACAGTCAGATACTTCAATTCGATTGCACAATAAATCAGCAACAATTTCAGCTACGATATCAGAGATGTTATCAGAGATGTTCCGCAATAAATCATCTACAATTTCAGCTACGATCTCAGACGTTATCAGCCGATGTTATCAGAGATGTTATCAGAGATGCTATCAGATGCGTTATCATATGCGTTATCAGACATTATCAGTGATGTAATCAGATGCGTTATCAGATGCGTTATCAGAGATTATCAGATGTTATCAGCCGACGTTATCAACGATGTTATCAGATGCGCTATCAGAGATGTTATCAGATGCGTTATCAGATGCGTTATCAGTGATGCTATCAGATGTTATCATCTCAAAGACGTTATCAGCGATGTTATCAGATGTTATCAGATGCGTTATCAGACGTTATCAGATGCGCTATCAGAGATGCTATCAGATGCGTTATCAACGATGTTATCAGATGTTATCAGATGCGCTATCAGAGATGTTATCAGATGCGTTATCAGATGCGTTATCAGAGATTATCAGATTTTATCAGCCGACGTTATCAGCGATGTTATCAGATGTTATCAGCCGACGTTATCAGCCCTTTGGCTGGAGATTGAAAGACGAGTTATCTATCCTGTGATTAGATACTTTAGGTCCCGTCTTATTGATTATAAATATTCTGCCTTATATACCCTCAAATAGGTGAGCAGAAATCACGGCAAGATTACCGTGCACCCTGTGAATCTAAATGTTCCGGATTTCATGTAATTCAAAGTCAGGCACATGCAAATCGTTACACGCCGCTTACCTTGGAGAAAACAACTTATTCACCCCAGGTAATGCATGTACGACGAAACAAAGAAAATGGTGAGATTAGTTTGTAAATCAATTAGAAAATAAATTAAATTTTCGCCTAATTCTGTGACACCTATCACAATCAGAGGCATATTCGAAATCATACCCTGAAAGCAAAATGTTTTCTTTTTCTTTTAATATTTGTAATGGCACGGAATTTCATAACCAGGAAGAAATTTTGACGTCACCTTATTACGGCGAATTATGGACCAATTTGACATGGACATCTGTATTAATAATTTGAACCTTAAATTACAACGTCCCACCTCCATCCCCTAGAACAACGCACATTATTACAAATATCGAGACGCTGGCTGGTGACCAAGAGCTATTGATCAGTGCATGCTGCATATAAAGAACGAATCAAACAATAATTCTACACTGTAACTGATTGGCAGTCTTTAAAACTACTAGACCTATTTTCGGGAGTGTTGTCCTTTACATGTTAAGTAAATAAATGGAGCAGAATAAGGTTTTTGTGGTAGTATATTATTTCCACTTTTCTAAACCTACAGTAATGTGTGTTATACATGTCCTTTCACATATTAGGAATTAATCACAGCTTTTTTTCCCAAACAAATAAAAGCGTGTGCAATCCAGAGACTGCCCAAACAAATTTCGGACTTGAATTCTTTCGAGGAGTTTGTGTGTCTTAAGTTGAAAATACTCTGAATTTCTCAGTTAACCACCAGGAGGACTTGAACCATGAAAACTAAAATGGGACTAATATTAATTAGGGATGGAAGGCTTGAAGGAAACTGTGTAGTTTGCTCAAATTTTATTTTAGTATACCGTTAAACACGTTTGTTTTAAACAGATTGTATTGTCATTTAATTTAGAATATCGCATTCGACACGAATTGTCTAACTCATCACGATGTTTCCCAATACATATATAGTCTAAAGATCTCATTCATTTAACAAAGATTCGAAAGTACCTGAAATAACAAGGTCAAACGTTTAAATGTGTTAAAATAGATATAACATTTCAAAGAGCAAACGTGTGTGTATGTGTGTCTGCGTGTGTGTGTGTGTGTGAGTGTGTGTGTGTGTGTGTGTGTGTGTGTGTGATTTGGATATTTAAGGTAGCTTTAACAATTTTCCAGTCATGTCATTACTGAAGTGTGGCAGTTTATAGTGATGTCTAGCACTGAGGCATCATGCCGTAGACATTTAGCATGATGTCCCACCCAGTCACATTATCCTGACACCAGGCCAATAAGTATTAACACTAACCTTTTAATGCTGAGTGCCTGGCAAGGCATCTGTTAGTACCGTTTTATAAGTCTTTGGTATGACTCGGCTAGGCTTCGAAGCCACAACCTCCTGTATTCAAGGTGAAAAGCATATTTAAATATTGCATTTACATATTCATGATAGTATGTCTTCTACATATTCATGATAAAATGTGTCATGTTAATGTTAAGAATAAAAAAAACTTCACTGTAATATTGTAGTCTTTTATTAAGGAAGGGATAACTGGGAAATGTTCTTCTTTCTCTATCAACATCATAAATCGTGCATTTACCACAACTTGTATGTGTGCATGTGTGGGTGTGGGTGTAAGTCCCAGCCCTCAGGATCCATCCCCAAGGGAGAGGTAAAAATTCCAAAACTGTCACAAATCTATATACCCACCACATTTTCTACCCCAAAGTTCTGAGCATGCATCTGAAAAGCTCCAACCACCAAAAGTGGATTGAAATTCTGAAAACCGCTGAGCACATTGACTGATTACCACCATTCCTGAACCACTCCGGTGGCCTAGTCATTAAAACAATTGCTGTAGAAGCGGAAGGTCGTGGGTTCGATACCCGGCCGAGTCATACCAAAGACTTACAAAAATGGTACTAACTACGGCCTCGCTTGACGCTCAGCATTAAGATGTTAGTGTCAGGACTGGTCGGCCTGGTGTCAGCATAATGTGACTGAGTGGGACGTCATGCTACATGTCTGCAACATGATGCCCCAGTGCTGGACATCACTATAAACTGCCTCACTGCAGACATCATAGCGATATGACTTAAAGATTGTTAAAGCTAAGTTAAAAATCCTAATCGAACATAAAAACAAACCACCATCCCTGTCATGTTCCAAGGTTAAACTGTTGTAACACAGATGATACACATAAACGTACAGGTAAATATCATTGAAAATCATAAGGAAAAATGCATTTTACTTACAAATATCTACAAGCACTTCTTCGTTCGACCCATTTAGAAAAGCAGTTGTAATAACGTTGTTTGATTGGTCAAACGAACCCCAGAAAAGCTTCTTAAATCTTGGGTCATAGGCTATGCCTGCCGGACTTTTAGTGTATAAGACATCGATTCCATAGATATTGTAAGTAGAAAGGTCCAGCTGGTATATTCTATGATGCGTCCAATCACTCACAAGCAAAAATTTCTCACTAACAGGATCTGAAAATATATTTACATTACAACTTTATTCTATGTGTGTGTGTGTGCGTGCGCGCACGTGTGTGTGTGTGTGTGTGTAGGTATGTGTTGTTGTATATATTTCATTTGTACTGTTTTCATTTTTTTATGCTTGTATGTTCTGTTATGTTAGTCAAAAATCAAAGTTCTCTCTGACCAGTGATGTTTATTTTGTAAACAATGTAATACATAGCTAATATTTCTCTATGAACTTAGATTAAATATTCAGAAAATTAACTTTAAATATGTTAACTAACAGTTTGATTTAAGAAACAGTCTTGATTTTCACTTTAATATGTCCCAGAAAAGAAATTTGTCAATTAAGTTGATAATTTCCAGAAAATGGTCACTGTAACCTTGGTCAAGTGGGGAGGTATATAATTTGTTAACTTAAGGATTATCCATTCTTGTTATAACATCCGAAGTCGAATCAGTTGTATTGTTATGCTCAGTTTTATTTGAGAGGGGGGGGGGGTGTTGTAAATTTATTTATTCAAAATATAATTCTCTGAATTAAAAAATGTTCAACAATATTCTTGGATTAAAACATTAATCTGGAAACATAGTATATTCAAACAAGGAATTTTGGAGATTATATTACTGATACCTCAAATGACTTTTAATATATCACCACATTCCATGTCATTCGTACATTAGCATTTTCAAGGTTAAATCAATCTACATCAGCACATTCAGTATAAGAACTTATTTGGAACACAACTGGAATTCAATTGGAACTTATTTGGAACACGACTGCAATTCAATTGGAATGTATTTGGAACATGACTGGAATTTAATTAGAACGTGTTTGGAACATGACTGGAATCCAGTTGGAACTTCATACATGTGAACATGTGATAGTATTTTTTAGGTATCTGGGATTTAATTCACAATACTTAAGTTCTTTTTTAGGGAAACAAATTATTTGTGAAATTTGTTGGTTTTTGTTCTTTTCGGTTACTTAGTTTAAGATCATAGATTTGTAACTGTGTGTCTGTGTGTGTGTATGCATGTGTGCACAAGTGTGTGTGGGTATGTGTGTGTGGGTATGTATGCATATTTAATAATAGATAAGCACAATATGGTGCTGGGCAAAATCAAGGCTGTAAAAATATATAAGATATACAACTGCTATTTTCTTCAGGTAAGATAAACCCTTCCAAATATATATATATATATATATATATATATATATATATATATATGTTAGAAACACTAAAATTCTTTATATTGTAAATACAATAATTTGTAAAATAATTGAAATACAATATCACATTTTTTAAAATATATGCATCTCTTTCTTAGAACATCTAAGATGTTATCTTGTGATATATGACCAACTTCATCTGCTGCTGAAACAAAACTACTCTCTAGCAAGTTAATCGATTTAAGAAATGTGCTGCAGTATTTGTACACAGTAGAAAAATTGTGCAGATTTTTGCATCATACTGAATTTGGCCATTTAGATAGCAAAACTGTTAAGTAAATTATGTTTCTCCAAGAATAATTATCCAATCACATTATGTTAGGCATATATTAGCCTTCTACCTCGTGAATTTAGCCATACACATTACTGATCCCATAACTTCTGTATAATTGTTGGTATGTGGGTAGGGTAGTCAAAGGCTCGAAACCACTCTCAACTGACTGACAGTGCATCTCTTTCGCAGGCTTCTGGGTATGGAACAGGAGATATAAAGGTGAGCAGCTTGTGGTTTTATCTTGTCACAAAAAGATTGATTATCGGTTGTCCCCAGAGGGCGCAGATCTGGGCTAACATCGCAGGGTTGAGAGACGATAACATGTGAAGAACCCAGCCTATCCTGGATATGATGTTGGCCAGGATATTGAGCCTGCCAGGAATATCTCTGACTCGCACATTGTTACAGAGATTGCCACACAAACATAGTAACGGCCACACCAGGACACACAGGTTGGATGATTTGGTGCCCACATTTGAGGATGTATATCACTTTACTGCCAAATTGCTGGACATGATGAAGACTGTTTTGCCTGAGAGAAAATCTTCCCAGATATGAAAGGCATTCACAACAACCTTCATTTCCAGAATGTTGATGTGTAGAAATTGCTCTTCTGGTTCATACATGTCGCCTATGGTAGTGAAGTCTGGCATTAGGTGGGCACCCCAACTATGCATAATGGCATAGGTGCAAAATGTTATTTCCAGTTGGGACTTCTCCAACGAGACTCCCTGGGACGGTCAATCTAGGGTGCACCAAGGAAGCAAGGAGGATCAAATCATTCACATAATCCAGATGGGTTGATCCAGGTGAACTGGGAAGGGGCACCATTGAGCCAGCAATGAAGTCAGTAAGGGGTGCAAAAAATGACATCCATGTTGTATCAGGTCCACCACCACATTGAATGAACCAAGAAGACGCAAGAGCTCCCTCGCAGAATGACCAGTTCTATTATTTTGTTGACACAGACATTAGGGAGTTGCACAAGATTCCAGTTGGTGAAAAACTCTAAATCCAGATGGACAAAGTTCTGGGATGGATGAAGATCTGACTTTTCGAATTTGATTAGAAAATCTAGATGAGTCAGAAGAGAAAGAAGATCATTTCTGCCTTGATGCAGGGTCAAACTTACCATGTGCTTCTGAAGGATGTCATCCAGGTATACTGCTGTCACTGTTGAGGATGTCGATCAGAACAGAGACATGATGCAATCCATCATCTGAGTGAAAGTACAAGGGCTGAGCTTGAGGTCAAAGGGAAAAACTGTAAATTGATAGAATGTGTCTCAGTAAGCAAAGTGAAGATATTTGTGGGAAGCAGGGTGAATGTGGATGTGAAAATATGCATTGGTCAAGTCAAGACTAACAGCATACTCTCCCTGTCAGATGGAGAGGTAGAGCAACCTCACCATCTCCATCTTGAACTTTGGAGGAAGGATAACTAAATTAAGGTGACTAAAATTGATTATAGGCCTGAGTTTGCCATTCATGTCTTGAATCAGTAACAGCCCCAGTGATTGTGGTTTTCACATAATCTCCAACACTTTCTTAAAGAGGAGTGACCAAATATCCTGTTGAAGTAAAGAATTCCTCTCCTGATCTGATGAACTTCAGATAAGATTGGGGAGGAAAACAGGGGAGGAGGTTGATAAACAACATTTGAAGCCTCTCCAAATAAACCTGCATCATCCACCTTTTTTGAGGGAAGTGGGAGATCCAGTGATCTTAAAAGAGCATGAAAGGCCATACACTGTACACTGACAGGATGTCTACAGGCAGTAGGGGAAGTATGTCAATGTTTGTGGTTGGGATGCTTGAATGATTAGAAAGTCTGTTTCTTTCTACATCTGTAGGAATGTCTCATAATAGATTGTTGCCTCATGGTGCTGGATTGGGATTGGTACTGGAGTACATCATACTAGAAGAGACCCATGCGTCTTGGCCACTTGAACATTAATGAGGGTTCGAAATGCCCGTGTGGTGGGTAACGGCAAATTGGAGTGGTAGCTCCTGAGCTGCTTGCCTCCAAGTATCTTCAATTCATCCTTCAAATATCAGCAGAGACCCAAAAGCAAGCATAGTGGAACCAACCGCACTTGCATCCTGAGAAATAATATCAAGATTACCTGAAGCTGTTAATGCAGTGGCCATATTATGGTGAGGTACTCGATTAAGGACATGATTGATTCTAGCCATCGCCTCCATATACCACTGCATCATTCAGTGATTCGAAAGATTGCCAATGAGGCCAGGTCTAATAAGGAGGATACTGTCACTATGTTGCAAACCAGCTTCAACAAGGCATGGAACACATACTTATCTACTTTGTACACCAACGGAGCTGATATGTGAATGGCTGCCATGTTCTTGTCAATCGCTGGAAGGTACATATTGAAGATGTTCAATATCAGCACAAGGTGTAGTTTGCTGTAAACTGGCTTAGTTTCCAAGAGATCCCTTTCGAGTTGCCAGGGTCGCCAATTGTTAATATTCTAAATCTTTGCAATTTGGGGAAGAAGCTAGAAATACAGCATTCCTCTCTTCCGCAACATCCACAGATACCTTAACTGTGAACTCTTGCTAGGTGGATGGGGGTGGGAAGCACTTCAATGTGGCCAGCTTCCTATAAATTCAATCAATGGCAGCTTGAAAGCTGAATTAGGTCCACTCCATAGCAGACCTGCCAACCCTGCCAGTCTATCTCAGTAAGGCAGTTCATTTTTTTCAATAAGAGTGAAATGTTTCCAGTAAAGTGTAACAAACATCAATGACTGCTATATTTGTAAAGCTGGAAAACATAATTAAAAGTTTGATCCATTGACGATAAACATTGTGTTCAACTGAAACATTTGTAAAGTATTGTAGACTTTATTTACAACTAATACAGTTGCACAAACTTCAGTTCCAAACTGTATGCAGCTCAATGGCTTCTTGCTATCTCTACGACTGACATAATTCTTGGAAATTCTTTTCCATTTCACATAATGACAGCAATCATATCTCCTGGCATGAGACATACTCAAATTGGCATGTGATGTCCAAAAAACGTAATTGTTTCCTTTCTAGTGTTTATTCACAAGAACTTGATTACTCATTTTTATTCTTCTGTTTTGATCATTAACACTATTATACAAGATTATTTTCCCTTTCGTCTTAAACATGCATTGTTTTCTGGATGCTATTCTTATAAATTCTAAAATCATCAGTTTGATCTCACAGATGTGTTGCATGAACAAATAGGTGCAAAACAAAGTGTCTGCTGTAAAGTTAGACTGGTTCCCTGACTAATTTGACTAATTCTAAGATAAAACCCTGATCCCAAAATAAACATGAATGAACCAAATATCCGGATCTTTTGCCAATGATCATTTTTCCAGTTTTTTCTAGTAAGCCTTAAATTCATATCTTAAGGACAATTTGGAAAATCATAAGAGTTGTTCGATCTGCCAAAGTCAGGTCAGCGTAAGAATGGTTTGTCAGGATTCATCACTCACTTTGTACTAGGTCCTCATCCAACTCAGCTCCAACCTTGGCATAACACATGCTGGGTGGCAATGACGATCTTTTGTAAGGCTGGAATCACGAGGTAGTAGGTTAATATTTATAATGTAATGTGACTGAAGAATGTATTCGAAGAAGAGAAGTCATGCCAAATTTTGACAAACCGACTCGTTGTGCCAAGTGGTATGATACTCATAGTCACTATCTGAGATTTTGCATGAATGAGGTCAATGTTATGAAAACAAGCTTTGAAAAAAATCTGACATTTTACAATTAATTTACATACCATATGATTAAGAGAGATGATATATTTTAAATAATTTGCACGTCATATTTCTTCAACATAAGCTTTATTCGTTTACAAAATGGCATACAGAATAGAAAAATACACATGCCAAAGTATTTTTACTATAAAATAATAAAATGTGATGCAATGAACTTTAAAATATCAAGGAAAAATATTGTTAAAAAATAAAACTTAATGTCAGTCCACTTTTATGTTTATTTATTTCAGAAAGTTGCACAAAATATAAAAAGTCAAAACTAATATATATATATATATATATATATATATATATATATATATATATATATATATATATATACTATAATGTTGATCTAAATCATCATGAATATGTTACCTATTTTTCCCCATGAATTCATTTAGTGTACTATGATAATAATAGTGTATAGTGTAGTGTTGTGTAGTGTAGTGTTGTGTAGTGTAGTGTTGTGTTGTGTTGTGTGGAACATATGTAGTATATATTAATGGTGTTATCAACAGTTACCTGAAATGCACAAGGTTTCATTGTGCAATGTATACCCAGCTTCACATCGACATACTCTGTTTGAACCTTGTGGGATACATAACTGCTCACAAAGGCCATTAAACTCATCACATGGACCTGAAGCAAAGGTAATAAATTTCAGGAAATGTTATCGTCTATCAGTTTGGGTTGTTTGGGTAATTTGTTTTTATTTCTTTAATAAAATTAACATTTCTGTGCTATGAAGAGTTTACAGAGAAGATTTATTTTAGAAACTTCCGCTATTCACTTTTTGTAGAAATCGATATGACAGTGTTTGCAGTTTACAATGATATTCAGAAGTTCTCTTTACAAGAATAAAATATTTGAAAGAATTGGATCAGTTTAATATAAATTATATGAAGATGGATGTTGTGTTTTATTTAATAGTGATGTAGATATTGTAGAAGCCACATACGGATGTGGGGTCAAGTTTAAGGATGTCTGTCAATTACAACAGAGAATGTTTGTTCAAAATAATAAAATAATAATAATAATAATAATAATAATAATAATAATAATAATAATAACATCAATACTACTACTACTACTAATAATAATAATGATCATAACAAGTAATTTAAGCGTGCTCTTGCCTCTGTCACATTCAAGATCATTCAATGATGTACATAAAAAGAAGACCATAACCCCATAACATAGAGGTCAGTGAAATAATTTGAATTGAGAAAGCTTTTATATACAACAACCTGTAGTTAGAATAATAATATGCAAGTTAAATTCATACAATTACAATAAAGATTTTTTTCCAATGATTTCACTTTTTCCATAACAAACATCTTAAAACAGATTTCAATGATTTCATTTCTCTCATAACAAACATATGAAAACATATTTCATTGATTTCATTTCTCCCAGAAAAAAACATCTTAAAACATATTTCAATGATTTCACTTTTTCCATAACAAACATCTTAAACATATTTCATTGATTTCATTTCTCCCAGAATAAACATCTTAAGAAACATTTCATTGATTTCACTTCTCCCAGAACAAATGTCTTAAAACATATTTCACTGATTTTATTCATGATATTTGCACAGCTATTTGAGTAAGTATCCAGACATATTGTAGCATAATTTTGATATTTCAACAATCAACCCTTGGTAATTGATTTTCCAGGGCAGGTTTTCAGTCAAATGTGTAATATTCATTGTAGACCATATTAGATTATACAGCAGAATAAATATTCCATTAGGATCACATTAATTCAAATAAGTCTCTAGTATTCTCATTGTATACCATATTAAATTAAACAGCAGAATGAATATTCCACTAGGATCACATTAATTCAAATAAGTCTCTAGTATTCTCATTGTTACCATATTAGATTATACAGCAGAATGAATATTCCACTAGGATAACATTACTTCAAATAAGTCTCTAGTATTCTCATTGTTACCATATTAGATTATACAGCAGAATGAATATTCCACTAGGATCATATTAATTCAAATAAGTCTCTAGTATTCTCATTGTTACCATATTTGATTATACAGCAGAATGAATATTCCACTAGGATCACATTAATTCAAATAAGTCTCTAGTATTCTCATTGTTACCATATTAGATTATACAGCAGAATGAATATTCCACTAGGATAACATTACTTCAAATAAGTCTCTAGCATTCTTATTGTTACCATATTAGATTATACAGCAGAATGAATATTCCACTAGGATAACATTAATTCAAATAAGTCTCTAGTATTCTCATTGTTACCATATTAGATATTACAGCAGAATGAATATTCCACTAGGATCACATTAATTCAAAAAAGTCTCTAGTATTCTTATTGCTACCATAGTTGTGATTATGTTCTTTCATCAACTTGTTGCAAAAATATAATTTTCTTACATATTATTACTGTTGTACAAATTAATGTTAATTAGTCATTCATTTACAAGTATCTATCTGCCATACATGGGTATTTCATCCAACAGTCAAATATTATAACAAAAGATTACCACGCTCAGTATTTCTTACCAACATTCATAAGAAATCCCATCAGAATCTCTGGTTTGAAAGATGTTCTTTTACATGGGAATATAAATAAACTTTCAAAGTAAAAATGGGAATGCAATTTAGATAAATAAACTTTCAAAGTAAATTTTTTGGTGAATATTACTGGATTGTTCTTCAGGTAAATTTGCCCTTTCCTTTTATAAGTAGCTTTTGTATATGCATGTATATCCTAATGATATATTGAAATATAATCAGTGGGACAAAACTGGCTGATGATATCACTTTTGGAACTACTTCCTTTCCAATTAAGGAGGAGCTATAAATGTCCTCATGTATGCTGTGCAAATTAATATTTTACAGCTGTGTATTTCACCATCAAATTAGTATTTTATATTTGGCATAATGTTTTATCTGTAAATTTAATTTGTTGCAATTTAAAACTTGTTCATTAAGAACTTATATGAAGAGAGCTTTATAGTTGAATTTGTCATGTGTTAAGGCTCTAATAAACAGTAACATAAAAAGTGAAAACAACAAGCTTTGTAAATTTTAGCAAATAATATATCTCTCTGGAAAAGGATAGTAAGAAAAAATGAACTTACAGTTGTAAGAATCAAATCAAAATATACGTCAAGAATAATAAAGTGATTCATTTACAAAAAAATGAATAGTTGTAATGAATTCAACCTTGAATCCTCATGGAAAATCCAAGATGGAAGAAGATGACGTATACTGAAGTCTGTACTGTGCTTATATACAGTTCTTTGTAAAAATACAATATTTAAAACTCCAGTGATGGAAATCTGAATAAAATTGTGACAACTATCTTTGTCCAAGAATTCTGTATAAGCACATCAAATATTACCAAAGATACAACTTAATCCTTTAAAATCCAAATGATCTGAAGAAAATTTACCAGAACTCGAAACTAGCTAGATCAGATGCTTTCCAGTGTAAAAGTAAAATCACAAACCTAAGAAATTCAATATTTCTCTAAAACAAAAGTTACATTGTATTCTAAAATGCAGTTTCAAAAAGTCCCGTGCAAAATCGAGAGGGGTGAGTCACGTGATCGTGTTTATATCACATATACGCTGAACATTATCCTGATGAAAACCAATTATTTTACTTTAAGGATAAAATTGAAAAAAAGTTATATACTTCTTAAATTACATAGTCCCATCTTTACTTTGACAACAACCAATCATTTTAAAATTAAGGTAGTACTTATTTTTGTGGCTGCTACCGACCTTAAATCAAGGTCAGGATCTAGGTCAACATTTGTTGTTTATGAAAGAACTGATTTTCTGTCAAAAATATCATTTCCATTGAAAAAATTACATTAAAATAGCATGTAATTAAAAATAAATTAAGTTTGATAAACAAAGAAATTATATTAAGTATATATATTAAATCCTAACACATTCTATTTGTAGATTTTATCAGCAAATAGGCTAACTCAAACTCACGCGCAATGAGTCACTGAAAACCTAATTGTATTCAAAGTATCTAATTATTACAGATAAACGTTAGTAAATTACATATGCAATGAAACATAGCAAAAATATGTTTTGTGTGAATTGCATTTCTTTCATCAAAACCAATAAAAAGCATATATATGAATGAAGATTCAATGTCTTCTGGCATCAATATGTAGTAATGAAAAAAATTAAATATAATTGGAAAACTTGGAAATATTTTTGACGGGTGCCTGGGTATAAGACCATTATCTATATCACAACGCTTCATTTATGAGAATGAATTTCCTTGCCTTCGAGTAGGTTATATTCCACATTTTGACAGTTTACCACAGGATAGATGGGTACTCGACATAGAACCATATATATATATATATATATATATATATATATATATATATATATATATATATACACACACACCATTAAAAATATACAAATATTTGTTATTTTTAATGCATATGCTTAAACTGCGTGTTACGAGACATTGCCCCCCCCCCCCCAATTAATGAATAAATCAGCACCAAACATAATCTATAAAATGATTCTGAAATTATAAGCAAATAGAACAATTACACGAAAGCCTTCAAGGAAATAGTTTTGTCCGTGAACCTAATCACAAGATAAACAAGACGTGATGTTTGTCTGAATCAACTTCTTTGCTTTAAAAAATAGACTTAATTGGGTATTGCCTTGAAAAATAATCAAGAATCCTCAAATATTGCCTCAAAATATATAAACATCCCAAAGTAATACCTTGAAAAATAGACATCTGCGTATGCAGAAAACTTGAAGGATTTTAGGAAATATAAGAAAATTCTATTCAAAACCCCAATGTACTTCTTCTGCCTGTGGCCTTGATGAAACTTTCCAAGCGTCAATAAGTGGTGCAGAACAAAAAAAGATTTGCTTTATAAAAAGGTGACTCAAACATGAATATAATATTTTGAGTGGTGCATGATATATAAGTGATGAAAACTTGAAAAAGAAAGAAATCATAATTCTTTGTATTATTAAAGTGCATTTGGACACCTCTACTCTAATTTCATGGAAGTGCCTTTCGATGCTTCTAATCGATTCGCATGGCAACACCATTCTCATAAAAGCACCTTATGAAGCCTGATGTAAACATCAGGCATTCTAAATGGGTTTTCATAGTGCCTCCTTCTGGGAAAACCTCTATTAGATACAATATTGATTAATGTGAAGGCCCATTACATCAGATCATATGGTCACTGTTTAAGATATGGTCATAATGTGCTTTTAAAGTAACTGGGTCATATTCTCCACTCTCCAAAATTATGGAAATGGAATTCGTTCAGTACTTTCATGAGTTTGCAATATTAGAATAGCTACTATGCAAGCTTCAGTAACCTAAGTAAAGGCTTGGATATTGATGTAGTCAACAATTTGTTCTTAGAAATTATCAAGTTCAGATATGACTTAGTGATGATGCTGCAAAGAACTTGTACATTTTGGACTATCAGAAATGGCAGCTATAGTTGGTCACACATCTTCACTGGCTTGACGGTTCACAAGTTCTCTCAAGATTTTAAAGATAATTTTACAGTTATAATGATCTAGTTTTACTCTTAAAACTTTCTACACATAATAGATGTGTACCAAAAGTCTAAAATGGTTAAAAATTAAGTGTGACATATACTACACTGCTTAACACTTAACAGGCAAGCCTATATGTATGGAGTCAAATAGGTAACAGGTATTCTAAAATGCTATTCACTTTATGAGGTAAAGAGTTCATATGGGTGCCTATGTTTCAGCATCCATTGGGGATATGACCTTTGAATTTCTCTAACGTGGGCATGACAAATATAAGAAAACAAACTTTGAATCTCATTTTAAGGTGAAACTTTATTAGAATTTATCATTACATTTCATTTGTATGAAAGGAGGTACTAAATAAATGTTGGTTATGCCATGTGTGTGCAGTGTGAGAGTTTGCACATATATATAGCGTGATGTCCTTTCCGTGAACATTAACCTGACACAAGGCTGACCAGTCCTAACACTAACTTCTTAATGCTGAGCGCCATGCGAGGCAGCTGTTAGTACACTTTTTATAAGGTCTATGGTATGACTTAGACAGGAGTTTGAACCAGCAACGTCCTGCATCTGAGGCAGACACTCTAACCAATAGACCAAAGTTATACAATGGCAGTAGGTAAAATAGATCATAGTAAAGGGGCTGAATCAGAAAAACTTGCCAAATCCATGCAAATAGAATGATATATGTTGGTTGGGCCATCCTTTTAATGATATCAGTTTGGTGTGGAAATCAGTCTTCCTTTTCAAACAGGAAGAAACATGGATCTTTAGCTATTTTATCAAATCACATCTTAATACATTGATAGCGAGAACATAAAAAAGAAATTGCTCATATCGATACTGTCGTGTCAGATTGACAATAGCATTTGATTCATCTTTGCCAATGCAAAACATTATTTTTCTTACATGCGCTGGGTATCAGACAATACAATCTATTCATAAAACTAACTACAAGAACTGGATGCACATTATTAGTAGTGTATATCCTCAATGCTGTCAAAAAAGACAGTGTGCTTAACATAAAAACTGATAGCAGCAATGGTTGTTATAAACATGCCGACTCTTCCATTTTTTAAACACAGGAACATCTTCCTTCCTGATATAAGTCAAAGACATTGAAAATAACAATCTCTTTCTCAATGAAATGCACTATGCAAATCAGATGCAAGCCAAGGAACATAACGTTCAATCCAAATCCAAATCTATGGCATATTTGTACAATATGACTCAAGCCCATTTTACACATATGTACTTATCAACTCAAAACAATATCACACAAATTGAAACAAAAAAATACAATTGCAAAATATAAGGTATGATCCATGAATATTTTCTATGTGCAGGCAGAACTAGTTAGAGATATCTAAGTTTAACAAATACCTTTTTCATTTGGCTGAAGAGTTGGATCAAAAATCATCATTGCTCCTATACGCCCTGTATCATTGAAGGATGCAATCACGATAGGTGTGGTATTTAACTTAAGATCATATGTAAAAAGTACTGAAGGACGTGAAGTATTTGATGTCCAGACCAGCTGATTCTGCAATTGAAAATATTGTTGTTTAAAGATACAAGAAGGGGGATTGAACAAAAATGAAACCCTAAAATTGAAATGATAGGAGAAACAATGATATAAATATTCAAGAGACAGCATCATTAAGTGGTTGCCATGGAGACTTCAAATAGTATAATTAACAGCCCTTCCTAAGCAATGAGTATAATAGTGGCTAAAATATTGCTGTTTATGTATTAATTAAACAAGAAGTATTATTTCCAAATGATTTTAATTTGAAATAGAACAGAAATTTGCCCAATGTTTTTAAACTATACACATATGTGTTTTTGTCCTATCCAAATATGTTGCAGAGAAACTTTTCTTCTGAAAGCTTTTACTTACCATTGAGTTTTATGTCAAGTTATTTTTTTTGAAAACAAAAATATCTATGATATGCTGATGGGGGAACAGCAATAACTTTACTGCATATGCTAAAGTAATCGTTTATTGTTTTATTAGCTAACTTTTTTAGAAAAAAGAAAACAGAATATTGTAAACAAAATACATAGAAAGATCCATTTAATTCGCTTTTGTTACAAAAAAGTTATTTGCACTGCTTAAATCCTGAATTCAATATCCTTCATAATCACTGTTTGCTACCAATCATTCTGTAAGGTCCATTTTATTTCCTTCAGCTTTTTGATGCCATTTTTTTTAACATCATAACATGCAGAGTTACAGATGTTGACAATAATATTATGGGAAAAGTGTAAAATGAGCATACATCATAATCATCATCAATTTAAGTAATATGGTCAATATAACCAGATATTGCATATTTAAATATTATGGTCAATAGAACAAGATACTGCATGAATAATTAATATGGTCAATACAACCAGATATTGTGTATTTAAATAATTTAGTCAATAGAACCAGATAATGCATATTTAAGTAATATGTTCAAAACAATAAGATATTGCATATTAAAGTAATATGGTCAATACGACCAGATATTGCATGAATAAGTAATATGGTCAATATGATCAGATATTGCATATTTAAATAATATGGTCAATACAACCAGATTTTGCGTATTTAAGTATTATGGTCAATACAATCAGATATTGCATATTTAAGTAATATCGTTAAAACAACCAGATATTGCCTATTCAGGTATTATGGTCAATACATTCAACCAGATATTGCATATTCAAATAATATAGTCAAAACAACAAGATACTGCATATTTAAGTAATATGGTCAATACAACCAGATATTGCATGAATAAGTAATATGGTCAATACAATCAGATATTGCATATTTAAATAATATGGTCAATACAACCAGATTTTGCATATTTAAGTATTATGGTCAATACAAGCAGATATTGCATATTTAAGTAATATGGTCAATACAACCTGATATTGCATGATTAAGTAATATGGTCAATACAACCAGATATTGCATGAATAACTAATATGGTCAATACAACCAGATTATTGCATATTTAGATAATATGGTCAATACAACCAGATATTGCATGAATAACTAATATGGTCAATACAACCAGATATTGCATACTTAGATAATATGGTCAATACAACCAGATAATGTGTATTTAAGTATTATGATCAAAACAACCAGATATTGCATATTTAAGTAATATGGTCAAAACAACTAGTTAGTGCATATTTAAATAATATGGTCAATACAACCAGATTTTGCGTATTTAAGTATTATGGTCAATACAATCAGATATTGCATATTTAAGTAATATGGTCAATACAACTTGATATTGCATGATTAAGTAATATGGTCAATACAACCTGATATTGCATGAATAACTAATATGGTCAATACAACCAGATTATTGCATATTTAGATAATATGGTCAATACAACCAGATAATGTGTATTTAAGTATTATGATCAAAACAACCAGATATTTCATATTTAAGTAATATGGTCAAAACAACCAGATTATTGCATATTTAAGTAATATGGTCAATACAACTTGATATTGCATGATTAAGTAATATGGTCAATAAAACCAGATATTGCATATTTAGATAATATGGTCAATACAACCAGATAATGTGTATTTAAATAATTTAGTCAATAGAACCAGATAATGCATATTTAAGTAATATGTTCAAAACAATAAGATATTGCATATTAAAGTAATATGGTCAATACGACCAGATATTGCATGAATAAGTAATATGGTCAATATGATCAGATATTGCATATTTAAATAATATGGTCAATACAACCAGATTTTGCGTATTTAAGTATT
This sequence comes from Unio delphinus, assembly GCA_029339505.1. NCBI lineage: Eukaryota > Metazoa > Mollusca > Bivalvia > Unionida > Unionidae > Unio > Unio delphinus. Next base: position 5,465,948 of record JAQISU010000057.1, on the reverse strand, counting down.
ATGGTCAATACAATCAGATATTGCATATTTAAGTAATATCGTTAAAACAACCAGATATTGCCTATTCAGGTAATATGGTCAATACATTCAACCAGATATTGCATATTCAAATAATATAGTCAAAACAACAAGATACTGCATATTTAAGTAATATGGTCAATACAACCAGATATTGCATGAATAAGTAATATGGTCAATACAATCAGATATTGCATATTTAAATAATATGGTCAATACAACCAGATTTTGCATATTTAAGTATTATGGTCAATACAAGCAGATATTGCATATTTAAGTAATATGGTCAATACAACCTGATATTGCATGATTAAGTAATATGGTCAATACAACCAGATATTGCATGAATAACTAATATGGTCAATACAACCAGATATTGCATACTTAGATAATATGGTCAATACAACCAGATAATGTGTATTTAAGTATTATGATCAAAACAACCAGATATTGCATATTTAAGTAATATGGTCAAAACAACCAGTTAGTGCATATTTAAATAATATGGTCAATACAACCAGATTTTGCGTATTTAAGTATTATGGTCAATACAATCAGATATTGCATATTTAAGTAATATGGTCAATACAACTTGATATTGCATGATTAAGTAATATGGTCAATACAACCTGATATTGCATGAATAACTAATATGGTCAATACAACCAGATTATTGCATATTTAGATAATATGGTCAATACAACCAGATAATGTGTATTTAAGTATTATGATCAAAACAACCAGATATTTCATATTTAAGTAATATGGTCAAAACAACCAGATTATTGCATATTTAGATAATATGGTCAATACAACCAGATAATGTGTATTTAAGTAATATGATCAATACAATCAGATATTGCATATTTAAGTAATATGGTCAATACAATCAGATATTGCATATTTAAGTAATATGGTCAAAACAACCAGATATTACATGATTAAGTAATATGGTCAATACAACTAGATATTGCATATTTAATTAATATGATCAATACAACTAGATATTGCATATTTATATAATATGGTCAATACAACCAGACTTTGTGTATTTAAGTATTATGATCAATACAATCAGATATTGCATATTTAAGTAATATGGTCAAAACAACCTGATATTGCATGATTAAGTAATATGGTCAATACAACCAGATATTGCATGAATAACTAATATGGTCAATACAACCAGATATTGCATATTTAGATAATATGGTCATTACAACCAGATAATGTGTATTTAAGTATTATGATGAAAACAACCAGATATTGCATATTTAAGTAATATGGTCAAAACAACCAGATATTACATGATTAAGTAATATGGTCAATACAACTAGATATTGCATATTTAATTAATATGATCAATACAACTAGATATTGCATATTTATATAATATGGTCAATGCAACAAGATATTGCATATTTAAATAATATGGTCAATACAACTAGATATTGCATATTTAAGAAATACAGTCAATACAACCAGATATTGCATATTTAAGCATCTTTAAGATTAATATGTTTTTGCACATGTATGTATGTTAATATGTGTTAATTCATGTATGCATCATGTGTAACAATTATAAACCATGTGATCATTTTGTTCACCTTGTATGAGCTCAAGAGGGTGGAATTGGGTGAGTAGGTCACATTTTCTTTTATCAAGTGAGTAGTTAGGTCATAGCTTTTTATCATTTGACCTTCAATCCAGAAGAGTCTGAAAATACAAAGGGGAAAGTGGAAACTTGAGTAATACATGTACAAAATCAAATCAAAAGGATTTTGACCAGATCAACATACCAGAAAACAATACAGTTAATAATAATAATAATAATAATAATAATAATAATAATAATAATAATAATAACAATAATAATAATTTGTTTATAAAGGGTGACTCATTAGTCAAGGACTATTGTCCCTTGAAGCCCTGATAAGGAGAGTAAAACATCACACATTATATAAAGATAACAATAATTACTGTTTAATTTAACATGTTTAGTACTAAAATTCCATTATCTGTTAGAAACATATACAAGCTTATATTTCTTCTTAAATACTCTAATATTTTAAGCAGATTTTACATGTAGTGGAAGCTTTCTACACAGAACTGTAACAGAGTATTGTAAACTCTTTTTGAATTGCTCTGTCTCTCGTTTCTGAAGTTTATAAATCCTGTCAAGCTCAGATTAGCATAGTTTCCCCATACATTAGAACAGTAATCCATTGACGGAAGAAAATATGACTTGTAGTATAGATTGTGTGTTTCCATAGGCAAATATTTCTTGATTCTGCTGAGAACAGCAATTTTGTATAACAGTGTTTACCAGATCAACATACCAGAAAACAAATACAGTAAATGTTACCCAATCAACATACAAGAAAAAAACAAATACAGTTAATGTTACCCAATCAACATACAAGAAAACAAATACAGTTGATGTTACCCAATCAACATACAGAAAACGAATACAGTAAATGTTACCCAATCAATATACCAGAAAACAAATACAGTTAATGTTACCAGATTAAAATACCAGAAAACAAATACAGTAAATTGTACCTGATCAACATACAAGAAAACAAATACAGTTAATGTTACCAGATCAACATACAAGAAAACAAATACAGTTGATGTTACCAGATCAACAGATGAGAATATCAAATACAGTAAATGCTGCTGACAAGTAATAGCTAAAAGTTTAATCAGTTAAGTGAGATGTAAGAAAATAACTCGGATTCAAAATTTAAAGTTTTTAAGGAGATTATTGATGATAGAAATTCATGAATTGAGTAACAATATCCAGGACAATGAGAAGGTACTAATTCACAAGTGCTCCTACACAATGGGAATACTAATTCACAAGTATTTTTACACATTGCAAGTACCAATTCACAAGTATTCCTAGTCAATGAGAGTACTGATTCACAAGTATTTTTATCCAATGGGAGTACTAATTCAAAAGTATTCCTACCCAACGGAAATACTAATGCACAAGTATTCCTACCCAATGGGATTACTAATTCACAAGTATTCATAACCAATGCAAGTACTGATTCACATCTATTCCTAGCCAATGGGAATACTAATTCACAAGTATTCCTATCCAATGGGAGTACTAATTTACAAGTATTCCTACAGAATGCAAATAAAGATTCACAATTATTTCAACACAGTGGTAGTACTGATTCACAAGTATTTCAACACAGTGGTAATACTGATTCACAAGTTTTTCAACACAGTGGAAGTACAAAATTGCATGTATTTCTACACAATTTGAGTATTGATTCACAAGTATATTGTAACAACATAACACACTCTTATTCTCCATATAATACTTGCCTCATCAAGGTTGAAAATAAAAATACTTAGTGGTTCTTCAAACACTCCAATAACAACAAGCTGATTGGGTGTTTTACTATGATTATTTGATCTTAAACTAAGCACAGAATAGAGGAAACAAAATTCAACAAATAATTTATTTCTCTAGGATGCGAAGTGAAAATATGAAAAGAATTGACAGTAGTGTGAATTAATTCCAAAATAGACCACAAAACGTCCAAATATATAAAGTACCAATTCCATTCTAGTCGTGTTCCAGAAAAGTTGCAATAATGAATGTACTGATGTGCTTGTAGTCTTGAGTGTCCTAACATGTCAATTATCTGGAATGTGGTGAGGTATTAACAGTCCATTGATGTACCACAATAATAGAATCCAATTTTTTTTTCTCTGAATTCATTGTAATTCCAAATTAATGTTCCCGTCCAAGAATATTATTGAACACTTTGTAATAACCTTGAATACTAATTTCAATAAATTAATCCACTCAAATTAAAAACTTAATGCAACAATCAGACTGATTCTTCATCAGATTTTAAAGCAAGTATGAATAATGTTTCAAATAAACAACATTATTTAAAAAAAAGCTAAGACACAATAACAGAGCCAGGCTGTAGGTCAGTCTCCTCCCTAAAACATTTTAAATTGTCAACAAGTTTAGTAACCTCCAAATCAAAAATTAATATCCTACATTCAGAACGAAGTAAACATGTTTATTTCCACTGATAACAAACTGAATATTTAATCTATACTCTAAGAGAAATATTAGCTATGTATTATAAGCTCATTATTTCCACTATGAAAACAAAATCATATGGACAATGCTCTTTTACATACCTGTACCCAGCAACGTGCAATGAATCGCCTACTGAACTTGGGCACAAAGACACAATGATCCCATTCAAGAATGCTCTTAAAACTCACATATTTTGACTGCAAGAACAAACTTAAAGACCTAATAAAGTTTGTACCTTAAATATTTTCAGCATGTTTAATGTTTTCTAATTTCATGGTGTTTGGTTTTTTTTGGTTTCTTTTGTAATCATATCATTATATATGTTTTTTTAAAATAATTTGTAGATGTTTTCTAATGTTGTTAAGCGCTTGGAGCTTCTAGAGATTAAGCCATATACAAAGTCCTAATTATTATTATTGTTTACAAAATATATGCCACATGTACTCAATTAACTTTCATTTTCTGGACAAAGGTCAAATACAAAATAAAGATATATGTAAAGTATAAGCATGGAGAAAAGATAACAGACAATACAAATTAAATATTCATAACACTTTCCAAAGTCCATAATGAACAATGTGGAATGGCCTTTTGTCATTTATCTAATTTATGTCTGTAAGAAATGAGAGAACATTCAATATTGTAAATGTTGTTAATTTGAGAGAATTGTGTATTACAATAAAATGTAAAAATATAGAATGAAATTTACATGTATTATGTGATCTTCCAAAATTAATTTAATATATCATAGACAATATCCATCCAAATGGTAAAACTACAGAGTGCATAAGGCTTAGATTATATTCCTTGCAAAAAGATTTCTTGACACTTTGGGGTATACATGCAGTTATATTTTGCTATTAAAACACTACTAAAGTGACAGCTAACTTTATGATTGATTTATAATGGCAGCAAAGACATTATTTAGTTCCTTAAATGCACAAAGATGCAACACATTTGAGAATGTCATTCTTTCTCTGACTGCACTCAGAAGAATAATTGAGGTAGATGAGGCATAGCCAATCAAAGAAAAGAAGAAAAGAAAAGTAGCTTACACTTGTGATAAAGGGTTGAACTTAAGTGAATGTGGCTCACTATTTCTAGAGCTGTTGCTGATGGTAGAAGTGGCATTACCAGTGAGGCTCGAAACCTGTACCACAGAGTTGTCTATTCCAGATATCCAAAACATTTTCCTGAAGAAAGAAAATAAACAGTCTGCTTTAGAAGAAATAATTGCTGTGTTATGTCTATAATTTTTTTTTATAAAACTATGCCAAAAAAATTGACAAAAGTAGCACTGTAAAATAAACAATGATGCCTTGAGTTGGAATTTCAGAAGTGGCACATGCATAAATGAACTGCATCCATTTCAACATCAGAGGCTTACAAAGATCAGACAACTAAAAATTCATCCTCCATAGAATTTAATCTCAATATATAAAAATATATATTTAATTTCTTCATTTGATTATCATACAATCCACAACTGTTTCCATTCAATAGTTTTAAAATTTTACTCCTGAAAAACAGGTGCTTTGCATCCTTTTCAAGTGATTTGTGCTGCTAAAGAGAGACTGCCTGGTATGCACCCAATAACAATGCACTGAGAGTCCATATGCTATTGTTTATACAGGATATAAAAAGTAAATACTATTTTGTCAACTGTAGTATATTGATAAACGTTTATGAAATGTCTAATGGAGAAATGTGTTTAAATCCATTTACAAACCAAGAGGTCATCTAAATATATCTAGCACTCTACCAGTAATCTTGTTCTCTTGCTATAAAATAATTAGTGGTTTGCTACCTCCATCATTACTCCAGTTTTTTACACCTCAATTACAGACATGACTTTGGTCTTCCATCAAAAGAAAGCTGTAAAAAATTGTGTAGGACAGTATGGTTTGGGGGTCCTCTCCCAATAGAGTCACAAGGGGAAGCACACTGTTCCAGGTTTCCAAAAATGGATTGTAACTCGTACAAAACTGGTACCGATTGACATTTATATATTGTAAAGTTGTTCCTTCATTCATGAAAATAATTATTTGAAAAACTAACAAAGTTTTAACAATACTAGATTCCATTCATGTTTTCAATCTTAAACAGTCAGTTAACCAACCTACCCATAAACTTGGTCACATTTTAGACTGGTTTCTTTATAGACCTGATGATAATATTCTGCAATCCACCCTTGTATCCCATGACCTTGCATTGGATCACCTCTGCATTGTATTCCATCTCGACGTATCAGTCCCTAACCCTCCACCTCTATTTGCTACTAAGAGAAACCTCTGTATGATAAATAGAACCAAATTCATGCATGGCATCCAATAAAACCTAACAACTTTCTTACATCCAACAGCGGAACAACTTGATAACTGCCTGAGTTCAATGCTTGAAAAACATGCCCCAGCCACCAAATGCAGAGTATCAATAAAAAAGTGTTCTCCATGGTATAGCAGTGTTCGGGACCAGCTTTGCACTGCTAAAAGACATCGGCGAAAAGCACAGAGGCTTTGGCTTTCCACCAGACTCACTATTCATAAACAAATCTATGAAGCCGCTAAGAAGAACGTCACAAACATAGTCCATTTAGCCAAAGCATCCCACTACAGTACTAAGATCACGGAGAGTTCCAGCTGCAAAGAGCTCTTCGAGATAACTAGCAAACTAATGTCAAGGAACAAATGCACACCACTTCCAACAACCTTCTCTCCACTAGACCTACTAGACCAATTTGCAAATTTCTTCAATGACAAAGTACAAACCATTAGAGATTCGCTTGACAGTCCAATTTCAACTAATTCGTCACCATATAGTTATGATGCAGAATTTCAGCGACAACCGTTAGGAGCATTTGAACCTGTTTCTATTGATTTAGTATGGACAATCGTAATGAAAAGTGCACCAAAGTCTTGTGAACTTGATTGAATTCCAACATCACTGCTGCTTGAGTGCTTAGACCCAATATTGCCTTCACTAACTGATGTTATTAATGTCTCTCTCTCATCAGGGGAATTCCCATCATTTTTCAAAACTGCCATCGTAAAGCCACTGCTGAAGTAACCAACACTGGACCATAACGATTTAAAGAACTACTGCCCAGTTTCTAATCTCCCATTCATATACAAAATCTTAGAAAGGGTTGTTTTAACTCAACTTGTATCTCATTTGAATTCAAACAGTCTTTTTAGCAATGTACAGTCTGCATATTGCCCTTGCCACAGTACGGAAACTACTCTTCTGAAAGTATTTAGTGACATTCTCTCTTTGGATAGTGGAAAGATTACAGTCCTCACTCTCTTGGATTTATCTGCAGCATTTGACACAATAGACCATGATATATTACTTCACCGTCTCCAGCATGTATTTCGCATTCAGAATATAGCCTTACAGTGGTTCAAGTCCTACTTAGTCAAAAGGACACAAATTATATCTGCAAATGGAATACACTCCAGCCCAGTTGAAGTATGTTGTGGTGTTCCACAGGGATCTGTTCTTGGACCTGTTCTCTTCATTCTGTACACTCAGCCGCTCTCAAGTGTCATAGATCATCACCCAGTGTTGCACCAATTTTATGCTGATGACACCAAAATATACAAATCTAGCGATCCAACTGAAGTTGATGCTACCATCCATGGAGAAGAGAAGTGCATTTCTGATGTGAAATCATGGATGACATGTAACAAGCAGCAGATGAATGATGCTAAAACTGAGGCTATTCTGATCACAACACAAAGACTTTCTCATTCACATCCTTTACCTCAGACAATAAATATCAGCAACACCAACATTAAAATCTCACAGTCAGTACGAAACCTAGGCATTACTCTAGACAGAACTCTCACACTGCACCAACATGTCAGGAACATATGCAGGGCTGCATATCTTGAATTGAGACGCATCAGTTCAATTCGTAAATATCTTTCAGTTGATGCCACTAAAACACTTGTGTGTTCATTAGTACTTTCAAGACTGGACTATTGTAACTCAATTCTGTCTGGTTCATCACAATATTTACTCCAGAAACTTCAAAAAGTTCAAAACACAGCTGCACGGATTATCTTTAGAGTACCTCGATCAGAACACACCTCACCACTGCTCTGTACCCTACACTGGCTATTGATTCGATACAGAATCAAACACAAAATTTGTTCTCTGTGCTATGTTTCAATGACAGACTCCAGTCCAACATACCTATCCAGCCTCACCCATGTGTATACACCAGCTAGATCCTTACGCTCTTCTTCTGATAATCGTATACTCATTGTTCGCAAGGTGAAAACAAAGTCATATGGACAACGTTCGTTTGCACACCAGGGACCAGCGACGTGGAACGAATTGCCCATTGAAATTAGACACAAAGACACAGTGGTCTCTTTTAAGTGTTCTTAAGACTCATCTGTTTCGACTGCATGTACAAACTTAGCGACCTAATCATGTTTTATATCTTATATGTTTTCAGCATGTTTTTATGTTTTCCAATTTCATTGTTTTTGTCATTTGTTGTTCTGTAGTGTAGTCATATCATTATTGATGGTGTAAAGCGCTTAGAGCTTTGAAAGATTAGGCACTATACAAAGTCCTCATTATTATTATTATTATTATTATTATTATTATTATTATTATTATTATTATTATTCTGGTGTAATTCAATGCCCAATTTCAGGTAAACCGATGTGAGAAAATAATAATGCCTATGTAGGATGTGTTGCTATAGTTACAGTATTGTTATATTTCGGCAATCTATCTCATTATTCCAAACAAGAAAATGTTGTGTCAATCTTTATTTATACAGATGAAGTCACATAAGGACGACAAGTGCACTGAGTAAAATGTATAGTTTTTAAGTATGGGACAGATGGTTATATTGCATAAAACTGAATGAAGCATTCTTTTCTTTTCAGTGAAGTTTACCATAGACTCTTATCTACTAGTATGTACCATAACAATAAATAAAAACATTTCATGTTTATTTTGAACCCTTTCTGAAATTGCTGTATTTAATCTTCTTTCAAATAAATGTATTTGTCTAAAAATTACAAATTTAAAATCTTTAATGCCACAGACTTTGCCACTGAGATATCTATACCGAGTCCATCTATAGTATGTTTCCTTGCGTATTCATCTCACGCAACAAACCTAATGCCAAAATAAAACCATGACAACATCAATCATAAAAAAATTAGTTTTGAAGGTTGCTGAAATATTGTTAAAACGCCAGTCTCATGGTGTATTCCTAGATAAGAATCTTACTTAGTCAATTCACATTAATCATGTTTCAAAAAAGTTTAATTTGGTTACTGAGTAAAATCAAAACATAAATTCCTCTTCAGTATAGGGTTAATTTTTTTTATAAAAGTTATATTCAGTCATATCTGGACTGTTTTAATGCAATTTGGTGTAATACTTCTACCAATATTTCAAACATAAAAACACTTTTAAGACTCCAAAAGAAGGCTTGGCATTTAATTCTAGATCAGTCTATAGACAATTACCAGTATGCACTGAATAATATCAAGATTTTTTTAACAGTACATGAAATAATATTTCTTAGAAAGGCCAAATTGATGCATGCAGTATCGGGAAAAGCCAATCCTGTCTATCTAAGCAATATTTTTTGTCAAAGAGAAGCTGATGGTACTCCAAATTTAAAGTCCATAAAAAAAGTAAAAATTACATTATACCAAGGCCAAATAAGGAATTGTTTTGTTTTAAAAAGTCTTCAATATACTAGACAAAAAGCAGGCTCCCATTTTATTAGTGCAGAGTATTTATTACTCATCGTATAGAGAGGAAATTTAGTTGTCCATCATTTTGCAGACATTAAAAAAGTTCATAGATTTCATAGCAACTTTTGCTGCTATTATAAGGAAATATGGTTCTCAGATACTTTTACAACATGATAACATTTTGTTACAACTTTAAAGAAAAATATGCAGATACAATTTCAACCAACTTCTTGCTGTGGATGTAATATTTCTGATGGCTGTGGAAACATATTTTCATGCTAGAATAAAATGGTTTCCTTGTGAAAAATGTAATATTTCATTGTGGGAACAAAGCAACACTTTGTGATAACAGTATTTTTTCATAGAAAGGTGACTTTCTTTTGGTGACTTTAACCTGCAACCATGTTTTTTGTGGGAATAAGAGGTTTATCTTCTGGGGACGCAATACTTTCTTGTGGGAACATAATTTTTTTTCACTCTAAATGGCCATATTTAACCAATATGCCTACTTGACATACCACTGAAACCAATTTACACTCATACCTGTAATGTGGTACAACAAGGACATCCCTTGGTTCCATGAGATTGGAAATGATGGTTGTGAAAGATCTGGTACGCAAAGACAAAACATTGATTGTGCCTGTTGTTTTCTCACACCAGTAGATGTTGTCATCAATCCAGTCGAGTGACAGTCCTAAATGAAACAAAATTTGCAACACAGGTTAGGCAAGTGCACGGCTATCTGATGTTCAACTGAAGAATCACTATGCATGACTTTGTTTAAGTAAGAGCAATCCATTGGCTTCTCACTGATAGTCATGCATTTCAACTGACAATAGATATTCCAAACAACTATGTCTTCAGTTACACATCATTGTCAGGAAAAGAAATGACTTACATGCAAGAAAAAAGTCATTTACCTTTTAACAAATGTTTAATGGGACAAGAGTACGAGTCCAAGGGTAAAGTTCTTCCTGGGTGCTGTTGTGGATGCTCAATAGCAAAAGTTGTTTGACCTTTATTTTAACATTAATGTCTACAACTTAAATAAATAATTGTCATACTGCCTTCGTATGAAAAATAGAAAAACTTCTTAATCACCAAATATGACTGCAATGTTTGAATACAGCTGATATTATAAAGTTGAACTCATCAAACCATCTGGAACCAGTCCAAGCATACAAAAACTAATATATTGTCTGGAACCAGTCCAAGCATATAAGAACTAATACATCATCTGGTACCAATCTTAGCAAATAAGAACTAATAAATCATCTGGAACCAATCCAAGCATATAGGAACTAATACATCATCTAGAACTAGTCCAAGCATATAAGAACTAATATATCATTTGGAACCAGTCCAAGAATACAAGAACTAATACATCATTTGGAACCAGTCCAAGCATATAAGATCTAATACATATTTAGAACCAGCCCAAGCATATAAAAACTAATAAACCATCTGGAACCAATCCTAGCATATAAAACTAATACATCATCTGGAGCCAATACTGTCATATAAGAATAAATACATAATTTGGAACCAGTCCAAACATATAAGAATTAAGGGATATGTCTGCTGCCATCTTTTGAAAGAGACTTCCACCATGACTTCAGTTTTTACCTAAGTAATGAACGTCCAGTGCTAGTCCAGGAAAACCATGTATTTTTTTCTCCAAAGCTATCAGTGACAAATTTCAAACATGTACGCATCTTTAAAAGCATAAATATAGTATGTTCAGAAGTGTATAACCTTGACTTGATTGCAGATAGAGGAATCTTATTCTTTTAGAGAACTGCAAGATGAGTGTGGGAGTGTTTGCATAAAGAGTAGTCATGTTACAGACACAGCCTTATGGCATTTCTAATGATATAAATGCAGGACTTAAGGACATCGTTTGGGACACAAACAAGACATGTGAGGATGTAAACAGATATTACTATAAATCAAAACGTCCATGGGTAGCATAAATGATGTCCAAATGCTGAGCTGAACATAGCTCAGTAAAGATTAATAAACATATCCTCACTTACCACTGCCATCACTTACCACTGATATTATTAGTTGAGGGCATAAGTTGTATTATATTTGGGCTATCCACTGAAGCGTAATAGATCCCTGAGCTGTTTGTGAAGAAGATCTGTCGCTGTGCCATTTTCATAGCCATGAAGGTGACATTACTGGCATCCAGGAAACACTGAAGGGGGTACTTTTGATGCGTTGCTAAGGTTCTTATGTCCAATACACAGATGGAGGTTGCATTGCTGATTAAAATTCCTCTGTGAAATATTCCTAGATTTTCTGAAAAATTAAAATGTTATGTCTACATTTGTTCATCATCTTTTCAAGAGTATACCTACAGAAGAATATGCATGTCAAGTATTTCTCACAACTCAGAGATGATAGAATGTCAGCAAAGACGGCTGCAACTAGTTTCACATTTACTTTTGTGGTGAGTGGGATCTAGAAGACAGAAGAATTAAAACGGGCTTTTGTCTTTTGATATACCAAGTAAGATCCTCAGAAACATGAATGTTACCTCTCAATAATACTCAGTCAAACATGATTTCAATAATACTCAATCAGACATGATTTTAATAATACTCAGACATGATTTAATAATACTCAGTCTGACATGATTTTAATAATACTCAGACATGATTTTAATAATACTCAGCCAGACATGATTTTAATAATACTCAGACATGATTTTTATAATACTCAGTCAGACATGATTTTAATAATACTCAGACATGATTTTAATAATACTCTGTCAGACATGATTTTAATAATACTCAGACATGATTTTAATAATACTCAGACATGATTTTAATAGTATTCAGACATGATTTTAATAATACTCTATCAGACATGATTTTAATAATACTCAGACATGATTTATAATAGTCAGATGTCACTTTAACAATAATAGAAAAAGTGAAAACAACATGGTTTGTACAATTCAACAAATAATTTATTTTACACGAATACAAAGAGAAAATTTAAAGCAATTTACAGGATTATGAATTAATACCCAAATATTGTACAATTTGTAAAGTACAGAGTATTCCAAAAGGAATTCCAGGTATGTTACAAATGAATTCCAATCTTGAATGTGCTGATGAGTCAGTAGTCTTAAATGTGATGATGTGTTAACATTCTTGATACATCACAATGATGTAATCCTGAAGGTTCTTGAATAAAATCACAATAATTCCAAGGTAGTGATTTAGTCCTAAAGTTTCAACGAGCACTTTGCATCTCAAAGCAATAAATTTAATTAAAAAAAATGATCGTAAATTATAACAGAACTAGAGGTCTGCTTACAATACAGTTGTTAAAATAGAAAAAATAATTATAATGTAAACAACTTTATACACATAACCCCCCCCCAATGTTTTAAATGATATAACTTTCTGAAATACTGTTATCATTTTTAAACAGGTCTGCTAAGTATAACTTAAATTTTAGCAGGCTATCTGACAAAGATCAGGGAGACCATGTTTATTTCCAAGGGGAATACCAACCTCATGAACTCAAATCAAAGTAAACATGCATAAAAAAAAAATAACAGTATCTAAAGTACTAGTATTAGCTATGTAATGTTTGCAAAATGACTTTAACACTCTACAGTCACAAACAAAAATATATATAACATTCGAAGCTTGTTACATTTTAGCTGGACAGCTGAATTTTTCTTTTCCATTCCAGACACAGATCTATATCTGAAAGGTCTCTCATCATACAGTTTTCTCTTCACTGGATTTTATAGATTTTTTCGCCAGAAAATAACCAATGTCGCAAAACTAACATTATTATATACAAGTGTATTAGACTACCATGACAAACATGGAAAATTGAGAATGGATGGAAATATTAGATGGAATGTTAACAGTAGGAACTGTCTGGATTTAATAATTTTAATTCAATAATACCAGCTCATTGTATATCTGTGACACATTCAGCATTATGAGATGTATGTAATAAATCAACTTAGATCATTTATTAATGTTCCATATTTAAGCTATCTATATAGCGAGCATACTACCTTGACATTGCTTGGAGGATTCATTGTAGAGATAACCCTCTCTGCAGAGACATCGATGACCGGCTGGCAGCTCCACACAAATATCAGAACAATTGGCAGGACATGACACTGGGAAAATGATATAATTGCAAGATATAGTGCTTAAAATACTAACAAAGCAATTTTGATTTAGGCAGCAAGCACAAATTATTACTTATACGATTTGTTACTGACCCTATTTGGTATTTGATGGAACCTGTAAGATTTATCTTCAGGCAGAATGCCTGCCTCGCCTTAACTTTGTCCTACTGATCCCATAAAATTCAGGACAAATTACATAATGTCATTATGCAAAACATAATATTTAAAAACTAATTTGTTGTCATAATCAGCTTTATTTTGCTAATTAATTTGTTGTGTACCATTGTATTCATTTGTTGATATTTTAGATGAATTTAGTTGTTCTTTTTTGTGATGTCTTCTTTTATTGACAGGGGAGACAACCACTATCCGGGATATGCCTACTACATGTATATCTGTTCATGTTTCGATCATGAGCATGCATCAGTAGATGTCTTATTAATCTATTTTAAGTACATCAGCATCTCACATGAATATGATCAATGAGGTATAATACCTTAAGTTTGTATTTTCTGCAGGTCTCAAAGTACAAAACACGAACAATTAGTGGAGTTAAGCTATTGTAGTACCTGATTAGAGAACCTTGTTGCAAGCCTGAGGGGTAAACACTTATTCAAAATACTATGGAATTCTGCCCCACCCACACTTCACATTACATACACTGATGGTCTGTATATGATCATCATTTGAACAGCATTCAATGGACATAAATCAATACATCTGACCAGACATGGTCAAATGAATTTGGATACAGGTAGGAATACCTGTATTTGTCAACATACAGTGTGGTGGCTTATGTGTTTAAATACTGTTATACATGGGTGAGGTGGGACTAATTTGTAAAATGTAAGGTAGTGGAATAGTTCTAACTTAATGATTTAATAGCAAAACAAAATGTCGTCAAAAGTAGCAGATACATTTACCTGCTTAGTTATATACTTATCAGTCATATTTGTAAAAAAAAATGATTTTTCAAATGATTATATTTCTTTGATATCAACTTACTATTGAAAAGGTAATCCCTAATTTAGTGCTCTATGTTTATGCCTGATTTAGGTAAAAATAAACCATGTCTTTAATCCACTCACAAACTATACCATGTCTTTAGTCCCCCACAAAATATCCTGTGTCTTTAATTGCCTCACAAAATGTAGCATGTTTTAAGTTCCCTTACAAAATGCACCATGTCCTTAGTCCCCTCATCATATTTTCCTAACTGTATCATGCTAAATAATGCATGCATTAGGTTATTTCCTCATATACCTAAAAATTAAAGAAGTTTCAGTTTTTAGTTTATATCATACCATCCACAACACATAATTTGGCTAAGAATTACACTGAATTTGAAATCATACTTGAGATGTAACATTATAAAAGTATAAAGGTTCCAATCACCGTTTGATGGAATTGGTTGTATATCAGGACTATATGCAGCAACTCCAACAGGACGACGATATAACTCAATGCTGTGTAGATTCAGAACATTCTTTGTCTTGTTGAAATAAAGAAGTTCGTATTGTGCATAATCCGTCACATACAAAAAATCCTGAAAATGCATAAATATATCAGAAAATATAGAGAAACACTGGTTGGAAGTTATGATGCAAATAACATGTTTAAGATTGAAAGTGATATAAATCTATATTTGTTACCTGTGATAGGAATACGTTTACTAATAGATTCTCTCCTTGAATCAGCTTTATTTGATACACTTAATCTACAGTGAAAAGATTAAACCTATCATTGCCTTTTCCTTTATACATATAAATGAAAGTCTGCTTTTACTTATATATGTTAGCATATGAAAACACTTGCATGCTGGTTTAGTCAATTTTCTGAATTTCTTCCTCTTACTTTACATGGATTGTATAGCCTCTATAGGACATCAATTAATCCTGCTTCACGATTGTCTTTGCAAATGTTGAACCCATGTCTTGTGAAAGCAAATGTATGTATGCTTTCTTATTTACTGTTGATAAGAGTAATATCTAACATTATACATTCTAAAGTCAGTGTGTTTCTTTACTCTGTTAGTATCATGCTATAGAAAACCTTCATAAAAAGATGGTGTGTCGCAGACCATTTAATTTATATGTCAGTCTTCTTTCAGCCTATCAAAACCATGTACTGAGCATATTGTCTTTCATCAGCTAGATTGTATGAGTTTCTATTTACCTGCAAGACAGCAATGTCAAGGAACTTTCGGGACATATCCTTTATCAGTATTCTTCTATTCAACCCACTGTAAGTACAAACTTCAACTGTTTCTCTGACTGAGTCCACCCAATACAAGGAGTTTGATTTGAGGTCTGCAGCCAAACTAATGGGGAAGTCGAGATTAAAAGTCAAGACATGTCTGTCTTCCCCCACCAAGTTTGATCTTTCTATCTTTGCCAGATTTCCAATATCCGACCAGAAGAGAAACCTGTGTATTCATAAGGATATACCAGGATTATAAAATCAAATAACATTTTCAAATAATTTCTCATTTCCATATATACATATATATATATATATATATATATATATATATATATATATATATATATATATATATATATATATATCACATTCATTAAAGATAACATGGCTTTTAATGTGTTGGTATAAAGCAATTTGATATACCAATACATGCAACTTTGTGCTAGTTTAGGTCAATGATGAATTTCCACTCATTCATCATTAGTGACATATGAAAATAATGATAAAATTATTAATAATCCACATCTCCTAATGGTTTTAATATGGTACACAATTTCATCGCAGTACTTTCTGCTTTCTGTTCCCCCTCCCCTCTCATGCATAAGGGACTAAATAAGCAGAAATCTGGAGTGTGAGAGAAACAGAATTTGGGCTGGATGAATACCTTGAAACTGAACTTACATCAAGCAACCTCAAAGAATATGGTTCATAATAATGCAATGTTTTCGTTTTCCTCAAGTTTTATCTACTGAATTTATATTTCAATGATACAAATATATGATTACAAGGCAAACACACTACAATGTATTTAATGCTTTCCTGTTGTAGTTGTTTCTTAAATCTCTCTCTCTCTCTCTCTCTCTCTCTCTCTCTCTCTCTCTCTCTCTCTCTCTCTCTCTACCACTGGCATAAAGCTTTGTGGTATATCACTGATACGTCATACATAGTGGTATATCACTGATACGTCATACATAGTGGTATATCACTGATATGTCATACATAGTGGTATATCACTGATACGTCATACATAGTGGTATATCACTGATACGTCATACATAGTGGTATATCACTGATATGTCATACATATTGGTATATCACTGATACGTCATACATAGTGGTATATCACTGATACATCATACATAGTGTGCACATTTTCTCTCTGTGCCTGTGTGTAATTTTTTGGGCTTTGGACATCTTATTACATTAAGACTAATAATGATTGCCAAGTACTGACAAATAAGAGTGGAGAACTGTGGAAAATCTGATAAAACAAAAACATGAACACAGACTGTGGAAGAGGGATAAAATTAACTTAATGTAGCTGTGACGCTTCGTATTGACACATTTCAACTAGTAACTTAAAGATTTAATTATGCATACAACTGTGCAGGAATAATGGGTCCTACTTTACTACAACGTTTTGATTCCTCACCCGGTTATAGGGTCAACGGCTATCCCATGCGGTGCATATATATCTGTTTCAATGATAACGGTGTACAGATCCGTGTCTGTCAACATCTCGTTCTGCATGCTTATCCAATTGAAATTCGGGTCCGTCCAGTAGACGTTGTGACTTATCCAGTCTACAGCCAGTTTTACATAGCGGCTTGATAACCCCATATGCATTAGGTTGAACGCTCTCGATCCCCCCAATCCCATTTCGAAATCACGGTTCAGAAGAATGCCATTTTGAAAATGGCTGTAAGCAAGAAGGTTTTTCAACCTGTAATCGGTGGCCATACTGAACAACTGCTGATTAACTGGAAACGAAAGGAGGAGACTGTGGTCTTTTATTGGTATTCCATCCATCGTTGTTGGGATTACAAAGATGTCACCTTGAAATAATTGACCTGTCGCGGGAAATGACACTAAGATTCCCCGATCCTGCTCTGGTAGTATTTGAAAAGAAAATCGATGTATCATTCCAATATATATATATATATATATATATATATATATATATATATATATATATATATATATATATATACTTCATAGACGAATTTTAGAAAGATTATAATTCAACCTTTATGCAAAGCGTATGAAAGTGAACTAAGGTCATTCTATTTTCATGTATTTTCTCGACTGCATGTCCTTAAGTATTTTTTCCATTTGGACGACTTACAGTGATAAAAGCAAGAAAGTACTAACTAGTAAACGTTAAATTTATTTATTGCACTATTAAATCAATAGGCGACTGCATTCTAGCTTTAGATGTGTCACAGTTTTATTGATAACTGTATATAGCTCGCCATATGATTGTCTTCAGTAAAGAATATCAATTTACTCATTTTGCAGTTACCTGTTGGTGACCACTTGCGGAAACTTAGTTGCCTGTAATCTAACGTGTTAATATATAATCAACACAATGATGTCTTGTATAGGATTAAAAAAGTAAACATGTTTTATCTTGCCAGCATCAGTTAATGGCTGTTTTTTTCACGTCGTCACTTTGAGGATAAGCAGTCTGCTCATATAGACGGCATTTATGCATGAGTGGAAGCAATCGGCTTTGATAAACAAAGGAACTTTTGTAGTTTGCAGGAAAAGGTTGCATTGTGTACATTTAATTTGTGCTACTTGTTTACTTCTCTCATTGATTATATGATACGCATATCTATACTCTACTTGACAATTTTCCAAACTTAAGTTAATGGTGCACACGACCAGTGACATTTATTTTGTAAACACCGTAATATATATATATATATATATATATATATATATATATATATATATATATATATATATATATATATTCTGTCATTCACTTGCCCCTATACCTTTTTCATTACATACCGATACACAGAGTGGCAACATCTGGTTCCCATCCAGAATTTCGGCATGTGATCATAGGGATACTGGCATTTTGATGAAATGTTACATCACATCTATAAGTACACGTTTCCCCAACTGTGCGCTGACAAGTGGACGAAAGTAGACCGTTTGGAATGTTGGCAGGACAATTGTATACTGTTGGTGTCAAGAAAGAAAAATCGGTATATCAGTCTCAATTGCAGCAAATTTAAAAATGGTATTCTCATAGAAATAACGTTGTCCTTTTTTCCCCAACGTTTGTTACCTGTATACGGGCTTCATGATTTGTTACGGAATATTTAATTGTTTAATTATATAAATCTAATGTAAATTCAGTGTGAATTGACAAAAATATCAGCCGAAGCCGCTGTCTAATGTAAGCCGTACTAGCTGCGCAGACTGCCAGGCGTATTAGAGAAATCGCACAAATATCGGCGAAAACTATGACTTTTACCTGACTAATAATAATAATTCTGACTAATAATACTAATTCTCCAGAGCAAGGTCGACCTTAGCCTGCGTTCACACGGAACCCACGCGTTAGTAAGTTTTAAAAAATGTATATTTTGAGAGAAAGTAACTACAAGGCGATGGAAGAAAATCTTAAGTTCAATATCATATACAACTTGTTTAGAAGTTTTGTTTCCCAAATGTGGTGCTCACACGGCGCCCACGCGTAAATCCAAGGGTCCCCAAACAAATAATCTAAATTTGGTCACACGGCTGCTAAGACCGTTGCTGCTCCAGAGTTCGTTTATAACGGGTGAACAACCTTCTTTGGCCAAGGGCCATATTTCATTTTCTAAGACCACTCGAGGGCCGCAGAAACTAATTTCTTTAATTACTGATCACGGGCCAGATTTCGGTATTGTTTTAATATACCCTGAGGGCCGGATATAACACGTTCACGGGCCGGAGGCTGTGCACCCATGGCTGAAGACAAGCAGGTCATGTCAGTTGCTTCCCTCTTGTTTACGAACTTTAACATAAACAATTATTGCATTTCACCTTCAAGTGTTTCTTTTGTGTGATTTAAATAAAACTAACTAAAAATAGATCGTGTGTTACCTTTGCAAAAAGGTGTGAATATTGGTCCCGGCCCAGCAAAGATCAATCGCCAGTTAAATATAAATTACATAATAATTAGTATGTATAAAATATGTTTTACATGAAACAGTTTGGATCGTTGCAGGTACTTCTATGGATTGTAATGCTATTTGTTGTTGAACAATAACTGCAGAAGACGTTCTATACTATTTATTAAATACAACACATCAATACAGATAGGAAGAGGAGTAAGGCGACATTGGAACATAAACCCTAGTGAATGTATAACATAAACAAGCTGTTGGTGTGTATCGTTCTAACCTATTGTGCAATATATGATTACTTTTACTGTCATGTGATATTTTAAAGCTTACACGTCATCTCCCCATCCTGAGAAAGTTAACATTAAAAGGAAACGTTATCTGATGACCTCATTTCTAAACAAGCTACATCAGCTTCATTTTTACAAGTATAGTTACTCAGGTAGTTTTGACAATCTTCCCGAACGTGTGAAATATCCATTTTGCTTGCTTGGCACTGATCTGCATTCATCTGAGTCAGTCAAAGTATCAGGATTTGAAACAGGCAGTCCAAGAGACCACAATAATGTAGAAGGCATGGGAATTAAATATCTTCTATTACGCCGTATCTCTCTCTCTCTCTCTCGTCATTTACTATTATGTATGAACGAAGTTTAGATGCCTCAGATTTAACAATGTCTGAAGAAAAATGATCTTAATCCATACCTTATTCCCTACCTGAGTTTTTTTTTCTTCATATTTCTGGCGCGATGTCGACGATCATAGTTACTTTTTTGAGTGTGCTTTTGATAGTTTTCTGATTTCTTCAGTTTCATTAAATCGGCCATTTTGTCTCTAAGTTCTTTGGTGCCACTGGCAAAGTAGTTTGCAATTTTCTTTCAATCAGTAATTCTGCAGGACTGTATCCATTTGGTAATGGTGTTTCGTGATAAATCGAAAGAGCTATGTAAGGATCATGTGCTTTTTTAAGTATTCTTTTTATTGTTTGAACAGCTCTTTCAGCGAGACCATTCCTCTGTGGATACTTTGGAGTGCTTGTAATATGCCTGAATCCATAATTTTGTCCTAAATTCTTTGGGTATTGCTGACCATGATTTGAAACTACAACTTCTGGTATATCGTGTCGCGCAAAGATTGATTTGAGACGATTGACAACTGCTTTTGAGCCTGTGCATTGCACGTTTGCTATTTCGATGTATCGTGATAAATAGTCATTCATCAAGAGATATGTTTTACCATTCAGTTCAAACAAGTCTGAAACGACTCTTTGCCAAAGTCAACTTGTAACTTAATTTGGTATCATTGGTTCAGCTTGATCACTTTATATGTCAATGCAATTTTGGCAAGACTTTATCAAGTGTTCTAGCTAAGTACTTAGTCCGTTCCACCAAACGTACGTTTTGGCGCGTTCTCGGCATTGAACTATGTCCTGGTGACCACCGTGAATTCTCGCTAGGATGTATTTTTGAAGTGATTCTGGTACGTCAATGTGTAAACGTTTCATTAAAAGACCATTTTGAATTGCAAATACATCTCTATCTGCCCAGTGCGATTGCAGTGTTCCATCAATAGCGGAATTTTTGGGCCACCCCTTTTCATAGAATTGTACCAGTTGTTTGCAAATCGAAGGATTTTGATATTCAGACTTTATTTGTTCAAGTCGAGTATTTGATGGAGATACGAAATCAACATAGACGTTAGTTTCAGCCTGAAATTCTCTGTCACCATCAGAGTGATAAGTTAAATGTGCTCTGGATAGAGCAACAGCAGTTAATACATTTTTGCCAACAACATGAACTATATAAAAGTTGAATCCCATTTGAACCTCATCAAACACAAAAGCGTTGAATTTTAGGATGTAAATCTCCCAAGATATGTTATGCTCATTAGTGGAACTAATGGCATATGGTCAGTTTCAAGTTTGAATTAGGACCCAATGAATAAGTACTGGGGCACTCACAAGCCCAAGTGATTAGAAGTTCCTCGGATACAAATATTTCTCTGTTTAGATCATAATGTGCTAAATTGATGAAGATGTCATTTCTTGCTTGATATCTCTAAAAGGTTGTTTTTGATCTGGACCCCAAATCCACGAGATTTTACCTTTCAAATGCTCACGTAATGTTTTTTTTTTATTTTTCTGTCAAATTTGGACTAAATTTGTCAAGCTGGTTTTCCATACCAAGAAATTGTTGTATATCTGTTATGCATTTCGGTGTTTCCATTTCAGTTGTAGCTTCGACTTTTTCCGGATGAGGTTGGTAACCATTTTTGTCAACATTATATGCAAGGAATCTAATAAATTGTTTAAAAATTTCACACTTTTCAGCATTCAAAGTGACACCGGTCTTTCAAATGATTTCATGACGATTTCGAGTCTTATTTTGTCATACTGTTTCTGCGTTTTCCCCAAAACAAGAACATCGTCCATCTGACAAGAGTGTTCCTCTTTATCTGTCCAGAATTTATGTCATCCTTTCTGAACAAATGCAGGCGCGAAACTGATTCTGAATGGACGGCGATTGAAACCAGCCAAAAGAGTAATGAAGTTGTAAAGCAGCGTGAATCTTCTGATTGGTTTATCTGCCAAAAGTCTGAGCTTGCATCAAGTTTGGTAAAAAAAACTTTGCACCTACTAGTTTTGCGAGGGATTCATCAACTGATGGTATTGGGTGGTTCTCTCTTTTAACTGATTTATCTCGTTTAGTTAGATCCAAGCAAATTCTTACCGTACCGTTTGGGTTCGGAACAACAGCTATTATTGCGCACAACTCAGTTGGCTCATCTACTTCTGAAAGAACATCATTCTTTTCCATTTTATCCAACTCCTTTTGAACTTTATTCGATAAAGGGATAAAATCCTTTCTTTGGGTAGATAAGACATAAGTTTTGGTAATTTTGTCCAGAGTTATGTTATAGAACCATTTTGTTTTCCCTAGACCTATAAACAAATTTGGGAATTTCTCGCGATAATTTCTAAATGTATGGATTTATCGTGAATTTTTCTTGCATTTTATGAGTTTTTATTTTCATTTTGAGGCATTTACTGAAGATATATTTACCTGTTCAAAAATGTTTGATTTCAGTCCACATGTGCATCTTTCCAGCACATTAAGTTAAGAGTTTCCAGGTCCATACAGTTTTCGATCAGATTTTGATAGTTTCTGGTCTCCCATATTTCGTAATAACTATCAGGAATTACAGTCACATCAGCTCCAGTATCAATCTTGAATAAAAGTGAAGTTTTATCCAATCTCACTCGCGTTATCCACGGCTGATCCTTTATTTGTGCTAATAGTCCATAGAAATCTTGGTTCAATTCTCGATTCTATTGTGTGAACTGTTGATTATAACAGACAGAATTTTGGATAGAGTCCTCTCTTCTCTTCTTCTCTCTTGTGGCATTCGGCTTCTTTTGCTGGACAATGGTCTCAAGAATGAGATTTTTTCTTTCCAAATCTTTTGCATCCTTTTCTGCTGACAGTATTCTGTTGAACTTTTGGGATTTTGCTTTTCTGTTTCCCATATTTCAGTGAAGACGAACTTAATATATCGATTTCAGTCATTCGTTCTCCAGTTGTTCGTATAATTTATTGTTGTGTTTTCACAGTCTTATTTTGTCGAGCTTGACTAACGGAAGACTCTAAAGTTAGATTTGCGTCTAACTGCAATTTTTCCGACAGTTTTGAATCTCGCAGTCCAACTGCAAGTCGATCTCTGATCAATTTTATCATTCAGTGGCTCGAAATTACAATTATCAGCTAATTGCACAGTTAGCTGTAACGAAACTGTCCACTGTTTCTCCCTCTTCCTGTGTTCTTGGAATACATTTTGCCTTTTAAAACATTACATTTATCTTTTGAATGAAATATCTTCCTCTTTTTCACTACGTCCAAACGCTTGTCGAAAGCGTTCAAAGCATTGAAACCACTTTTCACAAGTTTCAGGTCTCGAAAAGTCAAATTTTTCCGGATTTGTAAATTTAAATGAAGCTGTTTTCCACTCTGATAAGTTCAAATTCTATACTATTTATCAAATACAAGACATCAATACATGCGAGAAAAGGGAGTACAGACTCATATAGTTTTAATCCAGTGTGGAATATCTGATTACTTTTACTATCAAGTGATATTTCATACCTACTTAGATTAAGGCTTACACTACATGGATAAGTGTCTTTATTATTATTGACACCAGGTATAAATTATTCAGCATATTCTCTACTAAAATGTAATAATTGTTTATTTGTCTAATGCGTTTAATACTCTGCTGGATGTTGTTTCAATTACTTCAGTTTATTTTTGGTGATACAAGATATCTTAATATGTAAGTGAAGAAAAAGGCTCCTTCCAGATGATATTTTGTATGGTGGTCTTTTGCCGATATTAAGTATTGATTGGTGTGTATGTGTGTGTGTGTGTGTGTGAGAGAGAGAGAGAGAGAGAGAGAGAGAGAGAGAGAGAGAGAGAGAGAGAGAGAGAGAGATTAACGTAGCTTTAACACTTTTTCAGTCATATCGTTACGGTGTCTGCAGTGTGGCGGTTTATAGTGATGTCTAGAACTGGGGCATCATGCCGCAGACATGTAGCATGATGTCCTATCCAGCCACATTATCCTGACACCAGGCCTACCAGTTTTAAACACTAAGATCTTAATGCTGAGTGTCTAGCCAGGCAGCTGTTACTATTATTTTTGTAAGTCTTTGGTATGTTTCGGCCGGGATTTGAACACACGACTCCCGTTTCCGAGGCAGACGCTTTAACCTCTAGGCCTACGGAGCGGTTAAGTATTGATTGGTAAATGATCGAGTACAACTAAAGTTTCAAATCTGTGATGGGTGTTTAATGATACCAACATTTTAAATGCAGATGTGGACATTATACATACCTTGGCAGAGCGAGCTGTCTCCTGCCCATTGCCCTGTGTCCTTACACGTCACAGTGGATACATTCGGATTGGCCTTGAAACCATCGTTACATTGGTATTTGCAATTGTTATCGATCCTGCGGGAACAGTTGTCATTCATGATTATATTGCCATTTAGTATTATTGCCGGACAGATAACCTCTGACAGAAATGAAAAAGAAGCAGTAAATGCTGATTATATAGCGCCTAATCTTTAGAAATATTAGGACATAACATACGATTGACATTTTCTCTAAATTGTATTAAAGTAGTAATTTTTCACGAATTAATATTAAAGTAATTTTCTAAAATATATTGAGATTAATTTCATTTATTAATAAATCACACCTATATATTAATGGAATATAAGTGAATGCTGTTACAAGCAAACGGCATTGTACATTACGAGCTGTATTACTAACTCAGCAAGAAATATATTTTTAAGGAAGCAATAGATTACAAGATTATACATTGGCAGATTTCCAATCTAGTGACTAAGAAACTAAAGCTAACGTTCTGTCGAATGACGTAAAAACGATATGGACGTTCTTAGTGGAAATGAGATCATCCTTCTAGCTAAGAACTGTCTATGTTCGTACACTTCTTTGAGGAATAGGCACTTTTAATGTTTATGTTTGAGATTTTAACGCTAAAGTTCATCAGTTTGCAGCATTGTTCACTGAATTCTTTTATTAGAATAAATTGTAATGGAATGTTTAATTGTTTTAAAGAATTCATATTTAATTATATTTATGGTAATTTTTATTGTATAAGACAAATTCGCTACCAACTTCATGTTTAGATGAAATGTTGAAATAAAATATTCCTTAAGTAACAAAGAATAATATCTATTAACATATTCCAAATCAATATTCTATTTTAAAATGAGTAAAATACATTTCTTTAAATTGATTGTTGCATTAATTGCAGCTATTACATTTTATACTCTTTGGCTATCATGAAATTGATCGAGATTTAACTATTCATATTATATTCTAAAATGCAGAAATTATAAATGAATGAAATTGGTAAGCTCGAAAGGAAAGTGTAATCTTATACGTATGTTCGTGTATTTTGAACATAAAGTTTATAGATGTGTGTCTAGTGTAATATCTGTGCGTTGATTATTTAAGAAAAGTTCCTTCATCCTGAAGTTAGAATAGATTTGTCTCTCTCTTTACAGATTCCGTATTTCATTCCCAGACGTAGCTGTGTCTCATCATCGTAGCGACACTTCTTTTAAGAGATCATGAACTCTGTCTTCTCCACACAAACCTTACATAACAAGTGGAGAAAAAGATTATGACAAATCACAAGACAAAACATACATAACAGAATATATAAGCGCTTTACAACAGATATAATTATATGAATACAAAAGAACAAAAAATAAACTCAAACACCATGAGATTGGAAAACAAAAAATCATGAAATTATTGAAGGTAGGAAACAATTTTAGGTATTTAAGTTTGTTCTTGCAGTTGAAAAAGGTGAGTTTGAAGAGCACTCTTAAAAAGGGATCAGTGTGTCTTTGTGTCTAATTTCAATGGGCAATTTATTACACGCTGTTGGGCTCTGGTATGCAAAAGAATGTTGTCCATATGACTTCGTTTTCATAGTGGGAATAATGGGTATACGATTGTCAGAAGAGGAGCGTAAGTATCTTGCTGGTGTGTACACATGGGAGAGGCCGAATAGAATAGGACTTGTAATTTTGTCCCCCTGTATTTTCGTACTGAGTTTATTTAAAAAGTCATAGCCTTGATCTGAATTAAGTATCGAAATTTTATGTTAGCCCATAACATACGACTCTTTGAGGCATGTGCTATATGAAATCTTCCAAGTTCCAAACCTTTTAAAACGTCACTGTAATCGACACCAATTTCACCTGAGTAATTTCACATGTCCCCATTGGGAATGTATTTCGGGTAAGATACTATTGTAAAATAACAATAAGTTATTCATTTTATCCGTTTATTTTCCCAAAGAAAGGACGTGTCAATTTCAGATATGGAAAAGTGTATTGTTTCATTTGTCGTGCCACACTATCGATGTATATAAAACAATACAGACTGTCAGTTATAAGTTCAATGCTTACCCGAGCATCACATTGAGTTCAAACCTTTTGACAATCTCGTGTGCAAACCTAATAATGATATCGGATACAATATTTTAACAATATTGGGTGAAAACCTTGTCGCGATATCGGGTGCAATCTTTTAACACCATAGGTAAAAACCTTGTAACGATATCTGGTGGAATATTGTAACACCATAGGGTGTAAACCTTGTAACGATATCCGATGCAATCTTTTAACAACATTGGGCGAAAACATTGTAACGATATCCGATGCATTCTTTTAACACCATAGGGTGAAAACCTTATAACGATATCGGATGCAATATTTTAACAATATTGGGTGAAAACCTTGCAACGATATCGGATGCAATCTTTTAACACCATAGGATGAAAACCTTGTAACGATATCGGGTGCAATCTTTTAACAAAACTGGGTGCAAATCTTTAACAAGACACAACAATAACAGACTTCTTTGTATATTTTGTAATAAATTTGACAGAAAAAAATTATGAGAAGAAGCCTAATAAATGACAGAAAGTAACACGATACTAAAGTATTACTAAATTGGCTGATTCGCGTGTTAAAGTATTAGGTATGTCCGTACCATCTCCATCAGATCCGATGATACAAACATTTAAAATTATTTAATTTATTTTTAGCTTAAAAACCGTAGAACAAGATGTTGCCGGCTGATCTAAAATGACATTTGTACATTATCATTGATTGTAAACGATATGAATTCCTCTTATTTTTCAGAGAAAGGCGATATTTTTCAGAATTTGTAAGAAAAAGTATATGAAAAAGTTAGGCAATAAATGTAATGCAGGATGTTGATAATTACAACCCAAAAACTTATGTGTGAATGAACTGAATTAATGTGACATTTAGTAGATGTTAGCACTTCAGCTGAGGTAGAAGCTATGCTGCCCAAAACTATATGAATGATTAGAAAACTAAGTGAACAAAAATATACATTTATGAGTTTGGAGTCATTTGGAGAATGCAGATTATTGAAATTACGTATGAATAATTCTTGCAAATTAGAACAAATTACAGACTATAAACATGCTCAAACTATTCTTCTCGTTCAACATTATTAAGTTTAAAACTACTGCAACTACGATTGACAACAAGGTTTATTTCTGATACACAATTAGATTAGACAAATACTGTCTACAAATATTTTACACAGACAATAAATATTTCTAAGCGAATGATGATTTCATAATTTTCTTAAAGAAATCGCACGTAACTCGCTCGGGGAATGCGACAGAGTAAGTAGTTGTAGGAAAAAGGCAATGAATTTGTACTGCTCAGAAGTTGAATTTGTGAAGCATAACCAGGATTTTACTTGGAAATTATAGTGTAAACAAGATTATGGATTTTCCACCTAATTACATGGAGTTGTTATCAAATTGTGTACTTGCAAAAAATGAAACTATACATTTTAGTATACAATGATTCGTGGAACTGTCACGATGGAATTTTTGATGATTGTTTTAAAAGAAAGTACAATTCTGGGTTTGGTAATTTAAATTTGTATTATTTTAGTAAAGATGATCACTGTTAGATTTTTTATTATGTGTAAATTGGATGCCTTAATTAAAGTCTACCATTGTTAAAGCTTTATTATTGACAAACTAATCTTCCGTAGAAACTGCTCTCGTTTTTATGTACTACAATATTATTGTATATTCTATTGAAAAATGTAATAGATACAGAATAAAAACAATTTACGATAACAACATTCCAAGCCGCTCACGGAAAGAAAGGTATGGTGGCAGAAATTAATAGTCACGAGTCCAAGTTTTGCACTTGTAGGCATTTTTTGACGAGGCAAATTATTCTTGGAAACAGAATGCATAATGGAGGACTTTTGTGGTTTTTCCGAAGAAATAGCAGCCTTCCGCGCTCCAAGAGCACGTACGTTGAAGCTGAGTGTTACAAACCATGACCTATTAAGGACGATTTAGATAAAGAATTGTTGCGTGCAGACTTCAGGTTCCGACTTCCTTTTTCCAGTTCCTGCTCAGTACCTCTTCGCAAATACTAGCGACGGAACACCTACATAAAATGAGTGACACTACCCGCAAAAAGGAGACCATCATGATGTCTTTCATTCTATTTGAGAAGTGTACCATCAATAAATTTGACATAATCAAAAAAGAACTTTGCTTTATAAACTGACCATAATAATGGGCAAAAGACCTATTAACATATCTTTCATAAAAAAGCGTATTAGCTATTAGTATAATATCGCTTGTATGCATGATAAGGAAAACGATTTGGGGAATCAATGGAGAGAATAAAACCTATCAATGTAGAATAATCGAATGACTATGGTTCACTGAGGTATTTACATAAATAATTTTGTAAGAATTTCCTTTCTTATATACAAAATCATGTTCTTCTATATATCTCTTTGAACAGATATTTTCTCGTCTGATAATTATGTTTTGAAACAAGGTGATCTGATTTTCTCTTCTGCTTTTCAAATGTTTCTTTCCTACTTGTCTCTGCATTATTCAATGAAGTTCCTAACTGAAATAAGCATTATATACCTGTGCATTGGTTACTAGGTGTCCAGTTCCCTTCCGGTCCACAACTTAACGTAATCCCTGCGTCTAACGGTCTAAATCCCAGGTTACACGTGAAATTACAATTACTTCCGGTTACATTGGAACAGGTAGAGTCGAGAATACCGTTCTGTATTGTTGAAGGACAATCTGAAAAGAAAGTTAACCAACTTAAAATATATTCCAGGTTTGCATTTAATATATATTGCAAACATAACAAACAAAAGCCAATATTTATTCTGTAGCAACTGGGTACAGAAAAGTTCAGTTGTTATTGATTATTCACGTATTTTAACTACATTTACTTTATTAAAAACAACGTGTGTGACGAATTTAACATTTTTATATATATGAAAATGACTTACATGTAATGCTAAATCATCAGTTCACACCTGAATGTTTCCTTGAAATGTTCTGTCATGTATGTTGATGAGCAAAGGGTCGTCTGAATATTCTTATGCTAGATCCCTTCAGTGCGATTGTCTTCAGAGAGGTTAATAGAGGCAAGAAATGGTAATGCAAGTCTTATACCACTGTCTCAAAATATTCTCTTCTGAGACGAGGGTCCATGTATTTTTTATTTTTTTGTGGGGTTGGGATGGGTGGGGGGTTGATATGTGTCCATTATTTGTTCCGAATTCATCACTAAACTCCTGTTCTGTTGTTTCTGATTAGTAGTATCAATTCGACAGCTTTAACAATGTACCAGCCAAAACGCCAGCGAAACAAAAGGCAACACAATGTTCTTGTTCTGGCCACCTTAATATCTTGACTGTAGCTTTGTTACTCTTTCAATGATGCTTTCTGAGTGTTGCTGTTGCCATTTTTGGTTTGTATACAAATATATCCCTCACCTGTATCCATACGTTCATGTTCCATAATTTTCATTGTTCTTCTGAAAACAGAACTACAGTACAAAAGTTGACCCGATTTTATAGATTGTGAAAATATCCTGTCGTTGCCTCAGCCTGAAATGAAATAAAATCCCCACAATGCATTCCGGATGCGTATTGTATTTGTCTGTCCTGCGGCTTCAAACAATGTCACGTAAGATCTCAACTAATTTTTCTGGGCAAGATAAGGCTGAAATAAGCTGCGTGTGGTTAGTCCAAACCGAATCTTGATGGTAATGTATGGGTGATGGATAGCATTTTCTTAGGTGTTGAGTAGTAGATAGCAGGATGATGGTCCTTCAAGTGCTATTTCAAAAGTATAATGTGGGTGTTGGACAGTACAGAACCTGAGTGATCTTCCATCCAAGCGCCATTTTCATGGCAATGTGTCGGTGTTAGATTGTAGATAACTAGATGTTAGTAGATAACTTGGTAATAGATAGTAGATAACTAGGTGTTGGATGGTAAATGTGGTGTTAACATTACATGTTCCATTTGAGCTTATGCATTCTCAAATACCTCAAACTTATAGTAAATTTCGACCCTACACATTTTATAGTTGCAATTCCTCCCTTGTCCCTATAAAATGTAGCATTACATTTCCTTTATTGGCCTTATAAAGACCCATAATGTAGAATCAACGAAACATTTTAACATTACATTTACCATTCGACTGCATACATGTTTTATTTCAGCCTATATCAACACACAGATTTTAAACGTATGGTCATTTTTAATATTGCATTTCCCTTGTCCCGAAACACACATCATGACGGCTTAATGTTAAATTCTGTGTCCATATAACCAACTATCATGTTAAACCTATCGACAGTTTCTAACAGTACATTTTCTGTCTTTGCTATAAATCCTAAAATAGCGACAAGTTGTTAAATTCCGCTTGTCGCGAAAGTGCTATTCCCATATTTATTTTCCCTTATTCCACATCGTGCCGATCCCGTTTTAAATACTTTTCACGCATCATTGTGCCAGTTTGGTTTTAAATTTCTTATACCCCATATATAATAAATCAATTGTTTGTATTTGACTGTAAAAGTAAGCCAATGCTCGTCCTTATGTGTGTGTTTCTTCTCCTAATTTTTTTGAATATCGACGATGCAAGAATCGATGTTACAGCTTTACATTCCAAGAAACATTAGCTTCGCGCTAAATTCTGAATTTGTTGTTGTGGTAAAATGAAAGGTCAGTGTACTTAATCTAGCAAAGTGAAACATTAAATCTGCCTCACAGTGATGGCAAAATCTAAAAATACTATTAAAAATTCAAAACTACACTTGGCTCCATACAGGATGTTTAATGGATTTATTTCTGCAGGTATTATCAGTTTTGTTCATTCAATGCTTGGCAGCATTGTAAATTGGTCCGTGTTAGAGGATGGTAGTTTTGTTTGATGCTCTTCGAAAGATATAGGTGTTGATTTATACAACACGTGATATTCACTTGTTGTCTCTGACAAAAATATTTGATTGGGAAGATAATCGCACAGCGTAGAGAAATAATCGATAATGTCGTTGATGCTGATCTTTGTCATGTGATCCCGTTTGATTCATGGATAAATGTTGCATCAAGCTCAAATACGGGATATCGTAATCGCGCTTTTGGAATTATTTCAGTAACAGCTGACTGACCTTTAAATTCCGCCGAGACAACATTGAAATCATCATCGAACGGAAACACGATGAATTTACCGTAGTGTTGGACAATTATTCCCTGCTACAGATGACCATCTCCTGTTAAACATTCACCGAGTGTTTCTTGCTGTCAAAAACAACAGCGTCGTTGAGTGATCTTACGCTAATACGGTAATACTATTCTCGTAAACAATCGCGATTGATCTTAGCAAGATCTTTATAATGCTGCAGAGAAGCTTCATTGAACGCCATTACGGTGATATCTTGGATTCGGTGACATTCTTTATCATATTCGTCTCAGATATAAGTGTTAAAGTTCATATATAAATACTTTCTAAACTCTAATAGACAATAAAATAAATATGAATTAAAATTACGATATAATATAGTATGCCAACACCGCTACACGCGTCAAACAAATGTCGTTGGCTCCCAGAAGGATCATCAAAGTATGCGGAAAAAACAGCCACGGGAAAATTTTTGGCGTTCACGCGGTGTCGTCAAGAAGAAAAAACTCCAGTGGACCAAAATCATGCATGGTGTGCCACAGTGTTGTTCGAGGAAAGTATCAACTTTGTTCTGATTGTGGTGAATCTAGATATCGTGCACTTGTTGATTATTGTTTTAGGAAAAACAGTCCACCTACCGTCGAGGACTTTTTACAACACTGTCTAGAAATTTCTGAGTGACAACAGAGAGGTATTTTCTCGGTGAGACCTTCTATCGTCGCTGTGGAATCTCGTACAATTATATGATTATAGTAATTCAAGAGATTCCACAGCGGGGACTGACAAAACAATTGCCTCAAGAAAATGTCAACAAAGTGAGATTTGACAGGAACACCAAGGATTTAAAATCCTCGGTGGGATCACTCCAAACTTTCATCTGTTCTAGTGTTATCGCGGACTTGACAGGAGCACAACAATTAATTTTCAATAAAAAATATTTTATCCCGTAAGTCTGTTAATTATGTTAGTGAAGGTATCGTTTATCCAATCAACTAAACGTGGATCGGTTATTACAAAAGCTGTCCAATAATCACGATAAGGTGTTTGAAAATAAGCATTACCACCAAGATCCTTATCAAGGTGATACTTTTTAACAGCAATAAAATCCACAGCTGTTGACGTTGCGTCATACTCAAATCAACGATACGTTTTCGTGTCAGATTTATATAAACCGCCTTAATTCTGTTATCACCGAATCGATGAGAAACATCTCCTCGTAAGGCTTGTATAATGTTCCGTTATCACGTCACTCATGAAATTATTTTGAATATAAATCTCCTTTCTTTGCATAACGCACATAATGTGTTTGTTTACCATAAAAGTTAAATTTCATTTCATTTTGCCGCCGGTAAGAACACAAGAACCGATCAAGTATCATACTGCGTTGCCAAATTCTATCCGAATGATTATCATAGGTTCATCTGGGTCTGGTAGAACGCAATTATTACTTCATTTGATAATGAGTTGGCTCAAATGGTACAAATTGCATTTGGTAGCTCCGTCTGTAGATGACCAGCGGTGTTATGAAGTGCTAAAAGACATTAATGAAAACGCAAAATCGTTAAATGAAAACATGGACGATGTTGTTGAATCTATTACCGACATCAATGATGCACCATGTATTGATGATATTGACGGTACAATTAATAATTTAGTTGTGTACGACGATGTGATGCTTGATAAACAGGCAAACCCTGCTCGGATATTTTGTCGAGGAAGACATAAAAACACAGATATGATTTATGTAACCAGCGGTATGCACAAATACCAAGAGTGATTAGAGATAACTGTAATATTCTTGCTGTGTTTAACGGAGTAGAAATACACTCCTTGCAAAATATTCATTGGACCTGGTGCAGCGGAGATATGGACATAATTAAGTTTAGAAATTTATTTAGTCATGCTTAGTCAACCCCGCATGCATTTATAACAATACATTTGCATGATCCGCGTTCACAGTATCGAATCGGTGTTGATAACATTTTTAATTAATAGCATCAACTAGGGTGAAATCTCATACTCGCCACTCAGTCACCACAATACATTTACATTCGAACTTTTTTTGCGATTTTGAGGAAGGCTTATTTTACGAATAACGACTGAGTCAATTAGAGGTTGTTTACCCTCTCTATGGAATTATTTGTATTTTTTTTTTATTTAATTGATAGCAGCAAGGAGGGCGCGACACACAAACGAGGTCAACTCGGTACCAATGTAGTATGCGTGTAGGACACACAAAAAACCACGCTGACTTGGTGTGAATTCAGCGTGTTTTGCTAAACAAAATTACAAGGTATGTTTACAGATACAGTGCCTCCAAATATGGTGGGTTTGCCCTCCCTGCTGCAGTGTCCGTGATTGGATTATTCACGGGTAATTAGAGACCAGTGTCGCTATCGTATATAACTGTCCTTCTGTTAGAAGGTAGAGAAACTGTTAATGACATATTTATGTTGTAATTAATATTGATTGTACAATTACCACCCTGTATAAAAGAGCTTTCAAATACAGACCCTAACTGATAATCACGTGATGAAGTTCAAATTCATGATTTCTTAGAATCTTTATATTTTCTGTCTTAGAAATATGGCATGTGTTGTTATTAATAGTGGAATGATCTGCTGCAGGGAAATTTGTTTGTGGAATATAGTATGAACGGATTATTTATCTGGCTGATAAGTACATTATTCTCATCAAAGATTGCACGTACATGTTTGATTCAACTGGGGCACAATGGGGATGCTTAACAAAATTAGAATAAAGCATGTTTGACATAACACACGTATGGCTGTTACTAAGTAACTTGTTTTTAAGAGAGTTGAGAGGCTATGAAGTGCATAGATCTATAGTATGTGTGCATGGATCAGTGTTTTCTGTCATAGTTTATTTCACACAATCAGAATTTTATCCTATCTGTAGCACAGTCAATTTTCAGGTCAGCGTCATTAAATATAGTCAATAGTGTATGTGTTTCATACGAAGAATTTAAAACTAGTTGGTTTGCTTTAGCTACATTTAATGACACTGACCTGAAAACGTACTGAGCTAGGCCTGCATATAGGATAAAATTAACCATGCTGTGCGGAACAAACTTGCATAATACCAAAAAGCTAAACATATGTGCGTGTGTGTTTTTGTCTCTATATAATGTTTTTGCATGGTGTGTTCTCAAAGATGGATTGACCTCAAGTTACTATGGTTTTGTTATATTTGTATTATTATTGTTGTTGTTTGATTTTAGAACAACTACGTCAGGCGCATCATAAGGCAACAGGGGTTTCTTTTTTTTAAAAAGTAGTTTTGAGCGTGTGGACACCTTGCCTGAGACGACTGGTCTGAGATGACTAGACTGAGACATATATAATCTATGTTAGGGTTAGGAACGAGACAAGAAAATCTCAGTCAAGGGGGTAATATTATTTGTCTCCCAACGAGGCATATTCGAGTGTGGGAGACATAAAATGTGACCTTCGCGACTGGGATTTCCTTGTTTCTGTTCAAACCCCAAAATAGAATATTTTTCTCACCATATATTTTCATTTAATGCAAAAGGAAGTGTTCACGTCCCACTGTTTACATGCGGCGCATGAATAGAAATGTTAATGCGGGTTTTGGTGTGACCGTTGCATCCGAAGTACACACTATATACGCGTGAGCAAAGAAAAATAACATAACACATCGCATAGTTCACAATTAATATATTGATGTTATATGAAATTGACAATAATAATTAATATTTATTACAAGAATCTGTTTCATTTCATCAGTTCCATTTCTGGCTGTTACAGAGTTTTACGTATTTGTTAACAGAGTTTGTAGGCTATGAAGTGTACAGGTCTATAGTCTATGTGCATGGATCAGTGTTTTCTGTCGTACTTCATTTCACACAGCATTGAGAAATTTATCCTATCTTTAGCACAGTCAGTTTTCAGGTCAGCGTCCTTAAATGTAATTAACAGTATATAATTTATTTCACACGAAGTATTTTACAACTAGTTGGTTTGCTTTAGCTACATTTAATAACGCTGACCTGAAAATGTCATCCCTATATGAACTTGGGCTGCATATAGGATACTATTGACCATGCTGTGTAGAACGAACTTGCATAATACCCAAAAGGTCGACATTTATGTGTGCATGTCTTTGTCTCTCGAGAAATGTATTTATATGGCGAGTTCAAAAAGACGGATTGACCTAACGTTACTATGTTTTTGTTATATATTTGTTGTTGTTGTGTTTTAGAACAACTACGTCAGGCACAGCAGAAGACAACAAGGGTTTTTTCTTTTTTTAAAATGTAGTTATGAGCGCGTGGACACCTTTGACTGAGACGACTAGTCTGAGATGACTAGACTGAGATAAGAAAAGTTAGGTTCTCAAAATTACTAGATTTCTCTGTCGCATTGGTGAGAAATGATGGTTTATGTTACGGCATGATAACCTAGTGGTTGACACTGCTAGAAATCGCTACTCTGCAGACATCGCAACGATTTGACTGGAAAATTGTTCAAGCTAAATTAAAAATCCAAATAACACACACACACACACACACACACACACACACACACACACACACACAACTGAATAAAATATTATTTGTACAGACACAAGCCTGATTATAATAGCTTTTACAAACACATGCCCGTGTACAATTGCTTATTATGTAATACCAGGTCTTACATTACCTTTCGTAAGACTCAACATGTAGGTACAACAGTTCTATTTATAGCCGAAGCCTGTTATTTGAAATCGTGATGTTGGTTACTACAAGGGGGGGGGGGGGGGGGGTAAATAGTGTTCTTTCAATATATGTTATCAAAAGGGGGAGAAAAGATAGATAGAGTGCTTTAAATGTATGTTATTAAAGACGGGGGGACATAACAGGTAAGCTCTATATTATATTTATATTATTCAATTAAAAAGCTAAAACAGACGAGGAAGTCCGATGTGCATTTTGATTGGGACAGTCATATTCTGTTGAGATATAATTTTACAAATAGAGCATAATTACATACATTGGACAAACATATGGCTCTAAAATGTACAAAATTTTTGTAATCAAGAATGAAATGTGCGTCTGCCACCAGTTTAATCATAGTCCTTGCAATGTCATACTGACGTCAGCTAAATTCTGATAGTTGAGATAAACATATTGGCTTTAGTTTATTTCTGATACGATATATAGCGGTATTGCCAACAGTTGAAGACTGGTACTGCAAATGTCATACTGCCATCAGCTAAACACCACCATCAAGATTATTTTGGATACCTAACCTTAAAATGTTATTTCTTTGAAAAGGGATTGTCACTTATGAAAAGTTCATTGAACGAACATATTTTTGGAAGGCAAATAACGTAATTTAAATAAATTTTTATCAACAAGACCAATAAATGAACATGACGTATAATGTTAAATGTTCTGTAGAACTATTTCTCAACTTTGGCTTTTTCATAGCATAGCCATGTTGAATGTGAAAATCATCCATACTTTAATACAATTATAAAAAAAAATAATATTCAGTAATCTCTTTACGGAAAGGAGTGAAGGTATATAATGTAAATTTGTAGCCTTAACAATGGCAGCTCAGAAAATGGCGATACTATTAAATAATTCATCGTATTTCATACAACTTTACATCAATCAACGTAATGATCATTCCCCGTCGTTCCTTGTATACCCATATTACCATCAACGTAATCCGGGCACGTCGGATACCCGTACTACCATCAACGTAATCCGGGCACGTCGGATACCCGTACTACCATCAACGTAATCCGGGCACGTCGGATACCCGTGCTACCATCAACGTAATCCGGGCACGTCGGATACCCGTGCTACCATCAACATAATCCGGGCACGTCGGATACCCGTGCTACCATCAACGTAATCCGGGCACGTCGGATACCCGTGCTACCATCAACGTAATCCGGGCACGTCGGATACCCGTACTACCATCAACGTAATCCGGGCACGTTGGATACCCGTACTACCATCAGGTTAGTCACCGTTTCTTTACAAACTTACTACCATCAGCTTAAAACCGCTCCTGTGGCCTAGTGGTTAGAGCGTCCGCCTCGTATGCGATAGATCGTCGAGTGGATCTCCGGCCGAGGTATACAAAAGACAGAAAAATGGTACTAACAGCTGCCTCGCTAGGCGCTCAGCATTAAAAGGTTCGGACTGGTCGGCCTTGTGTCAGAATAATGTAACTGGGTGGACATCATGCTACATGTCTGCGGTATGATACCCCAGTTTTAGACATCACTATAAACTGCCACACTGCAGACATCGCAGCGATATGACTGAAAAATTGTTAAACCTACGTTAAAAATATAAATAAATCACACACACACACACACGCGCGCGCGCGTTTATACGGGATTTATCATGATGCTATATCCGGGGTTGTAATAGCCCATTTATGTATTATATAGTATATTTGTATTAGACATATATTTGGAGTTATCACGTATTTACCTAGAAATTTGTATTAGACAGTTTACTATATTTGTAGGTACATACCTGTCACGTACGTATAGCATATTTGACTTACCAGACATACCTGATCAGACATATTTTAGTCATATTAGATCATCATTTTTCTATACAATTGGTACATTTTGTCTGCAGTTTTTAAATAACATATGACTACGTATGTCCTAAAAAACAACATGATGTGACATGACCACCACCCCAATAGTTGTTTACATTCGACTAGCTGGTAAGTTTCTTTGAATACGTACCCAACGAGGAGCTCGGTTGTAGAAATAAGAAATACACAATCCAGACATTACAAAGATTTCGAGCCTTTTCAGTGTACATCTTATGTGCCTTCATGACGGACAGAACAGTCTTATTCCACGATTTCTACAACTGCATGCTGCAGTCAGACTTAACAGATAATGACTCGGGTACAGCAAACGTCTCTTTTCCGGAAGGTAATGAATGTTAAATGCGTCGTACACATCCGTCAAGCTCTGTTGATATTCATTGGAGTAAAGAGTTTCAAATATCACGTGACTAGTAATGGAATGTCTATAGGCGTATTATTATTGTTATTATTATTATTATTACTGTATTATTATTATTATTATTATTATTATTATTATTATTATTATTATTATTACTGTATTATTATTATTATTATTATTATTATTATTATTATTACTGTATTATTATTATTATTATTATTATTGTTATTATTATTATTATTATTATTATTATTATTTTTTTTATTATTATTATTATTATTATTATTATTATTATTATTATTATTATTATTATTATTATTATTATAATAACAGGATTGAAACCGAATGGAATTTGGGACTCAGTGATAACAACACAATGCAAGTGAATGTAAGTTTATGAAATAAAAAATAAATGTTCATGAGAATATATATAGATTCACAAACCCACCCACTAAATATGATACAAGACATTCATACCGAACATGTTATTAAAGGGTAATACATTCATGTATAAAGTAAAGATGAATATGGTTCATACATCCATGTTATGTACAATGAAACGGTATGATTGATTATGTGATACAAATAAACAACAAAATAATACAAAGAAAAGTAAGTAGGGTTCATACAACCATACGTCCTTGTTTAAACAGCACAGTTTACACTGCTCTTATTCAGAGTTAGGAATTCACATCACTATTCCTTGGCCATCTCTAGAATCCAGAATTCCGATCCTACAATTCCAGTCATGCTACAGATCAGGTCATGCCGTTACCATTTTGTTCTTCCATCCATCCATCCATCATATACCAAGCTGGTCATATTAAATTAACTCAATGCTGAGAGGAGATCCATAAATGCATGATAAGGTAATGTTTTACGTCCGAATAAAGCCCTTATTGATAGATTATATCAGACTAGCAATTATATAGTGTTTTAAATCCTAAGAACGACTGTAGAAAGTCGTAAGTTATTGCCACTTCTTGACAAGATCCAAGCGATCATTGTGTCGCACAAATCAGTATGACTCCTATAAATACATAGGAAATAAATGTTGACAACCAGGGTTAAAGAACTTAAAGTACCCATGCATGCACATCATGCGATATGGGTATCTCGCCGCGTGATGCATGTATTGCCAAGTCACCACAGAAGAAAATAAATATGAACTACTTTTGGTGACGCTTTATACATCAAAGAAAACAAATACCCAAAGTGTTCTAAGACATTACGTAATGGCCTTATTCGGTAAGAAGTATTATTATTATTATTATTATTATTATTATTATTATTTTCCTGATTTTTTTGCGTGTGACCAGAATAACTAAAATTCTAATCGTTAAAAAAATGTTAATCACAATTTTTAATATCAAAAATATATGACGAATTATTATTATTATTATTATTATTATTATTATTATTATTGTTTCGTTTTTTTATTTTTCGGAACGAAATAATAATTTCGTTTTGGATATAAAATGATATCGCTTGTTTCATCAATTATGTTATCAACATAGAATCTTTATCATTGAATGCGACACGAAGAAAATAAATCCGTTATCGCGTGAAATGCCTACTTCTATAAGTTTCAAACCTGACAAAGCTTAAATAAAAAATACTATTTAATTTTTCATTTCGTTTTCTTTGGGCAAACGCTTTGCACACAATTATTATTTCTGTTCAATTTAAGCTTGTTTGTTTCTTCTTCTTTTCCTTATACACCATAATATTATTTTAGCCCTTTGAAAAAAATAATAATACCAGAGACTAACACCCTACATAAACTCTTATAATGAGCAAATACCTTGATGTGTGAATTGAGTCAGAGGGATAAAACAATGCAAGTTTGGTTGCATAAATAAAGCAAGGTGCCAAGTCCTCGATGAGAGTTTTCTCCCAAGAGAGGAACCGCCCCAGTAGCCTAGTGGTTAGAGTGTCCGCCGCGGAAGCAGGAGGTCGTGGGTTTGATCCCCTGCTGAGTCATGCTAATGACTTACAAAAATGGTACTTACAACGGCC
Organism: Unio delphinus; assembly: GCA_029339505.1. NCBI lineage: Eukaryota > Metazoa > Mollusca > Bivalvia > Unionida > Unionidae > Unio > Unio delphinus. Next base: position 5,424,740 of record JAQISU010000057.1, on the reverse strand, counting down.
TCGCTTGGCGCTCAGCATTAAGAGGTTAGTGTTAGGACTGGTCGGCCTGGTGTTAGGATAATGTGACTTGGTGGGACATCATGCTACATGCCTACGGCATGATGCCCAGTGCTAGACATCACTATAAACTGCCTCACTGCAGACATTGTAGCGATATGACTGAAAAATTGTTAAAGCTACGTTAAAAATCCTAATCACACACATGCATAATCCTATGTAGACCAACACGCTCTTCGCTCTTTTTTCTGATGTCGGAAGCTGTCAATGGGGTCAAAAAGTTGTATATCACCAAGACATGCCATTATAGGTGTCAAACTAAAATCTTTTAGTAAACTTTAGCTTCAGGAGCGAAATCTGATGAAAAGATTTATTGGAAAAAGTTTACAATTCTCATGTATTGTATATAGATTTTGTTAATTCATTATTATTATTATATATTTATTTTTATTACTGGCCAGCCTGATACAGTAGATTTACACAAAATACACAAATATAGTCCTTTTAAATTGATTTTATCTGAGAACTGTATGTATTGACTTAACACATTAAACTACTATAATGTGAAGACTCTTACAACAGTTTGAATTAGTCAGCATAGTTTTTCAATAAAAAAGTACGGTGAGACAGAATGTTAACAACTGACAGAAACATTTACTTCATGTACAGGAGAAACACTGAAAATGAATTCCATTTTTTTGTTTATTTTTTTTGTTACCTTTTATGCTGAATGAAAATCTAATTTGAGAAAATAAATAGTTTTGTATTGGACATAATACCTGAAAAGTTTGATAACTCATAAATTTAAAAAAACCGTGTTGTTCAACAGAGAATAGATTTGCAAAATCTCTCTGACCCCTGGAAATTACTTTTCTCTATTTTATTTATTTATATTTTGTGTGTTTTCTTTTTTGTTCTCGTTTTACCAATTTATTTTTATCTCTTAGATTTTAAAATGTTCTTCAGGAGCCTTTTGCCGGCGTCGGATGGTCTTTGCGGAGAAGGAAACTCAAGATTTGGAAGAAAGAGCGATAATCGCTTGGCAATAGAACTTGAAGTATTACTAAGCCTTTTTTTATAGCTACTTTTCTAAGATAAAATATGGCATATAGTGGATTGTATTATTTATGGCTTATCTTTGCACGTCTATCTTTTTCTCTCCGACTGGTTATTTATGATATTTGCTCATAATTTGACTAACATATTTTACAGATAAGTTCCCAATCAGAGATTGAAAGAAAGGGCTTTTGGTTAGAACGAGGGATTCATGCTAGAGAATTGATTGCTCCTGCCACTCTCATCTACATGGCTGGATATGTAAGAATAACTTTAGATAATGACATGGTACCGTTTTGTTGCCAAAAGACTCCAGTTGGGACTCGCCCAGACAGTATTCCTCCATACAGATGGCGCGTACATACATAAACGTTTTGGTTCCATGTTTCAGAAAGTTTGGTCAGGAACAAAATCTTCTGAAAGAGATAACCAGTCTTGAAATTTCATTTTTGTGCCAAACAATAGTCATTGATAATACACAGTATGTGTGACAGTGATCACAGTGTGCATCCGTTCATTCGGAGTCATCTTTTGTCGAAAGGTTCATTCATCAAATGACGCTAGTTTTGTATAACTAAGATCACAGTATCTTGTCGCTTGCTAGTCCATACCTATATTGGTTTTCGTACTTTTTAGGACGGAGGGTGGGAGTTAAGTGGAGTGGTAGGTTAAACAATCACGTCTTTTTACATACCTCTCGCTGATTATGAAATGTTTTGTATCTTATCTATCATGAATATTTATATTTACCTTTCTATCTGAAAGTCAAGACTCTTTTTTTTGCTGGGCTACATAACATGGATGTACTGTGTATACAGTTCAGCATAGCCTTGTATTATTGAATCTCTCGACATCATTCGCAACAAAAATGAGGCAAACAATGGTTAATGTGACTCAAATATGTGTTGGAAACTCGTCTGATACACTTACTTAATGACTGACTAACGTAGCGTGTTTATTTTTCATCTTCTTCAAGATACTGGATCATTATAAGAGTGACCCCGAAATGAATGCATTGCTCGACATGTTTGACTGGTATATTGTGCCTGCTGTGGTTAACCCTGACGGCTACGAATACACTTGGTCAAAGGTAAGATAGGAACTATTTTTCTCTCTACTTCTTCTTAATTTGAACGATGGCATTCAAAATAGATATCATATAATTTTATTTGGATACATGCTCTCTCTCTCTCTCTCTCTCTCTCTCTCTCTCTCTCTCTCTCTCTCTCTCTCTCTCTCTCTCTCCCACACACACCCCATAATATATGCACACACATTCGTGCAAATGTTAGGCAGTAGTAAGTATTTTATGTCTCAGTACAAACAGTACCATTCATTTGTACGTTGATGTTGGCAAAAGACAAGATATCTCTGTAAGAACTTTAACGTACATTGTAGGCCTATGTTGGACTTCGTGAGGACATTGATATCTCTGAAATATCGAACGTTTTTGTTCTTTGTATATTGTAACTGGTAATGGACATTATTGTCTCTTTACAGTTCGTCGTACGTTGTGCTTGGTGAAAGATGTGTGTCTGTGTAAAAACTGAACCATACCTTGTATGTTATACTTGGTGAAAGACATGTTTTTCTCTGTAAGAACTTTACCGTTCATTGTACGTAATCGGTGATAGATATGTATATCTCTGTAAGAACTTTATCGTTCTTTGTATGTTGCATTTGTTGCAACACATGTATGTATCTTTAATAACTACTGTTTTTGGGACGTTGAGAAGAGAGGTGTATATTTTTTACAAGGCAGTTTTAGGACGCTAGGCACAATTTCTCTGCATATGACTGCGGTTTTCCTGACCCTGTCTTTGTAATTAAATATATAGTGACATCTGAATGGAATTTCTTCTGGTCTTTCTAGTCTTGCTGTTTAGTCAGGAGTACGATAAATGTACTTATGTTGCCTTAATGCTTAAAGTAAACTTTTACCGAATTAGGTGTACGCATATCATTCAATTCATATGATTTGATTTTTCCGTCCCCAGATGATACTCTGTGCTCAAGCTCATGAGTGGTGATGAGGTAACATTTTATGTCCTGTCCTTAATTTCCGCAGTCCAGATATTGCGTTTCGCGTACAAGTGGTAAATTGAGATGGTAATACTTGTTTGATAGTCTTGATCAGTGAATATTCTGGAACTTACCAACAGCGATTGCATACTTAAGTCCCTTTAGTATTCTTGCGTTGGTTTGGTTTATATTTGGTGTTTCAAGGCACGTCAACACAAGAAGTTTATTTAGTATCAAAGAAATTGAAGTGAAGTCCCTTGCCCAAAGGAAACATCACGGTAGCTGACCCGGGCTAATCCAGTGGAAGATTCGAACCTGCACCCTTACGGTAGCGAGTCTGGTAGGCTAACCAATGAGCCAATGCGGCTCGCACTTCCTTTAGTTATAGTGCCTACTTATGTTCGATCGAACACAAATTGATATTCAAAGGCGTACCTTGGGTGTTTGGAGCCCGGGGACAAGACTCGTTTTACGCCCCTCTCCCCCAACTCTGAAACCCATTATTTTCATGAATAAAATCACCATCACGTAATGTAACGCCAACGGCTATTAAAGAGAAGAAAAAACTAAGGCATAGTTGCATATTTGAAGCACGGATTCCACATACAGCCTATTTCAAGTCCCATTTTTGCGCTCCCACTAGTCTAGCGCCCGGGGACATATGTACCCCTCTGCATCCCCTACAGCTACGCCTCTGTTGATATTTCCATCATCATGAGCCTAACGCTTGGATAGGCTACCATGGTGTTTCCTGGGACAAACCACGTTACTCCTCCATTTGACACAGTGCAATAAAACCTTAAGAGTGTTACTGTGTTAACAAATATCACTCTCAACCAACAATCATGACCAAATTTAGCAAGTTCCTTTACATTTCCGTTTTTCCTTCTAGGATCAAATGTGGAAAAAAACCACGGTCTAAACATGGTGCATGTATAGGCGTGAACCCCAACAGAAATTGGGATATGTAATGATGTAGGATGTATCTAATATTGTAATCGAAACAGAAAGCAGTCTTGTCTCTGAATGATCAAGGCTGCCATATTTTTATCTTAGCAATATAATACGTTAGTCTTGGAACATTGCATAATATGTGGGATATATTATCTAACTTTGGGAACTTCATCCTCAATCTTTTTGAAATAGAGAAGCGATTTATAGTTATACGCTTGGTTTTAAAATTACACTGATAATGACAAACATCTCTCGGATCAGAACCATTATGTATGTGCATATAGTTATCCTTGCAGGAAAGTCCAGCATAACTTTGTCTTAATTAAGACATACACCGTATTATATAGTTTAAGAATTATACAAAATATAAGTTGACAGTTTCAATAACTGTACGTGTACAAATTGTCTGTGAGAAAAACAACCAGTACAGCCATATTCTATCCATTATGAAGGTTCCACAACAATATTATAGTCCAAATGATTAACACTTTATATTTCACTGAACAGTCCAAACAAATGTTTTCTCTCGAATGATATCTAAGTACAATATAAAACACGCCTGTAGACTTATAACAGCAATACAACTGTTACCTAAGGGTGGTGTATCAATGTCATACATTATTTTGATGTAGGAAGTTTGGTTCACCCCATGCTGCAGTAAAAAATTACTTACAATGGGAAAATCAATATACCTTGAGCACACAGTCCTTGTATTGCAACATAGCCATTGTATATATAGCCATACTTTAGAGTTAAACATTGCAATGCATATACATCTTATGAATGAACGGTCCACTTTACAATGCGATATCTCCAGTTCTAACAGTATGTGAATTGTTAAATGTCATTTTCAAATTTGTATTATTGTTAAAATTGTTGGATTATCATATTTATCCTCTATTTGAGGTACTTCTGACTTGTGTCGTATAATGCAATTTTATCATATTTATTATTGTCTGTTTTCTAGTCTAACTGAATAGAATGATTACATTTACATTAATATTGATTGTATAAATTGCAAAGAGACTGTTATTTATAGTTCTGTAAAATTCGTTTTAAAAATACGTCCACTTATGTACCTGATTATGATAACCTTGTGCAGTAGTCCTGATAATTTTTACAAAATAATCAACTCTATTTGCTTCACATTATGTCATTGCATGTTATACATGACTGTGTCACGGATATTACACCGATATGGATGCTATATCTTCAGCTGGGTGAAGGGCTGAAGGAGTTAAAGTGATTGAGCTATGCTACATCGTCATCATTACACCGTAATGATGGTGTTTTATTTAGTCATTATGCTAATTTGGCTTGAGATATAACCCATTTACTGCTGTCAGTGGTGACATTGGCCCAGAAGAAGTAAATGGTTATTTTGTGGTGATGGAACACGGTTTCAGGACCAATGGGTCTGCAGGGAACAAGATGTTCTACAGATTTTAAGGCATACTGGAATGGTGGACAATTCATGGTGGCTCCTTGACCATTTGACAGAGCGATGAGGTTGAAAATATCTGGTGGTGATGATTTGGATGCTGCAAGTTGCAATGTTTACAAGCATTTATTGCCATTTAAGTGAAAATGTGACTCATTTTATCATTATTTGAATGGGATTCTTATGTTGTAGTCATTAATCTTTGTTTCATTTTTAATTATTTTTGGTCCATTTTATATTTGAATTATGATTAATTCCTGTTAGTAACTATGTTATTTATAAAAAAATTGCTAATTTGGCATGCATCATTGTGTTAAAAAGCTTAATATTTTGATCTTTTATGCACAAATTTGAAAGAAGTTTCTTGTTTTTACTATGAAAGCATATATAAGTAAATATATATTTTTTACCATTCTTAGTGTCTTCATTATAAACTGACACCAACCCAGTTCATCTTGTTTACCCAAAGAAATTTGCTAAAAAGTCAATGAGCACTTTGTAATTTCAATAAATAATTTAAATAATGATTTCATTCAAATTATATCCAAAGAAATGTAAATGAATTAACATACAGAATTCAAAGCAGGGATGTATAATTGTTTAGCAAACTTTTTTATATACAAACTGTCATCTGACCTATAACAAAACAGAATGCAACTAATGATTTATAATGGTAAAATTTCACTAATTGGCAAATGAGGCAGACATTGAACTTAAATTCAAGTTAAGATCTTTTTCTTAATAAATCTCTTTAAGTATGGGTACGTTAAAACTATAGCCTCAAGCATTATGAATTAAATGGTGATAACAAGCAACTGCTAATGGACTAAGAAACACTGATGTATGCATTCCCTTGATCAGACAAGCTCTATGTGTCTTCAATAATAGAACAAAATAAAAAATAAAAAAACAAAGTTCAAAGAATGAATGATTTTTAATTGAAATGTAAACCTTAACAACCATAGATATATTGAGATACAAAATTACATGTGAGCAAGATGTTGAGATTCGTCAAAAAAAGTGGTTAGTTATATGAAAGCCATACAATCTTTATGATATAAAAACTCGAACTATACACACAAATACTTTAAAATGTGACATATTAGATCTCCATTCTAGAATCATATGGTAGATGTAAATATGGCATACAATTGCATTAGGCAATGAAGTAATTTTCCATGGCATCTGGAAAAGTGCAGAAGATGGTAAAATAACGTAAAGTGTAAATTTAACATAAAAGTAGACATGAACCATTATATGTCTTATATGAAACAAAAACTGGAAGATGAAGAAGAGTCATGTTAAACATGAAGAAAAACTGAGAGATGAAGAAGAGTCATGTTAAACATGAAGAAAAACTAAGAGATGAAGAAGAGTCATGTTAAACATGAAGAAAAACTGAGAGATGAAAATAAGATGTGTTAAACATAAGGATAAACTACATTTAGATTTAATTAGTCAAAACATAATTATGCAGAATGTTCCAGAAATCTTTTGTAAGGTCTTATTAAATGTTTAGATGAAATATCATATAGCAGATGGTATTAGATTCATCTGTCACTTGTATACTCACTAAATATCATATAGCAGATCGTATTAGATTCATCTGTCACTTGTATACTCACTAAATTCAAATTCAGTTGACTTGTTCAAGTGCCATCAGCGATACCAAAATGATCACCATGATGACCATCTTTAAATACCAAACACACCTAAGGATAAAACGGTATGCCAAGATTAACCATTTTTTCCCATGTAGTTGAGGAGGAAAAGCGATAACAAGCAATAATCCTCCACGCATTTGAGGAGAAGTGATAATAACAATAATCCTCCGTGTATTTGAGGAGAAGCAATAACAAACAACAATCCCCCATGTATTAGAGGAGAAGCAATAACAAACAATAATCCTCCATGTATTTGAGAAGTGATAACAAACAATACTCCTCCATGTATTTGTGGAGAAGCGATAACAAACAAGTAGTTGACAAGAAGTAGCAAAAACAAACAAATACTATCAAACTACGGACCATCCACAGATGTTGGCCCATTGCAATAGCTCTATCAGTCAAAGACCCATAGACCAAAGATAATGAAAAACATAAAGCGAAATATCAAACCAATGAAAACTTATGATGTTCAGTTAGATTGTAAATTATATATCAAGCAAAAGCAACAATAATGACATCAGAGATAATTGGAGATATACATTGTATGCACATTGTAAAAAAACTAAAGTGCAAAGTTATGTTATATCAAAGAAACACATCAAAATTAAAACAAGCAAATTAATAGAGCTCCATTCCAGGAGCATATAGTGCATTTAATTATTGTAAACGCCGTTGACATGATGCTGTAATTTATATTTTAAAAAAAACAGAAGACGGATGCTTAACACAAACTTGTGTATTAATAAAACTAGGCGTGAACCTATCCAATATGTTTCTTATAAACAAGATGCATATAATTGGCAGATAAAGGACAAAGCTATGAAAGAACTGAAATTTACTTAAATTTTGTTAAATACATTATTAGTCTCATCAAAACATTTTATGAAACATCATATATCAAATGGCGTTTAGAACTATTTTACATTCATGATGTGGCTAAACGGATTTTGCTGCAGAGATCAAAATGATCTTAAATTAAGAAGCAGTGTATATAGTAACTATAAGGGCAACATATGGAGAAAGTTGTCATTTCTAATCTGAAGAGAAAAATAACAAAAGCAGGGAAATATAAGCTAATTGTATGGATGGGTGTACAGCTTAACTGATGATCAACCTGCTGAACGAAAGCCACTTTAAGATCAAAAACATTTAGTCTTTGTTTGCTACTCATGCTTTACTTTCCTTTTCTTGTAGCATCATTTTATCACTAATGCATACAGAAATAAATGAAATAAAATGCATATCACTAATGCATACAGAAACATCTGAATCTTGTACTGATTCACATCCTGGATCATTGTCCGCATGTGATGCGCTCCTTACAGCTCCCTCTGGCTCATGGCCACTCCCTCTGTGGAATATGATGTTGTCTCTTTCGACAGTGACGTAAGTGGCATTATCCATGCCTGAAATGTCTCCACTGGCACCAATACTAAAATCTTGATAATGTGTGGACTCAGCTTCTTCTTTTAGTCTTTGTCTCGATCCAATGGAGTGACGACATCGTCTATAAACCAGAGTGAATATCAAATTAGAAAAATACGTATATGTATCTATATGTATGTATATGTATCTCTCTCTCTCTCTCTTTCTCTCTCTCGCTCTCTCTCTCTCTCTCTCTCTCTCTCTCTCTCTCTCTCTCTCTATATATATATATATATATATATATATATATATATATATATATATAAATAATATGCACACTGTATCAATGATATACCATGAGATGTATATATTTTTCATTGAAAGGAAAAGACACTTGCCCGATTTTTATTTTAATGAAAAAATTATGATTGATATATCACTGATACAGGCTCATGGAAATTAATATGGATGCAAAACTAGGCAAAATGATGAACCAGCAAGAGGTAATTAAATTTTTAAAAATATATGTACAGTTGATCTAAGTCATTATTCTGTTTTAGTAACAGTACAAGCGACTATAAACTCTGTCTCTGTCTCTGTCTCTGTCTCTCTCTCTCTCTCTCTCTCTCTCTCTCATGCTTTGGTTGGTTTGACTTCACGTTTGGCACAAATGAAAATCCTCAACGTTTGCCATTTCATAGATTTTAGTCCGTATTTCACTATGTTGGTCCAGAGACGGAGAGACAGAGACAGAGACAGAGACAGAGGTCTTTGGATATATTTAATTAATAAAAATAGTTTATTAGAGCATTATATTTTTTTTAGAAAGCAACAACAAAAACAAAGCATTCAATACATCACAGTATGTGCACCGTATAACCTAGGAATTCACTGTATAATGCTGACAGGGTTTGCAACTTTGTATCATTGATAAACATTGTTGATAAATCCCATGAAAAGGGCACACATATCGTTACAACAAACCAAATTCTTGTAGCTTACTTGGTGTAATTTCTAGATCAAGGTTTTAATCTAGCACAAATTCATTTTCTCTTTCACTCCTCATTTCTGCGTAGTTTTTCCGCTAAGCATGAGAGGGGAGGGATATACAGAAATCAGAAAGCACTGTGTTGAAAATGTGTACCATATTAAATTAATTTAGAAAAAGAGCATTATTAATACCTTTTATCGTTATTTTCCATACGTCACTAATGATTAAAGCGTGGAAATTCATCATTGATCAAGAATCAAGTGCATATGTTTGCTAGAATTTTTATATATTCGTATTATTGCACCATGGGCGGATCACAAATTGATATACCAATAGTATTGGTATATACAATTGCATTATACCAACACTTTAAATGAGAGAGAGAGAGAGAGAGAGAGAGAGAGAGAGAGAGAGAGAGAGAGAGAGAGAGAGAGAGAGAGAGAACAGTGGCGGGGTGGCCTTTCAATATTTTCATACTTACTAATAACTGAAATTTAGAAACTTATAATAAGTTTAAGAATCAACATCAACATCAACAAAGCTTAAATACATTACTTATGTGTGCCCAGTAACCAAGATAATTAACTTACTGTGATGACTGGCAATTGCAACTTTATATCATTGATTATATAAACAATTTAAAGAGATACCAAGAGAAGGGTTTAAATTCCTTTATGAAGAAGGATAACTGTAGGTTACTTGGTGCAATTTGGTGCAAAGGATATACGATAGACGTTCAAGTAACATGTACTATTTACAAAGATATATGATACGCAGACTTTCAAGTAACATGTACTATTTACAAGGATATACGATACGCAGACTTTGAAGTAACATGTACTATTTACAAGGATATAAGGTACGTAGACTTTGAAGTAACATGTACTATTTACAAGGATATACGATACGCAGACTTTGAAGTAACATGTACTATTTACAAGGATATACGATAAGTAGACTTTTAAGTAACATGTACTATTTACAAGGGTATGTGATATGTAGACTTTTAGGTAACATGTTCTTTTACAAGGATATATGATTCATAGACTTTGAAGTAACATGTACTATTTACAAGACAGTTTTGAATGTTTATAAATATAGAATTTAATGGCATGTCAGGGGCATAATGGTTTTATATTGCTGATGAAATATTATATATTAAAAATGTAAGCTGCAAAACAAAAACTAGGAAAAATAAACCATTTCAATGAAAGAAAACAAGAAGAACTACAAGTAAAAATGTTTAATATTTTTATAACATTTTGTGCAAGAAAATATAATGGTTTCAAATATCTAGTAATTAAACTATATTGTCCAATTTCTAATGTAGGTTTTAAGCACCAGGTGTAAGCAGAAGCAAACAATCAGGTGTAAATAGAAGCAAACTATTAGGTTAAACAGAAGCAACCACGTGTAAATAGAAGCAAACTATCAGGTGTAAACAGAACCAAGTTACCAGGTGTAAACAGAAGAAAACTACCAGGTCATAACCACTATGATATTCCCTACAATTGCCTGGTAAAAATAATCAAATCCATTATGATAATCCCTACAATTACCTGGTAATGATAATCGAAACCATTATGATAATTCCTACAATTACCTGAAAAAATAAACAAAAACACTATAATACTCCCTACAATTAACTGCCAAAGATAATCAAAACCATTATGATAATCTCTACAATTACCCGGCAAAAATAATCAAAATCACATTGATACACCATACAATTACCCGGCAAAAATAATCAAAACCACATTGATGCACCATACAAACACCTGGCAAATATAATCAAAACCATTATGATAATCCTACAATTACCTGGTAATGATATTCGAAACCATTATGATAATTCCTACAATTACCTGCAAAAATAATCAAAAACACTATAATACTCCCTACAATTAACTGCCAAAGATAATCAAAACCACTATGATAATCCTACAATTACCTGGTAAAGATAATCAAAACCATTATGATAATCTCTACGATTACCCGGCAAAAATAATCAAAATCACATTGATACACCATACAAATACCTGGCAATAAAAATCAAAACCATTATGATAATCTCTACAATTACCTGGTAATGATAATCGAAACCATTATGATAATTTCTACAATTGCCTGGCAAAGATAATCAAAACCATTATGATAATCCTACATTTACCTGGCAAAGATAATCAAAACCATTATGATAATCCCTACAATTACCTGGCAAAGATAATCAAAACCATTATGATAATCCTACAATTACATGGTAAAGATAATCAAAACCATTATGATAATCCTACAATTACCTGCAAAAATAATCAAAAACACTATAATACTCCCTACAATTAACTGCCAAAGATAATCAAAACCACTATGATAATCCTACAATTACCTGGTAAAGACAATCAAAACCATTATGATAATCTCTAAAATTACCTGGCAAAGATAATCAAAACCACTATGATAATCCTACAATTACATGGTAAAGATAATCAAAACCATTATGATAATCCTACAATTACCTGGCAAAGATCATCAAAACCATTATACTAATCCTACAATTACCTGGGAAAGATAATCAAAACCTTTTGATAATCGTACAAATACCTGGCAAAGAAAATCAAAACCATTATGATAATCCTACAATTACCTGATAAAGATAACTGCAATCATTATGATAATTCCTACAGCAATTATTAATGGTACTCCAATGGTAGCTCCATATATTCTTGAGTCACTGTGAGCTTCAGTCTTGGTAGCACCTGACAACAATCAAAGGATGCATTTATACTAATATGAACACTGATGTTTCACGAACAGGTACTGTTTTAATTCTTGGATGCTATAAACATAAATCAAGAGTATTAAAAGATCAATGTGACCTGCGGGCAATTTACGTTGATCCCAGTAATTTAATTCCAGACAGTCATACTGCATAATTAAATCAACCAACTAAGATGCATTATACTTTTTAATTATAGTCATCATTTACCAATTGATGCCCATTCATGTATGCATGCTTGGCCATGTTTGTATGTTTTAACAATAATATAATGGTCACAGCATGAAGCAATGAATGACTGACACCAATAAAAATTTATAGTTGAAAGTGAAAAGCAAGAACGAGTAGCAAATAATTTCAGTTATCTTAGACAAAGTTATGTTTGTTTTGAACGCTTTGTAACTTGCATAATCATGGCCCAAGAATTAATTCAAGCTCAAAAACTGTTCAATTTATACATACTACATTCAAAGCAATGGATAGGGACATTTTACTAAAAACATCTAACATTTTAATTAAAGGCAATTGCAGTTAATGATAAAGCATAATCATACTAAAAAAAAGTAATTTCCCTGATCTCTGTTTAGAAATCCCCAATATACTGATAATTCGATTATATTTATACATACATATGAAAGTTATCAACAAAATACATACCTTTACAAGGAATGTCGACAGACCATTTGCCTCCATTCTTATTATCATTAACACATATGATGTGGCTGGGACCCTCATCGTGGTATCCACTCTCACATGTATAGCTACAGTTTGTGCCCAGTATGTGGGAACAGTTTGGCGAAATCACTGCATTAGGCACCGCTGATGAGCATGTTATTCCTATAAAATATTCAAATTTGAAACCTGACCAGGCTCAAGGACAGGACCTTGTTGTTCTACATTTCTGACCCATCAAATTTATATCAAATCTTGTAGTGACAAATATGGTAGATCAAAAAAGATTTTGCAAATGAAAATTGTAGTTAAAAATGAGTATTAATTTTTAGGAGATAAAGTTGTGTTTGTTGAAAATGCATTGCAGAACATAGGATGTCCCAAGAATTTTTTCAGAGCCAGTCATAATTCATTAGAACGATATACAACATTGTCAGTGATGAGTTTAGCAGTTTTGAAAATAATGTAATTATAAGAACTTCTAACATCGTTTTAAAGGAAATTTAAGCTTATACAAATATTAAATGTAAATATACTCAAAATAAAGTAATTTCCCTGAACTCTGTTTAGAAATCCCCAACATACTGATAATCCGATTATTTTGAAATGTCCATATGAAAGATATCGACCCACTAAGATGTATTATGTTAAGAAATTATTATCATCAATTACCAATTTGATGGCCATTCATGTATGCATGCTTGGCCATGTTTGTATGTGTTAACAATAGTATAATGGACTCCAAGAAGAATTTATAGCTGAAAGTGAAAAGCAAGTATGAGTAGCAAATTATATCAATTCTATGAGACAAAATTATGTCCGTTGTGAACGCTTTGTAATTTGCATAATCATGGCCCAAGAATTAATTCAAGGTAAAACTTTGTTCTATTTATACATACTACATTCAAAGCAATAAATACGGCCATTTCTCTAATAACATCTGACATTTTAATTAAAGGCAATTGTAGTTATAAAAATGATAAACATAAGTACTCAAAATACAATAATTTCCCTATCTCGGTTTAGAAATCCCCAATATACTGATAATCCGATTAGTTTTATACGTCCATATGAATGTTGTCAAACAAAATACATACCTTTAAATGGAATGTCAACAGACTACTTGCCTCCTTTCTTATTATCATTAACACATAGGATGAGTCTGGGACCCTCATCGTGGTATGCACTCTCACATCTATAGCTACAGTGTGTGCCCAGTAAGTGGGAACAGTTTGGCAAAATCACTACATTAGGCACCGTTTATGGGCATGTTATTGCTATGAACTATCTAAATTTGAAAACTGATCAGGCTTAATGGACAGGACTATGTTGTTCTACATTTCTGACCCATCAAAGTTATATCAAAGTTTGTAGTGACTGATATATTAGATCCCAGTAAGATTTTACAAATGAAAATTGCAGTTAAAAGTGAGTACTAAGTTTTAGGAGAAAAAATTCTGTTTGTTGTTAATACATTGCAAAACATAGAATGTGCCAAGAATGTTTCAGAGCCAGTCATAATTCATTAGAAAGATATACTACGTTGCAAGTGATGTGTTTAGCAGTTTTGAAAATTATGTAATTCTAATAACTTCTTACATCGTTTTAAAGGAAATTCAAGCTTATACAAATATTAAATGTAAATATACTCAAAATAAAGTAATTTCCCTGAACTCTGTTTAGAAATCCCAAACATACTGATAATCCGATTATTTTTATATGTCCGTATGAAAGTTATCGACAAACTAAGATGTATTATTTTTAAAATTATAATGATCATTTAACAATTTGATGGCCATTCATGTGTGCATGCTTGGCCATGTTTGTATGTGTTAACAATAGTATAATGGACTCCAAGAAGAACTTATAGTTGAAAGTGAAAAGCAAGTATGAGTAGCAAATTATATCAATTCTATGAGACAAACTTATGTCCGTTGTGAACGCTTTGTAATTTGCATAATCATGGCCCAAGAATTAATTCAAGGTAAAACTTTGTTCTATTTATACATACTACATTCAAAGCAATAAATACGGCTATTTCTCTAATAACATCTGACATTTTAATTAAAGGCAATTGTAGTTATAAGAATGATAAACATAAGTATACTCAAAATAAAATAATTTCCCTGATCTCTGTTTAGAAATTCTCAATATACTGATAATCCGATTTCTGTTATACGTCCATATGAAAGTTATCGACCAACTAAGATGTATTATGTTAAAAAATTATTATCATCAATTACCAATTTGATGGCCATTCATGTATGCATGCTTGGCCATGTTTGTATGTGTTAACAATATTATAATGGACTCCAATTTATAAAAGAAAGTGAAGTGCAAGTATGAGTAGCGAATGATATCAATTCTATGAGAAAAAGTTATGTCCGTTGTGAACGCTATGTAATTTGCATAATCATGACCCAAGAATAAATGCAAGGTAAAAAGTTGTTCTATTTATACATACTTGATTCAAAGCAATGAATACGGCCATTTTTCTTATAACATCTGACATTTTAATTAAAGACAATTGTAGTTATAAATATGATAAACATAAGTATACTCAAAATAAAAAAAATACCTGATCACTGTTTGGAAATTCCGAATATGCTGATAATTAGATAATGTTTATATGTCCATATGACAGTTTTCAACAAAATACATACCTTTGCAAGGAATGTCGACAGACCACTTGCCTCCATTCTTACTATCATTAACACATAGGATGTGGCTGGGACCCTCATCTTGGTATCCACTCTCACATGTATAGCTACAGTTTGTGCCCAGTAAGTGGGAACAGTTTGGCGAAATCACTGCATTAGGCACTGTTGATGGGCATGTTGTTGCTATAAAATATTCAAATCTGAAATCTGATCAGGCTCAAGGACAGTACTATGATGTTCTACATTTCTGACCCATCAAATATATATATCAAATCTTGTAGTAACGGATGTGGTAGATCCCAGTAAGATTTCGCCATTGAAAATGAAAATTGTGGTTAAAAATAGTATTACGTTTTAGGAGATAAGTTTTGTTTGTTGTCAATGCATTGCAGAACATAGAATGTCCCAAGATATTTTCAGAGCCAGTCATAATTCATTATAAAGATATACTACATTAGAAGTGATGAATTTAGTATTTTGAAAATTATTTATTTCTAATTAATTCTAACATCGTTTTAAAGGAAATTTCAGTTTATAAAAATATAAAATGTAAATATACTCAAAATAAAGTAATTTCTCTGATCTCTATTTATAAATCCCCAATAAACGGATAATCCGATTATTTTTAGATACGTCGATATGAAAGTTATCAACAAAATACATACTTTTACAAGGAATGTCAACAGACCACTTGCTTCCATTCTTTTTATCATTAACACATGTGATGTGGCTGGGACCTTCATCGTGGTATCCATTCTCACATGTATAGCTACAGTTTGTGCCCAGTAAGTGGGAACAGTTTGGTGAAATCACTGCATTAGGCACCGTTGAAGGGCATGTTATTGAAGCTAAAAAATATTGACAATCAATATCTGACCTTGTACAAAAATTAAGACAATATCATGTAAATTCCTGACCCACTAAACTGGTATTGAAGCTGATATACTGAAGGGCTCCAGACTTTATAATAAGAAATTACAGTGTGAATGATTGATCAATGGATGCACAGACCGATGGATAATACAATAAGAAATACTGAAAGTAATGGATTCCTACAGGCAACAAATAGCAGATCGAGACCTCCAGTGCAATATTGTATAAAGTCACATTAAGATATTTCAAAATAGTTTGGAGTTTTGGTAAAGAAATGAAATGTGAATCATGCCTGCATGGATGACAGGTTCCATTTGTATATTCACTGTGCAAAGCAGTTGGATGGAGTTTATTTATTTGTACCATCGCAACTTCATTGGGCAGTGGATAATTATCAAGAGATTTACAAAGTTCATACTCCACATTCTACTCATTAAAATGAAAAATAAAACCAGGATTACCAAGTTCCGAGTCCATGTATAATACTCATTAGGAGAAAAAAAAATAGAATACAAGTGACAATTATATTTCCAACACGAACATGCAATATCTCCCTGACAGAGATAAAGGAAAAAGTGGATGAAAATGCAAGTAAAGGAATGTTATACATACAATCTTTAACATTTTCCAAAACAAATGTAACAATACTGGGGAATCTACAAACCATACCTTTATTTCAAAGCAACTTTCTCAATGGTATCAAGTCATTGTTGTCAATAAAAGCCATGAACACTCAAATACACAATGCACACCACGACAATGACAATTTTTCATGTCTGGCTTTAATCTCCCCAATGGTTAATAATTCAACATGACATGAGTAAACTCATAATGGGATTCAATTAGAAGAATACATTAAGGACAAAAAATAAAGATTTTCGTAAAAAAGTTGATATACACCAAATACAAAGACTATGGCATCTTCCATGGATATTCTTTCAATGACAACAATTTCATCAGTAATCATTAAGCTCTTTTACTGAGTAGGCCTAGATTCTTGTAACCATGATTGTTGCCTCTTTGAATTTCACTATGGAGCAGTTTTCTGTATTATAAATGTACACAGCACGTGCAATCACTATAAGGTGTAACAAGAGAATAGCCTGGTTTTTGTCAGTTTGTGTTCACATCTCTTGGCGATATCATATCCTGACAGATCAAGTCAAGAGAACTGCTAGTCTGTTTGTCAGTTTGTGTTCACATATCAGTGATATTGCATCAAAATAATTCATACTCATTACTGACACATAATGCATAGAACAAAATTCCTCTGATGTGCTAAGTACTGTGGGTAATGTAGTAGACACTGTTTTTATGCGTGAATCAGACCTATACATCAGTAATATTGCAATAGTCTTCAGTGACGTTTTAACTCGTATATATTCAACCCTGTAAACAACATATGTACCAAATTAATTAAGTGAATTACAGTAGTCCCCCTCTTGAATGACCCCCTGAATAGTGGCCACCCGCTTCTAAAAGCCAGAATCATATGGCACTGACGAGTTTGTATTCAAAAGTATCCTTAAAATATGGCCACCCTCTAACACGATCAGCGGTCAGCATATTAGTACAGAAATGTGAAATGTTACCCTCATGAGTGACCACTTTTGTTCTCAAATTTATCCAGAAACAATAATTAATTCCTATCATGTTGTAAGTAATCCGATTATCTTTATCGTCGATAAATGTCTCACAATGTCAAGTTTCCATTACTGAAAAAGTGTTGACTAAAGTACAAGTAACTGTAAAATTAATATTAAATCATTGTCTATAAAATCCGATGTTTACAGGAAATGGGCTCAAGAATGTTAAGACAGAGTTTTTGGCTTCACACATCTGTTGAGTTCTTATCTTTGATGATTATAATCGGACGTAATTGTCAAGATCTTAAAAGGGTCAGAATAGGCTAAAAATAGATTTTACACATTAACCTACACACACAGATATTAACCTTGAACAAAACAAGAGTACTAAACAAAGAATTAAAAAACACATTACATACATTTATCACTTTCTTTACAAAGAAGGCATTTCAGATACTCGATAAAAGTTTTATCAGCATAACTAAATCACTTACATTTAGCAACATCCGAATAAATCATAATCAATTATTAAAATGTAATCACGTAAACAGAGATGTATTATTTTAGAAGAAAGTCTTATTCTACTTGATGACATAAGGTCAGGTGAGGAGGGGGCACTTGCTGAAAATTTTCATCTAAACAAGACTCTAATAAAACAATATAGTACTGAAAAGACTAAACTAAACATCATCACAACTATTAAGGAGGTTATTCAGCAGCAATGGGAAAATGGAGTAAATGGAAAGAGAATTATGTATGTGCCAAGATTTAAATGACGTTTTTGAATAGTTTTGCTTGACAACAATACCTGCTAGCTTACCAAACCTTATACCGAGAATAAGAACTATTAATGTATATTCAGTAGATATAAGTATATTATTATAACAATAAGAAGCTTTGAATCTGTAATTATCCATGTAGCAAACCTTAAAGGGAATTACTAATCTCTGAAATTTATCCCACAGTCAAAGGCATCAAAACTTACATGCCCAGTATCATGATCATAATAATCATGGTCAGTCTCATCATTATGATGATCGTCGAAGTCTCATCATCATGATCATCATAATCATGGTCACAGCCTGATCATCATTATCATAATAATAATGGTCACAGTCTCATTATCATGATCATAATAATCATGGTCACAGTCTCATCATCCTTATCACAATAATCATGGTCACAGTCTCATCATCATTATCACAATAATCATGGTCACAGTCTCATCATCATTATCATAATAATCATGGTCACAGTCTCATCATCATGATCATAATAATCATGGTCACAGTCTCATCATCATTATCATAATAATCATGGTCACAGTCTCATCATCATGATCATAATAATCATGGTCACAGTCTCATCATCATTATCACAATAATCATGGTCACAGTCTCATCATCATGATCATAATAATCATGGTCACAGCCTCATCATTAGGATCATAAGCATCATGGTCACAGTCTCATTATTATGATTATAATAATCATGGTCACAGTCTCATCATCATGATCATAAAGTAATCATGGTCACAGCCTCATCATTAGGATCATAAGCATCATGGTCACAGTCTCATCATTATGATCATGATTATCATGGTCACAGTCTCATCTTTATGATCATAAAGTAATCATTGTCACAATCTCATCATTATGATCAAAATAATTATAGTCAGTCTCATCATTATGACCATGATTTTCATGGTCACAGTCTCATCATTCTAATCATTATGATCATAATAATTATGGTCATAGTTTCATCATTATGACTATCATCTATATAATACATGGTAAAAGGTCCAATTTATAGATCATGATCATAATAATCATGGTCACAGTCTCATCATTACTTTTGACCATGTATTATTTTTAAACTCGAATCATTTTCATGTAAGCCATAATCCTCATTTTCCATTGGTCAAATTTTGCTAGCACTTGGTTTCTAGTGATCATTCTCTGGCAGGTTACATCATTTAGCCCACACAGTTTTCACTTTTAATGAATTTCCTTTCTGCCAAAAGAATATTTACTTTCACTATTCAGTTTTGTCTATCGCTAATGTGGAGAATTTCAATCCCCATTGTATGTAACCCTCTTTCTAACAAAAATGAAATTATCCCTGTATGTGTTGTTTGATTATCAATATTTCCATGATGTTACCTGACTGTGTAGTTTGATTATCAATATTTTCATGATGTTACCTGACTGTGTAGTTTGATTATCAATATTTTCATGGTGTTACCTGACTTTGTAGTTTGATTATCAATATTTCATGGTGTTACCTGACTGTGTAGTTTAATTATCAATATTTCCATGGTGTTACCTGACTGTGTAGTTTGATTATCAATATTTCCATTGTAATACCTTTAGTATTTCTGTGGGATAGTTCAATACAGATTACACATGTCCACACTTTTTTAAATTGATGTCTGGGCTTTGTTTGTCTTGTCTAAATTAAGTTCTTCTAGGATGAATTTGTTCACTATTGTTCATAATAGAGAAATTATGGTCTTTGTGGTTTTGTCTAATTATTACATGACCAACTTTACAATTCTAGTCCATATACAACTGTTGCTGCCGATTCTATTTATGTTTAATGTCCTGAGTATTGGTGAATTTGAATGATCTGCAGCATTCTCTATTTTTGTGTACATTGTTTTATATTTGTAATAACCATGTCTGTTATGCAATGTATCTTGGTATATCCAGGTCCCTAGACAAACTTGACACAGGTTGTGGGCTTAAGTGAGTAGCAGCTGCTTTGGCATTGGTAACAGTTGTACATATCTTTGCGAAGATTGTTTATTTTGAAAACTTATTGATGAAACGGTTTCTGACAATGGTGTATGTTACCTACAATAAACAAACTCTTGGGAGAATCAGTGTGATAAACACTTGCTTTGTCACTATGTGATTAATCTACACAGACATGGCAATGTCATTATCTGAAGACCACAACATTAGTTTTGATGTTTCTCGTTTCAAGCAATGAAATACAAATGTGACCAACTCTAATAAGAATCTGAAAGTGAAAGTCTGAATTGTCTGTATGGGTAGTTGACCAACCATCCTAATTATAGGATACCAATTACAGTAAACACTCACTGAGATGTCCCAAACTTTGTTGAAGGTCAATACAACATTAAAAGCAAAGAAGATATATATTGTAAACATTTTTAAAATTATATTCTTCTAATGACATCTGGGACTTTATTCCCAAAACATGTCAGCTAATAAAACTTAATATTGTAATTTTACTGATAAAAAAGTCCTTATGTGGCCACACTTCAGAATCAAAATTAAACTGCAAACACAATTACTTCCTTTTTGTATCTTACATGGACGCCAATGACAAAATACATACCTTTACAAGGACTTTCAATAGACCACTTGGCCCCATTCATGCTGTCGTTGATACAAAGGATGTTGCCAGGTCCTTCGTCGTAAGATCCATTCTTACAACTATAGGTACAGTTAGTACCCAGTAACAGGGAACAGTTTGGTGAAATCACTGTATCAAGCACCGATGATGGGCACATTATTGCTATAACATATTAAAATTTGGTATCTGATAAAAAAGAACAGTAAATGAAGTTACTATAATATTAAAGATGATTTCAAAACAATAAAATACACATTTAGATTAAAGCTCTGATACTTATCCAAATATCATGGATATATATTGAACGATGGTAGAGTTTTATCCAGAAATTACATTCTGAATGAAAGATCAAAACATGGAATGCTGATGGATAATACTATAAGCAATTTTGAAACTAACAAATTTATAATAGCAAAAGGCATATTATACAACTAGTCTAATACATATGTAAGATTCCATTTAAATATCTTAAATATTATTTTGAATTCCAGAGTTGAAATGAAAAGTGTTGTTGATTGCTGGACATAAGAAAAGGCAAATGGAGGAAAATATTTAGATATTTAAACTCACATATAATTTGTAACAAAATGGACATCTACACCACCTGCCTAATAGTTGTACCAGATTTTATAGGAATATATTATTTTGTTAATAGGTTTTCTATACTACCTGTCTAGAGGTACCAGATTTCATTGGAATATATTTTAATGGGATTTTCCACACTACCTTTCTAATAGTTGTACCAGATTTCATAGGAATATATTATATGTTTAAGGTGGTTTTCCACAATACCTGTCTAATAGTTATTCCAGATTTCATAGGAATATATTATTAATGGGGATTTCCACACCCAACTGTCTAATAGTTGTACCAGATTTCATAGAAATATATGATACTTTTAATTGGGTTTTCTACACTACCTGTTTAATAGTTGTACCAGATTTCATAGTAATATATTTTAATGGGGTTTTCCACACCACCCGTCTAATATTTGTACCAGATTTCATAGAAATATATTATATTTCTAAAGGGGTTTTCTACACCACCTGTCTAGCAGTTGTACCAGATTACATAGGAATATATTTTTAATGGGGTTTTCCACACCATCTGTCTAATAGTTATAACAGATTTCATAGGAATGTATTTTTAATGGGGATTTTCACACCAACTGTCTAATAGTTGTACCAGATTTCGTAGGAATATATTACAGTTTTAATGGGGTTTTCCATACCACCAGTCTAATAGTTGTACCAGATTTCATAGAAATATATTATATTTTTAATAAGGATTTCCACCAGAAAATGAAGGTGACATACATATAAAAAACTGAAAATGAAATATTGATAATATCAAAGGTACATTAAGACTGTAATCTATTAAATGCATCCAGTGTCACTGATATGTATTTAAATGATTTGGAGCAATGCTCCAGAAATGAAACTGTGATGTATGAAGAGACAAACAAATGGGGAGACAAATACTTTTCTATATACGCCACCCAAAGAAGCTCAACCTAAGGTGTTACGTACTTAGGCTCGAATAAGCAGCAACATAGAAAGAAGTGAAAATAACAAGCTTGTAAAAATTTAACAAATAATTTATTGAGTACAAATATTTTCATAAAAGAAAATATTTAAACTTATGGTTTTAGAGAATCAAGTCCAAAAATTAATCCAAAAAGAATTCACAATATAATCCACTAGTGGAATTGCAAGAGTCCTGATAATAAAATGTCCTATTAGTTCCCGGTTCGAATCTTGATGATGTAATCCAATATGGACGATGATGTCATGTGATGAAGTCAGTTTTTGTTAATGAAAATCTATGACCACATATTCTTTTCCAGATAAATAATAAAATAATTCCTCTTGCTCCAAACGAATTGAAATGATTTACACTCAAACAATAAAACACATATCTTTGTATTACAAAGCTCAGACTAACTACTGAACTGTTCTCTCCCAAACAATAATTTAAATACCTGTTTTTACGTAAACAGGAAAGGGGTCATGACATTCCAGAATCTCTCAGAACAATCTCACGTTCAAGAAATCACGCAAACATCGTATAAACAAACTAAATTAGAAAGATGTTAATACTTTACTCCATTTTGTCCTTGGAATCAACCAATCATTTTAAAACCTTGTTTACAACTCTGATACCAGGTCAGAAATGAGGTCAACACCTGGTGATTATTCGTAAAGTATAAATATCATCCATTTCTTGAAAATCTCTACCAACTAACTTATTTTAAGCCCATAATGTCAAATTTGAATCTGACAAACCAAATTAAATGATTTAAATCAAATATACGTAACAAAGGTATTTTAAATCCCTCACTCAACTTTGTGGAATAGATATCAACATTATTTCTCTAGTCCCAAATCCACATATAATACTTACTGAAAAAATACTGAATGCAAGAAGCTACAACAGTACTTCAAATACAAGGATTAACTACTATATAAAGAGAACTATGAACAAAAAGTTAGGAATAACAAACATATATATGAAATCGTCAATGTTACCAAAATTAAACTGTTGAGGAAGAATACCCTGTGCCTTTGACATTTTAGTATAATTATCATGAGGGCTAGTCTGTTGGCAAATAAGGTACCAGTACTGCATGCCTGTATTTTGTCTGAGCTTCATGCATATCCAGCATGCATCATGTATTCATAACAAATTACTTCATGCGCAGACATGCCCCAATGTGCATTTGGAATTTATATAAAATCTAGCTTCAAGCAACCATACTAAGATAGCCTACATTATGTAGAGATATTAAAACCTGCCTAAGGGATGCCATAGGATGTGAAGAATGTCTAAAATCCATTGAATTTTCCAAAGATTACTTACAAACAGTATTATACCAGTTGAATATATGATATATTTCTGACCTAATTTATCATGAGGTATTATGTAGAAACAACAGATGTTTTGTCCGTTTTATTTGTGATGAAAAGACAAAGAAAAGATGTCCAATCTACAATTATGAATTAATTTGCCTGATGACCTCAAAACATCCCCGATCATTAATCCTGGGATGTATGGGCTGGAACCCTCCCAAAAACTATCATAATTATAATAAAGTTATAGTAAAGCACACTTTATAACATTTTACTCGTTTAAAAACATTATTTTCCCCAAAGCATTCCTTGTTAAGATTAAAATTGCTGTTGCCCATTCTAGTTGACACAACATTTATACGTAAAAAGGAGACAACTCTTGTTGTCAAGAGAAATAACTAAGAAATATGCTTATGTTTGATGTCCAAGTGGTTTACATATCAAGCGGAAGTGTTGTTTCTCTTTTGTATTTTCTTTTTCAATACAATTTATATGGTAGCTGATCAGACCAGTACAAATGGCGAGGATAGTAATTAATGCCTTTTTATTTTCTCCATTACACATCGGATGCAAACCTGAAGATATCTTTGTTGTAAACTCTGAATACAAACAGTAATTGATGCCTTTTGATTTTCCCTATTTACACATTGGATTCCAACCTGAAGATATCTTTGTCGTAAACTCTGAACACAAAAGAATAATTGAAGCCTTTTGATTTTCTAGATTTACACATTGACTGCCAAACTGAAGATAACTGTTGTAAACCCTGAACACAAACAGTAATTGATGTCTTTTGATTTTCTTCATTTACATATTTGTTTTGACTCACATATGGGATTACATGTGCATATTATTATTGATGTCCAAACTGACAACAAACACACAAAGTTGACAATTTGACAATACTGAACAGTAACTGAATATGAAGACTGACATGTAGAACATGGCTTTTGCATTGGTCACTTATTTGTCCTGTGTTAGTTACAGTGGAACATGGCTTTTGCATTGGATACTTATATGTCCTGTGTTAGTTACAATGGAACATGGCTTTGGATTGGTCACTTATTTGTCCTGTGTTAGTTACAGTGGGACATAGATTTTTGCATTGGATACTTATATGTCCTGTTTTAGTTACAATGGAACATGGATTTTGCATTGGAGACTTATATGTCATGTGTTAGCTACAATGGAACATGGCTTTTGCATTGGAGACTTATATGTCCTGTGTTAGTTACAATGGAACATGGCTTTTGCATTGGATACTTGTATGTCTTGTGATAGTTACAGTTTAACATGGGTTTATGGAGGCCCTGTCTTGTCTTGGGCCCATACAACCAAAATGAAAACAAAATATACCAATGTGAAAATTCATATTTAAAAAGAAAACATATTTTATGAAACTACACAGACATGCAGACACAGACAAACACACACACACACACAGTAGTATGGTAAAATGAGGATTTACCATACCACACGCACGCACGCACACACACACACATATACATATATATATATATATATATATATATATATATATATATATATATATATATATATATATATATATATATATATATATATATATATATATAGTCATTATGTAAACCTGGCAGCATCTCTGACTTGATACTTATATAGGTTCTTTGTTAATTTTCACACGCAACAAAAAATTGCAAACATACAGAAGTAATTTAATAGCAAAAGTAAGATGCTAGACAGTACTGGAATGGAGGATAATCAAAACTAAAGCCAGGGCCAAATAAGCAATGTTTTCAGTTACCCTCCTTAAAGTCTGATTAGGTGAACACAGGTGTATAAAAAATCAGTGTACATTTCATTCAAAAAAGCCATTTCATCTATGAGTAATTTACAAATCATCAGGCTACCTAACAGCAACATATACACTGGCAACCTATTCATTATACTAGTGAAATATCAAACTTGTCTCCGTTTCATAATTCCTCTCTTATTTCTCCAGTTTTGATGTGGCTTAATAAACCTTCTATACTTCATTTAAATATTTCATAATTTTGCCTTTTTGTACAAAAACAATTCCTGAATGAATTATTTATTAATTTCTTTAAGCCAACATTAATTTTAAACTAAAGAAAATCAACAGCAGCAGCAGTAGCAGCAACAACAACTATAACAACAACAAAATCAAAACAAAGCAATCACATTGTAAATTTATCTTCTGATAAGAGATCTATCGATATACGTATATTTACATTCAGTTACTAACATATAGACTCATACACATTTACAAACAAATATGCTAGTTAAATAGATTATTTTATTATTTATTAAAAATCTTTTCTCTAAATGAAGGACGTATACCCCCCGCCCATTTTAGTCTAAAATTTCCATGCTCAGAAATAATTTGACAGGAATAGATTGAAAACTTAAATTCCATGCACAGAAATACTTTGACAAGAATAGATTGAAAACTAAAATTCCATGCACAGAAATAATTTGACAGGAATAGATTTAAAATTAAAATTCAGTAAACAAAAACCAATAACAGCATATACAGGAAATATGTATGTGAAGACGGTCAATAAAACAAGTAAAAAGCAAAAATCAAGTCTTCAAAATTAAATTCAAAATCACCAGTCATGCAGCAGAAATGAAATAGCTTTGCATATAATACTGGAAAGGAATATCTATCTAGAACTAAATATTGACAACATTTACCACATTCAGGGCAAATACAATGAAACAAAAAACAGAATTAACAAATAAAATGCCACAAAAAGCTTTTTGCTTCTGAATAGGGAAAGGCTGTTCTGACATAAATGTTCTTATTACAGTATATATCTAATTGTCGCATCACTGTTTGATGTATATACCTTTACATGGGTACATGTTGTTCCAAACTCCACTAGTACCATTAAGCTGACAGTCCAGTAACATATTATTGGTTGATGGCTTGTACCCTTTGTCACAAATTACACCACATCGAGCTCCAATATTCCGTGCACATAGATCTGTTATGTTACCTTTCCATACTCTGTCAGGACATTGAATTGCTGACCAAAACATTACAACAAATTAAATGGTCAAACAAGTAAATGGTATTAAATGGAAAGCAAATATAGGACTAAATGGTAAAGGTAAAATTAATATAAATTTAAATACAAACAGATAATTCTATTAACACTTTTTTAATTGAGAGGGTTAATGACTTTAAGCTACTTGAACATTAATAGTACTTTTAAAAAAAAACAAAATGCCTATAGAATATAATACAAGTCTATATATTCAATGATTGGATTGCAAAAATATTAAAATATAAATTAACGTTTGGTGAATTCATAAGAAATATTTCAGTGGATACTGTTACAACAGTGATGAAAAAGAGCAGATGACAAAGAAGATGTATCATTTACTCTGAACTTTTTCTTATACAAAACTCTTAAGGGAACTACATCTAATCAGATGGATGAAAACAAAAGTATTCCTAATGTTAGCTCCAGTGACTTTGACCTGTGACTATTACACTACTAAACGAACCGGGAGTTTAATTAAGAAATATTTAGTTAGGTAGCATTCTTTTTCTGAATTATTAACAAAGATCAAAACATTGTTCATTACACATGACCTTCATATTAATTGTGAAATGCAATAGAGCTGCTACAATGGTGTCTGCAGTGTTTTGCAACATTATCTGCTCACATACTAATTCATCCACACAAGTACACACATACATGGGAAGGAAGATTATTAGGCCGTGACCTTCATTTTAAAATAGAAGGCTGCATTTAGAACATATAGTGAAAAAAGTGAAAAAGTCATGAAAGGACAGATATTTACCATCACTACATGTCAAACCATCATAGAGCAGATCCACATCATCACTGCATGCGCATGAGCGTCCGACAAAAGTTGGAAGACAGAATGTACTGCAGTTGCCATTATTATTTGCACAAAGGGTGTTCACTTCAGCAAAAAGTAAAATGGGGAAAATAACTGTTGTAAATTTCATGGTGTTTTTGAAAATGATACAATGTTTGGACTTGTTAAATAGTACAGATGTGTGTGCTATTTATAGTACATAGTCATGGATACGTGCCTTGTGTATATCAAATAGTAAAGATGTGTGCCTTGTGTATATTAAAAAGTAAAATTGTCTACCTTGTATATATTAAATAGTAAAAATGTGTAGCTTGTATATATTAAATAGCAAAATTGTGTACCTTGTATATATTAAATAGTAAAGATGTGTACCTTGTGTATATTAAATAGTAAAGGTGTGTACCTTGTGTATATTGAATAGTAAAATTATGTACGTTGTATATATTAAATAGTAAAAATGTGTGCCTCGTGTATATTAAATAGTAAAGATGTGTGCCTTGTGTATATTAAATAGTAAAGGTGTGTGCCTTGTGTATATTAAATAGTAAAGGTGTGTACCTTGTGTATATTAAATAGTAAAATTATGTACCTTGTATATATTAAATAGTAAGAATACATACCTTGTGTATATTAAAAAGTAAAATTGTGTACCTTGTATATATTAAATAGTAAAATTATGTACCTTGTATATATTAAATAGTAAAGATGTGTACTTTGTATATTAAATAGTAAAGGTGTGTACCTTGTGTATATTAAGTAGTAAAATTATGTACCTTGTATATATTAAATAGTAAAGATGTGTACTTTGTATATTAAATAGTAAAGGTGTGTACCTTGTGTATATTAAATAGTAAAATTATGTACCTTGTATATATTAAATAGTAAAGATGTGTGCCTTGTGTATATTAAATAGTAAACTTGTGTACCTTGTATATATTAAATAGTACCGATGTGTACCTTGTATATATTAAATAGTAAAGATGTCTACCTTGTGTATATTAAATAGTACCGATGTGTACCTTGTATATATTAAATAGTAAAAATGTTACCTTGTATATATTAAATAGTAAAATTGTGTACCTTGTATATATTAAATAGTAAAGATGTGTGCCTTGTATATTAAATAGTAAAGAAGTGTACCTTGTGTATATTAAATAGTAAAGATGTGTGCCTTGTGTATATTAAATAGTAAAAATGTGTACCTTGTATGTATTAAATAGTACAATTGTGTACCTTGTATATATTAAATAGTAAAGATGTGTGCCTTATGTATTAAATAGTAAAGATGTGTACCTTGTGTATATTAAATAGTAAAGATGTGTGCCTTGTGTATATTAAATAGTAAAATTGTGTACCTTGTATATATTAAATAGTAAAATTGTGTACCTTGTATATATTAAATAGTAAAGATGTGTGCCTTGTGTATATTAAATAGTAAACTTGTGTACCTTGTATATATTAAATAGTAAAGATGTGTACCTTGTGTATATTAAAAAGTAAACTTGTGACCTTGTATATATTAAATAGTAAAGATGTGTACCTTGTGTATATTAAATAGTAAAATTGTGTACCTTGTATATATTAATTAGTAAAGATGTGTGCCTTGTGTATATTAAATAGTAAACTTGTGTACCTTGTATATACTAAATAGTAAAGATGTGTGCCTTGTGTATATTAAATAGTAAAATTGTGTACCTTGTATATATTAAATAGTACAGAAATGTACCTTGTATATATTAATTAGTAAAGATGTGTACCTTGTGTATATAAAATAGTAAAATTGTGTGCCAAGTAGTACTTACGGATTTGATTAGTGCTTACTTCCATTTTTCTGGATGAATCAAGCAATACATAGTAGTCTATTACAATCAGTGAATAGATTCATACATAATTTTTCAAAGCTTGTAAAGATCTATATACAGATTTCAATTTTAGTTTAAATAATTGGCAAAAAACCCAACCTCTTGCTTTAAAAAGTAATCCATATGCATAAAACTATAAACAAGATTATGAACTAATAAAACTAAAACTACCGGTATTACTTTGAGGACAACAACATTTCTTCTTTTCAGTTAAAGTATTTCCTGACAATATAAAGCTTATATGATGTTACATATTGAAACTGGAGATAGAAGAAAAATGTATTATCATAAAATGATGAATTTTAGTAATATTCAGACAATCAAAAGAGTGACTTCCAATGAAGTAATTATCTATTGATTCAAGTATTCAAAGGAAGTAATTATCTATTGATTCAAGTATTTAAAGGAAGTAATTATCCATTCATTCAAGTATTTAAAGGAAGTAATTATCTATTGATTCAAGTATTTAAAGGAAGTAATTATCCATTGATTCGAGTATTCAAAGGAAGTAATTATTTCTTCAAGCATTCAAAGGAAGTAATTATCTATTGTAGTTTTGAAAGTTATTATCAATAAGTTGTAAAAGGGCTGTTTCCTTAAAAAATATATGGGACCAAGGAAGGCATTTTTAAAGTGGGATACTCACCCATAGATGCAGTTAAGACATTTCTTATCATTTAAATCTGAACTCTGTGAAGTCAAAGTTACCTGACATATATTTGTATGTATGTTTAAATGGAACAGCCCGAATCCGAATGGGCCAGATGAAAAATGAATAAAATGCAATAAAACACTCAAGAAAATACATAAATACTAGCATGTTCAATGAAAACTAAGCAAATTGATATAATACTTCTGTTAAAGACTAAGATAACAATGTATGGTTATTTTGTTAGTATTAAAATGAATTTAGATGAAGACTTTTCTCCATATTCTTTTACTCATCCATTTGTTAGTATCAATTAAGAGAAACACAGGCAACCTAATGTAATGATTGACAACCTTCTGAAAGATAAATTATGGGGGTGTTTTTATTACAGTTGTGATGGGTGTGAATGGTTAAATTGACAACAAATATCTTTGAAAAAGTTCATTGACAGTTTATCAGATGTTGTTCAATTTTTGCTTGAGGTTTGTAAAAAAGTGAAGAATAAAATACCCCAAAGGTGAAAAATATCTTAATCCATCATAGCAATGAATTAATCACTCTTGGAGTAGTATGAAACTAAATCAACACAAGAATGTTGTAATATCATGGCTTTGACCAGATTCACACAAGCACATTGTAATATATAGGCTTGGATCATTTTTTTTTTCATTATACCTGGTAATATGTTTTTCTTTTTATTCGATGTTAAGGTTAAGGGAGATCAAAGTAATTCATTTGAAAAAAATCTTGGAAGAAAGTTTGTTTAAGACCAATGTTTCTTACAGAAGAGAGGATTTCTTATTTTAAAATGAATGACGACAACATTTTCAAGATCTGCAGGTATTTATGGATAATGTCTGAAAATATTTGCATGATGTTCAGGTATTTATGGATAACAACATCTGTGAGAACAAAAAAAAACAAACAAATATAATGGGGAAATGTATAACGAATGCAACAAAAGCTACAAAGTTAGAACCAGGAGCAGCTAATGCATGCCTTTGGTAAAATCAATATTCAGTTTATTTTAAGCCAAGATGATAATAATAATAATAATAATAATAATAATAATAATAATAATAATAATAATAATTATAATAATGAGGACTTTGTATAGCGCCTAATCTTTTGAAGCTCTAAGCGCTTTGCACCATCAATAATGATATGACTACACTACAGAACAACAAATGACAAAAACAATGAAATTGGAAAACATAAAAACATGCTGAAAACATAAGATACAAAACATGATTAGGTCGCTAAGTTTGTCCCTACAGTCGAAACAGGTGAGTCTTGAAAGCACTCTTAAAAGGGACCACTGTATCTTTGTGTCTAATTTCAATGGGCAATTCGTTCCACATCGACGGACCCTGGTGTGCATACGAACGTTATCCATATGACTTTGTTTTCACCTTGGGAACAATGAGTATACGATTATCAGAAGAAGAGCGTAAGGATCTAGCTGGTGTATACACATGGGTGACGCTGGATAGGTATGTTGGACTGGAGTCTGTCATTGAAATATAGCACAGAGAACACATTTTGTGTTTGATTCTGGATCGAATTGATAGCCAGTGTAGGGTACAGAGTAGTGGTGAAATAAGTATATTTGTCTCCAGTACAATAGTATCAAAACGAATCTTATAGCCTTTTTGGTGTTTCTTTCATACTTGTTATTTTATAAAAGCTTTTTTTGCAAAGCTGATGAAACTGCAAAGCTGATGAAACTGCAAAGCTGATGATGTAATTGGTATAATTGCTTTAACTTTCTTCAATGAAATTGAAAAGTTGATGTAAAGGTTTTAATGTCCCTCAATGAAATTGAAAAGCTGATGATGTAATTGCTTTAATGTCCCTCAATGAAATTGAAAAGCTGATGATGTAATTGTTTTAATGTCCCTCAATGAAATTGAAAAGCTGATGATGTAATTGCTTTAATGTCCCTCAATGAAATTGAAAAGCTGATGATGTAATTGTTTTAATGTCCCTCAATGAAATTGCCAAGCTGATGATGTAATTGCTTTAATGTCCCTCAATGAAATTGCAATGAAGTTTAAATTCCATCATGATTTTCATTGTTCAGATTCTCTAAGTCTTCAAGTCAGTTATATTTCACTTTGTTTTACAGCTTTTTAATATAAATTTTTTTTTTAAAAATATTTGTAATGATATATTTTGTCTACATTATAATCACCTATCATTGTTTCATGTGTACCATTTTGCCATTTACTTATGTTATTTCTCATTGCACTATCTTTTCCCCCTTCTGGATAAATGATAACATTTACTTGCATTAGTTTCGAATGTGATCTATTTTCCCCCTATAGATTCATTATCACATGTACGTTTGCTACATTCTATTGTACTTCACCCACCCACCCAACATGGATTTATGATAACATTTACTCGTGTTATTTTTTAATGTGCCCTCTTTTCCCCTCTGAATTCATTATAACAGTGTGTTATTTTTAATGTACTCTCTTTTATCACTATGGATTCATGATAACATTTGCTTGTGTTTGTTTTGAAAGTGCTCTGTTTTTCCCCTATAGATTCATGATAACATTTACTTCTGTTATTTTTGATGTACTCTCTTTTCCCACTATGGATTCATAATAATATTTACTTGAGTTATTGTTGTATGTACTCTCTTTTATCACAATGGATTCATGATAGCAATAAGTTATTTTTTTTTATATACACTCTTTTCTTACTACTATGGATTCATAATAGCAATGTGTTATTATTTTATGTACTCTCCTCTCCAACTATAGATTCATGATGGCAATGTGTTATTTTTTAATGTACTCTCTTTTCTCACTATGGATTCATAACATTTACTTGTGTTATTTTTTATGTACTCTCTTTTCTCACTCTCTCATCATTGCATTCCTACATAAATGAACCATTGCAGGGAGATAGATCATTCCATCATTACATAAATGTACCATTGTAGGGAGATAATCATTGCATTCCTACATAAATGTACCATTGTAAGGATATAGAAGCACTGTATCCCTACACCACTGCACCATTGTAGACTTATGGTTGCATCCATACACCATGGTACCATTGTAAGGATACAATATGCATTCATACATCATTGTACAATTTTAGGGATACCATTGCATCATTGTAAGTTTATAAAAGATTCTTCAAGTAATTAAAATGTTTGCATTGAAACAATAACGACATTATTCATAATAAAAAAAACAGAAACAAAGATGATTGAAACTAAAAATAAATTTTAAAAATATACACACAAATGTTATTTTCTACTGACAAATTAACATGAATTAAATTGAATAAGCACAAAAAGCTTTCATAATCAACCTGATCATATTAATATATGCAAATTAAATTGAATATGCGTAGCTGGCTTTCATAACAAAACCAATCATGTTGATACATAAAAAACATAAATTTTGGTGGGTTGTTTTGGAGATAATGCATCCAGAGCTGCAAAATGGCATTATTGCAAGAAAATGTAATACACATGAAGGACACAGATCAAAACAGCCATTAATATATATATATATATATATATATATATATATATATATATATATATATATATATATATATATATATATATATATATATATATATATATATATATATAACTGCATGGAATACATTTTAAATTTATTTACCTGGTTGCTCGTCCCCAATATTAATAGCCAAACCTTCAAGTGTACCAAATAATCCATGGTCAAAAAGCTGCATAACATCTGAAGTGTTGGCAGGATTTATCCTTGTAATATGTCTGGAATTTTGAAGAAATAACATTTTAAAGTTACATATCTCCCTCCTCTGTGTGTTAATTGTTGAATTTAGATTTTATCCTGTTTCAATATTTAGATTAATTTCACATGTTGTTGCATTGGTAGGGAGAAGAGGGTGCAAATGAACTTCTGTATGTATTAGTCAAAGAGCAGCAGAGAGGGTGAACCCTACAACCGAACTTAAAGCGTCGAATCGAACAAAAGCGTCGACAACCAACGCACAAAACAACCAAAGAAAGCGTCGAATCGTAAAAAAGCGTCAACAACCAACGCTTCCTCGTCTACGCCAGCGTCGTTGTCATCCACCCTCTCTGCTGCTAGAACTTTCAGTTCTGGGTTAATAGTTTTTTTACGAGTTTAACCGAATATTTGATCCAGTTTTTAGGACTTCACAAACAGACTAATCGCTAACACCTCTTCTTGTAGATCAATTAGATTATTGGACTGATCTGTGAGTTTGAAATTAATTCTGGTTAATGAATCATTATGACACCGCATATAGACTGGATTAACCGGAGACTCGATTATTAAAAATCCTGGAGGAGCTGTTGGTGCAAACGAATAAAGAATATATCCCTGCTGATCTTGATTTGATCGTTCGAGATTAATTTGATAGCTTCCTTCGATAACATCGCATACTAAATTGAGCGCAATCACCGATGAAATATTCACGTTGAACGGAGCGATATGTCTGCCGCAACCGTCTGGGTCATTATTATGTTTGAGGATTTTTATTTCCGGTGATGCTGTTTTTTCCATGCATCATGAATTATTTTAAAACCAACATCGATGGCATCACTGAGAAGTTTTTTTAGTTCTGGTACGTTATATCCTGGTAGTTTGAATGTCGGAATATCCTTCACGGGAAAATTATATTGTTTTGCAAATTCTATTCTCGATAGGGGATTATGGTCATCTAATATATCCTGAATGATTTTCAGATTAAATGTTTCCATATCGTCGATAATTTTGTTTTATGTTTCTACGACGCTGATAAATTCATTTCGGGTGAGAGAGCCGGATTTAAGAGATATTAACAACCATGAAAAATCATTATTCATCGCTTTGAAATTTTTAATGATTTCAGGTTCGTCAACAAAATGATATCCCTCTATTCTCTCCCCTGGCTTCTCGTTTTCAGTTCATCGGTATTCGATACCAAAAAAATTTGTAGTAATTCTGTGATCTTTATAACTCCTTATTGGATTATCAGGTTTTATCACGTCGGTGATATAATCGTTTTTTTTGTGGTTCTGGTAAATCAACGGTTTTCCCCCCTGGTGGTAATTCAGGCCATCCCAGTACGGTTCTAATAGAAGTCTGATAGATATCTACGACGTATCCTTCTGTGCTTATTTCAATGGCAGATGATAGCGTTGGCTCATGAACCGTTATAGCGATTTTCGATTCTGTTCCAGTAATGGATTTTATTCTACGTTGCAATTCATTATTGATTTGTTCGATTTGGTATGACCCTGTTGGTATGGAAACAACGTTCCAGTCTGGGGTACCGTCGGGTTTATTCTTATACGAGAACACCTATGAATTATTCGGTTGTTGACCACCAAATGCTACCGATCTGATATTAGGCCAACTGTGATACACTCGTAGTTTTGCAAGCGCTATCTCCTTCACGGGGACTTGGCTAGGGAAATTCACACTGAATTCAGGATTCGTTGATGTTATTGATATCATGCTTGTTTGTACTGGGTTCGTGTTCTCCACTATTTGTTGAAGTAATTCCATCGGTGTTGTCATTGTTATTATACTCATGATTTATTTCTAATTTTGATATCGCGGAATCGTAAATACTGACCATCACTGAGAACTCACAATCTGATATCGTTGAGGTTATTGAAATCATTCTGGTTTTCGGGTTCGTGTTTTCCAATTCCATCGGTGTTGTCATTGTTATTATACTGTTGTTGTCGCTCTAATTTTGATATCGCGGAATCATAAATACTGACCATCGCTGAGAACTCACTATCTGATATAATTGTATTATCGAGTGACGACGATATCATCGAGGATAATTGCGAGTATGCGGTTGATACAATATGAAATTGAACTAAGTAATCCTGCAGTTTACTCTTGCTGCATGATGATATTTTTTTTGTTATCCCGGTTGATAATACCCGCGATTGTAGCCGCCGCAGAAATGCAAATTGGAACCACGACCGGGGCAATCATTGTAACCGATGCGAGTATTATTTCGGCGCCAGCGAGAACGCTTGACACCGAGTACATAGTAATATCAATTGCGGTGATTATTCGTCGGTATTTTTTTATTTTTATTTGATACTCCTCGGCGAGAGTTTTGAGTCTAGTTTGAAATTCTCTAACCTGATAATAGCGACATTGCGTTGATGAAATCATTTTTATTCTAAAAACAGTAGTGTTTTCAATTGTTTGCCATCGTTAGCGGGAATCGCTAGTACTTCAGCCGGAAAAATCATTGACGAGTTCTATACACCAGGCTATTTTTGATCTAATGGTGGAGCTATCAACCGCGATGAAGTGAAAGGTTGGTGTTTTGCCAGTCTTGATAAAGAACGTCGCGGTGCCACCAGAGTAGGTTTTACCGCTCGCAGTCATATTAAATTGATCGATAGAGGTCCACGTTAACCTATAGATACCATCAACCTTCGCTTCCCTACTCCACTCGAGGATAGTAGTACTTGAAATATCTTCGTCTCGTATCCAATCCACGATTCCATGTTTGATCGTATACACGATATTTTTAAATTCTTTGTACGGAAAACTTACCCTTTCAGGAATTTCTATTAGTTTAGAAATATCGAGATAATTTGCCTTGATTTCATTTTCATTCATCATCCTTCCCGCGTCCTTGTTAAAAAAGAATAGCGATAGATCGGAAAATAGCACAACGGTATCCTCGATTGCGTTTCGTTGTTTAACCAATATATCATCCAACGACACATCACTGCTTTTCAATTTACCCTGTTTGTCTTGAAATACAACTATTTCCCCGGGGTCAACACTTGTTAAGTTTAACGTCTCAGCGATTTCATCTTTAATTTTTTTTTTATATCACCCGTCGCAGTGTCATCGGGTTTGGGTTTCAGAGGTCTTCCCCAAATATCAATCATGTTATTGTAAAACTCTTTCTCTCTCTAAAAAGCGATTGCTAGTGTATTCATTTACGACAATGTGTGGTGGTTTTCCCCTTGGGTTACCCAAGGAGTTAGAAATAGCGTCAAGGACATTTAATACTTCGCTGCCACATATTGGTGGGTCAATCATCGTTTGTGTTGGTAGCGTAGAATACCAAGTCTTCATTGGAAGGGTTTTTATATAACGCATAAACTCTTTTGGTGGGGCTAGTCCATATGAATCAAAATAGACAATCCCACGTGGATCAATAGCGTATGCAACCCAGTGAGTTCCGGGTCCGGTGCTGTTATCTAAATTAATGATTCCGGTTTCAACGCTGTTTGGTTGATGTGGTAATTGATCTTTCATAAAGACACCTCTGAAATTTTTAATCGCCAGTTTTTTAGCAGCATCGAGTAAATCAAAATTGGACATGGGAACCATCGAATATTTCTGAATTAATAAACCGGTCCTAATCTCAGGCCCTTTCCACTGTACCACGAATACGGGGTTCCTGGTAGTCTTAGACCCAATCCGTGAACGGATCGTCCCTTTTTTTGATATCCTTTCCCAGTTGCCTTTTTCAACGCCATCCCTGCCGCGGTACCAACGGCTCCTAACGCTGCCGCTTTAGCCACCGCTGGGGCAGTCGCTGCAATTAACGCTGGTATCGCAGCTAACAACGGGAATATACCGCCTGTTTTAATCATATTTTTGATAGGAGCCGCAGAAAGAGTAATCTGAACACCTTTTTTTGCAACAAGTGCATCATTGAAGTGTTTCACCTGACGAGTTGTCAACGACAACTTATTCTGACCACCAGTCATTTGATTGGGTTTCAACGTGATTGTGGTTCCACATTGCTTAGCCGATTTGGATTGTAGTTTTTTTAATTGACCGGGTGTCAAAGACACATTGATATTATTATACGACATTATACAATAACAGATTGATTCTAAATCGTTTACGATTTCAATCAGAGATTTTCCACTGGTGCATCTACCACTCTCATTCTTCCTCCAACACCTTCGAGTAGCATTGATTTGTCGCTGAGAATGACAGCAACCGCTCTGTAATTAGCAATATCCCCAGGACGGGTTACACGGGCTCTAAAGTGTATATCAACGACAGACTGTCTTGTTAAATCAAGATGTTCCAGTGAGAAGTAATAAATCGGATAGAGGCTTTTGAAATCCAATTGTGATATTTGCAAACCAGTATCAACATTTTGATCACGTGCCATAAATGATAACAGGTTATGATACGCGCGTGCAATATGATTTTGACCGTAATCAAGTTGTACGTCCTCGGATGGTTCCTGTTGTCCGTTTATTCTCAGCGAGACTTCTCTAACACCTAACTGATCAAATATCATATGGCTGCGTTGTTGATTACCAACTCGTTCATTATTCTGTAACGCTACAAATATGTGACGCGAAGCTGAAACGCCTTGTTTTGATGCCAGGTGCCATGTGAATATATCATCGATATTATCCAGTTTAATATCCGTAGTCACTGATAACCAACTCAACAACGACTTTCCTCCTTGATCCATAAATGACAGTAATCGCCCTTCTGCTGTGATTGATGAAGTTAACACTGGAATCCATAATGCTAGTTTTGATAAAATGACTTTACCATCAGCAACACCAGCATCACGCCAGATTGCATCATCATCAGTACCCTTTCGCACGAGCGCCACTGTATGCTTCGCTCCATAAAAAACTTTTCGGACGTTTCTACAGAATCCAAATATATGATGCAGTGGAATCGCGCATGAAAATTGTCGACGCTATCCTTGTAACGTTGCTACTCGTGTTGCAAATCCTAGGTTGTAATTTGGAACATTATTTATGACATCACAAGTACCAGCTAGTCTCGTATATCGGGCTGGTGCTGGATCAACTGCAGTAGCTTGTGTTGCCTTGACTCTAGAATACTGGACGTGTTCAGGGTGATTAGTGATATCCTTCGCGAACATCATAGATTGACCAGCTGATCTTGTATAATCATCGGAATATCTCGCTAACCCTATGATTGTTGTGGCAACATCAACATCACGGTCAATGGATTCAATTTTTTTCCATCAATGAGATATCTAGCGCTTTCGAATAACGCCATGATCCCATTATTAACAAAACCAACTCGGATAGTTGGGCTAATGTCATATGGTGTATTAGCCGCAACATTTGTTACGAGTTCACCTTCTACTTCAATAAACGCTTCACACGGCAAAAAGTATTTACTGGTATCTTGAACTTGAAGTTCAATTCGCGATCGGAGATCGGGTTGTATTGCGTGATAAGAATAAAATTGAAAATCGCGTACAGAATCATCCTTGCCAACTGGGGCATCCATATCAAATGCTGGATCAGGTGACCTTTTGAACATTTATTCTATTTATCAAAGTCTAAATCGTGAAATCGTAAACGATTTTCATCGTCGTGTTTTTTTAAAGCCACTTCCCGCTATCATGTTTGCTATCATGTTATTTTGGTCCCCTTGATTTATCAAGGGAGTCACCAATTGCGCTAGTTTTTCATCTACTGCGTTATTTATAATTTTACTAACACTTGCAGGCATTTCTGCTGTAGACGGTAACGGTTTCCTTTTTCGTCTCACTAATGATGTTATTTTATTCTTCGCGGCTGAAAACGCTTTTCCGGCAAGATATCCAACAGCACTAATACCCTTATCACGAATAACATCAATGGCTTTCATTGATAATTGTTTAGCTAACGGCATCACTTTTGGAGCCATTCTCGCAAAAAACCTTGCAATGGTATTGCCGAGGCCATCTCCGTAGTATGCTCTATAAACTGGAAACCGTGAATTAACTACATATACGTGGGTTGGTTTGTCATGGTTGTAGTGTATGATCATTATTGTAAAAGCACTAGTGTTTTCAATTGTGAATTCAGTCGCTGTAATACCCACTTGATAACTCGCTAATGAAATCTCGATATGTTTTGATATCCATGATACCGCCGGCAAATAACCGCCTGCAGATATCAGCTGCTTCATTAATTATTTCCGGTGAGTTATTTCCAGCTCGGAACCCTCCTACAAGAACTTCTAATCGTGATATATCACTGAGAACACTACCAGGACAGAAACTCTTTGAGTTTCCAATTCCACTGGAATCTTGCAATCCGCTTCCTCTATAATCAGGTGCTTCCTCTGATTTTTCTAAATCCGCTTCTTGTAAATAACTATCATCATCATCATCATCATCATCATCATCATCAGGTGGTAGTTGTTGTTGTTGTTTAGGTGAAAAAGATATTTTTTTTGCAGTTTGTTGTCGCCGTCGCTGCAGTCTTTGTGGGTTTTTTTTGTAATTTTTGTTCTTCATATTGTTTATACACGTTACCCACCGCATTGATATATTCAATGTATGATGCACTATCTGTCTTAATTTGACTTTTTTCAGTTTTGATTTTGTAGAATATATCAGCCCAATGTTGTATAACTCTTACATACTTGTGCTGTTCTGGTTTTAACAATTTTTTTCTGTTTTCATACGTCGTAACAACAAGTGCAGGAAACTCTGTAGGGTCAGTCTTATCAATTGTTGCTAACCCTTCTTCGTTAAATCGCGCGCGTAATTCATCTACTATTTTATCATTGGTCTTTTTCGGACCAGGTGGTTTTTTTCTGTAACAACGCTGATGTCTTTTCAGTTTCCGCTGCTATCTTTTCAAGCACACCAAGAACAGGTACTTCTCGTCGCTTGCCTTCCTCAGGAATATCTCCAAATATTGCTCGTTCAGTTGCTGTTTTCACATCGCTGGTCGCACTTGTTATCGGGGCGAACAGTTGTTCACTTGACACAGAAAAGTCAGTCTGCGCTTGTTGTCGTTGTTGAAGTTTCTCGCGAAGTCTGTCTCGAACCGGTATAAACTTTTTAATTGCTGCTAGCCGCTCTCGGGCTAATCTAGTTGTTAATGCTTCATTGACCATTATTTGAAATCAGAAACAATTTTTCAATTGTAAAACAATTTTTCCCATCGATGATTAACTAATCGGAACCATCCATTAACGGTCCAATTTTTTATTCAGGGTGAAATAGTTTTTATTTTTATTCAGTGTGAAATATTTTTATTTTTTATTGTGTAAAATAGTTTTTATTGCTGTGAAATATTTTTATTTTTTATTCAGTGTGAAATATTTTTATTTTTTATTCAGTGATTTTGCCTGTTTTTTTGACTGATTTGCCTATTTTTTGACTGATTTGCCTATTTTTTACTGTTTTTTTTATACCATTTTGATCACACTGTTAGGATTCATTTTGATGGTTTTTTAGTCATTTTTCATCATTTTTTTGCCTGTTTTCATTGATTTTTGGTCAGTTTCCTTGATTTTCGATAAAAAACCTCGTCGGGTAAAGTAGTCGATTTTGCATGAGATTTCTCATAGGGAAAAGTTCTTAAAAGAACTTTCAAAGCTGTTAGGATTTGATTTTAATTTTACGCAGTGTGAAATATATTTTTTATTGCTGTGAAATATTTTTATTTTTTATTCACTGATTTTGACATTTTCAATCAAAAAATGCTAAAAAAAAATTAAAATCTCTTTGAGGGTCGGTCACAATAAAAAAACGACAAAATCTCTTTGAGGGTCGGTCACGGTCAAAATTGTTCATTTTCTTGAATTAACGCCCGTAGGTTTCTAACTTTAGAATTAACCTCCTTTTTCAATTCGTATTCGTTACCTAATTCTTTTCGTATTCGTTCTACGATAGTATACAACGGAACAAACACACTTACGTCGCTGGGAAATGTAAGAGAGTTTCGAATAGAATTCTGAATTCTCTTGATGAGCGCGTATTTCTTTGGCAGCATATACTTGTTAGTGCTAACTCCGTATTCTATATCCTGAAAATCTGACTTGATTTGATCAGGATTTAAACCATCTGATAGTTTGATATCCTGATTTTTCAATTTTGCAATTTCATCAATAATGCTATTCATATTTTCATAATTCATACTCTATAACAATGATATACTTCTAAATGAAAACTATGACATATCAGACATAAATGAAATGAATTTTTTGTCCGGTCTTTTTTGAAATCGCCGTTTTGGTTATCCCCTCTGCAACGAATCGTACAGAAGATGGACAAATATCGAAGTGCCTACTGGCGCTAGCTATCTATTGAAATATTTTTTCTTCATTAGTTGACGTATTCAAAGATTTTACTGGTCTCGCTCGCTTCGAGTATTTCCCAGTCCCCCCTCGTTTGGTATTCTCACTTTGAGTAACAGCCTGCAGATTTGATAAGGAATTATTCCTTGGATTAGAATCCTTGTGATCAATAACAGAATCATATTCGATCAATCCATAAAAGCATTCAAATACGAAACGATGATTGAGATAAAATTTCTTTCCAGCGCCGAACTTCAAATACCACATACCATTATCAGAACCAACTGGTTTCTTCAGTCTACGGTTTCTTACAACACCATCACGGGATGCTTCATAATTTGTGATCACAGGGTGTAGTCTGAATTCTTGGTTCATTCGTATACTAAATACTATTTGTCTAATTCATTGTTTGGTCTAATGATTACATCACTGGAAAATCTTTCAATGTAGTCTTGAGGGGTTCTTATGATTTTATCCTTGATACTGACAGTGTCCTTGACAGAGTCAATGTCAGGGACTTTTTCAGGGTAAAAATTTCTAATTGATTTTCCATTTTTGATTCTTTTATCATAATAACGCTTCAACTCCCTGTATCGCTTTCCACCACAGCGTAGACACAACTGTGATTTTCCCCTGACTCCAACCCCACATAGTATGCAAGGTAACGGACCAAGACTTCCACGACGAAAGCTTTGCATATGATACCCACAGAACTCACTTCTGCATGATTTGTTACACGGGGTTGTTGATCCAATCATGAGCCACTTGCAGTGATTCATTATACATAAATCTTTTATTTAAATGCTTGTTTTAATTATAGTATGGAGGAGTTCAAGAGATTATCAAAAATTACGCCTTCGAAAAATGCTAAATTCAATCTCGATAGAGTCTCTGATACACCAAAACGTCTAATCGGTGACAGAACTATACTAAGTAAAATCAAGGAGTGTTTTAATGAATTCTACCGAGACGGTGCAGCATACTGTTGGTCGACATTTCGAATTATACACGAGGATGTCAATGTACCGAACATCGATGCTACCATGAATGATGAAAGAGCAGCGGAGGTGATTTTACATCTTGGCTGGAAATCCAAGAGTAAATTGCAACAGAAGTATTTTTTCAGAATAAAATTCATTATCGAAGTCGAGGGCAAATGGATTATCAAGGATAAATTTGAACCGATCCTCAAGGATAAAAAAACAATCACGCTGAGTAGAGATTCCAAACCAGGAATTCTAACTGGAATCGACAAACCATACTACGAGAGATCTTATCCTGTAACAGCAATCGTTTATGGGTTATATCCGTTAAATGATAAACCCGATATCGCAAAACTAGCTCCTATGAAGTATTCTAGTTCACTGAATTGTGTGGCAACACGGGTAATGGAACACTTCACAAATGCATCCCGAGGAAATAAACTAACTGATCTGCGACGTAGGAAAATAACCGAATGGGAACTGACAGTGAAACAGCACGGTGCAAAGATTTCTGATATAGCTAAATTAGAAGCATCATTAAGATTCCCAATAACCGTTATGACGATAACCGGAGAAGTTTTATACGAACCGAAATATAACAAAAATGGAACTCCAATACAAATTATTGATCATAACGAACACGCGTGGACACCTGCAGTAACCATATTTCCACGAGAACGAACCGTGAAATATATCCCCGAAGAATTCGTCGGGAATGTTTTTTATAATGAGAGATTATTCGATGCTATTCATGCGTTGTGTAAAGAGGACCCTGTGTCAGTATGGTTACTTAGAAGTGATGAAGATCCCGAATCAGGATTTGATCAATTTGTAAGACCAAATAGTGAATTATATCGCGTTGAAGAATTAGATAACAGAATG
Source organism: Unio delphinus (assembly GCA_029339505.1). Lineage (NCBI taxonomy): Eukaryota > Metazoa > Mollusca > Bivalvia > Unionida > Unionidae > Unio > Unio delphinus. The sequence continues at coordinate 5,380,166 of JAQISU010000057.1, read as the reverse complement.
AGAAAATTCGCTAGTGATTTTTCACCGGAGAGTTTTCATGAAAAACTACTCACGGATAGTTTTACTATTCCATCAGTGGTAGCTCACTTCGCAAGAGAAAAAAACTCGTGGCGTCCAACACGAAGTGATTTTCTCGAGGATGTTAAATTGAGTTGCGTCGAATTTAGTCATGGAGGACTGTGGAATACGAAATACTCACGTGATGGTATGATTTCAATTGATATGTTATCCTGGAAGTTTCCTCGGGTATGGAGAAGCCGCTGAATACTTTAAACGATTTGGACACCCCACGCATGAAATGACTCGTGTTGCGATTAATGGGCCATTACCCGATTTTGATTTAACCGGATTCGCTCGTGTGATATCATTCGACTTCGCTACAGGTTCACATCCGTGTAGTTATCTTTGGCTCGGTAGACATATGTCTGAAAAGGCCTGGATGCCAATAGTGTTACTACGATATATGATTGATTGTGAGATGTTACAATCGTTGATTGTTTCCGAAGCTATTATATGCTATCGAGCTCAGAAAGAAGTTTGGCTACCACAACCCGATCTAGATCGTATAATTAGCGAACAGCGAAAACAGTTTCCAGATTTCAGCGAGGATGAAGTCATGAATTGGTCTAAGAAGTTATTTGAAAGTAAAAAAGAACAAGCAAAAGATTTTGGACGAAGAATAATCGGTAAATTTACCCAGGGTGGAAAATACGACAACGCAAAAAATTCTTCGCGGTTGATCATAGACGTCGCTGAATACGATTTTATTGTAACGGATTTAACGAAACATGGAAAACTTGTAAATCGTAAAGACGCTTTTCTATCCAATGGTGAGAAATTGGGTACGGTTGTTACCTACTCTGATGGATATAATTCCTAGTACACACATCTGAGAAGTTCTATGCTAGCTTATGCTTCTATCAATTTATTTTCGATGATAAATAGATTTCCTAATAACGCAGTTAGAGTAGCCACTGATTCTATTTATATCCACGAGAAATACAAATCAGATGTAGCTAAATTCACAGATCCCGAGGAAGCGTGGGGACGTTGGCGATTAAAAAAGGAAAAACTACATGAGTATTGTGAATCGGCAGATGTTACCATGGATGATAAATATCTTTCATGTAACCGTATTGAAATTCAATCAGAATTTTCTAATGCACCACCGGTATCTGATCCAATATGTAGATATAAGACAGTTTATTTAAACGGTTGTGGTGGGTCAGGAAAGACGACTCGTGCAATTGAATTATTTCGTTTGAAGTCCAACATGATTGTGCTAACACCGACTCACAGACTCGCCAGAGAGATGATACAGCGAGGGGTAAATGCCTGTACTTATCATAGTTTTTTTCGATGGAAAGGCGATGAATGGACCCCTGATCGAATGGGCGATAAATTCATTCCTGAAATCATGATTTGGGATGAAATATGCACAGTGTCATTAGATGTACTACAAACATTCCTCGAGTGGTTGTTAAATAAAAACACAAAAGTCGTCATGTGCGGTGATCACGGCCAACCACCACCATTTGTCGGTGCATCCCACATGAGTGGTTAAAGGGTTTTGTAGACTACTATGAAGAAATTGATACCGACCATAGATCACTTGATGAACGATTACGCGAGTTTAAAGCGCTAATTAGACTACAACCGGATAGAATCCAGTGTGAAATAGCGCGTGAAGTGATTTCAGAAACCCCAATGAATGATTTCTGGGAAGCGTGGAAACCAAATGATTTGATAGTAGCAAGTAGAAAAATAGTCAGAGACACACTTCAGATGAAGTTATTTGAATTGCATAAAGAAAAATTTGCAACACTTCCAGTACCGTTGTGTTATAGGCCATCGGATACACGAAAACAGAATATCGAAGTTGACATTCCTGGACAACAACAAAAGCAGAATTTAGTGTTAAATGATATTGTGCTGGTTGATATCAGCGTCGTTGAAGATGCATTGCGTGCTAATAAATCCCCATGGACGCTAGGATACGCAGCGACGATACACTCTTCACAAGGATTGACTATATCGGATACAATTGTTTGGATGGTAGATAATCGCATCGAATGGTCGAATTTAGTCTATCTCGCAGTATCCAGAGTACGAAAAATAAATCAGCTTCGAAGAATTGTCCTGACAGAGTCAGGTGATGATGAAATCATTGGTGGCGATGATGACACTTCAATCAGCGCCGACAACATCAAGGATATAATCAGAAAAAAACTCTCTGGTTATAAACAACAGGATAAAAAAAATAATAGAGAATTTGATATTGATGCTGAATTAATAATTACGCTGAAGCAACAACAGAATAATCACTGCGCGAGTTGCAATTGTATAATGCGTTGGCAGTATTCGGATAAAGATCCTCGCCAATTTACCGTAGACAGAAAAAATAACAATCTCGGTCATGTCAGAAACAATGTGATGTTGACCTGTCTTGAGTGTAATAGACGCCGGGGTGCCAGCACAATGCCTCTGGGGGAGCTGCTAGTTAAGACCACGCGGTGGTAATTGAGTATCCTCGGGAATTACCTGTAGTTGTTGTCGAGTAAATCCTCGCTGAGGGGCAGTTGAATCCAGTGTATAGATTGCTGGTCTACCAGTTGATCGTGTTATGCCGGATATCTTGTGTGCAGTGACACTCCAAATAGGATCAGTAGCCCTTTTTGTGCCACCTTCCAGCTCTCCTGGTTCGTATAAATACCTAACAGTGACATTACTACCAAGAATTGGTTCTTTGAAATCTTTTTGTGAAATCCCTTGAATCCCCATTTTAGGTATAGACTTCTTTTTAATCGCGTTGACAGGTTTCATGTTGATCGTTCTAGTAATCTCGTTATTCAGTGCGATAATCACAGCTGGTAACCTTTTGACTCATTCACGGGATCGCTTTTCTTGGATGAATTCTTTTGCGTATTGATATCCAAATAACCGCTCAGCAATCGTCCGATTAAACCGTTCAACAATTGCCTGATCGCGATGTAACGCAGTATGCCCCCGTCTGATGGTGACATTGTGATCTTTCATCGCTGATAAAACAGCGCCTTGAAATTCCTTGCCAGGATCAACTTGTAACAGATTTGGCCAACGCAGAGGACCTCGTTGATAAATCCTTTCAAATGCAGAAGCGACTTCAGTGGCCGATTTTGTCTTCAGCGGTTCTGCTTCTTTGTATCGACTCGCAACGTCAACTACGGTTAGCGCGTATTTGTAACCACCATCATGTGGCAGAAATAATATATCAGCCTGATGAACTTCATTAGGAGCGGTCACATCAAAATGCGAGTAATTAATCTGTTTAGGCGGTGGTAGATAAATTTGTCATAGTGCCTGTTTGGATAACCAATGAGCCGCAGTGGCCTTTTTTATGGATTGCTGATTTACCCCTCCAGTATCCTCTTGGGGAATAATAAATTGATTCCATATTATTAATTACCGGCACCTAACATCAATTTACTTTTCATAGCCGATTTTATCAAAAATGAAGCCAATTTTTCTTTGAAGGATTTATCAGGAATAGCATTTAACGTATGAATTAATTTCACATCTGCTAGATGCCTGTGTTACAGATTATTGCTTTTATAAGCAACATCATGAAGGTGACAGGCCTTATCAATGGCGTTTATCGGATACTCGCCGGATCTGGGTTGATTTTGATCATCAAGTCTGATATCTAATCGTGTTCCGGGTCCACAGTAGCTATATCCTAGAAGGTGCTTTTCTCCGGGGTACTTTGCCCATGGGGTTCCAGGGAGTTTTGCCAATTTGGCTGCGATATCACCTCCTCGTTTTTTTTAAATCGGATTTTGTAGAAATAAATCTAAATTTTTTTGTACCACATTGTACGCATTTACCAGAAAGCGCTGATCGGTTATTTCTAGTTGTAATCGTCGTCAAGTCATCTGTGCCAGTACGCGTTTTACACTTCACACAATATAGATCCAGCAATACCAAACTCTATCCGGATGATTATAATCGGGCCATCTGGATCCGGTAAAACGCAATTGTTGCTCAATTTAATAATGAGATGGATGAAGTGGGATAAGCTGTATTTAATTGCCCCTAGCGTAGATGATCAACAATGTTATGAAGTGCTAAAAGATTTTAACGACAGCGCGGTAGAAAAATCCGGCGAGGGTATTATTGAGTTTATAACCGATATCGATGAAGCACCAAGCATTGATGATATTGATGTAGATATTAACAATTTAGTCGTATACGATGATGTAATGTTAGATAAACAAAAAAATCCTGCTAGGATCTTTTCCAGAGGCAGGCATAAAAACACTGACGTGATATATGTCACTCAACGCTACACTCAGATTCCAAAAGTGATCAGAGATAACTGCAATGTTCTTGCTGTATTCAACGGAGTTGATACTCATACTCTTAGAAATATTTGGCAGACATGGTGCTGCGGTGATATGGATCATAATCAATTTAGAAATTTCTTTAGTAATGCTCAGTCAACCCCGTACGGATTCGCAACAATAAACTTACATGATCCTCGGACACGATATCGTATCGGACTAGATCAAATATTCGGTTAAACTCGTAAAAAAATTATTAACCCAGAACTGAAAGCTCTAGCAGCAGAGAGGGTGGATGACAACGACGCTGGCGTAGACGAGTAAGCGTTGGTTGTCGACGCTTTTTTACGATTCGACGCTTTCTTTGGTTGTTTTGTGCGTTGGTTGTCGACGCTTTTGTTCGATTCGACGCTTAAGTTCGGTTGTAGGGTTCACCCTCTCTGCTGCTCAAAGTGAGACTAGACTTTTTCAACTCGTTGATGGTACATGTATGAGTTAATTGTTCAGTGTAGTCTTTTTGATAAAAATAGAACTCCTACAACTCAAACAACATCCTTAGTCAATTCTACAAAAAAGTGCAGAATGCTTAGTTCATCTGACTGCCAATCACTTAACCCAGGAGAGACAATGGTACAGCTTTAATTATTGGTTCTACAAAAATTAATGGAATCAAAACAAAGGGGCTAATGATGACAGATAAAAATAATAATGAGGACTTTCTAATCTTTAGAAGCTCTAAGTACCTTACACAGCTATAATGATAATAAAAAACAAAACACCATGAAATTAGAAAACATAAAAAATGTTCTGTAAGATGTGAGGTCTTTGCTTAAAACCTTGAATTACTATTGTGTTCTGCAAGATGTGAGGTCTATATTCAATACTCTGAAGACAGCTGTAAAGACACTAAGAGAGGAAAAAATAAATGATGTAACTGATACAGCATTCAACATTCTCACATCTTCGAGAACAATAGTAGTTAAGAGTATTGAACATGTACCTCACATCTTACAGAACAATAGTAATTCAGAGTACATGTATTCAAAATGAACTGCACATCTTACAGAACAATAGTAATTCAGAGTACATGTATTCAAAATGAACTGCACATCTTACAGAACAATTGTAATTCAGAGTACATGTATTCAAAATGAACTGCACATCTTACAGAACAATAGTAATGCAGAGAACATGTATTCAAAATGAACTGCACATCTTACAAAACAATAGTAATTCAGAGTACATGTATTCAAAATGAACTGCACATCTTACAGGACAATAGTAATGCAGAGAACATGTATTCAAAATGAACTGCACATCTTACAAAACAATAGTAATTCAGAGTACATGTATTCAAAATGAACTGCACATCTTACAGGACAATAGTAATGCAGAGAACATGTATTCAAAATGAACTGCACATCTTACAAAACAATAGTAATTCAGAGTACATGTATTCAAAATGTACCTCACATCTTACAGAACAATAGTAATTCATAGTACATGTATTCAAAATGAACTGCACATCTTACAGAACAATAGTAATTCAGAGTACATGTATTCAAAATGAACTGCACATCTTACAGAACAATAGTAATTCAGAGTACATGTATTCAAAATGAACTGCACATCTTACAGAACAATAGTAATTCATAGTACATGTATTCAAAATGAACTGCACATCTTATGGAACAATAGTAGTTTAGAGTTAATGTATTCAACATGGACCTCACATCTTACAGAACAATAATAGTTAAGAGTATTTAATATAGACCTCACATCTTACAGAACAATAGTAGTTAAGAGTATTGAACACAGACCTCGCATCTTACAGAACAATAGTAATTCAGAGTATTGAGCATGTACTGCACATCTTATAGAACAATAGTAATTCAGAAAGGTATGAAATAAAGTTAGTGATGATCATAAAATCAAAGATGATTGTAAAAGTTTTCTTTTACCCTCTTTCCTCTACATTTCCAAGCAATATAATGGTGTCTAGCATACCTCCTCGTGTCAATGCACAAATGAAACCAGTAAATGAAACACTTATTGATCTTTCTAACTAAAAAATCACTCCAAGCACCTTATCAAGGTAGAATAATAGGATCTGTATTTGTAGATTTCAGGAAAGCTTTTGGCATGGTGGATCATGAAATCCTTTTGAAGAAACTGAAGATTTACCAATGTGATGAAAGCACAATCATATGGTTTACTTCATACATATGTGAGAGAATACTTCATGTTTATATAAATAATATTGTGCTGTCTGAACCTGGAACACTCAAATATAGAGACCCACAAAGATAAATTTTAGATTCATTAATATTTATTTTATTTAATAATGACCTACCAATATTTACTGTTTTATCAATTTTATCAAAAGATCACAATGGAGATGACAACATTGTCAAACATCGAAAACACAAAAGCATATACTGGAAATTGCTGTACAGGATGCCCTAAACAAACTGGAAATATGGCGCAAATGCAAATTGCATGGTGGTAAATACTGGCAAAACTAAAATATTAGTTATCTCAATAAAGAATAATAGAACAAATGTTTATAGCGATGAACTTTATTTGACTGGAAGGATACAAATTTGCAAATGATCTGTTATGACAGACTACTTGATTGTTCTGGTAGATAATAACCTATCATAGACTGAACATATCAAACATTTCAGATGTTCTTGTTGTAGGGTTTAACGCCATTTTTCAGCACGCGATAATCTATACATGGCGGCCAGTATTAATGGTGGAGGTTGAACCCATTAAAATCCCTGGAAAGAACAACCGACCAAAGAGAAGCTACTGGGAATCTTTCTCACATACCCACATTTGCCGAATCTGAGACTCGAACCCACGCAGACAGAGGTGAGATGGCAGTAATCCGTAACGGAGAGCACTTTAGACCACTCGGCCACTCGGGGCCCCCAAACATATCAGTAAAAAAGTCAATTTAAGTTTATGACTTCTCAGTAGGATAATAAATTTGCTCCATGATAGGCACAGAAAACGTTTTGATAACAGTTACATTCAATATGTTTCAGACCTCTGTAATTAGCTATAGGACAATTCAAATGACAAAAACATAGCAAATCTAGCACATCTTCAAAATAAAGCATTTGGGCTAATATCAATCAAACAAAAAGCTAGGAAGATTTAGATTGTTAGTTAAAAATATTACCTATTGATGACCAAACATGGCTCGATACTGCCAAACTAACGTACACGATATCCAATAAAAGTGTTCCTGAATATTTACAATAACTTTTCCATTATAGGCTACTTTGGTAAAACTCCCCACCTACGATCTATGTCTACCAAACAGTATAAAATTTCCAAACCAAATAAAGAATTATTCAAAAAAGATTCCAATACTGCTCTGGAATAGTATTCCAATTGAGATTAGAAATGCTAACTCTATTTCCTACTTCCAAAACCAATATATCCAGTGGCTTCAGATATACTGTTTAAATTAGAATGAAAACAATTGTAATTTACAAGTTCCTTTGTAAGAGGGCTTCAAAGTAGATTAGCTCTTGCACCAATTATGTTACCCTCTTTAAATAAAGTCATTATTAGATAGATAGATAGATAGAAAGATAGATAGATATACAGACAGACAGACAGACAGACAGACAGACAGATTACTGTACTGTTTATTCCATGCTGTGAAGTATAAGTATCCCCCTCCGAATACAATGTCCCCCAAATAGCTTCCATAACCTTCATAAAGCACATTTTGGAAGCTACCATTGGTATATATGCTTAATATTTGATCATTCCAGTTTGTCCAGTACAGGATATTGGCTGAAATAAAATAGTTATTTATATACAAAATAAAACAGCAAATACCACTCCATTATGGATTTAATGGTATCAGCAATATTGAATCATGAGGGTGCTGGTAGTATACACAATGTTATGGCCAGTGGCAATCACTAAGTAAAGCGAAACAATGATTTACTGTAAATAACTTTAAATGCTACAATTGACTTATAGTAGTTAGTCATTCATTTAGTGTGTTCCTGCACTTAATTTGATATGCTAACTAGGTTATCGAATGGCTGCTGCTTCACTGCTCGGAACGCTATATATCTGTAGTACTTTACTTTCTTTTGTGTTAAAATTGTCTTCTTTCATTTAATTTAATCAATATGAAAGAAGATTGAAACTCAAAATAGAAGCAAATTAACAAATTTCCAGAAGGATTGTCATTTTGATGTGGGGCACTATGAAGGGATCTGAAGAGTTCATTCCCTTTTTCAGTACAGTTTCCTGGAGCTAATCGTAAACTTTGTTGCAACATTCATATGTGTATTTGTATGCAATTTACAAAAAATATAAGCATAGCATGAATGCTGTATATTGCATATACTGTTTGTTGTACAATCGTTTCATTAAAATGAAACCTGGCAGAATAGTTTCCTTTAATGAAATATGTATCAATGATACAACACACAAACACACAGATCTCTCTCTCTCTCTCTCTCTCTCTCTCTCTCTCTCTCTCTCTCTCTCTCTCTCTCTCTCTCTATATATATATATATATATATATATATATATATGTGTGTTTGTGTGTGTCTGTGTGTGCCCATTTTATCACTTCATTAACTTATATTGTCCAAATTGTTCAATATTTTGCAATACTGACCACCTTAAAATACTGACCACCTTAAAATGTCTCAAAAGAGTATAGTGCATTAGATACTACTCTGTACAAAATATGTACACTCTTATAACAAACCCTTAGGTTTTAGTTTGTTAGATTTATTTGTGGATGAACTAAAGAAGATGTTTTGTCTATTTGAATGTAGAGATGATAGAGTGAATGACATGGACAAGTGAACAGAGTCAAAAAAGAAACTTGTCAAAAAAGCAAACGAATGAACATGATATTTACAATGGCCACAACAAAAGTGAGAAATGCAGTAATTGATAATACCAGTCTGATCATTGAAACAGTTTGTTTAGGAGAAATATTAGTAACATTTTGCAAATAGAATTCTTCAGACTATGAAAGTTGCTCTCTAAGGTCTAAAATATAGCATAGTAAAACATATCGAGGCCAAGGGCTATTGCATATTTATTTTTTATCCTGAAGTCTTAGGTACAATAACAAAGTGAGTATATAATAAACAGGTTACTGCACTTGTTTGGGAAAATATGTTGTCATTATCTTTAGCTAAATTTTGTATATGTGTATAGGTTTTATTTTAAGATATTGAGAATGACAAAATATAGGCTCTATAAATACCTCTGATCAAATTACTAATGATAATGTTAGTAGTAGCAGATATCTGGACAAGTTTGACAGTGTTTCGATTGGACAGGTCAGTTCGGTAAGATCTTAGAAAAGTTAAGTAAATTCCAATTAGATGGATTAGATCAGGTGGGTTAATTTAATATGTGTGATTGTTATGTATATTTAATTTAATTTCATTGTTTGTTTGTTATTTTTAATTTTTGTTATTCCATTACATGTTATTGTAATGTACCTTTTCTAATCTTGATTTGACAACATTGTCCTAAAATTCAGTTCAGTTCTGTTTGACCTGATGGTTTTTGGTAAATAACTAATAATAGAAACACTGTATGTAGTTTCTGAACATGGTTCAGAACCAGTGATAGTTTGGTAAACAAATTTATTTTATTATTATCTTTAATTATTTCTCAGAATAACAATTATTAAGTTCTGTCAAGGCCATACCTGGATGACGTGATCATTATCAATCAACAAACATCCATTGTTTCTGGAAAGATGAACTCTTGAACTCCATATGGGTATCTGTTTTGCAGTGCAGTTAATCTTATTACTGTTGTCTTTATAGAGATTAGTCAGTCAGGCACCAAACATATGTTGTGACCAGTTTGAGTTGAAAATTTGTTTTATTGAATTTCAAGTGATTCTTTTCCTTGGAAATACATAAGTGCTTCTACAAAATTCTTGGATAATAACATTTATTGGAAGTTATCCTGAATTCAAAATTGGAATAATATTTTCTGTGATTGAACAAGAGACTGTTGACACTGAGGCACTTCCGTGACCATTAATGACATCATCATTTGGGAATAGTGCAGATTAGTTGTGTAAGATGCTGCAGATGGACAATCATTACTGTGAAAATGATAATTGAAGAATCTCAATTCAAAAGTATTCTCCATGGTACAGTAATGTTAAGGACCATCTTTGCACTGCTAAAAGAATGCAGTAAGGTTGAGAAGATAATGGCTCTCCACAAGGCTTACTATACCTATGCAAATCAATGAAGCTGTTAAGTAAGCTGTCACAAATACAGTTCATGCAGCAAAACCAGCCTACTACAGTACTAAGATCACTGAAATTTCAAACTGCACCATTTTGAACATTTTGTCAGTGATAGTCTCAGATTAAAGATAAACTTGACAACACTATTTCAATAGATTCAACGTCAGAGTACATACAGCATTTAACAGCATTTGAACCTCTCTCTAATGGATTTGGTACATACAATTGTGATGAAGAGCACCCTAAAGTCATGTGAACTCGATCCAATTCTGACATCCCTGTTGCATGATCAGTGTCACCAATACGTCTCTTTTATTAGAAGAAATGCTAACATTTTTTCAAAACTGTTATTGCAAAACATCTGTTGAAGAAACTGCCACTTGATCTTAACTAGTTAAAGAACTACTGCACTAAATCTAACCGTCTCAGTCATGTCGAATATCTATAAGAAACACGACAAAAATGAACATTGTTATCAATGAGACCCTTCTCACAGTAATAGAGATCAATCAAGCATGCATCAGATGCTGGGATAATTGTCCCAGCATAGTCGATCCCACAAATGACATTATCAGCCAGATCAACATCTTCATACCCAGAACAGTGCAGATCAATTCCAATGATAAACATAGTTCAAGCTGAGTCTCATAGACCTATTATAGACCAGAATCAAGTCCACTCCTGGAATCAACAGCTTAACAGCATAACCTCTGCCAATCTATTTGCCCTGCAAAAGTTTCCGCCAAATTATAAATGAATATAGATGAATTCTGGTTGTGACTTACTATGACATCATGGTCAATGTTTATCAAAGTAACACTTTGACCACAGATAGTATGAAATCTGACCACAGATAGTATGAAAAACAGAATCTCACCTTTATAATCAATTGCCAGCCCATATGGACTACTTATAGTATTGGAAACAACCTTCACAGTGTTCGTTCCATCCATATTTGCTTTATAAATGTATCCATTGGAACCACCCAATGTCCAGAACATGCGTCTGTCAAAGAAATTACATGAACATGATAAAATGAAAATTAAAAGTCAAAGTTGAAGGCAAAATATTTGTTGATTTACTCCTTTAAAGTGATGGAAATTATGTATTTACCTGCATTCATTTTGAAATAAATCTTTGGTAAACTTAGTTGATTGCCGCAAGATGACATAGCCACTCTTTTGGTGGGGTTATCGTGATTGTCTGCAAATGAGTTGTAAATGCTGATGAATAGATATGACAACCAAGAGTTAAATTCATACCATACAGGGATTGTGAAAAGTAACCATTTTAATAGCTCTCCCCCACTATGTTCACATGCTAATGGAGTATGTACTAATGTAACAAAGGGTTTTCAGGAGTCTAATTTATCTAAACGTTTGTAGCCATACCCTTGTTGTGGATGAAGAACTATGTCAAACACCCTGTCAACACCATGTATAAGCTTTCTGGAATGGCGACCATTGCTGGACAACACACCTATGTATCCTTTCTGGATGACAACAGACAGACTCCTTGCAGGTGCAGTGAAGAAAATATTCCCCGTTGAGAAGTCAATAGCTATTTGTTCAGGATATATGTCATTAGGATCTATTAAAAAAAAATTAACATTATGGCTTTAAGGTTATACCTATATTGTTCAGCTGATGTCTGTTTTATGTATTCATTTTTGAAATAAATTATTTACAGGCAGTGTAAAACTAATAATTTATGAATACCGCCATTTTTGAAATAAATTATTTACAGGCAGTGTAAAACTAATAAATGATGAATACTGTCATTTTTAAAATAAATTATTTACAGGCATTGTAAAACTAATAATTTATGAATAACGCCATTTGTGAAATAAATTATTTACAGGCAGTGTAAAACTAATAATTTATGAATACCGTCATTTTTTAAATAAATTATTTACAGGCAGTGTAAAAATAATAAATGATGAATACTGTCATTTGTTAGTCTGCCTGTTTTTGAGACTTAATAGAATCATGTCCATTTTCCTACGTGTTGATGAACAACAACTCATTAGTGCTCACTTTTATCCAATATTTTTAACTGCTTAATATGGGTTTGTGATTGATAATTGGTACAAAAAAAGGGATAGTGAAGATAACTGGACAGGTACACAATAGGGTTAGTGATAGATAATTGGTACAAATTAATGGTTAGTGAAAATAACTGGACATGTACACAATAAGGATAGTGATTGATTATTGCTACACATTATGGGCTAGTGATAGATAATTGTTACCAAAACAATAGTGAAGATATTTGTTACAAAATAAGGGTTTGTTAAATAATTGGAACAAAGGGTTTGTGTGAGATAATTTGAATAAAATAAGGGTTCAGGTTAGATAATTATTAAATAATAATAATAATAATAATAATAATAATAATAATAATAATAATAATAATAATGCTTTATTTAAAGAGGGTAACTCATTAGTCAAGGACTGTTCTCCCTTGAGGCCCTCTTATGGAGAGTATAACAATGCACATTATATGAAGATAGCAATAATCACTGATTGTTTTAACATGTTTAGTATTAACATATTAAATTCCAGTATATATTAGAAATACATAGATGCTTATGATATCTCTTCTTAAATACTCTAATATTTTCAGCAGATTTTACATGTAGTGGAAGCTTGTTTCACAGAACTGTACCATATAATTGGAAGCTCTTTTTAAATTGCTCTGTACTGGAGTTTTGAGCTAAAAGGTTTCCATGTGATATTGATATCAGTTGGTATTGTGTTCAAAAAGGCCTGAATAAGTCCTGAAGATACTCTAGTGCAGTTCCACGCAGACATTTATATAAAAGAACTGCCTTGTGAAAATCTATCCTGTCATATATTGTGAACCTTTTATGAATTCCGTAAATGATGTTTTTAAGGGAAGATCAATAGATGGATCTAACATTATGCATGCTGCTCACAATAATCCATTGTTGGAAGAATATATGACTTGTAGTATAGGTTGCACATTTCCATAGGTAAATATTTCTTGATTCTGCTGAGTAGGGAGATTTTGTTTTACCTTCATTAATTACCATCCTATTTTGTTGTGCAATGTTTTAGACTCTAATAAGGTCTGAGTTTAATCTTGTTTGGTTAACTTCAGTATCAGAACTATATATTTAAGTTTGCATTGTGTGCAAACAATCTATATTTGTGGATTCATTATTTAAAGGAAGAGGAGAGGACCCAAAACTGAGCATTGAGGGACCCCTGAATAAATAGTGTGAGTTTGAGAACTAATACTACCAATGCTTAATTGTTGAGACGTTTGGTTTAGGTGTGATCTAATTTGACCCAGTTTTAAGAAGGATTGTTGAACCTGTAACAGTTCAACTTTTGCAGCTGAATTTCATGATCAACAAGATCAATGGCTTTCTTGAAGTAAAAGTAAACAATCCCAGTAGTATGTCCATTATCCATTCCCTTTAGACAAAGATCAATTAATGTGATAAGTTCTGTTTGGCATGAGTGGTATTTTCTCAATCCTGATTGCTCTTTACGAAAGGTTATAGACAGGAATGGATACATGCTTTTCAAAACCGTTTTACTATACAGGAATAATTATACATTATGGATAAATAATTCCTTCAAAAAGGGAATTTTTATAGATAATTTGTACAAAATATGGATCGATAATTTGTACAAAATAAGGGTATGGGGTAGATAATTTGTGCAAACAATGGGTTAAGGATAGATAATTTAAATAAAATAATGATTATGGATAGATAATTTGTACAAACTAAGAGTTATGGAAAGATAATTTGCACAAAATAAGGTTTAGAGAGAGATAATTTATATTAAATAAGGGTTAGGCGTAGATAATTTGTGCCAAATAACGTTTACAGATAATTTGTATGAACAAAAGGGTTATGGATAAATAATTTGAACAAAATATGAGTTAGGGATAGATAATTTGTATAAAATAAGGGTTATGGGTAGATAATTCATACAAACAAAGTGTTAGGGATATATAATTGGTACAATAAGGATGCAGGACAGATAATCAGTGTACTAAAAGTATTTTATGAGATGGCATATGTTGCTGTGCCTTTGGATTGATGTTTCAAAACACACATCATATTTTGTGAACATTTTAAAATAAAAGCATGTGTATGTGTATGCATGTATGTGCGTGTGTGTGATTTGGATATTTAAGGTAGCTTTAACAATATTTCAGTCATGTCACTACTGACGTGTGGCAGTTTAAAGTGATGTTAAGCACTGAGGCATCATGCCATGTAGCATGATGTCCCACCCAGTCACGTTATCCTGACACCAGGCCAATCAGTCTTAACACTAACCTTTTAATGTTGAGTGCCTGGCAAGGCATCTGTTAGTACCATTTTATAAGTCTTTGGTATGACTCGGCCAGGCTGCGAAGCTACAATCTCCTGTATTCAAGGTGAAATGCATATTTAAATATTGCATTTACATATTCATGATAGTATGTCTTCTACACATTCATGATAAAATGTGTCATGTTAATATTAATGTTAAGAATAAATAAAACTTTACTTTAATATTGTAGTCTTTTATTAAGGAAGGGATAACTGGGAAATGTTCTTCTTTCTCTATCAACATCATAAATCGTGCATTTACCACAACTTGTATGTGTGCATGTGTGGGTGTGGGTGTAAGTCCCAACCCTCAGGATCCAGCCCAAAGAGAGGGGTACAAATTCCAAAACTGTCACAAATCTATATACCCACCACATTTTCTACCCCAAAGTTTTGAGCATGCATCTGGAAAGCTCCAACCATCAAAGTGGATTGAAATTCTGAAAATTGAAAAAGCGTTGTGCACATTAACTGATTACCACCATCCCTGAACCACCCCGGTGGCCTAGTCGTTAAAGCAATTATTGCTGTAGAAGCGGGAGGTCGTTGGTTCGATACCCGGCCGAGTCATACCAAAGACTTACAAAAATGGTACTAACTACGGCCTCACTTAACGCTCAGCATTAAAATGTTAGAGTCAGGACTGGTCGGCCTGGTGTCAGCATAATGTGACTGGGTGATACGTCATGCTACATGTCTGCGACATGATGCCCCAGTGCTGGACATCACCATAAACTGCCTCACTGCAGACGCATAGCAATATAACTGAAAAATTGTTAAAGCTACGTTAAAAATCCTAATCAAACAAAAAACAAACAAACCACCATCCCTGTCATTTTCCAAGGTTAAACTGTTCTAACACCGGTATTACACGTAAACGTACAGGTAAATATCATTGAAAATCACGAGGAAAAATGCATTTTACTTACAAATATCTACAAGCACTTCTTCTTTCGACCCATTTAGAAAAGCAGTTGTAATAACGTTGTTTGATTGGTCAAACGAACCCCAGAAAAGCTTCTTAAATCTTGGGTCATAGGCTATGCCTGCCGGACTTTTAGTGTATAAGACATCGATTCCATAGATATTGTAAGTAGAAAGGTCCAGCTGGTATATTCTATGATGCGTCCAATCACTCACAAGCAAAAATTTCTCACTAACAGGATCTGAAAATATATTTACATTACAACCTTATTCTGTGTGTGTGTGTGTGTGTGTGTGTGTGTGTGTGTGTGTAGGTATGTGTTGTTGTGTATATTTCTTTTGTACTGTTTTCATTTTTTCATGCTTGATTGTTCTGTTATGTTAGTCAAAAATCAAGTTTCTCTCTGACCAGTGATGTTTATTTTGTAATCAATGTAATACATAGCTAATATTTCTCTATGAATTTAGATTAAATATTCAGAAAATTAACTTTAAATATGTTAACTAACAGTTTGATTTAAGAAACAGTCTTGATTTTCACTTTAAAATGTTCCAGAAAAGAAATATGTCAATTAAGTTAATCATTGCCAGAAAATGGTCATTGTAACCTAGGTCAAGTGGGGAGGTATATAATTTGTTAACTTAAGGATTATTCATTCTTGTTATAACACCCGAAGTCGAATCAGTTGTATTATTATGCTCAGTTTTATTTGGGAGGGGGTTGTTGTAAATTTATTTATTCAAAATATAATTCACTGAATTAAACAAATATTCAACAATATTCTTGGATTAAAACATTAATCTGGAAATATAATGAATTCAAACAAGGAATTTTGGAGATTATATTACTGATACCTCAAATGACTTTTAATATATCACCACATTCCAAGTCATTCGTACATTAGCACTTTCAAGGTTAAATCAATCTTATCAGCACATTCAATATTAGAACTTATTTTGAACACAACTGGAATTCAATTGGAGCTTATCTGAAACATGACTGGAATTCAATTGGAACTTATTTGGAACACGACTGCAATTCAATTGGAATGTATTTGGAACACGACTGGAATTTAATTGGAACGTGTTTGGAACACGACTGGAATCCAGTTGGAACTTCATACATGTGAACATGTATTTTTAGGTATCTGGGATTTAATTCACAATATTTAAGTTCCTTTTTAGGGAAACGAATTATTTGTGAAATTTGTTGGTTTTTCTTCTTTCGGTTACTTAGTTTAAAATTATAGATTTGTAACAGTGTGTATATGTGTGTCTGTGTGTGTATGCATGCGTGCAGAAGTGTGTGTGGGTATGTGTGTGTAAGTATGTATGCATATTTAATAATAGATAAGCACAATATGGTGCTGAGTAAAATCAAGGCTGTAAACAAATATAAGATATGCAGCTTTATATTGTAAAATAATTTGTAAAATCCACGAAATACAATTATATCACATTTTTTAAAATATATGCATCTCCTTCTTAGAATGTCTAAGATATTACCTTGTGATATATGACCAACTTCCTCTGCTGATGAAACAAAACTACTCTGTAACACGTTAATCGATTTGAGAAATGTGCTGCAGTATTTGTACACAGTAGAAAAACTGTGCAGATTTTTGCATCATACTGAATTTGGTCATTTAGACAGCAAAACTGTAAGTAAATTATGTTTCTCCAAGAACAATTATCCGATCACATCATGTTAGGCATATATTAGCCTTCTACCTCGTGAATTTAGCCATACACATTACTGATCCCATAACTTCGGTATAATTGTTGGTATGGGGGAGGGTAGTCAAAGGCTCGAAACCACTCTCAATTGATTGACAGTGCATCTTTTTCCCAGGCTTCTGGGTATGGAACATGAGATATAATGGTGAGCAGCTTGTGGTTTCATCTTGTCACAAAAGATTGATTATCGGTTGTCCCCAGAGAGTGCAGATCTAGGCTAATATCGCAGGATTGCGAGACGATACCTTGTGATGAACCCGGCCTATCCTGGATATGATGTTGGCCAGGATATTGAGCCTGCCAGGAATGTCTGACTCGCACATTGTTACAGAGATTGTCACACAAACATAGTAACGGCCACACCATGACACACAGGTCGGATGATTTGGTGCCCACATTTGAGGAGGCATATCACTTTACTGCCAAATTGCTGGACATGATGAAAACTGTTTTGCCTGAGAGAAAATCTTCCCAGATATGAAAGTCATTCAGGACAACCTTCATTTCCAGAATGTTGATGTGTAGAAATTGCTCTTCTGGTTCATACATGCCGCCTATGGTAGTGAAGTCTGGCAACAGGTGGGCACGCCAACTATGCATAATGGTATAAGTGCAAACCGTTATTTTCAGTTGGGACTTCCCCATCGAGACTCCCTGGGACAGGCAATCTAAGGAACACCAAGGAAGCAAGGAGGATTAAATCGTTTATGTGATTAAGAGATGGGTTGATCCAGGTGAACTGAGATGGGGCAGTATTGAGCAAGCGATGACGTCTGGAAGGGGTACATAAAATGAAATCCAAAAGGTATCAGGTCCACCACCACATTGAATGAACCAAGGAGATGCAAGAGCTCCCTCGCAGAATGACCAGTTCTATTATTTTGTTGACACACACATTAGGGAGCTAGAAAACCCAGATAAGAAAGAAGAGAAAGAAGATCATTTCTTCCCTGAAGCAGGATCAAACTTTCCATGTGCTTCTGAAGGATGTCATCCAGGTACAATGCTGCCGCTGTTGATGATGTCGATCAGAACAGTGAGACGATGTAATCCCTTATTTGAGTGAAAGGGCATGGGCTGAGTTTGAGGTCAAAGGGAAAGACTGTAAATTGATAGAATGTGTCTCAGTAAGCAAAGTGAAGATATTTGTGTGAAGCAGGGTGAATGCGGATGTGAAAATATGCATTGGTCAAGTCGAGACTAACAGCATACTCTCCCTGTCAGATGGAGTCGTAGAGCAACCTCACCATCTCTATCTTGAACTTTGGAGGAAGGATAACTAAATTAAGGTGACTCAAACTGATTATAGGCCTGAGTTTGCCATTCATATCTCGAATCAATAACAGCCCCAGTGATTGTGGTTTTCACATAATCTCCAACGCTTTCTTAAAGAGGAGTGACCAAATATCCTGTTGAAGTAAAGAATCCCTCTCCTGATCTGCTGGAACTTCAGATAAGATTGTGGAGGAAAACAGGGGAGGAGGTTGATAAACAACATTTGAAGCCTCTTCAAATAAACCTGCATCATCCAATCTTTTTGTGGGAAGTGGGAGATCTAGTGATCTCAAAAGAGATTGAAAGGCCATACACTGTACACTGACAGGATGTCTACAGGCAGTGGGGGAAGTATGTCAATGTTTGTGGTTGGGATGCTCAAATGATTTGAAGGTCTGTTTCTTTCTACATCTGAAGGAATGTCTCATAGTAGATTGTTGCCTCATGGTGCTGGATTGGGATTGGTACTGGAGTACATCATACTAGGAGGGACCCATGTGTCTGGGCCACTGAGCATTACTGAGGGGTTGAAATGCCCGTGTGGAGGGTAGCGGCAAATTGGAGTGGTAGCTCCTGAGCTGCTTGCCTCCTAGTATCTCCAAATCATCCTTCAAATATCAGCAGAGACCCAAAAGCAAGCATAGTGGAGCCAACTGCACTTGCATCCTGACAGATAATATCAAGATTACCTGAAGCTGTTAATGCAGTGGCCATATTATGGTGAGGTACTCGATTAAGGACATGATTGATTCTAGCCATTGCCTCCATATATCATTGCATCATTCAGTGATTCAAAAGATTGTCAATGAGGCCGGGTCTAATATGGAGGATACTGTCACTATGTTGCAAACCAGCTTCAACAAGGCATGGAACACATACTTATCTACTTTGTAACCAACGGAGCTGATATGTGAATGGCTGCCATGTTCTTGTTAATCGCTGGAAGGTACATATTGAAGTTGTTCGATATCAGCACTAGGTGTAGTTTGCTGTAAACTGGCTTAGTTTCGAAGAGATCCATTTAGAGTTGCCAAGGTCACCAATTGTTAATATCCTTAAGCTAGAAATACAGCATCCCTCTCTTCCGCAACATCCACAGATACCTTAACAGTGTACTCTTGGTAGGTGGAATGGGGTGGGAATCACTCCAATGCAGCTTCCTATAAATTCCCTCAATGGCAGCTTGAAAGCTGAGTTAGGTCCAATCCATAGCCGACCTTCCAACCCTACCAGTCCATCTTAGTAAGGCAGTTCATTTTTTCAATAAGAGTAAAATGTTTCCAGTAAAGTGTAACAAACATCAATGACTGCTATATTTGTAAAGCTGGAAAACATAATTAAATGTTTGATCCATTGACGATAAACATTGTGTTTAAATGAAACGTTTGTAAAGTATGCGTAGACTTTATTTACAACTAATACAGTTGCACAAACGTCAGTTCCAAACTGTATGCAGCTCAATGGCTTCTTGCTATCTCTACGACTGACATAATTCTTGGAAATTCTTTTCCATTTCACATAATGACAGCAATCATATCTCCTGGCATGAGACATAGTCAAATTGGCATGTGATGTCCAAAAAGCGTAATTGTGTCCTTTCCAGTGTTTATTCACAAGAACTTGATTACTCATTTTTTATTCTTCTGTTTTGATCATTAACACTTTTATAGAAGATTATTTTCCCTTTCGTCTTAAACATGCATTGTTTTCTGGATGTTATTCTTATAAATTCTAAAATCATCAGTTTGATCACGCAGATGTGTCGAATGAACAAATAAAATGCAAAACAAAGTGTCTGCTGTAAAGTCAGACTGGTTCCCTGACTAATTTGACTAATTCTAAGATAAAACCCTGATCCAAAAAAAACCACGAATGAACCAAATATCTGGATCTTTTGGCAATGATCATTTTTCCATTTTTTGCTAGTATGCCTTAAATTCATATCTTAAGGACAATTTGCAAAATCATATGAGTCAACTTGTTAGATCTGCCAAAGTCAGGTCAGCGTAAGAATGTTTTGTCAGGAATTCATCACTCACTTTGTGCCAGGTCCTCATCCAACTCAGCTCCAACCTTGGTATAACACATGCAGGGTGACAATGACGATCTTTTGTAAGGCTGGATTCACGAGGTAGTAGGTTAATATTTATAATGCAATTTGACTGAAGAATGTATTCAAAGAAGAGAAGTCATGCCAAATTTTGACACACCGACTCGTTGTGATAGGTGGTATGATACTCATAGTCACTATCTGAGATTTTGCATGAATGAGGTCAATGATATGATAACAAGCTTTGAAAATTTAATTTACATACCATATAATTTAGAGAGATGTAACATTTGAAATAATTTGCACGTCATATTTCTTCAACATAAGCTTTATTCGTTTACAAAATGACATACAGAATAGAAAATACACATGCCAGAGTATATTTGTTATAAAATAATAAAATGTGATGCAATGAACTTTAAAATATCAAGGAAAAATATTGTTAAAAAATAAAACTTAATGTCAGTTAACATTTATGTTTGTGTTGTGCTGTATGGTGTGGAACATATGTAGTATATATTAATAGTGTTATCAACAGTTACCTGAAATGCACAAGGTTTCATTGTGCAATGTATACCCAGCTTCACAGCGACATACTCTGTTTGAACCTTGTGGGATACATAACTGCTCACAAAGGCCATTAAGCTCGTCACATGGACCTGAAACAAAGGTAATAAATATCAGGAAATGTTATTGTCTATCAGTTTGGGTTGTTTGAGTAATTTGTTTTTATTTCTTTAATAAAATTAACATTTCTGTGTTATGAAGAGTTAACAGAGAAGATTTATTTTAGAAACTTACAGAATTTCCGCTATTCACATTTTGTAGAAATGGATACGACAGTGTTTGCAGTTTACAATGATATTAGAAGTTCTCTTTACAAACATAAAATATTTGAAACAATTGGATCAGTTTAATATAAATTATATGAAGCTGGATGTTGTGTTTTATTTAATAGTGATGTAGATATAGGTAGAAGCAACATACGGATGTGGGGTCAAGTTTAAGGATGTCTGACAGTTACAACATAGAATTTTTATTCAATATAAAATAATAATAATAATAATAATAATAATAATAATAATAATAATAATAATAATAATCATAATAACAATACTACTACTACTACTACTACTAATAATAATAATAATAATAATAATGATGATCATAATAAGTAATTTAAGTGCACTTTTGCCTCAACCACATTCAAGACTGTTCAATGATGTACATAAACAAGAAGACCATAACCCCATAACATAGAGGTCAGTGAAACAATTTGAGAAAACATTTATATATAACAACCTGTAGTTACAATATTAATATGCAAGTTTAAATTAGTACAATTACAATAAAGGATTTTTTTCAATGATTTAATTTCTCCCAGAACAAACATCTTAAAACATGTTTCATTGACTTCATTTTTCCTATAACAAACATCTTAAAACAGATTTCAATGATTTCACTTCTCTCAGAAGAAATGTCTTAAAACATATTTAATTGATTTTATTCATGATTTTTGTACAGCTATTTGAGTAAGTATCCAGACATATTGTAGCATATTATCGATATTTCAACAATCAACCCTTGGTAATTGATTTTCCAGGGCAGGTTTTCAGTTAAAAGTGTAATATTCATTGTATACCATATTTGATTATACAGCAGAATAAATGATCCACTAGGATCACATTAATTCAAATAAGTCTCTAGTATTCTCATTGTTACCATATTAGATTTTACAGCAAAATAAATATTCCACTAGGATCACATTGATTCAAATAAGTCTCTAGTATTCTCAATTGTTACCATATTAGATTATGCAGCAGAGTAAATATTCCACTAGGATAACATTAATTCAAATAACTCTCGAGTATTCTCATTGTTACCATATTAGATTATACAGCAGAATGAATATTCCAATAGGATTACATTAATTTAAATAAGTCTCAAGTATTCTTAATGTTACCATAGTTGTGATTATGTTCTTTCATCAACTTGTTGCAAAAATATAATTTTCTTACATATTATTACTGTTGTACAAATTAATGTTAATTAGTCATTAATTTATGAGTATCTATCTGCCAGAAGAAGACCATAACCCCATAACTTAGAGGTCAGTGAAATAATTTGCATTGAGAAAGCTTTTATATATAACAATCTGTAGTAAATGTTACAATAATGCTATGCAAGTTAAATTCAAACAATTACAATAAAGGAATGTACATTAAAATGTACACAATAAAAATAATATGCAAGTTAAAATCAATACAATAGGTGGTCACTAAACTATTTTTGTCATCGCTGACATCATTCAAAAATGAAATAGTTCTG
The DNA here is from genome assembly GCA_029339505.1 of Unio delphinus. Classification (NCBI taxonomy): domain Eukaryota; kingdom Metazoa; phylum Mollusca; class Bivalvia; order Unionida; family Unionidae; genus Unio; species Unio delphinus. Next base: position 5,356,902 of record JAQISU010000057.1, on the reverse strand, counting down.
ATGGAGAGAATCTTTACATTTGACAGGCATTCCTCCCAGAAAAAAAATATTAAAACATATTTCACTGATTTCATTTCTCTCAGAACATCTTACAACAAATTTAATTGATTTCATTTCCACCATATGAAACATCATTAAAAATATTTCATTGATTTCATTTTCCCCATTAGATACATCTTAAAACTTATTTCAATGATTTCATTTCCTACACATCAAACATCTTAAAACATATTTCATTGATTTCATTTCTCCCAGAACAAGCATCTTAAAACATATTTCTTTGATTTCATTTCTCCCAGAACAAGCATCTTAAAACATATTTTATTGATTTCATTTCCCCCAGAAGAAAACATAATAAAAAATATTTCATTTATTTCACTTCTACCAGAAAATGCATCTTAAAACATATTTCATTGATTTCACTTCTACCAGAACAAACATCTTAAAACATATTTTATTGATTTCATTTTTCCCAGAACAAACATATTAAAACATATTATATTGATCTCATTTCTCCCATAACAAACATATTAAAACAAACATCTTAAAACATATTTCAATGATTTCATTTCTCCCAGAACAAACATCTTAAACATATTTCAGTGATTTCAATTCTCCCAGAACAAACATCTTTAAATATATTTTATTGAATTCATTTTTCCCAGAGCAAGCATATTAGAACATATTATATTGATTTCATTTCTCACATAACAAACATAATAAAACAAACATCTTAAAACATATTTTAATGATTTCATTTCTCTCAGAATAAACATCTTAAAACATATTTCATTGATTTCACTTCTCTCAGAAAAAATGTCTTCAAACATATTTCATTGATTTTATTCATGATATTTGCACAGTTTTTCTAGTAAGTATCTAGACATATTGTAGCATATTTTCTATATTTCAACAATCATTCTTCAGTAATTGATTTTTCCAGGGCAGGTTTTCAGTCAAATGTGTACTATTCTTTTGGAAAAAAGCTCCTTGAATTTCATCTTAGGTTATACAGCAGAATAAATATTCCACTAGGATCACATTAATTCAAATAAGTCTCTAGTATTCTCATTGTCACCATATTAGATGATACAGCAGAATAAATATTCCACTAGGATGACATTAATTCAAATAAGTCTCTAGTATTCTCATTGTATACCATATTATATTATACAGCAGAATAAATATTCCACTAGGATTACATTCATTCAAATAAGTCTCTAGCATTCTCGTTGTTACCATATTAGATTATACAGCAGAATGAATATTCCACTAGGATTACATTCATTCAAATAAGTCTCTAGTATTCTCATTGTTACCATATTAGATTATACAGCAGAATGAATATTCCACTAGGATTATATTAATTCAAATAAGTCTCTAGTATTCTCATTATTACCATATTAGATTATACAGCGGAATGAATATTCCACTAGGATTACATTAATTCAACTAAGTCTCTAGTATTCTCATTGTATACCATATTATATTATATAGCAGAATAAATATTCCACTAGGATTACATTAATTCAACTAAGTCTCTAGTATTCTCATTGTATACCATATTATATTATATAGCAGAATAAATATTCCACTAGGATTACATTAATTCAAATAAGTCTCTAGTATTCTTATTGTTACCATATTAGATTATACAGTAGAATGAATATTCCACTAGGGTCACATTACTTCAAATAAGTCTCTAGTATTCTCATTGTTACCATATTAAATTATACAGTAGAATGAATATTCCACTAGGGCACAATAATTCAAATAGGTCTCTATTATTTTCATTGATATCATAGTTGTGATTATGTTCTTTCATCAACTTGTTGCAAAAATATAATTTTCAAACATTTTATTACTGTTGCACAAATTAATATTAATTAGTCATTAATTTATGAGTATCTATCTGCCATAAATATGTATTTCATCCAACAGTCGATTACTATAACAAAGGATTGTCACGCTCAGCATTTCTTACCAACATTCATAGGAAATCCCATCAGAATCTCTGGTTTGATAGATGTTCTCTTACATGGGAATATAAATGAACTTTCAAAGTAAAAATTGGAATGCAATTTAGATAAATAAACTTTCAAAGTAATTTTTAAGGGGAGTAATATTGGATTGTTCTTCAGGTAAATTTGCCCTTTCTCTTTATAAGTTGCTTTTTTGTATGCATGCATATCCTAGTGATATATTGAAAAAGAATCAGTGGGAGAAAACTTGCCTCTTTACATTGGCACTTGAATCCCCAGGGTAATGATATCACTTTTAGAACTACATCCCTTCACATTAAGGAGGCGCTATAAATGTCCTCATGTATGCTGTGCAAATTGATATTTTACAGCTGTGTATTTCACCATCAAATTAGCATTTTATATTTGGCATAATGTTTTATCTGTAAATTTAATTTGTTGCAATTTAAAACTTGTTCATTAAGAACTTAGATGAAGAGAGCTGTATAGCTGAATTTGTCATCTGTTAAGGCTCTAATAAACAGAAATATAAAAAGTGAAAACAACAAGCTTTGTAAAATTTAACAAATAATATATCTATCTAGAAAAGGATAGTAAGAAATAAGAACTTACAGTTGTAAGAATCAAATCTAAACATACTTCAAGAATAATAAAGGGATTCAATTACAAAAGTCCAAATAATGAATAGTTCTAATGAATTCAACCTTGAGTCCTGATGGAAAATCCAAGATGCAAGAAGATGACGTATACGGAAGTCTGTACTGTGCTTATATACAGTTCTTTGTAGAAATACAATATTTAAAACTCCAGTGATGGAAATCCGAATAAAATTGTGACAACTATCTTTGTCCAAGAATTCTGTATAAGCACATCAAATATTACTATAGATACAAATTAATCCTTTAAAATCCAAATGATCTAAAGAAAATTTAACAGAACTCGAAACTAGCTAGAACAGATGCTTTCCAGTGTAAAAGTAAGATCACAAACCTAAGAAATTCAATATTTCTCTAAAACGAAAGTTACATTGTATTCTAAAATGCAGTTTCAAAAAGTCCCCAAGTTGCAAAATCGAGAGGGGTGAGTCACGTGATCATGTTTATATCACATACGCCGAACATTACCCTGATGAAAACCAATTATTTTACTTTAAAGATAAAATTTAAAAAAGTTATATACTTCTTAAATTACATAGTCCAATCTTTTTGACAACAACTAATCATTTTAAAATTAAGGTAGTCCTTATTTTTGTGGCTGCTACCGACCCTAAATCAAGGACAGGATCTAGGTCAACATTTGTTGTTTATGAAAGAATGATTCAGGTCAACTGATTTTCTGTCAAAAATATAATTTCCATTGTAAAAATTACATTAAAATAGCATGTAATGAAAAATAAAAATAAATTAAGTTTGATAAACAAAGAAATTATATTAAGTATATATTAAATCATAACACATTCTACTTGTAGATTTTATCAGCAAATATTCTAACTCAAACTCACGTGCAAGAGTCACTGAAAACCTAATTGTATTCAAAGTATCTAATTATTACAGATAAACATTAGTAAATTACATATGCAATGAAACATCGGAAATATTTTGTGTGTGAATTGCATCTCTTTCATCAAGAACAATAAAAAGCATGTATATGAATGAAGATTCGATGTCTTCTGGCATCAATATGTAGTAATGAAATAAATTAAATATAATTGGAAAACTTTTATATATTTTTTATGGGTGCCTGGGTATTAGACCATTATCTATATCATAACGCTGCATTTATGAGAATGAATTTCCTTGCCTTCCAGTGGGATATATTCCACATTTTGACAGTTGACCACGGGATAGAATACATGTATGTATGTATATATATATATATATATATATATATATATATATATATATATATATATATATATACTATTACAAATATACAAATATTTGTTTTTTTTAATGCATAATGCATATGCTTAAACTACGTGTTACGAGACATTGCCCCCCCCCCCCCAATTAACAATTAATCAATAGATCAGCACCAAACATAATCTATGAAATGATTCGGAAATTATAAGCAAACAGAACAATCACATGAAAACCTTCAAGCAAATAGTTTTGTCCGTGAACCTAATCACAAGATAAACAAGACGTGATGTTTGTCTGAATCAACTTCTTTGCTTTAAAAACTAGACTTCATTGGGAAATTGCTTTGAAAAATAGTCAAGAATTCTCAAATATTGCCTCAAAATATATAAACATCCCAAAGTAATGCCTTGAAAAATAGACATCTGCATATGCAGAAAACTTGAAGGATTTAAGGAAATATAAGCAAATTCTATTCAAAACCCCAATGTACTTCTTCTGCCTGTGGCATTGACGAAACTATCCAAGTGTCAATAAGTGATGCAGAACAAAAAAAGATTTGCTTTATAAAAAGGTGACTCAAACATGAATATAATATTTTGAGTGATGCAGGATATATAAGTGGTGAAAACTTAAAAAAGAAAGAAATCTTAATTCTTTATATTGTTAAAGTGCATTTGGACACCTCTACTCTAATTTCATGGAAGTGCCTTTCGATGCTTCTAATCGATTCGCATGGCAACACCATTCTCATAAAAGCACATGATGAAGCCTGATGTAAACATCAGGCATTCTAAATGGGTTTTCATAGCGCCACCTTCAGGAAAAACCTCTATTAAGTACAATATTCATTAATGTGTAGGACCATTACATCAGATCACACGGTCACTGATTAAGATATGTTTATAATCTGATATTTAAAAGAACTGGGTCATATTCTCCACTCTCCAAAATTAAGGCCATGGAATTCGTTCGGTACTTTCTTGAGTTTGCAATATTAGAAAAGCTACTATGTAAGCTTCAATAACCTAAGTAAAGGCTCGGATATTGATGTAGTCAACAATTTGTTCTTAGAAATTATCAAGTTCAGATATGAAGCTGCAAAGAACTTGTACATTTTGGACTATGAGCAATGCCAGCTATAGTTGGTCACACATCTTCACTGGCTTGATGGTTAACAAGTTCTCTCAAGATTTTAAAGAGCATGAAACTTCTGCCATGAAAAATAATTTTACAGTTATAATGATCTGGTTTTACTCTTAAAACTTTCTACACATAATAGATGTGTACCAAAAGTTTAAAATGGTTAAAAATTAAATGCGGCATATACTAAACTGCTTAACAGTTAACAGGCAGCCCTGTATGTATGGAGTCAAATAGGTAACAGGTGTTCTATTTATAGTGCACTGCACTGGGCAACCTTGGCACATGTATATGAACTGGCTAAAATGCCATTCACTCTATGAGGTAAAGAGTTAATATGGGTGCCTATGTTTCAGGATCCATTGGGAATATGACCTTTGAATTTCTCTAATGTGGGCATGACAAATAGAAGAAAATAAACTATGAATCTGATTTCAAGGTGAAACTTTATTAGAATTTATCATTACATTTCATTGGTATGAAAGGAGTTATTAAATAAATGTTGGTTATGCCATGTGTGTTTGTGTGTGCAGTGTGAGAGTTTGCACATAGAATAGCGTGATGTCCTTTCCTGACACAAGGCTGACCAGTCCTAACACTATCCTCCTAATGCTGAGCGCCATGCGAGGCAGCTGTTAGTACACTTTTTATAAGGTCTATGGTATGATTTAGCCCGGAGTCTGAACCAGCAACGTCCTGCATCTGAGGCAGACACTCTAACCAATGGGCCAAAGTTATACAATGACAGTAGGTAAAATAGATCATAGTAATGGGGCTGAATCAGAAAAATTAGCCAAATCCATGCAAATGGAATGATATATGTTGGGCCATCCTTTCAATGATATCAGTCTGGTGTGGAAATCAGTCTTCCTTTTCAAACAGGAAGAAACATGGGTCTTTAGCTATTTTATCAAATCACATATTAATACATTGATAGTGTGAACATAAAAAAGAAATTGCTCATATCGATACTGTTGTGTCAGATTGACAATAGCATTTCATTCATCTTCACCAATGCAAAACACTATTTTTCTTATATGCACTGGGTATCAGACAATAGAATCTATTCATAAAACTAACTACAAGAACAAATCTACTGGAGGCACATTATTAGTAGTGTGTATCCTCAATGCTGTCAAAAAAGACAGTGTGCTTAACATAAAAGCTGATAGCAGCAATGGTTGTTTTATACACATGCCGACTCTTCCATTTTTTAAACACAGGAACATGTTCCTTCCTGATATAAGTCAAAGACATTGAAAATAACAATCTCTTTCTCAATGAAATGCACTATGCAAATCAGATGCAAGCCAACGAACATAACATTCAATCCAAATCCAAATCTATGGCATATTTGTACAATATGGCTCAAGCCCATTTTACACATATGTACTTATCAACTCAAAACGATATCACACAAATTGAAACAAAAAAATACAATTGCAAAATATAAGGTATGATCCATGAATATTTTCTATGTGCAGGGAGAACCAATTAGAGATATCTAAGTTTAACAAATACCTTTTTCATTTGGTTGAAGAGTTGGATCAAAAATCATCATTGCTCCTATACGCCCTGTGTCATTGAAGGATGCAATCACGATAGGTGTGGTATTTAACTTGAGATCATATGCAAAAAGTACTGAAGGACGTGAAGTATTTGATGTCCAGACCAACTGATTCTGCAATTGAAAAAAATATGGTTGTTTAAAGATACAAGAAGGGGGATTGAACAAACATGAAACCCTAAAATTGAAATCATAGGAGAAACAATGATATAAATAATCAAGAGACAGCATCATTAAGTGGTAGCCATGGAGACTTCAAATAGTGCAATTAACAGAGCTTCCTAAGAAATGAATGTAATAGTGGCTGAAATATTGCTGTTCCTGTATTAATTAAAAAAGAAGTATTATTTCCAAACAAATTTAATTTGAAATACAACAGAAATTTGCCCAATGTTTTAAACTATACACATATGTTTTTGTCATATCCAAATATGTTGCAGAGAAACTTTTCTTTTGAAAGCTTTTACTTACCATTGGGTGATATGTCAAGTTGTTATTTTTTTTTTAAATATCTCTATGATATGCTGATGGGGGAAGAGCAATAACTTTGCTGCATATGTTAAATTAATCGTTTATTGTTTTATTAGCTAACTTTATTAGAAACAAGAATTCAAACTGCTTCATAATCACTGTTTGCTATCAATCATCCTGTAAGGTCCTTGTTTTATTTTCTTTTTCATCTTTCTGATGCCATTAGTGTAACATCATAACATGTGGAGCTACATATCTTGACAATAATAACATGTGGAGCTATGTGGAGCTACATATCTTGACAATAATAACATGTGGAGCTATGTGGACTACATATCTTGACAATAATAACATGTAGAGCTATGTGGAGCTACATATCTTGACAATAATAACATGTGGAGCTATGTGGAGCTACATATCTTGACAATAATAACATGTGGAGCTATGTGGAGCTACATATCTTGACAATAATAACATGTGGAGCTATGTGGACTACATATCTTGACAATAATAACATGTGGAGCTATGTGGAGCTACATATCTTGACAATAATAACATGTGGAGCTATGTGGAGCTACATATCTTGACAATAATAACATGTGGAGCTATGTGGAGCTACATATCTTGACAATAATAACATGTGGAGCTATGTGGACTACATATCTTGACAATAATAAAATGTAGAGCTATGTGGAGCTACATATCTTGACAATAATAACATGTGGAGCTATGTGGAGCTACATATCTTGACAATAATAACATGTGGAGCTATGTGGACTACATATCTTGACAATAATAACATGTAGAGCTATGTGGAGCTACATATCTTGACAATAATAACATGTGGAGCTATGTGGAGCTACATATCTTGACAATAACAACATGTGGAGCTATGTGGAGCTACATATCTTGACAATAATAACATGTGGAGCTATGTGGACTACATATCTTGACAATAATAACATGTGGAGCTATGTGGAGCTACATATCTTGACAATAATAACATGTGGAGCTATGTGGACTACATATCTTGACAATAATAACATGTGGAGCTATGTGGAGCTACATATCTTGACAATAATAACATGTGGAGCTATGTGGAGCTACATATCTTGACAATAATAACATGTGGAGCTATGTGGAGCTACATATCTTGACAATAATATTATGGGAAACGTGTAAAAAGAGCATACATAAAACATAAACTTGTGTTCCCCTAATCAGTTGTTTTCTGATCATCAATACAACTAGATATTGTATATTCAAGCAATATGGTCAATACAACCAGATATTGCATATTTAAGCAATATGGTCATTTCAACCAGATATTGCATATTCAAAAAATATGGTCATTACAACCAAATATCTATTATATTGTATAGCCTTACAGTGGTTCAAGTTCTACTTAGTCAACAGGACACAAATTATATCTGCAAATGTAATACACTCCAGCCCAGTTAACGTATGTTGTGGTGTTCCACAGGGATCTGTTCTTGGACCTGTTCTCTTCATTCTGTATACTCAGCCACTCTCAAGTGTCATAGATCATCACCCAGTGTCGCACCAATTGTATGCTGATGACACCCAAATATACAAGTCTAGCCACCCAACTGAAGTTGATGCTACCATCCATGGAGTAGAGAAGTGCATTTCTGATGTGAAATCATGGATGACATGTAACAGATGAATGATGATAAAACTGAGGCTCTTCTGATCACAACACAAAGACTTTCTCATTCACATCCTTTACCTCAGACAATAAATATCAGCAACACCAACATTGAATTCTCACAGTCAGTACGGAACCTAGGCGTTACTCTAGACAGTACTCTCAAATTGCACCAACATGTCATGAACATATGCAACGCTGCATATCTTGAATTGAGACGCAATAGTTCCATTTGTAAATATCTTTCAGTTGATGCCACTAAAACACTTGTGTGTTCGTTAGGACTTTCAAGACTGGACTATTGTAATTCAATTCTGTCTTGTTCATCACAATATTTACTCCAGAAAATTCAAAAAGTTCAAAATACAGCTGCACGGATCATCTTTAGAGTACCTTAATCAGAGCACACCTCACCACTGCTCTGTACCCTACACTGGCTCTCGATTCGATACAGAATCAAGCAAAAAATTGTTCTCTGTGCTATGTTTCAATGACAGACTCCAGTCCAACATACCTATTCAGCCTCACCCATGTGTATACACCAGCTAGATCCTTACGCTCTTCTTCTGATAATCGTATACTCATTGTTCCCAAAGTGAAAACCACAAACTTATATGAATAACATTCGTTTGCATACCAGGGCCCAATGATGTGGAACGAATTGCCCATTGAAGTTAGACACACAGGCACAGTGGTCCCTTTTAAGATTGCTCTTAAGACTCACCTGTTTCGACTGCAGGGACAAACTTAGCAACCTAATCATGTTTTGTATCTTATATGTTTTCAGCATGTTTGTTATGTTTTCCAATTTCATTGTTTTTGTCATTTGTTGTTCTGTAGTGTAGTCATATCATTATTGATGGTGTAAAGCACTTAGAGCTTCGAAAGATTAGGCGCTATACAAAGTCATTATTATTATTATTATTATTATTATTATTATTATTATTATTATCAAATATTGCATATTCAAATAATATGGTCAATGCTATGAGATATAATATATTTAAGCAATAAGGTCAATACAGCCAGATATTGCAAATTCAAGCAATATGATCAACACATCCAGATATTGCATATTTAAGCAATATGGTCAATACAACTAGATATTGCATATTTAAGCAATATGGTCAATACAACCAGATATTGCATATTTAAACAATATGGTCAAAACAACCAGATATTACATATTTTAAGCAATATGGTCAATACAACCTGATATTGGATATTTAAATAATATTGTGGTCAACACAACTTGATATTGCAATTGTAAGCTATATGTTAAATGCAAATTTAAATTGTGTGAATTCAGCAATATGGTCAATACAACCAGATATTGCATATTTAAGCAATATGGTCAATACGACCAGATATTGCATGAATAAGTAATATGGTCAATATGATCAGATATTGCATATTTAAGCAATATGGTCAATACAACCAGATATTGCATATTTAAGTAATATGGTCAATACAACCAGATATTGCATATTTAAGCAATATGGTCAATACAACCAGATATTGCATATTTAAGCAATATGGTCAATACAACTTGATATTACATATCTAAGCCACAATGTTAATGTGATCATTGAGTGTAACAACAACCACAAAAGCAAAATACATCAATAATAAGAAGAATAATAACTAATAATAATTAATGTTTGTTTTTATACGTTTATTGCTTATGTATGTACTATGTTCATATGTGTGAATGCATGTATGTATCATGTGTAACAATTATAAACCATGTGTGCATTTCATTCACCTTGTATGAGCTCAAGAGGTCGGCATTGGGTGAGTAAATCACATTTTCTTTTATCAAATTAGTATTTAGGTCATAGCTTTTTATCATTTGTCCTTCAATCCAGAAGAGTCTGAAAATATAAAGAGGAAAATGAAAACATGAGTAATTCATGTACAAAATCAATTCAAAAGGATTATGACCAGATCAACATACCAGAAAACAAATACAGTTAATAATAATAATAATAATAATAATAATAATACATCTAATAATAATAATAATAATAATAATAATAATAATAATAATAAAATAACAATGGTAATAATAATAATAACAACAATGATAATAATTTATTTATAAAGGTTGACTCATTAGTCAAGGAATATTCTCCATTGAAGCCATCCATCTTAAGGAGAGTAAAATATTGCACAATATATGTAGATAACAATAATTACTGTATACTTTAACATGATTAGTACTAAAATTCCACTATCTGTTAGAAACATATACATGCTTATGATATCTCTTCTTAAATACTCTAATATTTTAAGTAGATTTTACATGTAGTGGAAGCTTGTTCCACAGAACTGTAACAGAGTATTGAAATCTCTTTTTAAAATGCTCTGTTCTTGGTTTTGATGTTAGAAAGTTTCCATGTGACATTGATCTCAACTGGTATTGTGTTGAAAAAGGCCTGAACATGTCCTGAAGATACACTGGTGCAGTTCCATGTAGACATTTATATAAAAGAACTGCCTTGTGAAAATCTATCCTGTCATATATTGTGAAACAATGAGTTCTGTAAATAAAGCTTTTGAGAGATGATACATAGATGCATCTAAAATTATGGGTGCTGCTTGGTTCTTTAGATAATAAATCCTGTCAAGCTCTGATTTAGCAAAGTTTCCCCATACATTTGAACAATAATCCATTGATGGAAGAAAATATGACTTGTAGTATAGATTGTGTTTTTCCATAGGTAAATATTTCTTGGTTTTGCTGAATAGGGCAATTTTGGATGACAGTGTTTGTTAATGTTACCCAATCAACATACAAGAACATAAAATATAGTCAATGTTATCCAATCATCGTACAAGAAAACAAATACAGTAAAGGTTACCCAATCAACATTAAAGAAAACAAATATGGTAAATATTACCAGATCAACATAAATGATTATCAAATTCAGTTAATGTTACCCATCAACATACAAGAAAACAAATACAGTTGATGTTACCCAATCAACATACCAGAAAACAAATATAGTAAATGTTACCCAATCAACATACCAGAAAACAAATATAGTAAATGTTACCCAATCAACATACAAGAAAACAAATACAGTAAATGTTACCGAATCGACATAAAAGAAAACAAATACGGTAAATATTACCCAATCAACATACAAGAAAATAGATACAGTTGATGTTACCCAATCAACATTAAAGAAAACAAATACAGGAAACATTATCCAATCAACATACAAGAAAACAAATATAGTAAATGTTACCCAATCGACATAAAAGAAAACAAATACGGTAAATATTACCAGATGAACATACCAGAATATCAAGTACAATTAATGTTACCCAATCAACATATAAGAAAACAAATACAGTAAATGTTACCCAATCAACATACCAGAAAACAAATATAGTAAATGTTACCCAATCAACATACAAGAAAACAAATATAGTTAATGTTACCCAATCAACATACAAGAACACAAATACAGTTGATGTTACCCAATCAACATACAAGAAAACAAATATAGTAAATGTTACCCAATCAACATACCAGAAAACAAATATAGTAAATGTTACCCAATCAACATACAAGAAAACAAATACAGTAAATGTTACCGAATCGACATAAAAGAAAACAAATACGGTAAATATTACCCAATCAACATACAAGAAAATAGATACAGTTGATGTTACCCAATGAACATTAAAGAAAACAAATACAGGAAACATTATCCAATCAACATACAAGAAAACAAATATAGTAAATGTTACCCAATCGACATAAAAGAAAACAAATACGGTAAATATTACCAGATGAACATACCAGAATATCAAGTACAATTAATGTTACCCAATCAACATACAAGAAAACAAATACAGTAAATGTTACCCAATCAACATAATAGAAAACAAATACAGTAAAGAGATTATTCATGATAGAAATTCATGAATTGAGTATCAATATCCAGGACAATGAGAAGGTACTAAATCACAAGTGCTCCTACCCAATGGGAATACCAATTCACAAGTATTCCTATCCAATGGGAATACTAATTCACAAGTATTCCTACACATTGCAAATACTGATTCACGAGAATTCCTACCCAATGGGAATACTAATTAACAAGTGCTCCTACACATTTCAAGTACTGATTCACAAGTATTTCAACACAAAGGTAGTACTGATTCATAAGTATTTCAACACGGTGGTAGTACTGATTCACAAGTATTTCAACATAGTGGAAGTACAAAATTGCATGCATTTCTACACAATTTGAGTATTGATTCACAAATATCTACACAATGGTAGTACTAATTCACAAGTATTTCAACACAGTGGTAGTACTGATTCACAAGTATTTCAACATAGTGGTAGTACTGATTCACAAGAATTTCTACACAATGCAAATACTGATTCACAAGTATTTCTACACATTGGTAGTATTGATTCACAAGTATCTACCACAATGGTAGTACTAATTCACAAGTATTTCAACACAGTGGTAGCACTGCTTCACAAGCATTTCAGCACAGTAGAAGTACAAAATTGTATGTATTTCAACACAATCTGAGTATTGATTCACAAGTATCAACACAATGGTAGTACTGATTCACAAGTTTTTCAACACAGTGGTAGTCCTGATTCACAAGTATTTCAACATAGTGGAAGTACAGAATTGCATGTACCGGTATTTCTACACAATTTGAGTATTGATTCACAAGTATCTACCACTGTGGTAGTACTGATTCACAAGTATTTCAACACAGTGGTAGTACTGCTTCACAAGTATTTCAACACAGTATAAGTACAGAATTGCATGTATTTCTACACAATTTGAGTATTGATTCACAAGTATTAACACAATGGTAGTACTGATTCACAAGTATTTCAACACAGTGGTAGTACTGATTCACAAGTATTTCAACACAGTGGTAGTACTTATTCACAAGTATTTCTACACAATGCAAATACCGATTCACAAGTATTTCAACACAGCTGTAGTATTGATTCACAAGTATCTATACAATGGTAGTACTGATTCGCAAGTATTTCAACATAGTGGTAGTACTGATTCATATGGATTTCAACACAATGGTAGTACTGATTCACAAGTATTTCAACACAGTGATAATACTGATTCAGAAGTTTTTCAACACAGTGGAAGTACAAAATTGCATGTATTTCAACACAATCCGAGTATTGATTCACAAGTATTTTGTAACAACATAATACACTCTTATCCTCCATCTAATACTTGCCTCATCAAGGTTGAAAATAAAAATACTTAATGTTTCTTCAAACACTCCAATAACATCAAGCTCATTTGGTGTTTTACTATGATTATATAATCTTAAACTGAGCACATAATAGTGGAAACAAAATTCAACAAATAATTTATTTCTCTAGGATGCAAACTGAAAATACAAAAAGAATTTACAGTAGTGTGAATTAATTCCAAAATAGACCCCAAAAAGTCCAAATATATGAAGTTCCAATTCCATTCTAGTCGTGTTCCAAATAAGTTGCATTAATGAATGTACTGATGTGCTTGTAGTCTTGAGTGTCCTAACATGTCAATTATCTGGAATGTGGTGAGTATTCACAGTCCATTGATGTATCACAATAATAGAATTTTAAAAAAAATCTCTGAATTCACTTTAATTCCAAAATAATGTTCCCGTCCAAGAATATTATTGAAAACTTTGTAATAACCTTGAATACTAATTTCAATAAATTAATCCACTCAAATTAAAAACTTAATGCAACAATCAGACTGATTCTTCATCAGATTTTAAAGCAAGTATGAATAATGTTTCAAATAAACAACATTATTAAAAAAAAGCTAAGACACAATAACTGAGCCAGGCTGTAGGTCAGTCTCCTTCCTAAAACATTTTAAATTGTCAACAAGTTTAGTAAACTCATAATAAAAAACTAATATCCCACGTTTAGATAGAAGTAAACATGTTTACTTCCATTCACTCAGGGCTCACACTGAACTATGGATGATAAATTCAAAGACTTTTCCCAAACTTTCAAAGACCACAAACTGAGATTTCCAAGACCTATTTTTGCTAATATTGTGTTTACAGGTTATATGAGAAAAATGAATGCCAAATACTACAATAATGATTACTGATTAAAGTCAAATTATAATTAATTTCCTATAATTGTATTATAATTATCTGGAAGATAGGTTAACATTCGTTGTTCTTTCAGAAATATGTAACATACGTGTCAGATTCAATACAATATAAATTGTTCTCTTAACAGACATCAGCATTGCTTTAAATGCATTATTATATTTGCTTTCTTTTCTCTTCAATCATTTTGGAAAGAGACGCTACCACTGTCATCTCTTCCTCTGCTTTTCTCCTAAGTGCATTTGACTCTGTGACATGCACAATGGGTCCTTTTAACTCTGCCTCTTCTGCTTCTGTACAGCATGTAGGCTGGCAATGTTAGCTTCAAGAGGCAGTTTTCTGGCTTTAAGTTCTTCCACTTCATCCAGGGCTAACTCCCGTTTCTTTCCTTTTTGGTTTTTCTCATCCTTCTCTGTTTTCTTCTTATCAAGATAAGCATGGTACTTATGTCTTGCAAAGGAGACATGTGTCACCTGCTTTTCTCATTGTGTCAATCATTAGCCCTTGAGCTCTGAGGCTTTCTCTGCTGAAGTTCTCAACAGATACCTGTTTGTTGACAGAAAATCCTCTCTCCACTGTTGCCTGCCCGTGTGACAACAACATTTTCTGGAGACCACACCAATATTCGACATATTCCTTTCTTTTGGAAAGGACAGAATAAAACACTTCATCAAGGTTGGGCGTGTTTTTTTTCTCCATTTTTTAAAAAAGAAACATTATCTATAAATCTAGTATTATTTCAAGCACTTCAAAGTACTGGGCAAAACGGGCTCAATTATAGTCTAACTATACCAATCCGTTTGTTTCTTTGGAAAGTCCGTTAATCATGAAATGTGCAGGAGATGGCAGTATAAGTGCCATTCTGGTCACATTCAGGTTAAAAATTATAAATCAATGATTCAGTTGCCTTAGTTCTGTGCACTTTTTATCATTTAATTATTTTCGTTATTGAAATCGATATGGGTACAAACAAACGGGGATGTATAGTCAGACTATAGATACACAAATTTCGGCAATGTGATTGTAATTTTTTTTTTCAATACCATTGGGGAAAAAGTTGAGGGTCGGCAATGAGAAACGGGGATATTCCGTCAACTGGAAATACGTTTTTTTAATTCTTTTATTTATTTACCTAATCAAATGACTTGACTTATTACAGTTAAAGCTTCACAGCACACATTTTTTTAAATATACTCACAATTCAAGAACAACAACTCTTGCTTAACTCTACAATAGTGTAACTGTATATCCGTGAATTGAATTTATTACAATGTATGTTTTTATATTAAACCAAGGAACATTATTATGTTGAACAAAATTTTCGAAAATGATTTTTTTCCCCTCAAACGTGTTAAATAAACCGACGGTATAAGTAAATTTAAACGGGCCCTCTTTTGCCACATCTCCCAAATCATCACATTAAACAATATCTTTTTTTTTTACCCGAAGAGTAATGAGTTAACATTATTTTGCCCAAAATTACCAATAGCTTATACTTCTGCATCTTCGTTCCACTAAATGAACAGTATGTAGTTACTAATTTGCATGGACTCCTTCTCCAATTGAAGCCAAGCTGCTCGTCTTTTTACACAATGCACAAAACGTCTTTCGTTTACATAATTTATCCTTTTGCACCCATTCCTTGTATTTCTCTTGTTCAAGCCAGATATCGTTGAAAGACCAAAGACCTGGCATTTTTGAACACTGAACTTGAAGATGTAAATCGAATGAACAAAATTTGAATTCTCGAGCGTGTTACTTTCGCGAACTTTCTACGTAGAATTAGCGTATCATTTTGATTGGCTAAAACTGATGGACTTGTCCAAATCAGATTGAACTATTCGTCAAACGAAGAAGCCAGGAAAACCAGTTATATCCGAAGCTAACGACCTTGGGCAATTTTATTGGTGAAGTGTGTAGCGGCACCGTATTGCTTTGATGAAGAGTGCATGTGTGATTGAAGTCGCCGCCGAGGCATACTTTGGATGGCCAAACAAAACAAAGCCTCTTTTGTTAATGCGGCGGCAATAAACTGAATGGGTCATCAAAAGAAAGAAACCAGGATAACTAGATTACATCTGAATCTAACAACCTCAGATAAATTTATTTGTGATTCTGGGAAGAAAGAAATTTTTTGGGGTTTATTTCAATTTTCAAAGACTTTTAAAGACCTCAGGGTAATATGCTCGATTTTCATAACTTTCAAGGCCTTGAAAATGCTACCTCATTTTTCCCAAACTCTCTAAGACCTTCAAAGACCGTACGAACCCTGTCAAAGATAACAAACTGAATATTTAATCTATACTCTAAGAGAAATATTAGCTATGTATTATAAGCTCATTATTTCCACTATGAAAACAAAATCATATGGACAATGCTCTTTTACATACCTGTGCCCAGCAACGTGGAACGAATCACCTACTGAACTTGGGCACAAAGACACAATGATCCCATTCAAGAATGCTTTAAAAACTCACATATTGTGACTGCAAGAACAAACTTAAAGACCTAATAAAGTTTCCTACCTTAAATATTTTCAGGATGTTTAATGTTTTCTAATTTCATGGTGTTTTGGGGTTTTTTGGTATCTTTTGTAATCATATCATTATATATGTTTTCTTAAATAATTTGTAGATGTTTTCTAATGTTGTTAAGCGCTTGGAGCTTCTAGAGATTAAACCATATATAAAGTCCTAATTATTATTATTATTTTACAAAATATACGCAACTGATCATGTACTCAATTAACTTTCATTTTCTGGACAAAGGTCAAATACAAAATAAAGATATATGTAAAGTATACGCATGGATAAAAGATAACAGACAATACAAATTAAATATTCATAACACTTTCCAAAGTCCATAATGAACAATGGCCTTTTGTCATTTATCTAATTCATGTCAGTAAGAAACGAGAGAACATTCCATATGGTAAATTTGTTAATCTGAATTGTGCATTACAATAAAATGTAAAAAATATAAAATGAAATTTACATGTATTATGTGATCTTCCAAAATTAATCAAATATATCATAGACAATATATCCATCCTAATGCTCAAACTTGTAACAGAGTGCATAAGGCTTAGATTATATTCCTTGCAAAAAGAATTCTTGACACTTTGGGGTATACATGCAGTTATATTTTGCTATTAAAACACTACTAAAGTGACAGCTAACTTTATGATTGATTTATAATGGCAGCAAAGACATTATTTAGTTCCTTAAATGCACAAAGATGCAACACATTTGAGAATGTCATTCTTTCTCTGACTGCACTCAGTAAAATAATTGAGGTAGAAGAGGCATAGCCAATCAAAGAAAAGAAGAAAAGAAAAGTAACTTACACTTGTGATAAAAGGTTGAACTTAAGTGAATGTGGCTCACTATTTCTAGAGCTGTTGCTGATGGTAGAGATGGCATTACCAGTGAGGCTCGATACCTGTACCAGAGAGTTGTCTTTTCCAGATATCCAAAACAGTTTCCTAAAGAAAGAAAATAAACAGTCTGCTTTAGAAGAAATAATTGCTGTATTATGTCTATAATGTTTATATATAAACTATGCCAAGAAAATTGCCAGAAGTACCACTGCAAAACATATACTATGATGCCTTCAGTTGGAATTTCAGAAGTGGCACATGCATAAATGAACTGCATCCATTTCATCATCAGAGGCTTACAAGTATCAGATCCCTAATGCATTCTCCATACAATTTAATCTCAATATATAAAAATATATTTAATTTCTTCATTTGATTATCATACAATCCACAACTGTTTCCATTCAATAAAGTTTAAAAATTTTACTCCTGAAAAACAGGTGCTTTACATCCTTTTCAAGTGTTTTGTGCTGCTAAAAAGAGAGACTGCCTGGTATGCACCCAATAACAAAGTCATGCACTTACGAGTCCATATGCTATTTTTTATACAGGATATAAAAAAAGTAAATATTATTTTGTCAACTGTAGTATATTGATAAAAGTTTATGAAATGTATTATGGAGAAATATATTTAAATCCATTTACAAACCAAGAGGTCATCTAAATATATTTAGCACTCTACCAGCAAACTTGTTCCCTGCCTATAAAACAATTAGTGATTTTCTACCTCCACCATTCCCACTTCTACACATTTTTTCAACCTTCATTGAAACTTTATGTATTCTGTTCTCTCACAAAATCTCAAGATGCCTTGTTTTGCAAGCATGCTTCTTTCTTTTCATTTCCATCAGTTTATGTTACATTAAGATTTACTGGACAAAAAGAAACTTATTACCACAATCTTTTGTTAATAATATATAGAATAAATACTTTACAAGGTTTGTTGCAGAAATGGACAGGATGGACCATTATTTACAAACCACATTGGAGATGATATAAAATGGGAAATCATCTGGAATCCAATTTTCTCACCAGAATAAAATCGGAATTCCACTTTAAAATGTAGAAAAATCATGTCTGTAATTAACACTTCCACACACATCAAAATATATGAAATAAAACTGGATACAGGTAAATAGTTTTACAATGCACCTCAAATTGGTTAGAATTAAAAACTGTAAAATGAAAATATAGCAAACAATTCTGTTTATAACATTTTCTTTAACTATAACAAAATGTTAATAACATCTTTTCAGTATGGTATAATTCAATGCCCAATATCAGGCAAACTGATAAATATTTTGGTTCCCAGATGTGAGAAAATAATGATGCCTTAGTAGGATGTGTTGCTATAGTTACAGTATTATTATATTTCGGCAATGTATCTCATTATTCCAAACAAGAAAACATTGTGTCAATCTTTATTTATACAGATGAAGTCACATAAGGACGACAAGTGCACTGAATAAAATGTATAATTTTTAAGTATGGGACAGATGATTATAATGCATAAAATTGAAAGTAGCATTCTGTTCTTTTCAGTGAAGTTTACCGTAGACTCTTATCTACTAGTATGTACCATAGCAATAAATAAAAACATTTCATATTTTTTTTAACCATTTCTGAAATTACTGTATTTAATTTTCTTTCAAATATATGTATTTGTCTAAATATTACAAATTTAAATCTCTAATGCCACAAACTTTGCCACTGAGATATTTATACCGAGTCCATGTATTATATGTTTCCTTGGGTATTCGTCTGTGGCAACAAACTTAATGCCAAAATAAAACCATGACAACATCAATCATAAAAGAATTAGTTTTGAAGGTCACTGAAATATTGTGAAAATGCCAATCTCATGGTGTATTCATAGATAACAATCTTACTTAGTCTATTCACATTAATCATGTTTTAAAAAAGTTTAATTCTTATTTCCGGTTATTGAGTAAAATCAAAACATAAATTCCTCTTCAGTATAGGGTCATCTTTTATGAAAATTAGTCAGCCATATCTGGACTATTGTAATGCAATTTGATGTAATACTTCTACCGATATTTCAAACACAAAAACACATTTTAGACTCCAAAAGAAGGCTTGCAATTTGTCTGTAGACAATTTCCAGTATGCACTAAATAATATAAAGATTTTAACAATACATTACAGAATATTTCTTAGAAAGGCCAAATTGATGTATAAAGTATCGGAAAAACCATTCCTGTCTATCTAAGCAATCTCCTTCACCAAAGCGATGCTAATGGTATTCCAAATCTAAGGTCCATAAGAAGTAAAAATTACATTATACCAAGGCCAAAGAAGGAATGGTTGTTTTTTTTTAAAAAAATCTTCAATATACTGGTCCAATGGTATGGAACAACAGTGGCAAAAGACAGGCTGCCATTTGATTAGTGCAGGGTATTTATTACTCATCGCATAGAGAGGAAATTCATTACTTTGCAGAAATTGAATAATTTCATAGATTTCATAGCAACCTTTGCTTCTATTATAAGGTAATATGGTTCTCAGTACACGATACTGTTACAACATGATAACATTTCCATACAAAAATATGTAGATACAATTTCAACCAACTTATCCTGTGGATGTAATATTTCTGATGGCTGTGGAAACATGTCCATGCTAGAATAAAATGGTTTCCTTGTGAAAAATACAATATTTCATTGTGGGAACAAAACAACACTTTTGTGATAACAGTATTT
The DNA here is from genome assembly GCA_029339505.1 of Unio delphinus. NCBI lineage: Eukaryota > Metazoa > Mollusca > Bivalvia > Unionida > Unionidae > Unio > Unio delphinus. The sequence continues at coordinate 5,335,977 of JAQISU010000057.1, read as the reverse complement.
TTTCATAGAAAGGTGACTTTCGTTTGGTGACTTTAACCAGCAACCATGTTTTTTGTGGTAATAAGAGGTTTGTCTTCTGGCGACGCAATACTTTCTTGTGGGAACATATTTTTTTTTCACTCTAAATGGCCATATTCAGCCAATATGCATACTTGACTTACCACTGAAATCAATTTACTCTCATACCTGTAATGTGGTACAACAAGGACATCCCTTGGCTCCAGGACATTGGAAACGATGGTCGTCGAAGATCTGGTACGTAAAGACAAAACATTGATTGTGCCTGTTGTGTTTTCACACCAGTAGATGTTGTCCTCAATCCAGTCGAATGACAGGCCTAAATGAAAAAAAAATTTGAAACACAGGTTATGCAAGTGCACGGCTATTTGATGTTCAACTCAAGAATCAATATGCATGACTTCAATTCATTGGCTTCTCACTCACAATCATGCATTTCAACTGATAATAGATATTCCAAACAACTGCGTCATCACTTACACATCATTGTCAGGACTTACATGCTAGAAAAAATCATACATCTTTTAACAAATGCTTAACAGGACAAGAATATGAGTCCAAGGGTAATGTCCTTCCTGGGTGCTGTGGTGGATGCTCAATAGCAAAAGTTGTTTGACCGTTATTTTAACATTAATGTCTACAACATAAATAAATAATTGTTATACTGTGTTCATAAGAAAAAAGAAAAACATCTTAATCACCAAATGTGACTGCAATGTTTGAATACAGCTGATATTATAGAGTTGAACTCATCAAACCATTTGGAACCAGTCCAAGCATACAAGAACTAATATATTGTCTGTAACCAGTACAAGCATATAAGAACTAATACATCATCTGGAACCAATCTTAACAAATACATGTACTAACTAATAAAACATCTGGAACCAATCCAAGCATATAGGAACTAATACATCATCTCAAACCAGTCCAAGCATATAAGAACTAACATATCATTTGGAACCAGTCCAAGAATACAAGAACTAATACATCATCTGGAACCAGTCCAAGCATTTAAGAACTAATAAATCATTTGTAACCAGCCCAAGCATATAAAAACTAATAAATAATCTGGAACCAATCCTAGCATATAAAACTAATAAATCATCTGGAACCAGTCCTAGCATATAAGAATAAATGCATAAATTAGAACCAGTCCAAACATTTAAGAATTAAGGGATATGTCTGCTGCCATCTTTTGAAAGAGACTTCCAACATAACTTCAGTTTTTACCTAAGTTATAAACGTCCAGTGCTAGTCCAGGAAAACCATGATTTTTTTTCTTCTCCAAAGCTATAAGTGATAAATTTCAAACATGTACGCATCTTTAAAAGCATAAATATAGTATGTTCAGAAGTGTATAACCTTGACGTGATTGCAGAGAGAGGGATCTTATTCTTTTTGAGAACTGTAAGATGAGTGTGGGAGTGTTTGCATAAAGGGTAGTCATGTTACAGACACAGCCTTATGGCATTTCCAGTGATATAAATACAGGACTTAAGGACATTGTTTGGGACACAAACAAGACATGTGAGGATGTAAACAGATCTAAATATAAATCAAAACGTCCATGGGTAGCATCAATTACATTCAATGACATTCAAAAGCTGAGCTGAAAATACCTCAGTAAAGATTAATAAACATACCCTCACTTACCACTGCCATCACTTACCACTGATATTATTAGTTGACGGCATAAGTTGTATTATATCTGAGCTTTCCACTGAAGCGTAATAGATCCCTGAGCTGTTTGTGAAGAAGATCTGTCGCTGTGCCATTTTCATAGCCATGAAGGTGACATTACTGGCATCCAGGAAACACTGAAGGGGGTACTTTTGATGCGTTGCTAAGGTTCTTATGTCCAACAAACAGATGGAAGTTGCATTGCTGATTAAAATTCCTCTGTGAAATATTCCTAGATTTTCTGAAAAAATTAAAATGTTATGTCTACATTTGTTCATCATCTTTTCAAGAGTATACCTACAGGAAGAATATGCATGTAAAGTATTTCTCACAACACAGAGATGATAGAATCTCAGCAAAAACCCCTGCAAATAGTCTCACATTTACTTTTGTGGTGAGTGGGATCTAGAAGACAGAAGAATTAAAACAGGCTTTTGTCTTTTGATATACCAAGTTTCAATACCCTAAGAATGTGATTCAATATGTATGTCTCTTTTCTTGTTATTTGTGAAAAAGAAACCTTTACTTAATTTTACAAAATTGATACCAATATTTTTTGTAAAATAAACTGATGTCTGCATTTATATATTATCCTATATTATTTGTGTTAAGTTATGTATAACACATAATAGTAACACCCTCATGACATCACAAATGGCCTCATGTAAGACCAAGGAGGATTCCGAATGTATTTCAGTAATTTTACGATTCTGTTCTTGAACTTTGACTTTAAAAATACTCAGTCAGACATGATTCACTAATAGTCAGATGTCACTTTAATAATAATAGAAAAAGTGAAAACAACATAGTTTGTACAATTCAACAAATAATTTATTTTACAAGAATACAAAGAGAAAATTTAAAGGCATTTACATGATTATGAATTAAATTACAAATAGTCTACAATTTGTATAACATGTTCCAAAGTACTGAGTATTCGAAAATGAATTCCAGTTATGTTACAAATGAATTCCAGTCTTAAATATGCTGATGACTAAGTAGTCTTAAATGTGATGATGTGTTAACATTCTTGATATATCACAATGATATAATCCTGAAGGTTCTTGAATAAAATCACAATAATTCCAAAGCAGTGATTTAGTCCTAAAGTTTCAATGAGCACTTTGCATCTCCAAGGAATAACTTTAATTCTGAACATGAATGTAAATTATAACCCAACTAGAGGTCTGATTACACAACAGTTTTTATGACAGAAAAAATAATTCTAATGTAAACAACTATATATCCACCCCAACCCCCAATATTTTTGATGATATAATTATCTGAAAATACTGTTATTATTTTTAATCAGGTCTGCAAAGTAAATTTTAGCAAGCTATCTGGCAAAGATCAGGGAGAACATGTTTATTTCGAAGGGGAATACCAACCTCATGAATTCAAATCAAAGTAAACATGTATTAAAATAAAAAATAAATAGTATCTTAAGTACAAACCCAGTCATGGATAGAATTTCGCTATGTAATGTTTGCAAAATGACTCTTACACTCAACAATAACTACAGAAATAAAATTAACCATACAATGTATGTATGTATGTATGTATGTATGTATGTATGTATGTATGTATGTATTGTTCTTCTTCATTCCAGACAGATCTACATCTGAAAGGTCTCTCATTCATTTTCTCTTCACTGGATATTATGGTGAATGAGAACGTTTAGTAGCCATAAAAAACAATGTGGCAAAACTAACATTGTTATATACAAGTGTATTAGACTACCATGAAAAACATGGAAAATTGAAAATGGATGGAAATATTAGATGGAATGTTAACAGTAGGTACTGTCTGGATTTAATAATTTTAATTTAATAATACCAGCTCATTCTATATCTGTACTAAATCTAGTGATACGTTCAGCATCATGAGATGTATGTAATACATCAATTTAAAAGAAGGTGTATGTAATAATTAATTAACATTAATGTTCCATATTCAAATTATTTAATAATTTTATGTATTGCGAGCATACTACCTTGACATCGGTTGGAGGATTCATTGTAGAGATAACCCTCTCTGCAGAGACATCGATGTCCGGCTGGCAGCTCCACACATATATCAGAACAATTGGCAGGACATGACACTGGTAAAATCATATAATTGCAAGATATAGTGCTTATAATACTAACACAGCAATTTTAATTTATACAGCAAGCACAAGTTATTACTTATACGATTTGTTACTGACCCTATTTGGTATTTGATGGAATCTGTCAGAGTTATATTAGGCAGAACGCCTGCCTTGCCTTACCCTTTTATTACTCATCCCATACAATTCAAGACAAATTACATAATGTCATTATGCAAAATATTATATTTAGAAACTAATTTTTTGACATAATCAGCTTTATTTTACTAAATTATTTGTTTGTGTACCATTATACCATTGTATTCATTTGTTGAAATTTAAGAAGAATTTAGTTGTTTTTTGTTGTGATAGCTTCTTTTATCGACAGTGGAGACAACCACTAACAGGGATATGCCTACTAAATCTGTTCATTTTTCGATCATGAGCATGCATCAGTAGATGTCTTATTAATCTATTTTAAGTACATCAGCATCTCACATGAATATGATCAATGAGGTATAATACCTTAAGTTTGTACTTTCTGCAGGTCTCAACAATTAGTGGAGTTAAGGCTAAAGTAGTACCTGATTAGAGAACCCTGTTGCAAGCCAAAGGGGTACATACTTATTCAAAATACTATGGAGTTCTGCCCAACCCCCACTAAACATTACAGACACAGATGGCCTGTATGTGATCATCATTGGAACAACATTCAATGGACATAAATCAAGACATCTGACTAGACATGGTCAAATGAATTAATTGGATACAGGTAGGAATACCTGTATTTGTCAACATACAGTGCAGTGGCTTATGTGTCTAAATACTGTTATACATGGGTGAGGTGGGACTAATTTGTGAAATAAAAGGTAGTGGAATAGTTCTAACTTAAAGATTTAGTAGCAAAACAAAATGTCATAAAAAGTAGCAAATATATTTACCTGCTTTGTTATGTACTTAGTCATATTTGTAAGAAAAACTGATTTTTAAAATGATTATATATCTTTGATATCAACTTACTACTGAAAAGGTAATCCCTAATTTAGTGGTCTCTGTTTATGCATGATTGAGGTCAAAATAAACCGGGTCACTAGTCCACTTATAAACTGTACTATGTCTTTAGTCCCCCACAAAATATCCTGTGCCTTTAATTCCCTCACAAAATGTAGCTTGTTTTAAGTTCCCTTACAAAATGCACCATGTCCTTATTCCCCTCATAATATTTTCCTAACTGTATCATGCTAAATAATGCATGCATCTGGTCATTTCCTCATATACCTAAAAATTAAAGAAGTTTCAGTTTTTAGTTTATATCATACAATCCACAACACATAATTTGGCTAAGAATTACACTGAATTTGAAATCATACTTGAGATGTAACATTATAAAATATAAAGGTTCCAATCACCGTTTGACGGAACTGGTTGTATATCAGGACTATATGCAGCAACTCCAACAGGACCATGAGAAAACCCAATGCTTTTCACATTCAGAACATCATTTGTCTTGTTCATATAAAGAAGCTTCATTCGTGCATAATCCGTGACATACAGAAAATCCTAAAAATGCATAAATATATCAGAAAATATAGAGATACACTGTTTGGAAGTTGTGATGCAAATAACATTTTTAAGATCGAAACTGATATAATCTTATATTTGTCACCTGTGATAGGAATACTTTTACTAATAGATTATCTCCTTGAATCAGCTTCATTTGATACACTTAATCTACAGCGAAAAGATTAAACCCACCATTGCCTTTTCCTTTATACATATAAATGAAAGTCTGCTTTACGCTTATATGTTAGCATAAGAAAACACTTGGATGCTAGTTTAGTCAATTTTCTGAATTTCTTCCTCTTACTTTACATGGATTGTATAGCCTCTATAAGACATCAATTAATCCTGCTTCACGATTGTCTTTGGAAATGTTGAACCCATGTCTTGTGAAAGCAAATGTAGGAATGCTTTCTTATTTACTGCTGATAAGAGTAATATCTAACATTATATATCTGAAATCAGTGTGTTTCTTTCCTCTGCTAGTCTCATGCTATAGAAAACCTTCATAAAAAGATGGTGTGACGCAGACCATATCATTTATATGTCACTCTTCTTTCAGCCTATCAAAACCATGTACTGAGCAGTTATAACTTATATATTGCCTTTCATCAGCTAGATTGTATGAGTTTCTATTTACCTGCAAGACAGCAATGTCAAGGAACTTTCGGGACATATCCTTTATCAGTATTCTTCTATTCAACCCACTGTAAGTACAAACTTCAACTGTTTCTCTGACTGAGTCCACCCAATACAAGGAGTTTGATTTGAGGTCTGCAGCCAAACTAATGGGGAAGTCGAGATTAAAAGTCAAGACATGTCTGTCTTCCCCCACCAAGTTTGATCTTTCTATCTTTGCCAGATTTCCAATATCCGACCAGAAAAGAAACCTGTGTATTCATAAGGATATACAAGGATTATAAAATCAAATAACATTTTCAAATAATTTCTCATTTCCATATATATATATATATATATATATATATATATATATATATATATATATATATATATATATATCACATTCATTAAAGATAACATGGCTTTTAATGTGTTGGTATAAAGCAATTTGATTTGATATACCAATACTTGCAACTGTGTGCTATCTTAGGTGAATGATGAATTTCCACTCATTCATCATTAGTGACATATGAAAATAACGATAAAATTATTATTAATCCACATGTCCAAATGGTTTTAATATGGTACACAATTTCATCGCAGTCCTTTCTGCTTTCTGTTCCTCCTCCCCTCTCATGCGTAAGGGACTAAATAAGCAGAAATCTGGAGTGTGAGAGAAATAGAATTTGGGCTGGATGAATACTTTGAAACTGAACTTACATCAAGTAACCTAAAAGAATATGGTTTATTATAATGCAATGTTTACGTTTTCCTTAAGATTTATCTACTGAATTTATATTTCAATGATACAAATATATGATTACAAGGCAAACACACTAAAATGTATTTAATGCTTTCCTGTTGTAGTTGTTTCTTCTCTCTCTCTCTCTCTCTCTCTCTCTCTCTCTCTCTCTCTCTCTCTCTCTCTCTCTCTCTCTCTCTACCACTGTAGCAATATACTGACATAAAGCTTCGTAGTATATCATTGATACGTCATACATAGTATGCACATGTTCTCTCTGTGCGTGTGTGTAATTTTTAGGGCTTTGGACATCTTATTACATTAAGACTAATAATGATTGCCAAGTACAGAGAAATAAGAGTGGAGAACTGTGGAAAATCTGATAAAACAAAAGACATGAACACATACTGTGGAAGAGGGATAAAATTAACTTAATGTAGCTGTGACGCTTATTATTGACATATTTCAACTAGTAACTTAAAGATTTAATTATGCATACAACTGGGCAGGAATAATCATACTTTATTACAACATATTGATTCCTCGCCCGGTTATAGGGTCAACGGCTATCCCATGCGGTGCATATATATCTGTTTTAATGATAACGGTGTACAGATCCGTGTCTGTCAACATCTCGCTCTGCATGCTTATCCAATTGAAATTCGGGTCCGTCCAGTAGACGTTGTGACTTACCCAGTCTACAGCCAGTTTTACATAGCGGCTTGATAACCCTATATGCATTAGGTTGTACGCTCTCGATCCCCCAAATCCCATTTCGAAATCACGGTTCAGAAGAATGCCATTTTGAAGATGGCTGTAAGCAAGTAAGTGTTTCAGCTTGTAATCGGTGGCCATACTGAACAACTGCTGATTAATTGGAAACGAAAGGATGAGACTGTGGTCTATGATTGGCATTCCATCCATCGTTGTTGGGATTACAAAAAAGTCACCTTTAAATAATTGATCTGTCGCGGGAAATGACACTAAGATTCCCCGATCCTGCTCTGGTAACATTTGAAAAGAAAATCGATGTATTATTCCAAGTATATATATATATATATATATATATATATATATATATATATATATATATATATATATATATATATATATATATATATATCCTACATACTTCATAGTCGAATTTTAGAAAATTATAATTCAACCTTTATGTAAAGCGTATGAAAGTGAACTACGGTCATTCTATTTTCATGTATTTTCTCGACTGCATGTCCTTAAGTATTTTTTACATTTGGAAGATTTACAGTGATAAAAGCAAGAAAGTAGTAACTGGTAAACGTTAAATTTATTATTGCTTCTATTGCACTATTAAATCAATAGGCGAATACATTATAACTTCAGATATGTCACCGTTTTATTGATAACTGTATATAGCTCGCCATATGATTATCTTCAGTATAGAAAATCTATTTACTCATTTTGCAGTTACCTGTTGGTGACCACTTTCGGAAACTTAGTTGCCTGTAATCTAACGTGTTAATATGTAATCAACACAATGATGTGTTGTATAGGATTAAAAAACGTAAGCATGTTTTATCTTGTCAGCATCAGTTAATAACTGTTATTTCACGTCGTCGCTTTCGAGGATAAGCAGTCCACTCATATAGACGGCATTTATGATTGAAAGGAAACAATCGGCTTTGAAAAACAAATTAACTTTTTTAGCTTGCAGAAAAAGGTTGCATTTTGTTCATTTAATTTGTGCTGCTTGTTTATTCATCTCATTTATTATATGATATGCATATCTATTCTCTACTTGACTTTTTTCCAAAATTAAGTTAATGGTGCACACGACCAGTGATATGTATTTTGTAAACAACGTAATATATATATATATATATATATATATATATATATATATATATATATATATATTCTGTCATTCACTTGCTCCTATACTTTTTTCATTACCTACCGATACACAGAGTGGCAACATCCGGTTCCCATCCAGTATTATTTCGGCATGTGATCATAGGGATACTGGCATTTTGATGAAATGTTACAACACAGCTATAAGTACACTTTTCCTCAACTGTGCGCTGACAAGCGGACGAAAGAAGACCGTTTGGAATGTTGGCAGGACAATTGTATGCTGTTGGTGGCAAGAAAGAAAAATCGGTATATCAGTCTCAATTGTCGCAAATTTAAAATTGGTCTTCTCACAGAAATAACTTTGTCATTTTTTTCAACGTTCGTTACCTGTACACAGGGTTCATGATTTGTTCCGGAATATTTCATTTTATAGTGTATATAAATCTAATGCAAATTCCATGTGAATTGACAAAATATCGCAGACTGTCAGGCGTATGAGAGAAATTGCACAAATACCGGTGAAAACTATGACTTTAACCTTAGTAGAGATAATCCTGAATAATAGCACTAATTGTCCAGGCAAGGTCGACCTTAGCACGCGTTCACACGGGCCCCAAGCGTTAGTAACTTTTTAAAAAATATATTTTGAGAGAAAGTAACTACAAAGCGATGGAAGAAAATCTTAAGTTCAATATCTTATAAAACATGTTTAAAAGTTATGTTTCCCAAATGTCGTGCTCACATAAGGCCCAACGCGTTAATCCAAGGGGCCCCACCAAAAAAATCTAAGTTGGGTCCCACGGTTGTTAAGACCGTTGCTGCTCCAGAGTCCGTTTATAATGGGTGAATATCCTTCTTTGGCCATGGGCCACATTTCATTTTCTAAGACCACTGGAGGGCCGCAGACACTAATTTCTTACTGTTTACGGGCCCATTAATATGCCCTGAGTGCCGGACAGAACAAGTTCACGGGCCGGAGGCTGTGCACCCATGGTTTAAGACAAGCAGGTCATATCAGTCGCATTCATCTTGGTCATGAACTTTAACATAAACAATTATTGCATTTCACCTTTAAGTGTTTCTTTTGTTTGACCTAAATACCTCTGAAGGAAAATTGATCACGTGTTACCTTTGTAAAAAGTGTGAATATTGGTCCCGGCCCAGCAAGGATCAATCGTCAGTTAGATATAAATTACATAATAATTAGTATGTATAAAATATGTTTTACATGAAACAGCTTGGATCGTTGCAGGTACTTCTATGGATTGTAATGCTATTTGTTGTTGAACAATAACTGCACAAGGCGTTCTATACTATTTAGTAAATACAAAACATCATCACAGATAGGAAGAGGAGTAAAGGCATTATTGGAACAAGAACCCTAGTGAATGTATAACATAAACCAGTTGTTGGTGTGTATCGTTCTAACCCATTGTGCGATATATGATTACTTTTACTGCCATGTGATAGTTCAAAGCTAATTAGATTAAAGCTTGCAAGTCATCTCCCATCCTGAGAAAGTTAACATTAAAACGAAACGTTATCTGATGACCTCATTTCTAAACAAGCTACATCAGCTTCATTTTTACAAGTTTAGTTACTCAGGTAGTTTTGACAATCTTCCCGAACATGTGAAATATCCGTTTTGTCTGCTTTGCATTCATCTGATTCAGTAAAAGTATCAGGGTTTGAAGGCATAATGTAGAAGGCATGGGAATTAAATATCTCCTATTACGCTGTATCTCTCTGTCGTAATTTACTACCATATATGAACGAGGTTTAGATATTCAGATTTAACAATGTCTGAAGAAAAATGATCTCAATCCAAATCTTCTTCCCTATGAGAGTTTTTTTCTTCATATTTCTGGCGCGATGTCGACCATCATAATTTCTTTGCTGAGTGTGCTTTTGATACTTTTCTGATTTCTTCAGTTTCATTAAATCGGCAATTTTGGCTCTAAATTGTTTGGAGCCACTGACAAAATAGTTTGTAATTTTCTTTCAATCAGTAATTCTGCAGAGATGTATCCATTTGGTAATGGTGTTTCGTGATAATTCAAAAGAGCTATGTAAGGATCGTTTGCTTTTTAAGTATTCTTTTTATTGTTTGAAAAGCTATTTCGGTCAGACCCTTGCTCTGTGCATATTTTTGACTACTTGTAATATGCCTGAATTCATAATTCTTTTAGTATTGCTGACCATTATCTGAAACTAATACTTCTAGTATACCGTGTCGCGCAATGATTGATTTGAGATGATTGACAATTGCTTTTGAGCCTGTGCATTGCAATTTTGTTATTTCGATGTATCGTGATAAATAGTCATTCATCAACAGATATGTTTGACCAATCAGTTCAAACAAGTCTGAAACGACTCTTTGCCAAGGTCAGCTTATAAATTGATTTGGTATCATTGGTTCAGCTTGATCACTTGATTTGTCAATGCAGTTTTGGCAAGACTTTAACAAGTGTTCTAGCTAATTACTTAGTCTGTTCCACCAAACGTACGTTTTGGCGCGTTCTCGGCATTTAACCATGTCCTGGTCACCACCGTGAATTCTCGATAGGATGTTTTTTTGAAGTGATTCTGGTACGGCAAGGTGTAAACCTTTCGTTAAAAGACCATTTTGAATTGTAAATGCATATCTATCTGCACATTGCGATTGAAGTTTTCCATCAATAGCTGATTTTTCTGGCCACCACTTTTCATAGAATTGTACCAGTTGTTTGCAAATCGAATGATTTTGATATTCAGACTTTGTTTGTTCAAGTCGAGTATTTGATGGTGGCAAATTACTAACTACGAAATCAACATAGACGTTAGTTTCAGCCTGAAATTCTCTGTCACCCTCAGAGCGATAACTTAAATGTTCTCTGAATAGAGCATCAGCCGTTAATACATTTTTGCCAGCAACATGAACTATGCAAAAGTTGAATCTCATCAAACGCAAAAGCGTTGAATTTTAGGGTGTAAATCTCCCAAGATATTTTGTGTTCATTAGTGGAACTAATGGCATATGGTCAATTTCAAGTTTGAATTAGGACTTAATTAAATAATTACTGGGGCACTCACAAACTCAAGTGATTGGAAGTGCCTCGGATACAAATATTTCTCCTTTTGGATCATAATGTGCTAAATTCATGAAGATGTCATTTCTTGCTTGATATCTCTAAAAGCTTGATCCACAAGATTTTACCTTTCAAATGCTCACGTAATGTTTTTGTTTCTTTTTTTTTCTGTCAAATTTGGACTAAATTTGTCAAGCTGGTTTACCATACCAAGAAATTGTTGTATCTCTGTTATGCATTTCAGTGTTTCTATTTCACTTGTATCTTCGACTTTTTCCGGATGAGGTTGGCAACCATTTTTGTCAACATCATTTGCAAGGAATCTAATGGATGGTTTAAAAATTTACACTTTTCAGCATTCAAAGTGACAATTGCCTTTTCAAATGATTTCAGGACGATTTCGAGTCTTTTGTCATACTGTTTCTGCGTTTCCCCCAAAACAAGAACATCGTCCATTTGACAGAGTTTTCCTCCATATCCCTCGAGAGTTTCTGACATCCTTTTTTGAACAAATGCAGGCGCGAAACTGATTCTGAATGGAAGGCGATTGAAATAAAACCAACCAAAAGAGTAATGAAGTTGTAAATCATCAAGTTTGGTGAAAAACTATGCACCTGCTAGTTTTGCAAGGGATTCATCAACTGATGGTTATGTGGTTCTCTCTTTTTACTGATTCATATCTTTTAGTTAGGTCTAAGCAAATTCTTACCTTAGTACCGTTTGGTTTCGGAACAACAGCTATTGTCGCGCACCACTCAGTTGGCTCATCTACTTCTGAAAGAACATCATTCGTTTCCATTTTATCCAAATCCTCTTGAACTTTATTCGATAAAGGGATAAGAACCTTTCTTTGGGTAGATAAGGCATAAGGTTTGGTATTTTTGTCTAGAGTTATGTTATAGAACCATTTGGTCCCTACACCTATAAACAAATTTGGGAATTTATCGCGATAATTCCTAAATGTATGGATTTATCGTGAATTTTCTTTGTATTTTATGAGTTTTTATTTGAGGCATTTACTGAGGATATATTTACCTGTTCAATAATGTTTAGAGACTGAATCGGAGGCCTGCCCATGTGTGCTCGATTCGGTCCCTTTACAACAAATATTTACACTGAACGCTTAGTTTGATTCCAGTCCACATGTCCATAGAGTTTTTTTTTAAATCAGAATTTGATAGTTTTGGGTCTGCGATATTTCGTAAATCCATCTCAAGAATTAAAGTCACATCAGCTCCAGTATCAATCTTGAATACAAGTGAAGTGTTGTCCAATCTCACTCGCGTTATCCACGGCTGACCCTTCTGTATGCTAATAGGCCCTAGAAATCTTGGTTCCCCTCTCGATTCTATTTTGCAAACTGTTGATTTTGAGTCAGAATTTTGGATAGTGTCCTCTCTTCCTACACTTGTGGCATTCGGCTTCTTTTGCTGGACATTGGCCTCAAGAATGATATTTTTCTGACCACATCTGATACATGCTTTTTTGCTGACACTATTATGTTGAATGTTGGGGATTTTACTTTTCCGTTTCCCATATTTCAGTGAAGACGAATTTAATATATCCATTTCAGTCGTTCGTTCTCCAGTTGTTCGCATAATTTATTGTTGTGTTTTCACAGCCTCATTTTGTCGAGCTTGACTAACGGAAGACTCTAGAGTTAGATTTGCATGTAACTGCAATTTTTCCGACAGTTTCGAATCTCGCAGTCCAACTGCAAGTCAATTTCTGATCATTTCATCATGCAGTGGCCCGAAATTACAATTATCTGCTAACACACAGATAGCTGTAACAAAACTGTCCACTGCTTCTCCCTCTTCCTGTTTTCTTGGAATACATTTTGCCATTATTCATTTGAATGAAATATCTAGGTGTTGGATGGTAAATGCGATGTTAATATTACATTTCCCATTTGAGCTTATGCATTCCCAACTACCTTAAACTTACAGTCATTAATAACATTGGATGTCACATTTCTAACCTATACATTTTATAGTTGCATTTCCTCTATTGTCCCTATAAAATGTAGCATTACATTTCCTTTATTGGCCTGATAAGGTCCCATAATGTAGAATGAACGAAACATTTTAGCATTACATGAACCGTTTGACTGCATACATTTTTATTTCACCCTATATCAACACATTTTAAACCTATGGTCATTTTCCCTTGTCCCTAAACACACAACGTGACGGCTTAATGTTAAATTCTGTGTCCATATAACCAACTATCATGTTAAACCTACTGACATTTCCAAAATACATTTTCTGTCTTCGCTATAAATCCTAAAATAGCGGCATGTTGTTAAATTTCGCTTGTTGCGAAAGTGCCACTCCCAGGTTTATTCTCCCTTATTCCACATAGTGCCGATCCAGCTTTAAATACTTTTCACTCATCATTGTGTCAGTTTCGTTGTGAATTTTCTTATACCCCACATATAATAAAGCAATTATTTATATTTGACTGTAAAAGTAAGCCAATGCTCGTCCTTAAGTGCGTGTTTCTTCTCCTATTTATATTGAAGATGACGATGCAAAAATCGATGTTACATCTTTACATTCCAAGAAACCTTAGCTTCGAGCTAAATTCTGACTTTGGTGTGGTAAAATGAAGGCTCAGTATACTAATCTAGCAAACTGAAACATTAAATCTGCCTCACTGTGATGACAAAATCTATAAATACTATTAAATATTCAAAACTGCACTTGGATCTATATAGAATGTTTAATGGATATATTTCTGCAGGTATTATCAGTTTTTGTTTGTGTATGTACGTTTGCCCCCTTACTCTTTCTCATGTTTCATTTAATGCATGGAAGCATTGTTAACGTTTTAGGGAACGTGTTATAGGATGGTAGTTTTGTTTCAAGTGGAATGGTAGCGAAGTTATATGGGAATATGGGTTTGTGTTGTTTATAAGGGGCTAACAGGGAAATTATAGTGGGTAAGTTAATTATATTTTAGGGGTTTAACTTATATGTTAAATACCTTCTGTTGCATCCGACATGGTGAGGTCAGTTGATTGTGATCACTTCATATGGCGCGTTGGATAGTATATATGGGATGATGGCTGGCACATGGGAGGGGTATTTGATATTAGACAAACTGTGTGCTGGATAGTACCGTAAATGACTGAGTGCTGGACATAAAATAATTGAATACTGGACAGTGAATAACTGTGTTAGATAAGTGAGTGTTATATCATAGATATTAAGTTGTTAGACATTAGAGGACTGGGTGTTGTTTAGTATTTAACTATGAACCTTTGTAATATTACATTTCCTGTTTGGGCCCGATTGGCCAAGTCGTCTTAAGCGCTCACCGTTTAGGATCATTGCCATCTCTCTTCTGTTTGTGTGGGTTCGAGTTTGGGGCGTCATTTGGATGTAGGGCAAATACGCACCCCCCCCCCCTCCGAATTTGCATGTGCTGTAAAATTGATATAGCCAGTATACGAAAGTTAACAAGCCCGTCCAGTTTTGCCCACCCCCCTGAAAAATTTAAATGACGTCCCTGGTTCATGTATCGGGTTTGCCTAATATGGGTATGTGAGACAGCTTTCCAGTAGCGTCTCGTGGTTGGTGTTTTTTTCTGGGGTTTTCTCGGATTCTTCCTCCACCATTTATACTGGCCCCCATGTATAGCCTATCTTGTGCTGAAAATGGTGTTAAACCCTTCAACATCATTTCCCGTTAAACCACAGAGAGCAATGTCCATGCTACATTTCCAGTTAGATCCCAGACATCATTATAATGTTAACATTATGGTCATTGTTAAAAACTCAGTTCCGAATAGACCCCAGACAGCATTATATTGTTAACAATTAGGTCATTGTTAACAACTTAGTTCCGAATAGACCCCAAACAGCATTATATTGTTAACAATTAGGTCATTGTTAACAACTTAGTTCCGAATAGACCCCAAACAGCATTATATTGTTAACAATTAGGTCATTGTTAACAACTTAGTTCCGAATAGACCCCAAACAGCATTATATTGTTAACAATTAGGTCATTGTTAACAACTTAGTTCCGAATAGACCCCAAACAGCATTATATTGTTAAAAATTAGGTCATTATTATTATTCAATTTTTGTTGTATCCAGGACAGCCATTTGCATGTTACATTTCCCGCTGGACCCCGGGCAGCAATATAATATTAACAATATGGTTATTATTAATATTACAGTTCCTGTTAGATCCCAAACAGCAATATAATATTAACAATATGGTCATTATTTATATTTCAGTTCCCGTTAGACCCCAGGCAGAAATTCCCGTGTTAATTTCCCTTTAGACTCCGGATAATCTGATTAAAATATCACTCGCGTTAACTGGAGAACTAGACCAAATAACCGACATTGTGGACAGTCGTGATATTATAAATGTATCGATTGTTTTGTCACAGTATTCTCAAGTTGTTTCATCGTGGGAAGTGTCAGAACAGCAGAAAAAAAAAATGTATCACTGTGATTGTAACATGATTATTATGTTCGTCAACCGTGTACGGCTGAGTTAATACAGGACAAGCAAGTAATACAGACACAGTAGAATAATTATTATCCAATATTAGTGTTTTTTTACATTGTGATGATGGCTTATTCGATCTTGTATTTGCAAGTTCGATACTCTGAAGACCAGCTTGTCGGTCAACTTGTCAAGCGGGATTTATATAATCCGCGGCTGTATTTATTAATACTTGATGCTCTTCGAAAGATACAGGTATTGATTTACGCTTTTGGGATTATTTCAGTAACAACTGAGTGACCTGCAAATTCCGCCGAGACATCATTGAAATTCTCATCGGACGGAAACACGTAGAAATTACCGTAGTGTTGGACTATTATTCCTTGTTACAGATGACCATCTCCGGTCAAACAATCGACGCGTGTTTCTTGCTGTCATAAACAACAGCCTCGTTAATTGATCTTACACAAACACGGTAATAATATCTCCTCGTACAGGCTTGTATAATGTTCCGTTATCAAGTCTCTCATGATTTTTTTAAAAATAATAATCTCCTTTATTTGAATAAAGCAGATAATCTGTGTGGTTTACCATATAAATTAAATTTCATTTCATTTTGCCGCGGTAAGAAAACAAGAACCGATCAAGCATCATGCTGCGTTACCAAATTGAATCCAAATAATTATCATAGGTCCATATGGATCTAGTAAAACGCAACTATTACTTTATTTTATAATGAGTTGGCTCAAATGGCTCAAATGTGATCAATTAGGAGTTTTGTCAATTTTGCTGCAATATCATCTCGTTTTATTTAAAACATCATCACCCGATTTTGCAGAAATAAATCTAACCTTCTTTGTACCACACTGTACGCACATGCCTGTGAGCGCTGATCTGTTATTTTTTTTTTGTTGTAATTGTTGTTAAGTCGTTTGTGCTAGTACGCGTCTTACATTTCACACAATATAGATCCATAATTTATTTATAATAAAATGAATGTGATTGGTTTTTCGGCGACAAAAACACGAGAACCTGTTAAACACCATGCGGCGCTACTACCAAACTGCATCAGAATGATTATCATAGGTTCGTCTGGAAGTGGTAAGACGTAACTGCTACTTAATCTAATAATTAGATGGTTAAAATGGGACAGGTTGTATTTAGTGGCACCATCTGCAGATGATCAGCGGTGTTACGATACGTTAAAAGATTTTAACGAGAACGCGAAATCTTTAAATGAAGATGAAGATGTTATTGAATTTATCACTGATATCAATGAAGCACAGAGTGTTGATTCCATTGATGGATATATTAACAATTTAGTCGTATATGATGATACGATGCTGGATAATCAATCAAATCATGCTCGGATATTCTCCAGAGGTAGACATAAAAAAACAGATGTGATTTATTTAACCCAACGGTATACACAAATTCTAAAAGTGATCAGAGATAACTAATAATCTTGCTGTGTTTAATGGAGTTGATACTCACTGTTACGGTTATTGGATTTAAATTATTTATTTTTTAATTGTTAAATCTAAATTTGTCATTTAGGGTTTAATATTTATTCATTAATTGGGAGATTTTTTTCTAGAAAATTCAGTTTGACCTGGACTTTACTAGTAAACAGGTTGACCTTGGCTTGGATACTTCTTTATCTGACCTTGCTTTAGACATTGTCAACAAGTCTTCAATTCTATTGGTTAATTTCAAGGACAACATTTTATTTTTAGTAATTTGTGGCTTATTTTATTCTGGTTCATGGCAAGGTAGCTTCCTTCCATGACTTTCCAGAATCACATGATTCCTCTTGTTTACGAGGGAATTACAATATATATAGCTGTGTTTTAGAAGCTAACTTTAGTAGATGTTTGAGCTTTATTATTATTAAGTTGTGTATTTCATGTTTGAGTGTTATCTTGTTCTGGACTTTATGTCAATTCATTGAAGAAAGAGGATTTATTATCTATTTGGAGGAGAAAACATGTGCTCATAATTCATGTGGATGATAAATTAAACAAGAACTGCATCACGTGACATTGTCAGCCATTTTGGATTACATCGTCAAGATTCGAACCTGGAACTATTAGAACATTTATTTATCAGGACTCTTACAATTCCATTAGTGGATTATTTTTGTGAATTCTATATTGGATTAATGTTGGATTTGATTCTCTAAAACTGTAAGTTTATTTATTTTATGAAAATAATTGTACTAAATAAATCATTGTTAAAGTTATACAAGCTTGTTAGTTTTCACTCTTTCTGTGTTGCTGCTTCTTCGAGCCTAAGCACATCACACTCACACACTTAGAAATAAATATTCATCAGACTTGGTGTCGCGCAGACATGGATTATACTTTTTTTTAGAAATTTATATGCTCATGCTAAATAAAACCCTCATGGGTATATAACAATATATTTACATGATCCTAGATCAAGATATCGAATAAGACTTGATAAAATATTCGGTTAAAACCCTAGCAACAGAGAGGGCGCGACAACGAATATGCGTCTCGAAAGTTAGAAGCTTTAGTACTGTGGTTTTGTTTTCGGTTTCGTAGGAGGCCGTGGTTTGACAAACAGAAGCCTCGTATGAAACCGAAACTGTCATTTTCTAGTTTGTCTGAATTAATTTTGGTCTGTTCACCTTACCCTATTACTACTGATAACCACGTGATGAAGCTCAAGTTCACGATTTTTTGGAAAATTTATATTTTCTGTCTTGGAAATATGGCATGTGTTGCTATTAGTAACGAAAATTCGTTTATGGTTTATAGTATGAACGGATAAATTATTTCTCTGACTGATAAGTACATTATTCTCATCAAAGATTGCAAGTACATGTTTGATTCAACTGGGGCACAATGGGGATGCTTAACAAAATTAGAATAAAGCATGTTTGACATAACACATATCTGGCGCTGTTACTAAGTAACTTGTTTTCAAGGGAGTTGAGAGGCTATGAAGTGTATAGATCTATAGTATGTATGCATGGATCAGTGTTTTCTGTTATAGTTTATTTCACACAGCATTCAGAATTTTATCCTATCTGTAGCACAGTCAATTTTCAGGCCAACGTTTTTAAATGTAGCTAACAGTATATTATTTATTTCGCATGAAGTATTTAAAACTAGTTAGGTTGCCTCAGCTACATTTAATGACACTGACTTGAAAATGTAGTGAGCTAGGCCTGCATATAGGATAAACTTTACCATGCTGTGTAGAAGTAACTAGCATAATACCAAAGAGCTCAACATGAATGCGTGTGTGTTTTTGTCTCTATCTAATGATTTTGTATGGTGTGTTCTCAAAGATGGTTACTATGGTTTTGTTATATTTGTATTATTATTGTTGTTTGATTTTAAAACAACTACGTCAGGCACATAATAAGACAAGAGGGGTTTCTTTTTTAAAAGTAGTTCTGAGCGTATGGCCATCTTGCCTGAGACGACTGGTCTGAGATGGCTACATTGAGATATATGTAATCTATGTTTGGGGTTAGGGACGAGACAAGAAAATCTCAGTCAAGGGGATAATATTATTTGTTTCCCAACGATGCATGTCCGAGTGGGGGAGACATATAATGTAACCTCCGCGACTGGGATTTCCTTCTTTTTGTTCAAACCCCAACGTATAATATTTTCTCACCCAATATTTTCCTTTAAAGTAAAAGGAAGTGTTCACGTCCCACTGTTTACATGCGGTGCTTGAATACAAATGTTAATGCGGGCTGTGGTGTGACCGTTGCATCCGAAGTACACACTACATGCGCGTGAGCAAAGAATAAAAACAACAACATAAAACATCGCATAGTAATGCGGTATTATCATAATTAATATAGTGATGTTATATGAAATTGACAATAATAATTAATATTTATTACAAGAAACTGTTTCATTTCATCAGCTCCATTTCGGGCTGTTACAAAGTTTTGCGTATTTGTTAAGAGAGTAGGTTATGAAGTGCACAGGTCAATATTCTAAATGCGTGGATCATTTCACACAGCATTGAGAAATTTATTCTATCTTTATTTAGCACAGTCAGTTTTCAGGTAAGCGTCCTTAAATGTAATTAACAGTATATGATTTATTTCACACGAAGTATTTACAACTAGTTTGTTTGCTTTAGCTACATTTAAAAACGCTGACCTGAAAATGTAGTGAACTAGGGCTGCATATAGAATACAATTGACCATGCTGTGTAGAACGAACTACACTTATGTGTGCGTGTCTTTGTCTCTCGAGAAAATGTATTTATATGGCGAGTTCAAAAAGACGGATTGACCTAAAGTTAGTATGTTTTTGTTATATATTTGACAAGACAAGAGAAGACAACAAGGTTTTTTAAAATGTAGTTCTGAGCGTGTGGACACTTTGACTGAGACGACTGGTCTGAGATGACTAGACTGAAAAATAAAGTTAGGTTCGCAAAATTGCTAGAGTTCTCTGTCGCATTGGTGAGAAATGATGGTTTATGTTTACGGCATGATACCCCAGTGCTAGACACCGTTAGAAATTGCCACTCTGCAGACATCGCAACGATATGACTCGATAATTGTTAAATTAAAAGCTAAATTAAAAATTAAAACAAAACACACACACACACACCTGAATATAATAGTTTTTGTACTAACACAAGCCTGATTATAATAGCTTTTACAAACACATGCCCGAGTACAATTGCTAATTCTGTAATACCAGGTGTTACATTACCTGTTGTAAGACTCAACATGTAGGTACAAAGCTTCTATTTATAGCAGAATCCTGTTATTTTGAAACAATCATGTTGGTATTGTATTACATGATCAGAAACTACTTAACAAAACTTCCTTGTCGAAATGAACTAATCGTATTTAAAACACAAAGCTATCATATTTGAAAGTTCCACCAATGTTTAAGTTAGACTACTTTAAGGTACAAATCCCAACTACGTTTCAAATATTATCATACAATAACGAAACAGTCTTATATTTGCTAATCATACCAGTTTCTATTCAGTAATAATACGTCAAAATGGGTTTTATTATTTTTTATTTTGACTATTCAAAATGTTGATGCTGTAATTAGTCTTCTTTCTAACTGTCGGTAATGAGCATCCGATTCAGGGTTCATTCTGTTTATTCTATCAAGATAATAAACACGCAATGTTGACTATATATATATATATATATATATATATATATATATATATATATATATATATTGTCACGAGTAATACAGGGGAAAAAATTACCTTGGTAATAAACTTCGTCCTACTCATGATTTGTAAAGAAACAAACCCTGATGTAAGGTCAAGGTCTATGCTCGTTGCAGTTTAGTATGCGTTGTGCACACTGATATACGATATTGAAATCAATATTTAACGGGCTGAGACTTGTTTCGTCGTTTCGCAAGTACATAAAAGTTTCGCTCAATGGTGTTCTTTCAATATATGTTACTACGGGGGTGGGGGTAAATATCGATATAGTGCTTTAAATGTATGCCATTAAAAAAATGGGGGGGGGGGATACGTAACAAGTAAGCTCTATATTATATTTATATTATTCAATGAAAAAGTCCGATGTGTATTTTGATCGGGACAGGTAGCTTATCTGGCTTTGAATACTAAATAGAAGCGAGTGCATATACATTCATATTTTGTTGAGATATAATTTTACAAATAGAGCATCATTACATACATTGGGCAAACATATTTTTGGAAGGCAAATAACGTAATTTAAAGAATTTTTGTCAACAAGACCAATAAATGAACATGACGTATAATGTTAAATGTTCTGTAGAATTATTTTTCAACTTTGGCTTTTTCAAAGCATAGCCATATTGGATGTGAACATCATCGATACTTTAATACAATTATAAAAAAAAATAATATTCAGTAATCTCTTTACGTATTTCTTACAACTTTACATCCATCAACGTAATGATCATTCCCCGAATAACATAGAAACAGAGCTTTGCCGTCGTTACTTGGATACCCGAGCTACCATCAACGTAATCCGGGCATGTCGGATAACCGTGCTACCATCAACGTAATCCGGGCACGTCGGATAACCGTGCTACCATCAACGTAATCCGGGCACTCGGATGCCCATGCCACCAGCAGCGTAATCCGGGCACGTCGGATACCCGTACTACCATCAGGTTAGTCACCGTTTCTTTACAAACTTACTACCATCAGCTTATAACCACTCCGGTGGCCTAGTGGTTAGAGCGTCCGCCTCGTATCCAATTGGTCGGTGGGTCGTTCCCCGGCCGAGGTATACAAAAGACATACAAAAATGGTAGTAACAGCTGCCTCACTAGGCGCTCAGCATTAAAAGGTTAGGACTGGTCGGCCTTGTGTCAGAATAATGTAACTGGGTGGACATCATGCTACATGTCTGCGGTATGATGCCCCAGTTCTAGACATCACTATAAACTGCCACACTGCAGACATCGCAACAATATGAATGAAAAATTGTTAAACCTACGTTAAAAATATAAATCACACACACACACACACATACACAACCGATTTTTTATTTTTAAACCAGTCTCTCCGTGAATTGAGATATGCATCATCAGAATACCGATTGTCTTTTAAGTATATATTTAACGTTGCCGTAGAAATTACAATATTACTTAGAAATTTGTATTAGACAATTTACTATATTTGTAGTTACATATCTGTCACGTACGTATAGCATATTTGACTTACCAGACATACCTGATCAAACACATTTTAGTCATAATTAGATCATCATTTTTCTATAAAATTAGTACTTTTTTGTCTGCAGTTTTTAAATAATATATGACTACGTCTCTCCTAGAAAACAACATGATGTGACAGGACCACCACCCCAATAGTTGTTTACATTCGACTGGCTGGTAAGTTTCTTTGAATACTTACCCAACGAGGAACTCGTTTGTAGAAATAAGAAATACACAATCCAGACATTACAAAGATTTCGAGTCTTTTCACTGTACATCTTATGTGCCTTCATGACGGACAGAACAGTCTTATTCCACGATTTCTACAACTGCATGCTGTAGTCAGAGTTTACAGATAATGTCTCGGCCCTCTCGGGTACAACAAACGTCTCTTTCCGGAACATAATGAATGTTAAATGTGTCGTACACATTCGTCAAGCTCTGTTGATATTCATTGGAGTATAGAGTTTCAAATATCACGTGACTATTAATGGAATGTCTATAGAAGCATTATTATTATTATTATTATTATTATTATTATTATTATTATTATTATTATTACAGGATTGAAACTGAATGGAATTTGGGACTGAGTGATAACAACACAATGCAAGTGAATGGAAGTTTATGAAATGAAAAAAAAAGTTCACGAGAATATATATTATAACAGGATTGAAACTGAATGGAATTTGGGACTGAGTGATAACAACACAATGCAAGTGAATGGAAGTTTATGAAATGAAAAAAAAGTTCACGAGAATATATATTATAACAGGATTGAAACTGAATGGAATTTGGGACTGAGTGATAACAACACAATGCAAGTGAATGGAAGTTTATGAAATGAAAAAAAAGTTCACGAGAATATATATTATAACAGGATTGAAACTGAATGGAATTTGGGACTGAGTGATAACAACACAATGCAAGTGAATGGAAGTTTATGAAATGAAAAAAAAGTTCACGAGAATATATATTATAACAGGATTGAAACTGAATGGAATTTGGGACTGAGTGATAACAACACAATGCAAGTGAATGGAAGTTTATGAAATGAAAAAAAAGTTCACGAGAATATATATATATATATATATATATATATATATATATATATATATATATATATATAGATTCACAAACCCACCCACTACATATGAAAAAAGACAATCATACCGAACATGGTATAAAAAGGTAACAGATTCATGAATAAAGTAAAGATGAATATGTTTCACACATCCATGTTATGTACAATGAAACAGTATGATTGACATAATTATGTGATACAAATTAACAACCATATAATACAAAGAAAAATAAGTAGGGTTCACCCAACCATACGTCCTTTGTTTACACACTACAGTGTACACTGCTCTTATTCAGTGTTAGGAATTCACATCACTATTCCTTGGCCATCTCTAGAATCCAGAATTCCGATCCTACAATTCCAGTCATGCAACAGATGAGGTCGTGCCGTTACCATTTTGTTCTTCCATCCATCCATCCATCCATCCATCCATCCATCTACCAAGCTGGTCATAATAAATTAAGTAAATGCTGAGAAGAGATCCATAAATGCATGATAAGACAATGTTTTACGTCAAAATAAAGCCCTTAGCGATGTATTATAACAGACTAAAACTTATATAGTGTAATTAAGTAAATGCTGAGAAGAGATCCATAAATGCATGATAAGGCAATGTTTTACGTCAAAATAAAGCCCTTAGCGATGTATTATAACAGATTAAAACTTATATAGTGTAATTAAGTAAATGCTGAGAAGAGATCCATAAATGCATGATAAGGAAATGTTTTAGGTCAAAATAAAGCCCTTAGCGATGTATTATAACAGACTAAAACTTGTATAGTGTACCCCTAATTTACCTCGTATCCATAATGGCTGTAAAAAGTCGTTAAGTTATTGCCACTTCTTGACAAGATCCAAGCGATCACTCTGTCGCATAAATCAATATGACTCCTGTAAATACAGAGGAAAAAATTGTTGACAACCAGGGTTAAAGAACTTAAAGTACCCATGCATGCACATCATGCGACATGGGTATCTCGCCGCGACCGACCTAGGATGGGATGCATTTATTGCCAAGTCACCACAGAAAAAAATATGAACTACTTTTGGTGACGCTTTATGCTTCAAAGAAAACAAATACTGAAAGTGTTCTAAGACATTACCCAATTATAGTCTGGCCTTATTCGGTGACAAGTATTATTATTATTATTATTATTATTATTATTATTATTATTATTATTATTATTATTACTGCGATTATTATTATTATTATCCTAAATTTTGTGCGTGTGACCAGAATAACTAAAATTCTAATCGTTTAAATGTTCATCACAAATTTTACTATCAAATATATATGACGAATTATTATTATTATTCTTGTTTCATTTATTTATTTTTCGGAACTTAATAAGAAACGTGCTAATAGATCAAATGAAAAGTTTTCCCTTAAAATCCGATTATTCTTAGAGAAAGTATTTCATTTCTTGCTCTATTTCGTTTCGGATATAAAATAAAATTCAAATTAAAACCCTATCACTCGTCGTTTACTCGACCACGTGACAGCCTATTTCATGATCTTACTTAGTGTGATAGATGTTTCTCTTGTCCTGTGTTCCTACTCATCTGTATGATCTTTATCTGGATTGGTAATCCAATTTCCTCCAGTCCTTCTAACTTCTGCCTCCGGTTTTCCTTTTTCTTTTGTGTGTATGTTCTTTTCCTTTTGTCTACCAGTGTCTCGGACCAATTGCCCTAGGGTATTTCCCTCTGTCTCCTACAGTTTCTCTGGTCCCTAAAAGATTCCTGTATTAACACACAAGGACATTAGTATAGAATATTTCCCTAGCTAAACTCACACTAAACATTATTATCAAATATCATGATATACCACCCAGACACATTATC
This sequence comes from Unio delphinus, assembly GCA_029339505.1. Lineage (NCBI taxonomy): Eukaryota > Metazoa > Mollusca > Bivalvia > Unionida > Unionidae > Unio > Unio delphinus. The sequence continues at coordinate 5,310,276 of JAQISU010000057.1, read as the reverse complement.
CTGACGCCAGGCCGGCCAGTCCTAAAACTAACCTCTTAATGCTGAGCGCCAAGCGAGGCAGCTGTTAGGATCATTTTTGTAAGTCTTTGGTATGACTCGGCCGGGGATCGAACCCACTACCTCTCGCTTTAGCGGCGGACAATCTATACTCTAGGCCACCTGAGCGATTCCTGTGTGCTCGAGTACTTAGTGGTACTCTATGGTTGTTGGGTATCCTGAGTCAGTCTGAGCGTTTGACTGTTGTCCAAAGATTGTATTTTGAAGTAAGTCACCGACAAATATGTTCAATATCACCCCCATCCCCCATTATATTCGTTATTCGTCAGAAATTATATCCGGTTTGTGATTAATCTTGTTTAGTTTGATAAGGAGCTCAGGGTTGTTCATATTTGGTCTATTACTATTCCATTGCCAGATTATTTTCTTAGACCGTTTTTCTTAGTTTTAGCTATTTTAATTTTCATTAGTTAATGAATTGGTTTTGCTCCGGAGGTTTATTGGATGGAATCAAGGTGTTTTCGCAACTAATCCATGAGTAGTTTGAAACATTGAATGCATGGTATATGGTAAAGCTGGATGAGGGCTGTTATACCCACTAATAAATCCATTAAGTAATAAAGCAGAGTGGTATTTGTGAAGGCTTCCAAGTTAGTTTGATTGATAATTACGTGGATAGGTTTGTTACCTGCAGTGCATGTTCCTTTGTTACCTACATTGCCTATTGCTTTGTTACTTGCCTTGTTATAGGGTTCATTTGTCGGCAACGTGTATACAGACAGTCGGGTAGTTTGTCAATATTAGTTAGGTATTGTGTGACGATTGGCATCGCTTTTTTATGGGGGGGGGGGGGTAGTTGCTTAACGTGCTCGCTAATCCCTTGTGTGGGGTGAGTGCGGTTCCCTTGTTAGCTGATTTGATATAGGAGGGTTGTCTCTTGGATTAATTGGATGGGGGTACAGTTGCCTCATTATGCTGAGTAATTTGAAGTGGGGTCAATGTTTTGGCTCTTAAATAGGTTAGATGATGTTCCGTTTTCCTCCTGGTATATTTTTTTTTTTGGGGGGGGGGGGGGCACCAGACAGATGCTCCCCCCCCCCAATCAAAAAAAAAAAATTTAAAAAAGTTTATATGTATGTGTATTCCCCCCGATGTTTTTATGTTGTTTTTTTTATATTTTACTTCTAAAAGGTCCATTTAATTTCCCCATCGGGGTTATAAGATAGTTTGACAAGGGGTATTTTTTTCCCTAGTGTATCCTAAGTATTCCTTACTAGTTGGGATTTGATCTACCCAATCTAGTAGGTTACTTTTAATTTTGATGACCATGGCTAGTGGTCTCTCATCCTTGTGTATGCTATATGTGTGATGCTATTTGTGTGTTTGCTATCAAAGTATATTATATACTCGTGTATATGTTAAGGATCGCCATATTTCCAATTGTACCAGTTGTCTTATCTTGCTATTATCTTCTCCAAGATGGAAGATAGCTTTTAATATGTTTTTAGCATTTAATTAAGTTTTGAATTTTTGAATTTTATGTAAATTGAGGTGCGTTTTTTTTAAATATTTTATGTGTGTCTCAATTTACTTACTTTATTATTTGAATGGGTCCGTTTTCCTTGAAGCGAGAGCTGCACAAATTTATTTGACTGTGCAGCTCCCGTCTCAATTTGTCCGGCCCTTGTTTATTTATTCGTTAAATCATAAGAAAAGGTCCAAAATTGTTTTAGTTTCCCTTAAAATGGGAGTCAAGACTATTGCGGGAGATAGTCTCGACAGATAAAGCATGGATTTAGTATCCAGAGAAAAAAGAAAAAAAAGAAAGAAGAAAAACTAATTTAAATATTTGGGTGGTGCTTTCCAAACTCTTCCACAGACCTGCTCACTTCGCGTGGCGCCCTGTGATTTAGCCCTGTGGCGTCCTCATATGTACTTCCCCCTCACATTAATAATTTCTATACATTCAATATAAATAAATGCATGCTTTTTTTTCTTTTTTTTTTATATTTTATTTTCATTGTTTTTTTTTTGTTAAATTAAATTAAAGTCAAAAATTTAAAAATAAAAATTTAAATTCAAATTTTAAATTTAACTTTTAAATTTAAATTTAAATTTTCCATGGTGTTTTTTTTCCTTAACCTTCATTAGTGGTCCACACCTTATTAACGTCTTCGTTATATAGTCCGTTATTTGTCTTATCAATTGTTTATTAAAGTTTCCGTCGAGGAAGAGTAATTGTCGTCTGTCATATTTGTCGACCTTCATTATTTCAATTATCAGTTTGATTCTATCTTCCTTTGTTTTGTCGCATTGCGTAATTGTGTGGTACTTCGTATAGGGGGCACTGCTGCATAGAGGGCAGCTGATGGGGGTTCGTATCATGCGTCTCCTGAGGGCCACTTCGCCTGTGAGCCAGGCGTTGTGGAGGTACGTGTATATGATACTTTGTACCTTCGGAGAGTTGATTTCGGACCAATGTCTCCATACTCTGTCCCAGTTTATATAAATAAATTCCTGTTCTATTTTTGGTTTATTCCTAATTCTAAAATGCAGTCATATATGTCATCTTTATCCTAAACCTATATAGTATTTCTTTTATCCCTCTATATAATTGTGGTGCGTCTACTTTTTTCGCTAATTTGTTGTTCATGTATATGTCTTGTCTATGTCTCATGCCGAAGCCTATCCAAAAAATGTATAGTGCTTCCCATGGTGTGTCGGGTGTGCCGCTTATCCTTTTTAACCTATTTAAAATACTTTTAGTTTTAATTAAGAGGGGATTAGGTAAGGCCAATCCCCCCCCCCCTCTTTTTACTCCTATATAAGGTCTGCTTATTTATGTAGTGTGTTTTGAAATTCCAGATGTAGTTCATTATTTCATTGTCTATAATTTCTAGTGTTTTATTGTTAATGTCCACAGCGTTTATTAAATAAGTCAAATTTGAGTACATATATGTTTTTGCAACCTGTGAACGTTCGATTAGACTAAATGGCAAAGGTGTCCAGATATTTATTACTTCTTTTATTTTATTTTTAACTTTTATGCAGTTTTCCTTTTCCTCATTTGCCCCAAAGAATATCCCCAGGGCTTTAACTCTATTTTTTATCAGGTGTGGGGGCAAACCTGGGTGGTTCCCCCTCCAGTTACCTATTTTTAAAATTTCTGTTTTATCATGGTTGATTTTCGATCCTGAGGCTCTTCCAAAAGCCTCATATTCCTTTTGGAGATGTTTAAAGGAATTTGAATCGCTTATAAAGTTAGTACAATCATCTGCATGTTGTAGCATCTTAAATTCATCTTTTAAGTTTGGTATCTTTAATCCTTTTATATTAGTATTATTCCTGATTTTCATACTCAGGATTTCTATTGCTATTACGTATAATAGCATTGATATATCCTCCTGGTATATGAGCAAGCGCTCAAGATGGGGTGGTGAGATTCATGGCAATTTTCACATTGTAGGCACCGGAAAGTGCGTTTATTACTGTGGCTACCACCACAAGTGTCACATTGCTGCTTAAATTTGCACTTGTTGGCGTGGTTGCCCATAAATTGCAATTACTGCAGAAGCGTGATTTGTTGATGTACTCCTCAAGACTGTATAGGTAGAGATCAAAGAAGACCAGACGTGGGAAAGGGTCGTTGTGAAATCCAGTACAACTGCCGAAGGCATAAAACCACGGTTGATCAGCAGTCTATTTTCCCTGGAGATGTGAACTCCTTGAGTTATCAGCTCATGTGCGATCTCCGTAGTGCTCAGGGAATTAAACTAATGAAGGTTCACACCTTTTATTAAAAGCAACACTACATTTGGCTGGCTCTGTATGGTTGTTTGTGGTATCTTTTTCTTTGATCATTGATAATTATTGTTGTTGTTTTTTATGGATAATTGAGTCTGATTTCAATGCATGGTGTCCTCGTTACATATCTTTAGTTTGTCCAATCTGTTGAATATCCGTATATTTAGCTACCTATTTAAGGGTACTGTATCTCTGTATAACGTAGTGTGTTTTAGGTCTATGATTTCAAAGGCAGCTGAGTGGATCCTAGTCAAAGCCGACTCAATGTCTCTGATGCTTATGTTTATGGTTTTTGACGTTGTTACAGCTTATAAAGACTGAATGTTCCTTACTGTGGTATCATCTCTTGTTCCGTGATTCTGTAGACCTATTCCTTGAATCATTTCTTGGGGTTTTATGCGAGTTTCGCTTCTGAGTAAGGGATATGTCATTTCCTTCTCTGTATTTTCTTTAATTGGTTGTTATTTTTGTAGGTTTAGATGTTATGCGTTCCAGTATAGGAACGTCCATATTTCCGTTTTATTTCTTGATATCTTCTGTCTAGGTATTCTTGGCTTTGATGTAATCTTTATAAGAAAGTAGTCTCGCTTTTAATAAACTCAGTGGTCCACGGGCAGTATGTCCAAACCCGAGTTCAAAATGAGTAAAACCTAATGATTTTTCAACCGATTCCCTAACAGCAAATAGACACCCTCATCCAAATGTTTTCCAGTATCAAAACAATACGACCGAATCATATGATTTACAGTCTGATACAAATTTATCTAAAACCCTTGACTTTCAGAGTGATAAGGATAATTAAGTCTTTATCTATTTTCACGACCGAAAAATCAAAACAACGTTAGAATCTTCACCCTCTATTATGTTAGTAGGTATAGCGTGTCTATAAACATTATCCAACCTTGTCTTTCTTGTTTGGCTGATAGTATTTGTGTGCGTTTGTGTGTATATTGTATGGTAGCACTCTTACCCATTTAGTTTGATAGCTGGTGTGGGTTTTTAATCATTGCATACGATGTGGTCGTAAATAGATGGAGAATAGTGTATTAAACTTTAGGTGTTGCTAGTAATGAAAGAGCATGTGTTGAGTAGTATATAAAAAGTGGTGAGTTGGACACTATACCAAATTGCCGGTACTGGATAGTAAACAAATAGTGAAAAAGTGTGTGCTGGATAGTACTGAAAATTTCGAGTGTTTGTCAGTATCTAAAAGTTATGGCATAGGCTTTCATGTAGGTACTTATGATTTTTTCAACGTGGAAATTGCCTAATATGGTCCCCAAGTAAAAAATACAATTCCATATGTACCCCAAATGTTTCTTACATTTCTAAATATATGGATATTTTGTAACGGATTTCTCGTACTTTTACGCATGGATTTTCAACATGGAAACATCATATAATGCTTTCCAACTTAATATAGCATTTTCGTAAGTACCCACGTGTTAAACCAATCGTCATTTAAATTAAAAGTATTTCCTGTGTGTAATTATACATTTATCAACATTAAACATTCCCTAAGTTAACAGTACATTTTTCATTAATAGCCCATAGTGGGCCCCCACATGTTAAACCTATAAACATTTTTATACAGAACTTTCCGTACGTGCCCATACCAATACCTCAACGTAATGTTAATTCTTACACGCACCCCAATCATCCGTTACTGATAATGCGACACTGTTGAACTACATTACTAAAGTGGTAGGGAACTTGCTATTTATAGCTAGCATGTGTCGTTGTAAGAATCCTCATTGTATATATAGTTAGCATGTGTCGTTGTAAGGATCCTTATGGTATGTGTAGGAAACATGTATCGTTGTAACGATCCTCGTTGTATATATAGTTAGCATGTATCTTTGTAAGGATCCTCAATGTATATATAGTTAGCATGTGTCGTTGTAAGGATCCTTATGGTATGTGTAGGAAACATGTATCGTTGTAACGATCCTCGTTGTATATATAGTTAGCATGTATCTTTGTAAGGATCCTCATTGTATATATAGTTAGCATGTGTCGTTGTACAGATCCTCATGGTATCTATAGCTAGCATGTGTCATTGTAAGGATCCTCATTGTATCTATAGTTAGGATGTGTCGTAAGAATCCTTATCGTAAAAGTACATATATAGCTAATATAAAATCAATCCTTATTTTTTTTAAAGACATTATAATTGTAGTTGCATTAAAATTAGACTGTACATTGTCATCGCTTTCTCAAATAAGCATTTTTCGAGAAATCTTGCAATCAGATTTACGTCAATACATATTCAACAATCCTCTCTGCTGCAGATTAAAATCTGAAGTTGTATATAATTACTTCATAAAATGGAAACAGGTTCATATCTTTCCTAACAAAATTTGTATTTTAAATGAATTCAGTGCTGATATATGCGTCATTTGACATTACTATCTCAAAAATTGATCATGTTAGGCAGCTTTTATAGATTTCACATTAATATACCATTTTCTACTCATGTTTGTCATATCTGAAAGTGCGAATTCACACACACACACACACACACACACACACACACATGAGTACGTAACCAGCATTAGGGCGACACATGTCACAGAGCAGCATTAGGGTGACAGAATTACATCATGTTGTGTTATTAAACTGCAGCACGTATTTGTATATGAATTCATCAAAATAATTTATTATTCCGACTATCAAGCTTATATATTCATGTTTAAAACAAAAAATAATATTTACAAATGAAAACACACATGTGTCGCCTTAATACCGTGTCGCCTTAATGTCAACACACAACTGCGATGGTCACAACAACCTTATAGCGACAGACTCTTCACACACATATTCTGTCTAGTTCAGCATTAAGGCGACATTTTTTCTAAGTGCAATATTGTTATCCCAAACAAAATATTAAACTAAAATTATATATTAAGATGATCAGATTAATAAATATATGCCTTTTACAACTATAATACGTATGTTTATCCGCATCGCTATGGTGTTATAATCTTCACACACATATTCTGTCTAATCCAGTATTAAGCCGAGAGTATTTGTAACTGTCCTATTGTTATACCAAACAAAACAAAGGAATACAATTACAGTATATTTTCAGATTATCAAAATCATAAATATATGCCTTTAAAACTCAACGTCTGCTCATCCATTTCCAAACGTGTTTATTTTTATATTTTTTTAAAAAATGTCATAGCAGTTAATACACTATAAGACCGAAGCTGCACTATTGTTTTCAAGCCACAATATTTTTTTAATTCCTTCTAAAAGCGTGTGTTCATAAAAGATTTTGTACCAATGAGTAGATGAAAACAATCACCCTCCCATCCCATATATTGAAGTGTCCTCAAGTTAATAACCGGCATGTTTAATCGGGTTGATACAAATATATTTTAGTGCAATATGTTCATTAATCAATAAAAGCAATCAAATGTACTTATTTCATGTTCTAAAAGTTTGCTCCAATATTTATCACAGGCTGAATTAGCACATTTCTTGCAGCATCCCGCGTGATAATGAAAAGTGTCTACCGTTTATGAGCTGTATGCGTTTGTGTACATTCACATAGAAAATTTTAAAAAAAAGCCAGAACTCATACTTCTCAATCTCATTGCAAGTTACAACAGCACTTAAAAAGGTGAACAAAACAAGATTTTAAAAAAAAATAGCATGTCTATTGTTGGATTTTAACTCAGTTCGATAATATGAGTAATGTCATATATATATACGTATAGACCACTAACGTGTTTTTAAGGGGTGGTCTATTGTGCTTTCCGTTACGGATTACTGCTGTCTCACCTCTGTCTGCGTGGGTTCGAGTCTAAGATTCGGCTAATGTAGTTATGTGAGAAGGCTTGCCAGCAGCTTCTCGTGGGTCGGTGGTTCTTTCCGGGGTTTTTCCCAATGTTCTTCCTCCAATAATACTGGCCGCCATGTATAGCCTATTGCGTGCTGAAAAATGGCGTTAAACCCTAAAAAAAAAAACACCACACAAACTTGCTTACATATAGAATATGTAAATTTCTTGGTCAAAATATTCTCTCTCTCTCTCTCTCTCTCTCTCTCTCTCTCTCTCTCTCTCTCTCTCTCTCTCTCTCTCTCTCTATATATATATATATATATATATATATATATATATATATATATATATATATATTGACGAGCAGTGAAAATTCGTACTCCAATAGAGTGAATTATCAAGATTATTACGGTCTATAGTAAAATAAAGATGATATTTTCTTGGTACAAGTGAATAAAATATATATTTCATTAAGTGTAATTTAACAATGGACGCAGTAAAAAGTTCATTTCATATTGAATATCGATTGTTTAAAACTCGTTTAATTTTCAGGTCAGTATTATTAAATGCATCTAAACGTTACCAATTCGTGTCACACAAAGTGCTTAAAACGAATTAGGTACTTTTAGTTACATTTAAATTTGAAATTTGCCGAGTTACAGATACGAAAAATTCGCTATGAGGAACGAACTATGAGGTTTTCACCGGCGAGATTAAATATATCGTTTATTTACTTATTCATTCAGACCATGCAAATTTTATTTTAATTTTATGCTCAGATGTGTTGACTATAAATCTTATAAGATTGATAGCAGATTTCTTACTGTATCCCATTAGCAGCACAGTTGGAGGGGCTTGGGGGTTGGGTTGGCCGAACTTTGGGAGAGGGTGCAAAGATTCACTCCCATAAGACCCAATTTATATATCTTGGCCCTGGTTGATTTATTATTTACCCAAATCCTCGTTTGCAAGATCTAGCTGGTGTTTTGAACTCCATATGGGCTAGACCCATAAGTGGATTGGGGGAAGAGCTAAGACTAGAACCGGTGGGTCAGCGGACCTTTGTTAAGCCTCCTCCCACACTTCTGCCAAAGCCCCGATTCTACAATCGGGCCATGTAAAAAAAAATAGATTTATTTGTTGCCAAAAGCCAACCCGAACCTTGTATATAAGCCTGGCTGGCAAGACTCCTTTGTTTTTTTTTTTTTTGTTTTTTTTTTTAGGGAGGCACCAGATAGATGCTCCCCCCCCCCCCCCCCCCATCATTTAATACATTTACTTTTTATTTTGAATTTTGAATTTCCGGCAAAGTCCGGTGTACTAAGTCTTAATTTTTTTGGAAAAAAATTACCAAAAAATTAAAAAACATTGTTTTAATGACTGTTATATTGTGTCGATCTTTGTCCTTTTTATATTTATTTCTTTTGAGAACGACTGTGTTCGAGACGGGTCCGTACATTTATTAAATTTAAATTGTACATTAACCGCCTCGAGTTTGGTCGTCTCTATTTATTTATATTTAGGCTCGTAATGTTTTTTTTCTAATCGTTTATTTGGCCCTTTAAACACGGCTCTCTGTGTAGTTCGGGAGCTACACAGAGAAAGAGAAAATACAAGATTGCCTGGTTTTGAAAAGTACTCACCAGCGACTTTTACCTTGTTTTCTTTCAGGGCATGCGTAGTGGGAAAACACTTAAAAACTCCTATGCTACTCTGTACTTACTGTATTAGTGTGTTGTCCGCATCATGTTTCTCTGAGTGGATTTTTTCCCCTGACTCTTTCACGGGCCAGTCCACTTCGCATAGCGCCATGTGATTTAGCCCTTTGACTTCCTCATCTCGTACTTTCCACTTAAGGTTCCCTGCCCCCCCCCCCCCTTGTGCTCCTACCCTAGTTATGTGTTCAAATAATTATGATTTGCCCTCATAGTTTCCAATATAAACTATTTGATGTTGTATACTAATTTGTTGCTAAAGTTTCCGTCTAAATATAGTATGTTTTTTGTTTGCATAATTGAGTTATTCTTATTTTTAGTGTTATGTCAACTCTTTTCTTTCTATTCTTATCACATTCAACCATGACATATTTTTTTGGGGGGAATGTGTGAATTTTTACACAGTGGACATTTGGGCGATAATCAGATCACATGCCGTCTCACTGCAACCTCTCCCGTCAACCACGCGTCATGCATTTATTTGAAGTAGAGGCTTTGTATTTTTAGTGATCCTAACTTGACCCAGTTTCCCCAGGCACTAATTGATGTTTATGTATTAATGTTCGACTTTGTTTTTTAATCCTATTTATTGTGCTATCTGTAAGCCATTTGTGTGCTGTTTTTGTATCTATTTCCCATAGTTCTCTATTGTCCCTATATTTATTTAGTAATTCTTTTATTGATCTTAATTTTCGTGGATCTTCTAGTGGTTTCAATAACCTATTGTTTTTATGTCATTTCTCTGCTTCATTGAGAATCCGAAATAATATATGTACAGAAGATGATAAGGTATTTTTGGTGCTGCTTTCATTTCCTTAAATCTGTTTAGAATGTTGGTGTATTTTATAAGGACGGGGTTTGGGAAGGCCAGGCCTCCATCCTCTTTCTGTCATTATATAATGTGTCCTTGTTTATGTAGTGCGTTTTAAACCCCGATAAATATTTAATAATTTCATGATCTAAAATTTTTAGATCTTCGATTGTTATGTCTATTGATTTTAAAATTTAGTTTAAGTGCACATTCATATAATTTTTTTTGTTACTTGGGCCCGTTCCATTACGCACAATGGAGTAAGTGCCCAGGTTTTGATATTTTCATTTATTTTTTCCCTGATTTTCTTGAGGTTTTGTTTTTCCACGCCCTTTCCAAAATAGATCCCTAGGGCCTTTACTTGGTCTTTAACTATTGGGATTGGTAATCCGTGTTGTTTACTTCTCCAGTTTCCTATTAGTAAGATTTCCGTTTTCTCAGGATTTTTTTCGACAATGATACTTTTCCAAATAATTCAAATTCCCGTAATAGTTTTACATAGGAATTGTGGTCTTGTACAAAGTTGGTGCAATCATCTGCATCTTGAAACATTTTAACCTCTTCTCTAATATTTGGAACTTTTATCCCTTTTATTTCTTTATTGAGTCTTTTTTAATAATTAGAATTTATATCGCAAATATATAATAGCATATATAGTAGATACCCCTGTCTCACTGATCTCTTTATCTACATACGAGTTCATGTCTCTGTACAGGATTTTAGTCCACTTTTGGAAACTTTTTAGAGACTCGTCGAAGAGGGATACCGAAACACACGCGCAATTTCATAGTCGAGTACGCGTAATTTTTTATAAATGGATAAAAATGTCTGGCACCGCGTTAACGTATGAGGGAATACGTAAGGAAATTTTGAAGGGGCACGTCCTAAGTATTTACAGAAAAGACCTAATTGTGTTTTTTGCGGAGCGTGAATTCTCAACCTTGGATGAAATAAGCGTGATGGCGGAGCGCTATGAGAGCGTGCACGTGCGTACAGCCACTTGGAGTGGTCACGACCGACCTGGAAACGGTGAGCATAGAAGGACCACTGAGGTGGCACCCCAGAGACGAAGAGCTCACAATGGTGGGAGGCCAGGGCCGGAAATCCCAGCCAAGGACATTTCCGTGGGTCGGGAAAGACTCAGGCTCTAGAGAAGGATACCTCGGGGAGGAAAAGTGAGCCAGTGTGTTACGGCTGCAACAGACCAGGCCATGTCGTTAAGGACTGTAGAAAGTATCGTCCGACCAGAATAAATTTGGTAACTCCGAATAATGATAAGAATCGAGAAACAGTGCAGTTGACTACTACAGCGATAGTTACGGTTAACGGTGAGAAGGCGACAGTACTGCATGATAGTTATCCGGCCTTGGTAGATAGTAAGTATGTCAAGCCTTGAGATTACACAGGTGAGGCAGTTAAAGTCCAGTTGCTAAACGGACGAAGGATTCGCTTCCGGTCGTTAGCATTGACCTTGATTCGCCGTAGGTAAAGGGACGAATTCAAGCAGCGTGTATGTCGGGACTGTCTCATGACGTAATATTAGGGTGTAGGTATGTATTGCCTCAACCTAACCTTATGACGTGTATCCCTGTACATGTCGGGTCAGTTTAGACGAGGGCTTTTAAGCGAAGGTCAGGGTCTAAGGCGCTAAGACCCATGCCTTCGCCCATAGACAATTTGCTACCTGGTGAGTTGGGGAAACTTTAAAAGGAATATTTGTCTCTCAACAAGGTGCGCAAAAGATGGATCCATATGGAAATTGTCAGACGGCTAGGTATTTTGTATCGGCACGTCAAGAAAGGGACCGATACGTTCAAGCAAGTTTTGGTGCCCGTAGCGAAGCAAATAGAGAAGTGCTTAGACTGGCATATGAGGGTCTTCTTGGAAACCACATGGTCGTGGCGAAGACCAGAGACAAGTTGGTGAAGGAGTTCTACTGGCCAGGTGTGCATGGGGATGTTCGGAGGTTGTTGTTTTTTTTTTGTTGTTGTTGTCATGCGACAAGTGTTAGCGAGTGGCACTTAAGACTTAACAGGATCACGGAATTCCAGGTAGAGCTTTTACCTCACGCTGAGTCCATTTTTGCCGGAGTGACCAATGCGAAATATTTTTCAAAAATCGATCATCCAAAGGATACTGGCAAATTCAAGTTCGAAGTGAAGACAGAGCAAGACTTGCTTTCGCAACTCCATATGGGACCTAGTAGGTAGTCATGTCATTCGGGGTAAAGAATGCGCCGAGAGTCTTCACCAGTATGATGCGTAATTTACTTGAACCATTGAGGGGAACTAGAGTTTCGAACTTCATGGACGATTTACTCTTAGCGACAGCTTTATGGGACGAACATATCATTTTACTGAAAAAAGTTTAAGAGCGACTTCGACAAACTAGACTGACAACACGACCATCTAAGTGCCATATAGGGTTTAGGAAACTAACCTACTTAGGTCATACCCTTAGCGAAGAAACGTTGGTCCCAGATAGTTCAAAGGTCGACAAACATATGGACGCAGTACGGCCGACCACTAAGACGGAAGTTCGATCATTTTTGGGATTCGCAGGGTATTATGGACGATATGTTGCTAACTTCAGCGCTATTGCAAGCCCATGGACTGACTTGACTTGGAAAAAAGCTCCGACGAAATTAGTATGGACAGACGCATGTGAACGAGCATTTTTCAGACTTTAAAGGACAGACTGACGTCGGACGCAATTAATGAAATTGCCTGATTGTGACACGAGATTTTGTTTACGTACGTACGCTTGTGATAGAGGTTTAGGGGCAGTGTTATTGCAAGAGCATGACGGATGCTTATTCCAAGTTGTATACAGAAGCAGGAAATTATCAACTAGAGAACGTAATTATTCGGTCTCTGAGATTGAATGATTGGCTATTATTTTTGAGATATCTAAATTCCAACGCTACCTGTATGGCCGAAAACTTATTTTGGAAACAGACCACCAACCACTGGCCTATATGGCTCAAGCTAAGTTGACAAATGGACGATTAATGAGATGGTCACTATTTCTGCAACAATACCAAATTCATGTACGGTATATTAAAGGCAGCGAGAATGTAGGGGTTGACTGCTTAAGTAGAATAGGGACGTCTGAGGTGAAGGGGTCACCTGAGGACGTGTAACTGAACCAGATTAGATCTCCACAAATTTGGAGAGTAAAATACCGATTTTATTCTTCAAGGAGTGGCCTATGTGAAGGGGCAAGTTTCTGGCGATCTCTCAAGAATACGTTAGTTGAGACCAGAGAACCATTAATTAGGTTTACGGAGATACGCGTACGGTATTGTTCCTTTATTGTGTGACTGTTTGTCTAATTAGAGTCGTTGTTTATCTAGCAGCCAGACTGACTGTTAAGGACATGGTAGACTTCATTTCATGGGAAAGTTGTCAAAATTGAGAAACCGCAGAAATTCTGCTACTTAATATTTATTGCCAGGTCGTGCTGACCCGAAAGGGCAGAAAAACTATTTGATAGTGATTGGTCACGTTAAATAAAGGATGTGTTTTCACACAAGATTAATGGGATTTAATATCGCCCTTATTGAAATTGAAGTTTTTACTGTGAGAGGACAAGAGATAACATTCACTACAGGCTCCGAGCGGAATTTGAAAGAGATTTATTCGTAAAAAGGTGTGGTCCAGGCAAGCCGCTACTACTGGCTGGGTGACGAAACCACAAAGGGAGAAAATAGCTTTTTAGACGTATTGATGTTACGTAACTTGAGACGTATGCTGAGAAAAAGAAAGAGAGGGAAGTGCAGTGAGACGTATATACATGTGAGGAAATTTTGCCCATTGCTAAATTTCTAACGTGTTCAGATTGTATCCCGAGACGGATATCCCGAGAGCAAGTATCATCTTTGAGATCTAAAGTTCTGAACAGCAACAGAGGAAGCGGAAAGCTGAGGACTAGCAGATTATGAAATAGTACATTACGTTTACTTCGATTGTTAACTCGATCCTATGATGAACTAAAGCTATTAGTAATAGGTCGGCTAGTTAATTTAAATCTATTTGAGTTTTATTGTAATTCGGTGGAAGTTGTATTTCTGAAAGCAGAGTATATTCTGAATGAAAGGAATTTTCACAATTGTTTATGTAATTGATTAAATTGTTTATTTCTACGGGGGCTCGTATTTGTTTGTTCATTATATCTGCTCAGATCAATATATCTATTTCCATCTATAAGTTTCACCACTTATATTTACTCGAACCTTGGTAATTATATCGAGGGCGGTCATCTCTTAGATAACGAGTAACAAAAAGGGATGGGTTATATTATTTCTTTTTATATTTATGCAACCCCGTGACAGTGGGCACCAAAAATATATAAATCATCACCCCCGCGCCATGACACCTCCCTATCTCATTTCCCTTATTTTGCTGAGAGCCCATCTCTACTTGGTGATTTTTTTCCTTCTTAATTTCCTATTGTTCTTATAATGTTTACTTGCGTGACGAAATCTTCACATATGTTTTTATGTTCTGTGGATATCGTCTCGCATTTTATCTCTTGTAAACATTCGTCAATTTGTCACTTATTTCTTGTGATATGTAGAGTTCTCCGTAATAGTCTTGTATGTGTTTTAATATTCTATTTTGTCTTTTGTTATTCTCTCCCCTTTAATATTGAGCGATTCTAAAGATTTTTTCTTCTCCCAATCTTCTTAGTTCTTTCCTTTTATATAGACTCTCTGCAATTTTGTATAGTTTTGTAAATTTTCCCGCTTTAATCTCCCTCCCTTTATGTTCTTCCTTTTTCTTTTTATTAAGCTTTTCCTCTGGTGTTTATTTTTTGTATTCTGTATTTACATATTTTCATTAAATTTTCTATCGCTTCTTTCTCTAATTTTATTTTCCCTATGCTTAATTTTGTATAGTATGTTGCTATATTTCTAATCTCCCTTTTAAAGTGTCCAATTCTTTTATTATATACAAATTCCCTTTATTTGTACAAATTTCTCTTTCTTAGCAGCAGAGAGGGTGAACAGACCACGTTTTCAAGCAAAAATAAGGCTTCCAGATCATGTTTTCGAACAAAATATGGCCTATAGATAACGTTTTCGAACAAAATATCAGGTTTCCAACAAATCTCATTTAACCAAAAAAAAAGTCTCCATTTTTGCAAAAACGGAGATTTTACGATTTTTTAATCAATTTTGCTCGCAACGATGTGGTCATCCACCCTCTCTGCTGCTACAAGTTAACAAAAAATAATAAATGATTTGATCAAGTCTTTAGGATGAAAATCATTTATGATTTTACAAACAAACTAATCGCTAACACCTCTTCTTGTAAATCAATCAGATTATTTGACTGGTCGGTGAGTTTGAAATTAATTCTCGTTAACGAATTATTATGGCATCGCATGTAGACAGGATTAATTGGGTTTTCAATAATTAGGAATCCTGGAGGAGCTGTTGGTGCAAACGAATAAAGAATATATCCTTGCTGAGCTTGATTTGATCGTTCGAGATTAATTTGATAGCTTCCTTCGATAACATCGCATACTAAATTGAGCGCAATCACTGAGGATATATTCACGTTGAACGGAGCGATATGCCTGCCGCCTCCGTCTGGGTCATTATTATGTTTGAGGATAGTTGTTTGTTGTTCTGTTAATTTCTTCCATGCGTCATGGATTTTTTGGAAACCTTCATCGATGGCATCATTGAGAGATTTTTGTAGTTCTGAGATATTATATCCTGGTAGTTTAAACTCACGAATATCTTCTACGCGTATATTACCTTTCATCGCAAACTCGGTTCTCGTTTTAGGATTGTCGTCACCTAATATCTCTTGAATAATTAGCAAATGAAATATTTTCATGTCGAAGATGATTTTGTTACATGTTTCTATGACGCTGATAAATTCATCTCGGGTGAGAGTACCGGATTTAAGAGATATTAACAACAGCGAAAAATCGTTATTGAACGCTGTGAAATTTTCAGTAATTTTGTCCTGTCGGGGTACGAATTTGACAGCGTTATTTTCTACTATTCCATTGAAAAGATCCCACTTGTTGTACTCTTTATAACTCTTTATTGGATTATCGGGTTTTATCACGTCGGTGATATAATCAGTTTTTTTGTGGTTCTGGTAAATCAACGGTTTTTCCACCGGGTGGTAATTCAGGCCATCCTAGTACGGTTCTTATCGAGCTGTTATAGATATCTACGACGTATCCTTCTGTGCTTATCTCAATTGCGGATGATAGCGTCGGCTCATGAACTGTTATAGCGATTTTCGATTCTGTTCCAGTAATCGATTTTATTCTACGCGCGAATTCATTATTGATTTGTTCTATTTGGTATGACCCTGTTGGTATCGAAACAACTTTCCAGTCTGGGGTTCCGTCGGGTTTATTCATATTTGCAAACACTAAAGAATTATTGGGTTGTTGACCACCAAATGATTTTGATCTGATATTAGGCCAACTGTGATACATTCGTAGTTTTGCTAGCGCTATCTCCTTCACTGGGACCGGAGAGGGGAAATTCACACTGAATTCTGGATTCGTTGATGTTATTGATATCATGCTTGTTTGTACTGGGTTCGTGTTCTCCACTATTCGTTGAAGTAATTCCTGCGGTGTTGTCATTGTTATTATACTCATGATTTATTTCTAATTTTGGTATCGAGGAATCATAAATACTGACCATCACTGAGAACTCACAATCTGGTATGGTTGAGATTATTGAGATCATTTTGGTTTTTGGGTTCGTGTTTGGGTTTGTTTTTGGGTTCGTGTTTTCTAATTCCATCGGTGTTGTCATTGTTATTATATTCATGTTGTTGCTCTAATTTTGATATCGCTGAATCAAAAATACTGACCATCGCTGAGAATTCACTATCTGATATAATCGTATTATCGAGTGACGATGATATCATCAATGATAATTGCGAGTATGCGGTTGATGCAATATGAAATTGAAGTAAGTAATTCTGCAGTTTACTCTGGCTGCATGATGATATCTTTTTTGCTATCCCGGTTGATATACCCCCGATTGTAGCCACCGCAGAAATGCAAATTGGAACCACAACCGGGGCAATCATTGTAACCGATGCAAGTATTATTCCGGCGCCAGTGAGAACGCTTGACACCGAGTATATAATAACATCAATTGCGGTGATTCTTCGTCGGTATTTTTTAATTTTTATTTGATACTCCTCAGTGAGGGTTTTGAGTCTATTCTGAAATTCTCTGACCTGATCATAGCGACATTGCGTTGATGAAATCATTTTTATTTTAAAAACACTAGCGTTTTCAATTACGATTTCAATTTAGTTATTTGCTCAGATCTACTACGAATTCCAGATACCATGTTACTGATGCCCTAATCAAACTTTTATCATCGGCTTTTATCGTTAACCGTTCAGTTGTATCCTTGTCGATGATCGTTGATATCACATTATTGACCCCGGATGAACTCGACGATGATATATTAAACTGAATTGGTGCTACCAGCGTTAATCGATAAATACCCTTGATCGTAGCTGTGATGGGTAAAATAGCATGTGGCGATATCCACTCAAATGTTCCAGATTGAAGTGTTTATAAGTTATTGCTGAAGCTATGATGAGGAATTTTGATTTTTTCAAGTCGCGGGAGATTGTTGTTGATCGCAGCGATATATTCAGTGATGTTATCTATAGTTATTTTAACATCTTCAGGTCTAGTATTTCGTTTACCAAAAAATTTATCAACGATGTCAGTGTTTCTGAGGGTGATCAATCGTACTGTGTTAAAAAAAACTTGTATGAGCATCATAGTCAGATCGTAGCTTTGCTAAATCGTCGATTGCGGTTTTTATCGTTCCAATATTCGGTGTGGTTGTTGGTGGATCACCAAAAAATTCTTGTAGCTGTTGATTCAATTTAGCAATGGTTTTATCGGTTCTGCTGAAGCCTCCTACTAGTGTTCCAAAGGCAAATATATGAACATCATAATCAGATCGTAGCTTTGCTAAATCATCGATTGCGGTTTTTATCGTTCCAATATTCGGTGCGGACACTGGTGGATCACCAAGAAATTCTTGTAGCGGTTGATTGAATTTAGCAATGGCTTCACCGGTTCTGCTTATTCCTCTTCGTAGTGCGTTAAAAGCAGTTATATGAGCATCATAATCAGCTCGTAGCTTTGCTAAATTGTTGATTGCGGTTTTTATCGTTTCAATATTCGGTGCGGACACTGGTGGAACACCAAGAAATTCTTGTAGCGGTTGATTGAATTTAACGAATTCATCGTTGAGTGATTTTAATGAGTTTGCTGTGTTATCTACTGTTGTTAGTTTCTCTGTGACCGTCGAAACAAGTATGCCTGGTTTGAGTTTACCATCTTGAAACAGTGCAATAGCGTCATCGGCGGCGTCATGTCTTCGTGTTAAAATGTCATTCAATGACACATCACTAGATTTCAATTTACCCTGTTTGTCCTGAAATACAACTATTTCGTTCGGGTCAACACTTGTTAAATTTAACGTCTCAGCTATTTCATCTTTGATTAGTTTTTTACATCCTTGACAGAATCAGGTGGTGCAGTGCCATCGGGTTTGGGATTCAAAGATCTCCCCCAAATATCAATCATGTTATTGTAAAACTCTTTCTCTCTCTAAAATCGTTTCGATTTCCAGCGATTACTAGTGTATTCATTAACGACAACATGTGGTGGTTTTCCGCTTGGGTTACTCAAGGAGTTAGAAATAGCGTCAAGGACATTTAATACTTCGCTGCCGCATATTGGTGGGTCAATCATCGTTTGTGTTGGTAGCGTAGAATACCAAGTCTTCATTGGAAGGGTTTTTATATACCGCATAAACTCTTTTGGTGGGGCTAATCCATATGAATCGAAATAGACAATCCCACGTGGATCAATAGCGTATGCAACCCAATGAGTTTCAGGTCCGGTGCTGTTATCTAAATTAATGATTCCGGTTTCAACGCTGTTTGGTTGATGTGGTAATTGATCTTTCATAAAGACACCTCTGAAGTTTTTAATCGCTAGTTTTTTAGCAGCATCCATTAAATCAAAATTGGACATAGGAATCTTCGATTCCTCAATTAATAAATCGTTCCTGGTAGTCTTAGACCCTTTCCGCTGTACCATGAATACGGGGTTCCTGGTAGTCTTAGACCCTTTCCCTTTTTTATATCCTTTCCCAGTTGCTTTCTTTAGTGCCATTCCTGCTGCAGTACCAACGGCTCCTAACGCAGCCGCTTTAGCCACCGCTGGGGCTGCTGCTGAAATCAATGCTGGAATCGCAGCTAACAACGGAAATATACCGCCTGTTTTAATCATATTTTTGATAGCAGCCGCAGAAAGAGTAATCTGAACACCTTTTTTGGCTGCAAGTGCATCATTGAAATGTTTTATTTGACGAGTTGTCAGTGATAATTTATTTGCATCACCAGTCATTTGGTTGGGTTTCAACGTGATTGTGGTTCCACATTTTTTAGCTGATTCCGATTGCAATTTTTTTAATTGACCGGGAGTTAACGCAACACTAATAACACTATATGACATTATACATAATTGATTGATTCTAATTCAATGAAAAATCGAGAAAATCAATCAAAGATTTTCTACTGGTGCATCTACCACTCTCATTCTTCCACCAACACCTTCAAGTAGCATTGATTTATCACTGAGAATGACAGCAACCGCTCTATAATTAGCAATAGCACCACGAGTCACATTAGCTCTAAAGTGTATATCAACAACAGATTGTTTCATCAAATCGAGATGTTCCAGTGAGAAGTAATAGATCGGATACAGATTTTTAAAATCATATTGTGATATTTGCAAACCAGTATCGACATTTTGATCGCGTGCCATAAATGACAACAGACGATGATAAACTCGTGCAATATGATTTTCTGTGTAATTAAGTTGTATATCCTCGGATGGTTCCTGCTGGCCGTTTATTCTCAGTGAGACGTCTTTCACACCTAACTGATCAAATATCATATGGCTGGAGAGTTGATTGCCAACTCGTGTGTTATCCTTTAACGCAATAAATATATGACGTGGCGCAGAAACGCCTTGTTTTGATGCTAGGTTCCAAGTGAATAACCCGTTGATATTTGATTGTTTAACATCTGTACTCACGGTTAGCCAACTTAGTAATGATTTTCCTCCTTGGTCCATAAATGATAGTAATCGTCCTTCTGCGGTGATTGCTGGAGTCAACACTGGCATCCACAATGATATTTTTGTTAAATTGACTTTACCGGCATCAGCATTGGGATTTGCAGCATCTGCTGGAATCCTCCAGATTGCGTCGTTATCATCACTTTTTCGTACAAGCGATACTGTATGCTTCGCCCCGTAGATAACTTTTCGGACGTTTCTACAGAATCCAAATATGTGATGCAGTGGAATCGCGCATGAAAATGATTTACGCGCTCCTTGCAACATTGAAATACGTGTTGCAGCTCCTAGATTGAAATTAACATCATTGTTTATAATCATATTCTCGACATCAGCATCACTATTATCACGTTTTTTTTGGTCGTCTTACAACAAATTGATTTCCACCAGCGGTATTTTTATTATCCTTTGCAAACATCATAGAAGGTCCTGCTGATCTTGTATAATCATCGGAATATCTCGCTAACCCGATTATTATTGTAGCCACATCAACATCGCGATCTATGGACTCAATTTCTTTTCCATCAATGAGATATCTAGCACTCTCAAATAACGCCATAATACCATTATTGACAAAACCGACTTGAGTACCATCTGGATACGGTGCTGGTACAGCAGGAGTATCATCAGCTGTTACAAGTTCTCCTTCTACTTCAATAAACGCTTCACAGGGCAAAAAGTATTTACTGGTATCATGGACTTGAAGTTCAATTCTTGCTCGACTATTTGAGTCTATGGCATGATAGGCGTAATATTGATAATCGCGTACAGAATCATCCTTGCGAACTGGGGCGTCTATATCAAACGCTGGATCAGGTGACTGTTTGAACATTTTATTCTATTTATCAGAGTCTAAATAGTGAAATCGTAAACGATTTTTCCATTCTCATCGTCGTAGTTTTTTAAAGCCACTTCCTGCTATCATATTTGCAATATTGCTTTGGTCGGGGGTTAAAGCCATCGACGCTAATTTTTCGTCTACTGCGTTATTTATAATTCTACTAACACTTGCAGGCATTTCCGCTGTAGATGGCAATGGTACCAGTTTCTTTTTTCGTCTCACTAATGATGTTATTTTATTCTTCGCAGTTGAAAACGCTTTTCCAGCAAAATCTCCAACAGCACTAATACCCTTATCACGAATAACATCAATGGCTTTCATTCCTAGTTGTTTAGCTAACGGCATCACTTTTGGAGCCATTCTCGCAAATAACCCTGCAATGGTATTGCCTAAACCATCTCCGTAGTATACTCTATAAACTGGAAACCGTGAATTAACTACATAGACGGGGGTTGGTTTATCATGATTGTAGTGTATGATCATTATTTGAAATCAGAAACAATTTTTCAATTGACTTTTCAATTCAGTCACTATGATACCCATTTGCTAACTCGTCAATGAAATCTCGATATGTGCTGATATCCATGATACCACCCTGAAATAATCGTCTACAGATATCAGCTGCTTCATTAATTATTTCCGGTGAGTTATTTCCAGCTCGGAAACCTCCTACAAGAACTTCTAATCGTGATATATCATTGATAACACTACCAGGACATGTCGTGGTAGAGTCAAAGACATCCTTTGGATTTCCAATCGAATATCCTTTTCCGCTTGTTTCCTCAGTTGTACCAGTTGCGCCCTCACTATCATCAAGTAATTGCCTTTGTCGGCCTCGACTTTGTTGTTTTTGTATACCATAGCTATCAACTCCTGCTTTAAAAGTTCTGTACTCAATTGT
This sequence comes from Unio delphinus, assembly GCA_029339505.1. Taxonomy (NCBI): domain Eukaryota; kingdom Metazoa; phylum Mollusca; class Bivalvia; order Unionida; family Unionidae; genus Unio; species Unio delphinus. The sequence goes on along the minus strand of JAQISU010000057.1, from coordinate 5,288,247 downwards.
ATCCTTTTTCAAATTACCAGTAATCTCCTTGTTTATTTTATATAACCAATCTACCCAGTCGTCTCGTTTAATTCTACTGTTTTTATACTCGTCTTTTAAAAACTCTTCCCTTGAATAATATTTTTTGATAGCGAAAATGCCAAAATCCGCATAATCGTTGGGTTTTATTAATTCAGGTCGTTTGATTTCTGTTATAGCTCCTTCGGTGAATTTGTCTATAAAGGGAACACCTCTTGGGGTGACGACATCAACAGGTTGTGGTTCAGGCGCAGAATCATCAATATCAGCTAATTGTTCATACTCGCGCTGAGTTTTTATATCACTGGATAACTGTTGTATCCCTGCGCGTGTTTGTCCGGTCTCTGCTGCTATCTTTTCAAGCGTATCAAGCAGCGGCGCCTTCTTTACTCGTTCTCGCTCAGGAATATCTCCGTATATCGCTGCTTCAGTTAACTTTTTCACATCTTTGGTCGCACTTGTTATTGGAGTAAACAGTTGTTCACTTGACACAGAAAAGTCAGTCTGCGCTTTTTGTCGTTGTTGCAGTTTATTCCGTACAGAGTCACGAATTGGTACAAATCTCCTGATTGCATCCAGTCGTTCACGAGCCAATCGGGTTGTTAATGCTTCATTGACCATTATTTGAAATCAGAAACAATTTTTCAATTGCAAAACAATTTTTCAATCCGACCTAACACCATCGGATGGTCATGGAAGTGTTATTTCATCGTGATACACCTTCGTTCATCGATGGGGAAAGTGTCCAAATTGTATATAAAATAATAATAATGTCACTTTCCCCACTTTTCCATTGATCAATCTGAACCGTCCATCAATTTTTATTCAGTGTGAAATATTTTTTATTCACTGATTTTGACATTTTTAATCAAAAAATGCTAAAAAAAAATTAAAATCTCTATGAGGGACGGTCACAATCAAATAATGATAAATGGTCAATCAAAATTGTTCATTTTCTTGAAATAATGCCCGTAGGTTTCTAACTTTAGAATTAACCTCCTTTTTCAATTCGTATTCGTACCCCAATTCCTTTCGTATTCGTTCTACGATGGTATACAACGGAGCGAACACACTTACGTCACTGGAAAATGCGAGAGAGTCCCGAATAGAATTCTGAATTCTCTTGATGAGCGCATACTTCTTTGGTAGCATATATTTATTGTTGTTAACTCCGTATTCAATATCCTGAAAATCAGACATGATTTGATCAGGATTTAACCCATCTGATAGTTCAATATCCCAACTTTTCAATTTTGAAATCTCGAATAAAATGCTATTCATGTTTTCAGAATTCATTATTCTATAATAATGATATATTTCTAAATGAAAAATATGACGCATTAGACATAACTAAATTGAATTTTCTGTCCCGTCCCTTTTGAAATCGCCGTTTTGGTTACCCCCTCTGCAACTTTTCGTACTGAGGCTTTACAAATATCGAAGTGCCTACCGGCTTCATATAATGATTGAAATATTTTTTCTTCGTTAGTTGTTGTATTCAAAGATTTTACTGGTCTCGCTTTTTTTGAGCATTTTCCAGTCTCTCCTCGTTTGGTATTCTCACTTTGTGTGATAGCCTGCAGATTTGATAAAGAATTGTTTTTCGGATTAGAATCGATATGATCAATAACAAAATCATCCTCGATCAATCCATAAAAACACTCAAATGCGAAACGATGATTGAGATAAGTTTTCGTTTCTTTTCCCTCCCTAACAGTAAATATCAAATATCCCCCACCATTGTCAGCACCAACTGGTTTCTTCAGTCTGCGGTTTCTTACAACACCATCACTGGATGCTTCATAATTTGTGATCACAGGGTGTTGTCTGAATTCTTGGTTCATTCGTATACATAATACTATTGTTTGTCTAATTCATCGTTTGGTTTAATGATAAATCTTTCGATGTAGTCTTGAGAAGTTCTTATGATTTTATCCTTGATACTGACTTTGTCAGCGTCAAGAATACTGACTTTATCAGCGTCAAGAATACTGACTTTGTCAGCGTCAGGGTCATAATTTCTGATTGATTCTCCATTTTTTATTCTTTTATCATAATAACGCTTCAACTCCCTGTATCGCTTACCACCGCAATTTAGACACAACTGAGATTTTCCCCTGACCCCAACCCCACGTAGAATACAGGGTAACGGACCAAGGCTTCCACGACGAAAGCTTTGCATATGATACCCACAAAACTCATTTCTGCATGATTTGTTACACGGGGTTACTGATCCAATCATAAGCCACTTGCAAAGATTCATTATATAAAAATCTTTCATTCAAATGCTTGTTTTAATTATAGCATAAGGGAATTAGGGAGAACGCCTTCGAAAAATGCTGATAAGGAGTTTAAGAGATTATTAAAAATCAATCCTAGATTTAATCTCGATAAACCCAAAAAACGTCCAATAGACGGAAACATGAAAGAGTTTAAGAGATTATTAAAAATCAATCCTAGATTTAATCTCGATAAACCAAAAAAACGTAACAAACGTCCAATAGACGGAAACATGAAAGAGTTTAAGAGATTATTGAAAATCAATCCTAGATTTAATCTCGATAAACCAAAAAAACGTCCAATAGACGGAAACATGAAAGAGTTTAAGAGATTATTGAAAATCAATCCTAGATTTAATCTCGATAAACCAAAAATAACGTCCAAGAGAGATTACCCCTGGAAAGATGCTCAATTCAATCTCGATATAGTTTCTAATACACCAAAGAATACAATTCTTGATAAAGCCATGATTAGTAAAATCAGAGACTGTTTTAATGAATTCAAGCGTGATGGAGCATCTTATTGTTGGTCAACATTTCGAATTGATGGTGTTGTTGACGCTACCATGAATGATGAAAAGGCAGCAGTGATAATTTCACGTGTTGGGGAAAAACGGCATTTTTTCCGAATCAAATTCATTATCGAAGTCGATGGCAAATGGATTATTAGGGATAAATTTGAACCAATCCTCAAGAATAAAAAAACTGTCATTGTGAGTAGAGATTCCAAACCAGGAATTCTAACCGGAATCGATAAGCCATACTACGAAAGATCTTATACCGTAACAGCAATGGTTTATGGGATATATCCGTTAAATGATAAACCCGATATCGCAAAACTAGCTCCTATGAAATATTCTAGTTCACTGAATTGTGTAGCAGAACGAATAATAGAACACTTCACAAATGCGTCCCGGGGGAATAAACTAACTGATCTAAGACGAAAAAAAATAACCGAGTGGGAATTAACGGTAAAACAGCACGGTGCAAAGATTTCTGATATAGCTAAATTAGAAGCATCATTAAAATTTCCAATATCAGTAACAACAATAACCGGAGAAGTATTATACGAACCGAAATATCAATCGCGAGGAGCCCCAATACAGATTATTGATCATAACAAACACGCGTGGACACCTGCGGTAACAATATTTCCATGAGAACGAACCGTGAGATATATCCCTAAGGAGTTCGTCGGGGATGTTTTCTATGAAGAGAGATTATTCGATGCTATTCATGCGTTGTGTAAGGATGATCCTGTGTCAGTGTGGTTACTTAGAAGTGATGAAGAATTCGATCAATTTGTAAAACCAAATGGTGAATTATATCGCATTGAAGAATTAGATAACAGAATGAGAAAAATCGCTAGTGATTTTTCACCGGAGAATTCCCATGAAAAACTACTCACGGATAGTTTTACGATTCCATCAGTGGTAGCTCACTTCGCAAGAGAAAAAAGCTCATGGCGTCCAACACGAAGTGATTTTCTCGAGGATGTTAAATTGAGTTGCGTCGAATTTGGTCATGGAGGACTGTGGAATACGAAATACTCACGTGATGGTATGATTTCAATTGATATAGCCGCGTGTTATCCCGGAAGTTTTCTCGGATATGGGGAATGCGCTGAGTACTTCAAACGATTTGGACACCCCACGCATGAAATGACTCGTGTTGCGATTAATGCACCATTGCCTGATTTTGATTTAACCGGATTTGCTCGTGTGATATCATTTGAATTAGCTACAGGGTTACATCCGTGTAGTTATGTTTGGCTCGGTAGACACCTATCTGAAAAACACTGGATGCCAATAGTGCTATTGAGATATATGATTGATTGTGGTATGCTAATATCGTTGATTGTTTCCGAGGCTATTATATGCTATCGAGCTCAGAAAGAAGTTTGGCTACCACAACCCGATCTAGATAGAATAATCAACGAACTACGAAAACAGTTTCCAGATTTCAGTGAAGAAGAAATCATAAATTGGTCTAAGAAGTTATTTGAAATTAAAAAAGAACAAGCAAAAGATCTCGGAAGAAGAATAATCGGTAAATTTACCCAGGGTGGACGATACGACAACGCAAAATACTCTTCGCGGTTGATCATAGATGTCGCTGAATACGATTTTATTGTAACGGATTTAATGAAACAGGGAAAACTTGTATCCCGTAAGGATGCTTTTCTATCCAATGGTGAGAAATTAGGTACGGTTGTTACCTACTGTGATGGATATAATTCCCAGTACACACATTTGAGAAGTTCAATGCTAGCCTATGCTTCTATCAATCTATTTTCGATGATAAATAGATTTCCTAATACCGCGGTTAGAGTGGCCACTGATTCGATGTATATACACAATAAGTACAAATCAGCTGTAGCGGCATTCACAGATCCCGAAGAAAATTGGGGGCGTTGGCGATTTAAAAAGGAGATGCTACATGAGTATTGTGAATCCGCAGACGTTGCCATGGATGATAAATATCTTTGTTGTAACCGTATTGAAATTCAATCAGAATTTTCTAATGCACCACCGGTATCTGATCCAGTATGTAGATATAAGACAGTTTATTTAAACGGTTGTGGTGGGTCAGGAAAGACAACTCGTGCAATTGAATTATTTCGTCGTGGAAACGCTAGCGTTTCTAACATGATTGTGCTAACACCGACTCACAGACTCGCCAGAGAGATGATACAACGAGGGGTAAATGCTTGCACTTATCACAGTTTTTTTCGATGGAAAGGTGACAAATGGACTCCTGAGCGTATGGGTGATAAATTCATTCCTGAAATCATAATTTGGGATGAAATATGCACAGTGTCATTAGATGTATTAAAAACATTTCTTGAGTGGTTGTTAAACAAAAACACAAAAGTCGTCATGTGCGGGGATCACGGCCAACCACCACCATTTGTCGGTGCATCTCCACATGAATGGCTAAAGGGTTTTGTAGACTACTATGAAGAAATCACCACTGATTATAGATCACTTGATGAACGATTACGAGAATTTAAGAAACTAATTAGATTACAACCGGATAGAATCCAATGCGAAATAGCGCATGAAGTGATTTCAGAAACTCCAATGAATGATTTCTGGGAAACATGGAGACCAAACGATTTGATCATTGCAAGTAGAAAAATAGTCAGGGATACACTTCAGATGAAGTTATTTGAATTGCATAAAGAAAAATTTGCAACGCTTCCAGTACCCCTTTGTTATAGGCCATCGGATACACGAAAACAGAATATTGAAGTTGATATTCCAGGACAGAGTGAAAAACAAATTCTCGTATTAAATGATATTGTGCTGGTTGATATCAATGTCGTTGAAGATGCATTGCGTGCTAATAAATCCCCGTGGACGCTAGGATACGCAGCGACGATACACTCTTCACAGGGATTAACTATATCGGATACAATTGTTTGGATGGTGGATAATCACATCGAATGGTCGAATTTAGTCTATCTCGCAGTATCCAGAGTACGAAAAATAAATCAACTTCGAAGAGTTGTTTTCGATGATAATGACACAACAATGGATGATATTGATGTTAGCATCATTAATAAAAAAAACTCTCCGGTTACAAACAACAGGACAAAAAAAAACAACGAGAATTTGATATTGATGCTAAATTAATAATCACTTTGAAGAAACAACAGAATAATCACTGCGCGAGTTGCAATTGTATAATGCGTTGGCAGTATTCGGATAAGGATCCTCGCCAATTCACCGTAGACAGAAAAAATAACAATCTCGGTCATGTCAGAAATAATGTGATGTTGACTTGTCTTGAGTGCAATAGACGCAACGGTGCTAGTTAAGACCATGCGGTGGCAATTGAGTATCCTCGGGAATCACTTGTAGTTGTTGTCGAGTAAAACCCCGCTGAGGGGCAGTTGAATCCAGTTTATAGACTGGAGGTCTACCAGTTGATCGTGTTATACTAGATATCTTATGCGTAGTGACGCTCCAAATAGGATCAGTAGCCCTTTTTCTACCCCCTTCAAGCTCTCCTGGTTCGTATAAGTACCTCACAATGACACTACTACCAAGAATTGGTTCTTTGAAATCTTTTTGTGGTTGTACGGGTATTGACTTATTTTTAATCGCGTTGATAGGTTTCATGTTGATTGTTCTAGTAATCTCGTTATTCAGTGCAGTAATCACAGATGGTAATCTTTTAACCCATTCACTGGATCGCTTTTCTTGAATGAATTCTTTTGCGTATTGATATCCAAATAACCGCTCAGCAATCGTCCGATTAAATCGTTCTACAATGGCCTGATCGCGATGTAGCGCAGTATGCCCTCGTCGTATGGTGACATTATGATATTTCATTGTAGATAACACTGCACCCTGAAATTCCTTGCCAGGATCAACCTGCAATAGATTTGGCCAGTGCAGAGGACCTCGTCGATAAATCCTTTCAAATGCAGAAGCGACTTCAGTGGCTGATTTTGTTTTTAACGGTTCTGCTTCTTTGTATCGACTTGCAATATCAACTACGGTTAACGCATATTTGTAACCACGATCATGTGGTAGAAATAATATATCAGCCTGATGAACTTCATTAGGAGCGGTCACATCAAAATGCGAGAATTGAATTTGTTTAGGCGGTGGTAGATAAATTTGCCATAGTGCCTGTTTGGATAACCAATTAGCCGCAGTGGTTTTTTTCACTTTTGCAGCGCTAGCGAGTTTATGGACTGCTGATTTACCCCTCCAGTATCCTCTTGGGGAATAATAAATTGAGTCCATATTATTAATTACCAGCACCTAACATCAATTTACTTTTCATAGCCGATTTTATCAAAAATGAAGACAATTTTCCTTTGAAGGATTTATCAGGAATAGCATTTAACGCATGAATTAATTTCACATCTGCTAGATGCCTGTGTTGCAGGTTGCTGCTTTTATAAGCAACATCATGAAGGTGACAGGCCTTATCAATGGCGTTTATTGGTTCTTCACCGGGGTTGGGTTGATTTTGATTATTGAGTCTGATATCAAGTCTGGTTCCTGGTCCACAGTAGCTATATCCTGGGAGGTGCTTTTCTCCGGGGTACTTTGCCCATGGGGTTCCAGGGAGCTTTGCCAATTTGGCTGCGATATCACCTCCTCGTTTTTTTTTTTTAAATCAGATCTCATAGACACAAATCTAAATTTCTTTGTACCACATTGCACGCATTTACCAGAAAGCGCTGATCGGTTATTTTTAGTTGTAACCGTCGTCACATCATCTGTGCCAGTACGCGTTTTACACTTCACACAATATAGATCCATAATTTATGTATAGAAATATGGATATAATTGATTTTTCAGCGACTAAAACAAGAGAACCAATTAAGCATCATGCAGCGCTACCAAACTCTATCCGGATGATTATAATCGGGCCATCTGGATCCGGTAAAACGCAATTGTTACTCAATTTAATAATGAGATGGATGAAGTGGGATAAGTTGTATTTAATTGCCCCTAGCGTAGATGATCAACGATGTTATGAAGTGTTAAAGGATTTTAACGAGAATGCATCAGAAATTAAGGGTGAGAACGCCATTGATTTTATAACCGATATCGATGAAGCACCGAGTATTGATGATATTGATGGAGATATTAACAATTTAGTCGTATACGACGATATAATGTTGGATAAACAAAAAAATCCTGCTAGAATATTTTCCCGTGGGCGTCACAAAAACACTGACGTAATAGATCTCACTCAACGCTACACTCAGGTTCCAAAAGTCATCAGAGATAACTGCAATATTCTTTCTGTATTCAACGGAGTTGATACTCATACTCTTAGAAATATTTGGCAGACATGGTGCTCTGATATGGAATTCAATCAATTTCGAGATTTCTTTAGTCATGCTCAGTCGACTCCGCACGGATTCGCAACAATAAATCTACATGATCCTCGGACACGATATCGTATCGGACTTGATCAAATATTCGGTTGAAATCGTAAAAGAATTATTAACCCAGAACTGAAAACTTTAGCAGCAGAGAGGGTGGATGACCACATCGTTGCGAGCAAAATTGATTAAAAAATCGTAAAATCTCCGTTTTTGCAAAAATGGAGACTTTTTTTTGGTTAAATGAGATTTGTTGGAAACCTGATATTTTGTTCGAAAACGTTATCTATAGGCCATATTTTGTTCGAAAACATGATCTGGAAGCCTTATTTTTGCTTGAAAACGTGGTCTGTTCACCCTCTCTGCTGCTTTCTTTCTTAATTTTCTGACCAAAGTCTATGTTATCTAAAATCTTGTTTATTTTCCATTGTCCCCTGTCCCATTTTATCCTATTTATTTTCCTTATTTCTACGTTAATTAATTTATAGTCCGAAAGTTTGTAGTTTATATTTACTGCTTTTATATATTTATTTGTTCCCGAAAGTGTCCCCCAAATAGTATTTATCCTACTCCCCTTATTATCTTTGTAATCGAATGTGTATTCTACCCTGTGCACATGCAGTCTCCTGTATCTCAATCAGTTTCTGTGTAGTCAGCATGTGTTCATTTTGTCTTTAAACCTTATGTCATCTGTAGTTAGTTGTCCTGTTCTATGTTATTACCTACACAGTTTAAATCCCTCCTAGTTTCAAATTTCCCATAGTGTATTTTTCTACATATTTGGCCAGTTTGTCAATACATTAATTTATTGTGCCTATTGTTTGGAATGCACACATTGATAAAGTTTATCCCACCTATTAAAATGTGTATTAATCTCCCCTTAAAATGGTTTTAATCCTCTATTCTTTCCCATTTAACCACTTTTTATTTTTAATCAAACCGGCTACCCCACCCCCTCTTATATTTTTCCCTATAAAGTCGTTAGTGATTATCAAACTGTCCCTACCTCTTTCCCTCTCAATTTTCAGTCCATTATGTGTCTCCTGTATAAATAACATGTCATAGGTTTCTAATGTTTTTAATTTTTCTAATTTGTTCCTATTTATCCCATTTACGTTTATAGACAGTAAAGTTTTTGTCCTCCATTTTTTGTCTATCCGAGGTTGTCGTATTATTTTTTTTCAGACTATGGTTGTTTTTGTATTTTTGCATTGTCTAACTTTTTGTGTGTATGTGATCCATTTGTGTTCATATATTTTTTTTTCTGGGGAAATGCGGGTCATCCCATATCGTATCATTGCTAGTTCGCGACTGGTAAAAATCGCTTGTTCGACGAGTATAGTGTGTCTCTGTTCGTATTGTTTCCCGTTACTCTTGTCCCTTCGGATGCGCTATCATTGTCTGTTCTCTCCGTTTTCCTTAGACTGTTCATTCTCTTCCCTTCTTTACTTTTGTCCGCCCTTTTTTTCCTTGGCTTGTTCTCTGTCTATTTATTCTTCTTCTACCTTATTTATCGCAACGTTTTCTATAGTGTCCTTAACATTTTCTGTTGATGAGGTTGATATATTACTAACCATCGTTTTTAAGATTCCTTTTCATTGGTGCCATTGGTATGGGTGTTGTGAGGGGTATCATTCCTAGTAGATCCCCCATGTCTTTCTCTTCTTCTATCTCCTTTCCCTTTTCACTCAGTATATCAAATATGTTGTATTTTTTTGTTGTAGTAATGGTCTCTTTTCCTGGGGTCTTAACCATTTTGTTTCTAGGGCTTAAAATATCCCTCCACTTATCAGCACTTGATTGGTTCTGTGTTATTTCCTCCTGTCTTATTTCCTACGCTGTTGTTGGTGGGCTTTGTGGATTTTTTTGTGGAGCATTTATTACTTGTGCCGCAACGGCACCTGCATAAATCTTGGGTCTGTCGTTCGGTTTGGGTTTTCCCTCTTTGCAATCCCATAGACCGTGACAGGTTTGCCCGCATCTGGGGCACTTTCGATCGTCCTCGCACCCCCTGTACCAGCCTTTGAGTTTAAAGCCCAGTACGTAAAAGAACATGGGGATTTTCTTAGTCTCTTGTCCGGTTATTGTTTGTATTCTGCCTCCAGTCTGAGTGGGGGCAAAGCCCCAAATGGTTGTCATCTTATGATAGTTTACATTGGCTCTCAACTTTTGTTGGGCTTTTCTAACTAGTTCGCACGTGTCTATCTCAAGCGGGAGTCTGTTCACATGCACTTCGACAGTCTTTCGGCCCACCTCTCTCTCGAATGGTGGGACCTCCCTTACTATAGCCTTTGCTCTTTTTACCTCCAGCATCTTTACGGCTATAAAAGGTGTTTATAGGTCTTTTGGATGCAACATACATTTGTTTAGATCCGCATTCTGGAGGGCCTCAATATTTCCAATGTAGTATTTCATCGCCTGTAGCCTGTCGTGGCACTCTGCTGTTCTCCAGTAGTTGACACCTATCAGGATGGAAGACCAGCAAGACATTATGCTGTATTGTAGTCCTGAAGTATTTGTTCAGCTTTGACTTCAGTGCTTTTGGCGGCACATCTACCCCTCCGGTGGCTGCATTAAATTCTGAGTTTATATCCAGCAACTGCTAGATGTTCATCCCGTCTGTAATGTCAATGTCGGTCATGGGTCTCACACTACTACATATCTGGTCATTGTTATGTTTGCATTTTTCTTTAAAACAAACCAGTCAAAGTATGTGTTTAACTGCAACATTCTATATATTCCTACTTTAACTTTTAAATTGGGCAGATATGTTCTGTCCAAAATTGTATCTAATTAAGGAATCTAATTTTTTCTAACTAGCATAGTTGGTGAACAACCTGTACTTTGTAAACCAAAAAGACTGATCTTTCTTAATCTGCACAATTTTCTCAACTCAATGCATCCTGTAAAGAAAGGTGAACAAATCTTTTTCTTATTTCTCCGTGTGGGATGTCCGTAATCCTTATTGCGATCATAAACACATACTTTGCTTTTAAACAACAGTTATTAGAATTGTTTTGAAATCCACACAAGTCAAAAGCCATACATTGTGACATGAAGGCCCAGATAAGGTATCGTGGTGCAAACAAAAATTATGTTAGCGCATGTCGCCGCGTCTACTGCATTAACTGTTTGATGTGCATTTAAGTACCTATATCCGCAGACCGTGATGTGTAACTGAATTGCTGTTGTATTAATAATAATAATAATAATAATAATAATAATAATAATGATGTTTATGCGCTAGCTATGGAATATCTCACACCTAAAATAGCTCGACATTGACTAGAAATAATTATGAAATATCTCCCCGTCAGTGATTCTATCAAATAGCAACTAGAGCAGCTTCAAGAAGCTCAGGTGGAATTTTCAGAAGGTACAGAGCAGTTATCTAAAATAAATGTCGAACCAACCAAAACAAATTGTTACGGCAACTGAGACAACAAAAGATCTTAAAACATTACCAGAGGATATTGCTGGTCATCTTCAACCCATTCCACCACCTCATTAACCACAGCCCGGAGCTCGACCACCGCCACCACCAAAGTTAGAACATGATAGATAAATTTACTGATGAAGGTGTTGCCGCTATCAAAGATGCAGACCAAATACTCGATATTGCCGTGTTTGGATACGGGGGTAGAAAAACGATACGTAAAACCAGAATATATTAAAACTGTAAAAGCTGCCTATTGGCCATTGGGTTAAATATTTATACTGTGTTGCTTTTAATATTCAGCAGATCACATCTGATAAAGATATTAATGAGTTTGTTATCAATGACTGGACAGCAAAGGAAAATACTGCAAGAGTAAACTAGAAAACGAAAGAAAAACAGGAAGAATAGAAGCATAAACTTGAAAAAGCAGCAGGGAAAGGATAATATCAGGTGAAAAAACCAGATCTGAAACAAGGATATAAAATGTAATAGCCGAGTCAGAGGCATCCGCCTTAACCACAGATACTACATTGTGCTCAAGACTGAACGAACTGGGACTACATTCATCATTACTTAAATGTAAACGGAAGCGAAATAAAAACGTTGTTTCAAAGATGGCCGGCGTAGAACAGGAAGAATTCCAGTTATCTCCCTTTCGTCCGTAACAGATAAACAATTTAAAAATTCTGCCGTTAATTTGATAACATGGTTCGAATTCCTCTGAAATCGTCAACCGTTGTGTCAACTGTCCCAAGGATACAACTACGTATTGCATTATTCAACGCTCAATCAGCAGGATCACCGAAAAAGCGCACAGAAATAGTTAATTTTATCAACGACCAGGATATCGACGTCTTCTTCCTGACAGAAACATGGTTACAATCATCATGCGATGAACCTAAGTGTGCGGATTTAACACCCAGTGATTAATTCATCAAGTCGTTCCCCCTCAACTCTTGCGGAGGTGGAACTGCTGTAATTACAAAGAATTCCATGATCAAATGCCTTAAGTACAACACAACCTTAAATTTCTGCCACACATCGTTTGAACAGATCCAAACAACGCTCACACTGGAACAAAGGTCAGTCCATTTTTTATTTCTCTACCGCCCTCCTCCTAGTAGAAAAAACAAGCTGGCTGAATCTCTCTTTTTTGAGCAGTTTCCAAATCTTCTAGAGTATGGAAATTTGATAGGTGGTAACCTAATTATTCTTGGAGATTTCAACTTACGCTTTGACTGTCCTGGAAAACCATACACGTCAAAACTCCTAGATTCCATTTATGTTTTCAATCTTAAACAGTCAGTTAACCAACCCACCCATAAACTTGGTCACATTTTAGACTGGTTTCTTTATAGATCTGATGATAATATTCTGTAATCCGCCATTGTATCCCACGGCGAATTGTGAGAAACAGAGAGTGACATAAAATCTAGAACTAACTGCTGCAATACGTGTTTTAATCTTAAATGTTCTTAATTTTAAAAATATTACAAAAATGCAAATGTCCTCAAACAAATTTGGGATTGACATTGAAATGGACATCATTTTTATACTTATTGCTCCCTATCTGAGGGCATAAAAAATGAAGATTATTTGAGATGATGAAGTGAATCGTACTTTTCTGTCCACTGTTAATTTCCATAATAATGATGCTCACATTTATGTTGAGCTTGACAGGCAAACATACTATGATGAATAGAAAACTCATTTTCATTAACTACAAGTAACTCAATTTCTCTTGCAAAGTAAAAGAAAGAAATAGTGTGTTAGAAACGTGTACTGGTACTTTATTCAACTGCCTGTCATGTGAAGGGAGATACAGAAGTGTCAAGATTTAAAAATTGGGATGCATGAATTTGAAAAAAATATTTCAACATAGAAATAAAAACAATAAGACTATATATGCATGACTTTAGTTTGGCAACTGACAGTTTATACCACAATCAGATTTTAAAAAGACATGAAATTCAATCACATAACATCATTCAAGAAGAAGAAAAAAATCATCTGATGTTGCTAGTCAGTTGTGACTGTAACATATTTATGATCTGGTTGGAATGCTGCAACTTATACTGTATTAGGGGCCAACCATAAATGACGTTACACGATTTTGGACGATTTTGACCCCCCTCCCTCCGCCTCGTCACAAAAAGTCAGACCCCCCCCCCCCCCAATATAACGTCACAATGCTCTGCCCCACTTCCCCCAAAAAATCGTATTTCCTATTTGAAAATTAACGTTTCAAATCACTTCATTGTAGTATGTGTTTTGTGTGGCGCTTCACTCTGATATTGTAGGAGAAAACATGTATGTAGCTAAAACTGCAGATGTTCAGAATATTGTATTAAAATTCTCCTATGATTATCAAATAAAGTAATTATAACTAAACAAAAATACTTTGAAACTTTGTAGTTGAGCACAGAATTATCGGTGTTTGCCACAGGCACTTTTTTGGATTTTTTTTTTGTAGCTGCATATGTTTGTTTAGCCCAAAAGATCAGAAGTGATCCTTTATTGTGGCGGCAATAGGTTTTAATTCTTGCAACCAGGGATCAACTTTGACTTGCAAATCTGCATCATTTTTTATTCAATTCCACTAATGAATCACTTCTTCTTGGCAAATCTTTCTGCTCTTTGCAGGATATGCCAGCACGTACGCCTCAAAAAGACACTGGAACATTTTACTTTTATCCATTGTAGTGGTCAATTCTTAACCCCCCAAAAATTGCCATAATTTTAATCCCATGGTTCTAACGAATCTTTAATCCCTGACAGCTTTGTGATGTCCACATCACTCAGGCATGCATCAAGAGTAAAAGGAAGACACAAATGTGACTGCACCATGTGCTGCTATCCCTGCCAAACCTTTCCAGGAGTTGTGAGTTTTGTAGTTTGAAAAAGTCTTTGATGTAAGCACTAGAGATGTGGGTCTTTCTGTAAATATTTATGTGCAGTCAATAATAATTCTGGTTTCTGGGTAGGACAGTTGAAACTCGAGAGGCATATTTGCTTGAACCTGCTCATGACTTGGCCAAATATTTATACTTCCCAGTAAGAAATACAAATAATTTGTCCACATGATTATTTTCTGACTTCAAGAAGACATGTGAATATTAAACTGAACAGACATATCTTCAATCGGAAATCCACATCAACACAAAAACATCAAAAGTTCATCCACTGGGTCCATTGCTTTTTGCCGTCCTCTGATGTTGATGTCATTCCTGGTGCTGTAATATAAGCTCTTCATTCTAATTGCAGTAGGTTTGATGCCATTGAAGAAGGTTATTAAAACCTCAGCAGCAGGGAGGGTGAACAGACCACGATTTCAAGCAAAAATAATGCTTCCTACGAAACCTTATTTTAACCAAAAAAAATAAATCTCCATTTAGCAAACGGAGACTTTACGATTTTTTAATCAATTTTGGTCGCAACGATGTGGTCATCCACCCTCTCTGCTGCTTAGTGATTTCATCACTGGGTTAACAAAAATAATAAATGATTTCAACCAAATATTTGATCGAGTCCTTAGGACGAAAATCCTTTGAAATTGCAAAGCAATTTAGGATTTCACAAACAAACTAATCGCTAACACCTCTTCTTGTAAATCAATCAGATTATTTGACTGGTCGGTGAGTTTGAAATTAATTCTCGTTAACGAATTATTATGGCATCGCATGTAGACAGGATTAATTGGGTTTTCAATAATTAGGAATCCTGGAGGAGCTGTTGGTGCAAACGAATAAAGAATATATCCCTGCTGAGCTTGATTTGATTTCTCTAGATTAATTTGATAGCTTCCTTCAATTGCATCACATACTAAATTGAGCGCAATCACCGTTGAAATATTCACATTATGAGGGGCAATATGCCTACCGCCACCATCTGGATCATTATTATACTTGAAGAGGACAGCTGAATCTGATTTTTGTAGCGCCTTGATATCGGTTTTAACAATTCTTGCTAGTTCATCAGCGTTGTATTTGGGAAACTTGAAATTACGCAGATTGTCCTCTGTGATATTGTAATCGGTTAAGAATCGTTGTTTATTGTCGCTGTTGTCATTAATTATTGTTTGAATAATTAGTTCATAGATATATTTCATGTCAGATATAAGTTGATTTATTATTTCAACGTGTTTTTGCGATTTTGTTTTCCGTAGTTGTTCTAGTTGTGCTTGTTGTAATCGATTAATTTCATTAAAATAATCACGGACGTCAGTTAGCGTAAATGAAATAGTAACAGATGAGTCGGTTGTTCTTTTAATGATAAAATCCCATTGCAATGTGTCTTTGTTGGTAAATATAAATCTATCGGCGATTCTTCCTTTTCTTATATCAGATAAATTATCTCGATAACTGGGATTGATTTCATGATATGATTGTATGTCCGTGGTTAAGTCGGTGGCGGATTTTTCCGGTGGTTTTTCAGGCCATCCTAACACTGTTCTTAACGAGCTGTTATATATATCTACAATGTATCCCTCTGTGCTTATTTCGATCGACGACGAGAGCGTCGGTTGATGAAGATTAATAGCTATTTTTGATTCTTTTCCAGTGATTGATTTTATTCTACGCTGAATTTCAGCATTGATTTGCTTAATTTGGTACGACCCAGTTGGTAACGAAACAGTTTCCCACTCTGGAGTACCATCGGGTTTATTCTTATACGAGAACACCAGTGTGTTATTGGGTTGCTGACCACCAAATGCAACTGATCTGATATTAGGCCAGCTATGATATACTCGTAATTTGGCTAGCGCTATCTCCTTCACTGGGACCGGAGAGGGGAAATTCACACTGAATTCTGGATTCGTTGATGTTATTGATATCATGCTTGTTTGTACTGGGTTCGTGTTCTCCACTATTCGTTGAAGTAATTCCTGCGGTGTTGTCATTGTTATTATACTCATGATTTATTTCTAATTTTGGTATCGAGGAATCATAAATACTGACCATCACTGAGAACTCACAATCTGGTAATGTTGATATTATTGAGATCATTTTGTTTTTTGGGTTCGTATTTTCTAATTCCATCGGTGTTGTCATTGTTATTATATTCATGTTGTTGCTCTAATTTTGATATCGCTGAATCAAAAATACTGACCATCGCTGAGAACTCACTATCTGATATAATTGTATCATCGAGTGACGACGATATCATCGAGGATAACTGCGAATATGCGGTTGATGCAATATGAAATTGAATTAAGTAATTCTGCAGTTTACTCTGGCTGCATGATGATATCTTTTTTGCTATCCCGGTTGATATACCCCCGATTGTAGCCACCGCAGAAATGCAAATTGGAACTACGACCGGGGCAATCATTGTAACCGATGCAAGTATTATTTCGGCGCCTGTGAGAACGCTTGACACCGAGTATATAATAACATCAATTGCGGTGATTCTTCGTCGGTATTTTTTTATTTTTATTTGATACTCCTCAGTGAGGGTTTTGAGTCTATTCTGAAATTCTCTGACCTGATCATAGCGACATTGCGTTGATGAAATCATTTTATTTTAAAAACGCTAGCGTTTTCAATTGTGAATCTAAAGGATTTTCCTTTCAATTGAAACCACTAGTTGTTTTATTATTTACTTAAATCCGCTACGAATTCTAAGCACCAGGATATTTCTTTTCTAATGGTGTTATCAACTGCGACAATCTCAAATTCTTCTTCTCCCCCCGCGATAATTACTGTCGCGGTGCCACCAAAGTAGGTTTTACCTTTCACGATGATATCAAATTGCTTGTCAGAGACTAACGTCATCCTGTAGATACCATGAGGCCACTTCTCGATATTGACTTTCAATTTAGCATTAGATTCTTTTACCCAATCAAAGGTCCCATGCTTTACCCTTTCAGATTTTTCTTTTAGTTTAAGAATATCGTCGTAAACGTCGAGATAGGTTTTTTTGATTTCGGTATATTTTATCATCGTTTTATCGCGGCGACTAAAAAATGAAATCAAAAGGTGGTTAAATTCCAAACCTTTTTGCATGACATAATGCCCGTTGAGTTGAGAATATGTCGTCGTGATATTATAACTTTCAGAGCCCTCAAAGAAATTTTTAGCCATTTCGCTGATGCGTTTTTGTTCGTCAAACGCGCTTTTAATTTCCGCGAGAGTCATGCCTGTCAACGATGTGGTTTCAGACACAGGTGTTCTCCCTAAAAATTTATCCACGATGGTATTAAGTGTTGTTTGTCTCACCATAAACATATTAATATCTTTGAGAGTCATTGTAGATGTAACCGGGACACCAAAGAAATTATTAGCGACGTAGGCATTATGAGTATGCCTGATAATAAACTCACTGATTTCAGCGAGAGTCGAGTCTGCCACAGGTGGGGATCCAAAAAATCTAACAATGACGTCGTTAGTGGGTTTTTGATCTTCTATTAGTTTAGAAATCTCGAGATAATTTGCCTTGATTTCATTTTCATTCATCATCCTTCCCGCGTCCTTGTTAGCGAAGAATAGCGATAGATAGTTTTTAATTTCAGCGAGAGTCATGCCAACCACAAGCGGGGTTCCAAAGAATTTATGTACGACATTTTTGCGAAAACTATTATAACCTCGTATAAAATCATTCAGCTCACGTTCGTTGGTAGCAATCGCGTCGGTGATCGTAGACACAAGTGCGCCTGGTTTAAGTTGTCCATCGTTGGAATACAGTGCAATAGAGTTTTCAGCGGCAGCGCGATGCCTAATCAAAATGTCATTCACGGATATATTACTGCTTTTCAATTTACCCTGGCGATCTTGAAATACAACTATTTCGTTCGGGTCAACACTTGTTAAATTTAACGTCTCAGCGATTTCATCTTCTATTATTTTTTTTACATCCTCGATAGAACCCGCAGATGTTTCCTCGGTGGGTTTCAACATTGACAGAGGTTGTCCCCAAATATCGATCATTATTGTTAGCGTAACTTGTGTTTTCAATTTATTGATCCTTGTAATTTCCCACTCGTGTATTCGTTTACAATAATATGAGGTGGTTTCCACGGAGATCCAAAGGATTTTAATGAAATCTCCGCGAGGACATTTAATACTTCACGGCCGCATATCGGTGGATCATTTAATTGTTGTGTTGGCAGCGTGGAATAAAAAATCGGAAACCCTTTGAGTTTCATCGAGGAATTTATATACCGCATAAACTCGCTTGGCGGAGCTAACCCATATGAATCGAAATAGACAATCCCACGTGGATCAATCGCGTATGCAACCCAGTGAGTTCCCGATCCGCTGCTGTTATCAAGATTGATGATACCGGTTTCAACGTTATTTGGTTTTCTCGGTAATTGATCTCTCATAAAAACCCCTCTGAAGTTTTTTATCGCTAGTTTTTTAGCAGCATCAATTAAATCAAAATTGGACATGGGAACTATAGGTTCCTTAACCATAGGTTCGGAAATCGAAGATTTGTAAATCGAAGATTTTTCAACTAATAAACCGTTCCTGGTATTTTTCTTAGACCCAATCCGTTCACGGATTTGCCGCTGTACCATGAATACGGGGTTCCTGGTAGGTACAACCCCTTTCCCTTTTTTTTATACCCAGATCCACGAGTGGATCCACCAGTTGCCTTTTCAACGCCATCCCTGCTGCGGTCCCAACGGCTCCCAACGCTGCCGCCTTCGCCACCGCTGGGGCAGCCGCTGCAATCAATGCTGGTATTGCGGCTAACAATGGAAATATACCACCTGATTTTATCATGTTCGCGACTGCAGCTTTCGAAAATTCTATTTGAACTCCTCGCTTAGTTTTCATTGCATCATTGAAATGTTTTATTTGACGATCCGTTAATGATATTTTATGTGTACCTCCGGACATCTGCGCTGGTTTTAACGTTATTGTTGTTCCACATTCTTTAGCGGATTTTGATTTTAATTTCTTGACCTGACCATCAGTCAGCTTGACACTAACAACACTATATGGCATTTTATTGTAAAACACATTTATGCTTTCAATTGATCTAATTTGGGAAAATCCTATGGAAACTTTTCAAGTTTCATTTACATTTACAGATTTTCCACTGGTGCATCAACGAGTCTCATTCGTCCGCCAGCCCCTTCTAACAACATTGATTTGTCGCTGAGAATAACAGCAACCGCTCTATAATCAACACCACCAGGATCTATACGAGCCCTAAAATGTATATCAACAACGGATTGCCTTGTTAAATCAAGATGTTCCAGTGAAAAGTAATAAATTGGATACAAGTTCTTAAAATCGAGCTGAGATATTTGCAAACCAGTATCAACATTTTGATCACGACCCATATATGACAGCATCCGATGATACACACGTGCTATTTGGTTGTTTCCGTAATTAAGCTGTATAACCTCAGATGGTTCTTGTTGTCCGTTTATTCTCAGTGAAACCTCACTTACCCCTAACCGATCAAATATCATATGACTGCGTTCTTGGGAACCTAATCGATTCCGATTCTGCAGCGCTATAAATATATGACGTGGAGCTGAAACGCCTTGTTTTGATGCCAGGTGCCATGTAAATGTACCATTAACATTATCCTCTTTAGCATCAGTCGTTGTTGTTAGCCAACTTAGCAATGATTTACCACCGGTTTCCATAAACGAAAGTAGCCGCTCTTCCGTGGTAATTGATGGAGTCATTACTGGCATCCATAATACTATTTTACTCAAAACAACTTTACCTTCATCGGCACCAGTACGCCAAATTGCATCATTGTCATTGCCTTTTCGCACTAATGCGATTGTGTGTTTGGCTCCATAGATGACTTTTCTGACATTTCTGCAGAATCCAAATATGTGATGGAGTGGAATCGCACATGAAAAATATCGCTGCTGTTCTTGCAATGCTAATTTTCGTGTTGCAAATCCTAAATTGAAATTACCATTAACACCTCCGAGAATATCAAACGCAGCTCCGGGTCTAGCTCGACGTTCTGGATTAGTTGCTTCTCGTTAATTATCAACTGAAGTGTCTTGCGGTGTTAACACTTTAATGTATTGAAGGTGGTCAGCGTTATCAGAGGTATCCTTTGCAAACATCATAGATGGACCAGCCGATCTTGTATAATCATCGGAGTATCTTGCTAGTCCGATTATTGTTGTTGCAACATCAACCTCGCGGTCTATTGATTCAATTTCTTTTCCATCAATGAGATATCTTGCACTTTCAAATAACGCCATTATACCATTGTTGACGAAACCAACTCGGATATTTGAATCATTTGCATATGGGGTATCAGCTGCAACATTTATTACAAGTTTTCCTTCTACTTCAATAAATGCTTCACATGGTAAAAAGTATTTACTGGTATCTTGAACTTGAAGTTCAATTCGCGATCGTAGGTCGGGTTGTATTGCATGATAGGAATAGTATTGATAATCGCGGACGGAATCATCTTTGCGCACTGGGGCTTCCATATCTAACGCGGGATCAGCTGTTCGTTTAAACATTTATAACATTACTAGCGTTTTCAATTGTAATTATCGTCGTTGAAAATTCTTCGAATTTCTTTTTTGTTTCAAACCACTTCCTGCTATCGCGTTCATGATAGCGCTATCTGTTACCGGTGAAGCTGTCAATTGTGACGAAGTCAATTGCGCTAGTTTTTCTTCCACTGCGTTATTTATTACTTTGCTGATTTTTGCAGGCATCACTGTAGTTGATGGCAGCACTAATGACGAAGTCATTCGTGGTTTCACCACTGACGAAGTCATTCCTGGTTTCTTTCGCACCAATGATGCTATTTTATCTTTCGCGGCAGAAAATGCCTTTCCGGCAAGATTTCCAACGAAATTGATTCCCTTATCACGGATAGCATCAATGGCTTTCATTGATAATTGTTTAGCTAACGGCGCCACCTTGGGAGCCATTCTTGTAAATAACCCCGCAATGGTATTGCCGAAACCATCTCCGTACCACGCGCGATAAACAGGCAATCGTGAGTTCACCACGTAGACGCTTACTGGTTTATCATGGTTGTAGTGTATAATCATCTTGTTATAAAACTAGTAGTTTTTCAATTAGTGATCAATCGCTTACATCCATAAGATTTTCATCGTTGTGATTTTCAACTAATTCAGCAATAAGTTCTCGATATACATTAATGTCCATGATACCGCCAGCAAATAATCGTCTACAGATATCAGCTGCTTCATTAATTACTTCCGGTGAGTTATTTCCGGCTCGTTTCCCTCCGATGAGAACCTCTAACCGTGATATATCACTGAGAATATTACCAGGACATGTCACGGTAGAGTCAAAGACATCCTTTGGATTTTTAATCGAATATCCTTTTCCGCTTGTTTCCTCAGTTGTACCAGTTGCGCCCTGACTATCATCAAGTAATTGCCCTTGTCGGCCTCGACTTTGTTGTTTTTGTATACCATAGCTATCAACTCCTGCTTTAAAAGTTCTGTACTCAATTGTATCCTTTTTCAAATTACCAGTAATCTCCTTGTTTATTTTATATAACCAATCTACCCAGTCGTCTCGTTTAATTCTACTGTTTTTATACTCGTCTTTTCAAAACTCTTCCCTTGAATAATATTTTTGGATAGCGAAAATGCCAAAATCTGCATAATCTTCGAGTTTTATTAATTGAGATTCTTTGATTTCTGTTATAGCTCCTTCCGTGAATTTGTCTATAAAGGGAACACCTCTTGGGGTGACGACATCAACAGGTTGTGGTTCAGGTGTGGAAACTCTTTGAGTTTCAGGCGCAGAATCATCAATATCAGCTAACTGTTCATACTCGCGCTGAGTTTTTATATCACTGGATAACTGTTGTATCCCTGCGCGTGTTTGTCCGGTCTCTGCTGCTATCTTTTCAAGCGTATCAAGCAGCGGCGCCTTCTTTACTCGTTCTCGCTCAGGAATATCTCCGTATATCGCTGCTTCAGTTAACTTTTTCACATCTTTGGTCGCACTTGTTATCGGAGTAAACAGTTGTTCACTTGACACAGAAAAGTCAGTCTGCGCTTGTTGTCGTTGTTGCAGTTTATTCCGTACAGAGTCACGAATTGGTACAAATCTCCTGATTGCATCCAGTCGTTCACGAGCCAATCGGGTTGTTAATGCTTCATTGACCATTATTTGAAATCAGAAACAATTTTTCAATTGCAAAACAATTTTTCAATCCCGACCTAACACCATCGTGGAAGTGTTTTAACATCTCTATCATTGATGGCGAAAGTGTGGAAATCCTTATAAAAATAAATAATATCACACTTTCCCCACTTTTCCATTGATCAATCCGAACCAGCCATCAATTTTTTATTCACTGTTTTCAACAGTTTTAATCAAAAAATGCTAAAAAAAAATTAAAATCTCTATGAGGGACGGTCACAATAAAATAATGATAAATGGTCAATCAAAATTGTTCATTTTCTTGAATTAACGCCCGTAGGTTTCTAACTTTAGAATTAACCTCCTTTTTCAATTCGTATTCGTACCCCAATTCTTTTCGTATTCGTTCTACGATGGTATACAACGGAGCGAACACACTTACGTCACTGGAAAATGCGAGAGAGTCCCGAATAGAATTCTGAATTCTTTTGATGAGCGCATACTTCTTTGGTAGCATATACTTGTTAGTGCTAACTCCGTATTCTATATCCTGAAAATCAGACATGATTTGATCAGGATTTAACCCATCTGATAGTTCAATATCCCAACTTTTCAATTTTGAAATCTCGGATAAAATGCTATTCATGTTTTCAGAATTCATTATTCTATAATAATGATATATTTCTAAATGAAAAATATGACGCATTAGACATAACTAAATTGAATTTTTTGTCCCGTCCTTTTTGAAATAGCCGATCGACAAACCCCCTCTGCAACGAATCGTACTGAGGCTCTACAAATATTGAAATACTTGCCGGCTTCATATATTGATTTAAATATTTTTTCTTTGTTAGTTGTTGTATTCAAAGATTTTACTGGTTTCACTTTTTTTGAACAAATGCCAGTCCTTCCTCGTTTGGAATTCTCACTCTGTGTGATTGCTTGCAGATTTGATAAAGAATTGTTCCTTGGATTAGAATCCTTGTGATCGATAACAAAACCATTTTTGATCAATCCATTAAAACATTCAAATACGAAACGATGATTGTAATATTTCTTCTTTCCAACAGTAAAGAGCAAATACCCCATACCATTATCCCACCCAACTAGGTTCTTCAGTCTACAGTGTCTTACAACACCATCACTGGATGCTTCATAATTTGTACTCACTGGGTGTGGTCTGAATTCCTGGTTCATTAGTATACTATACTATTTGTCTAATTCATTGACTGATCCATTGCAGTGATTCATTATACATAAACCTTTCATTTAGACACTTGTTTTTAGTATAGCATGAGGGAGTTCAAGAGATTGCCTTCGAAAAATGCTGATAAGGAGTTTAAGAGATTATTAAAAATCAATCCTAGATTTAATCTCGATAGACCCAAAAAACGTCCAATAGACGGAAACATGAAAGAGTTTAAGAGATTATTAAAAATCAATCCTAGATTTAATCTCGATAAATCCAAAAAACGTCCAATAGACGGAAACATGAAAGAGTTTAAGAGATTATTAAAAATCAATCCTAGATTTAATCTCGATAAACCCAAAAAACGTCCAATAGACGGAAACATGAAAGAGTTTAAGAGATTATTAAAAATCAATCCTAGATTTAATCTCGATAGACCCAAAAAACGTAACAAGAGATTATTGAAAATCAATCCTAGATTTAATCTCGATAAACCCAAAAAACGTCCAATAGACGGAAACATGAAAGAGTTTAAGAGATTATTAAAAATCAATCCTAGATTTAATCTCGATAAACCAAAAAAAACGTCCAAGAGATTACCCTGGAAAGATGCTCAATTCAATCTCGATATAGTTTCTAATACACCAAAGAATACAATTCTTGATAAAGCCATGATTAGTAAAATCAGAGACTGTTTTAATGAATTCAAGCGTGATGGAGCATCTTATTGTTGGTCAACATTTCGAATTGATGGTGTTGTTGACGCTACCATGAATGATGAAAAAACAGCAGTGATAATTTCACGTGTTGGGGAAAAACGGCATTTTTTCCGAATCAAATTCATTATCGAAGTCGATGGCAAATGGATTATTAGGGATAAATTTGAACCAATCCTCAAGAATAAAAAAGCTGTCATTGTGAGTAGAGATTCCAAACCAGGAATTCTAACCGGAATCGATAAGCCATACTACGAAAGATCTTATCCCGTAACAGCAATGGTTTATGGGATATATCCGTTAAATGATAAACCCGATATCGCAAAACTAGCTCCTATGAAATATTCTAGTTCACTGAATTGTGTAGCAGAACGAATAATAGAACACTTCACAAATGCATCCCGAGGAAATAAACTAACTGATCTGCGACGTAGGAAAATAACCGAGTGGGAACTGACAGTGAAACAGCATGGTGCAAAGATTTCTGATATAGCTAAATTAGAAGCATCATTAAAATTCCCAATATCAGTAACAACAATAACCGGAGAAGTATTATACGAACCGAAATATCAATCGCGAGGAGCCCCAATACAGATTATTGATCATAACAAACACGCGTGGACACCTGCGGTAACAATATTTCCACGAGAACGAACCGTGAGATATATCCCTAAGGAGTTCGTCGGGGATGTTTTCTATGAAGAGAGATTATTCGATGCTATTCATGCGTTGTGTAAGGATGATCCTGTGTCAGTGTGGTTACTTAGAAGTGATGAAGAATTCGATCAATTTGTAAAACCAAATGGTGAATTATATCGCATTGAAGAATTAGATAACAGAATAAGAAAAATCGCTAGTGATTTTTCACCGGAGAATTCCCATGAAAAACTACTCACGGATAGTTTTACTATTCCATCAGTGGTAGCTCACTTCGCAAGAGAAAAAAACTCATGGCGTCCAACACGAAGTGATTTTCTCGAGGATGTTAAATTGAGTTGCGTCGAATTTGGTCATGGAGGACTGTGGAAAACGAAATACTCACGTGATGGTATGATTTCAATTGATATAGCCGCGTGTTATCCCGGAAGTTTTCTCGGATATGGGGAATGCGCTGAGTACTTCAAACGATTTGGACACCCCACGCATGAAATGACTCGTGTTGCGATTAATGCACCATTGCCTGATTTTGATTTAACCGGATTCGCTCGTGTGATATCATTTGAATTAGCTACAGGGTTACATCCGTGTAGTTATGTTTGGCTCGGTAGACACCTATCTGAAAAACACTGGATGCCAATAGTGCTATTGAGATATATGATTGATTGTGGTATGCTAATATCGTTGATTGTTTCCGAGGCTATTATATGCTATCGAGCTCAGAAAGAAGTTTGGCTACCACAACCCGATCTAGATAGAATAATCAACGAACTACGAAAACAGTTTCCAGATTTCAGTGAAGAAGAAATCATAAATTGGTCTAAGAAGTTATTTGAAATTAAAAAAGAACAAGCAAAAGATCTCGGAAGAAGAATAATCGGTAAATTTACCCAGGGTGGACGATACGACAACGCAAAATACTCTTCGCGGTTGATCATAGATGTCGCTGAATACGATTTTATTGTAGCGGATTTAATGAAACAGGGAAAACTTGTATCCCGTAAGGATGCTTTTCTATCCAATGGTGAGAAATTAGGTACGGTTGTTACCTACTGTGATGGATATAATTCCCAGTACACACATTTGAGAAGTTCAATGTTAGCCTATGCTTCTATTAATCTATTTTCGATGATAAATAGATTTCCTAATACCGCGGTTAGAGTGGCCACTGATTCGATGTATATACACAATAAGTACAAATCAGCTGTAGCGGCATTCACAGATCCCGAAGAAAATTGGGGGCGTTGGCGATTTAAAAAGGAGATGCTACATGAGTATTGTGAATCCGCAGACGTTGCCATGGATGATAAATATCTTTGTTGTAACCGTATTGAAATTCAATCAGAATTTTCTAATGCACCACCGGTATCTGATCCAGTATGTAGATATAAGACAGTTTATTTAAACGGTTGTGGTGGGTCAGGAAAGACAACTCGTGCAATTGAATTATTTCGTCGTGGAAACGCTAGCGTTTCTAACATGATTGTGCTAACACCGACTCACAGACTCGCCAGAGAGATGATACAACGAGGGGTAAATGCTTGCACTTATCACAGTTTTTTTCGATGGAAAGGTGACAAATGGACTCCTGAGCGCATGGGTGATAAATTCATTCCTGAAATCATAATTTGGGATGAAATATGCACAGTGTCATTAGATGTATTAAAAACATTTCTTGAGTGGTTGTTAAACAAAAACACAAAAGTCGTCATGTGCGGGGATCACGGCCAACCACCACCATTTGTCGGTGCATCTCCACATGAATGGCTAAAGGGTTTTGTAGACTACTATGAAGAAATCACCACTGATTATAGATCACTTGATGAACGATTACGAGAATTCAAAGCGCTAATTAGATTACAACCGGATAGAATCCAATGCGAAATAGCGTGTGAAGTGATTTCAGAAACTCCAATGAATGATTTCTGGGAAACATGGAGACCAAACGATTTGATCATTGCAAGTAGAAAAATAGTCAGGGATACACTTCAGATGAAGTTATTTGAATTGCATAAAGAAAAATTTGCAACGCTTCCAGTACCCCTTTGTTATAGGCCATCGGATACACGAAAACAGAACATTGAAGTTGATATTCCAGGACAGAGTGAAAAACAAATTCTCGTATTAAATGATATTGTGCTGGTTGATATCAATGTCGTTGAAGATGCATTGAGTGCTAATAAATCCCCGTGGACGCTAGGATACGCAGCAACAATACACTCTTCACAGGGATTGACTATATCGAATACAATTGTTTGGATGGTGGATAATCACATCGAATGGTCAAATTTAGTCTATCTCGTACGAAACATAAATCAACTTCGAAGAATTGTCCTGACAGAGTCAGGCGATGATAATGACACAACAATAAGTGATATTGATGTTAGCATCATTAATAAAAAAACTCTCCGGTTACAAACAACAGGACAAAAAAAACGAGAATTTGATATTGATGCTGAACTAATAATCACTTTGAAGAAACAACAGAATAATCACTGCGCGAGTTGCAATTGTATAATGCGTTGGCAGTATTCGGATAAGGATCCTCGCCAATTCACCGTAGACAGAAAAAATAACAATCTCGGTCATGTCAGAAATAATGTGATGTTGACTTGTCTTGAGTGCAACAGACGCCGGGGTGCCAGCACCCTGGGTGCTAATTAAGACCCCGCGGTGGTAATTGAGTATCCTCGGGAATCACTTGTAGTTGTTGTCGAGTAAAACCCCGCTGAGGGGCAGTTGAATCCAGTTTATAGATTGCTGGTCTACCAGTTGATCGTGTTATACTAGATATCTTGTGTGCAGTAACACTCCAAATAGGATCAGTAGCCCTTTTTCTACCCCCTTCAAGCTCTCCTGGTTCGTATAAGTACCTCACAATGACACTACTACCAAGAATTGGTTGGGAAACGCTAGCGTTTCTAGGGAAATCTTTTTGTGGTTGTACGGGTATTGACTTCTTTTTAATCGCGTTGATAGGTTTCATGTTGATTGTTCTAGTAATCTCGTTATTCAGTGCAGTAATCACAGATGGTAATCTTTTAACCCATTCGCTGGATCGCTTTTCTTGAATGAATTCTTTTGCGTATTGATATCCAAATAACCGCTCAGCAATCGTCCGATTAAATCGTTCCACAATGGCCTGATCGCGATGTAGCGCAGTATGCCCTCGTCGTATGGTGACATTATGATTTTTCATTGTAGATAGAACCGCACCCTGAAATTCCTTGCCAGGATCAACCTGCAATAGATTCGGCCAGTGCAGAGGACCTCGTCGATAAATCCTTTCAAATGCAGAAGCAACTTCAGTGGCTGATTTTGTTTTTAACGGTTCTGCTTCTTTGTATCGACTTGCAATATCAACTACGGTTATCGCATATTTGTAACCACGATCATGTGGCAAAAATAATATATCAGCCTGATGAACTTCATTAGGAGCAGTCACATCAAAATGCGAGAATTGAATTTGTTTAGGTGGTGGTAGATAAATTTGCCATAGTGCCTGTTTGGATAACCAATCCGCCGCTGTAGTTTTTTTTCACTTTTGCAGCGCTAGCGAGTTTATGGACTGCTGATTTACCCCTCAAGTATCCTCTTGGGGAATAATAAATTGATTCCATATTATTAATTACCAGCACCCATCATCAATTTGCCTTTCATAGCTGATTTTACCAACCACGAAGCCAACTTTTCTTTAAAAGATTTATCAGGAATAGCATTTAACGCATGAATTAATTTCACATCCGCGAGATGCCTGTTTTGCAGATTGCTGCTTTTATATGCAACATCATGAGCATGACACGCCTTATCAATAGCGTTTATCGGATACTCGCCGGATCGGGGTTGATTTTGATCATCAAGTCTGATATCTAATCGTGTTCCGGGACCACAGTAGCTATATCCTGGAAGGTGCTTTTCTCCGGGGTACTTTGCCCATGGGGTTCCAGGGAGCTTTGTCAATTTGGCTGCGATATCACCTCCTCGTTTTTTTTTAAAACATCTCCGGATTGTAAAATCTTTGATTTTGTAGAAATAAATCTAAACTTTTTTATACCACATGTTGCACATCTACCAGTTAGTGCTGATCTGTTATTTTTAGTTGTAACCGTCGTCACATCATTTGTGCTAGTACGCGTTTTACACTTCACACAATATAGATCCATAATTTATGTATAGAGATATGAATATAATTGATTTTTCAGCGACTAAAATAAGAGAACCAGTTAAGCATCATGCAGCGCTACCAAACTCTATCCGTGCAATTATAATCGGGCCATCTGGATCCGGCAAGACTCAATTGTTGCTCAATTTAATAATGAGATGGATGAAGTGGGATAAGTTGTATTTAATTGCTCCTAGCGTAGATGATCAACGATGCTATGAAGTGTTAAAGGATTTTAACGAGAATGCATCAGAAATTAAAGGTGAGAATACCATTGATTTTATAACTGATATTGACGAGGCGCCATCCGTGGATGACCTTGATGGGAGTATTAACAATTTAGTCGTATACGACGATGTGATGTTAGACAATCAAAAAAACCCAGCTAGAATATTTTCCCGGGGGCGTCACAAAAACACTGATGTGATATATGTCACTCAACGCTACACTCAGATTCCAAAAGTGATCAGAGATAACTGTAATATTCTTGCTGTGTTTAACGGCGTTGATACACATACGCTACGAAATATTTGGCAGACATGGTGTTCCGATATGGACTTCAATCAATTTAAAAATTTCTTTAGTCATGCTCAGTCAACCCCGCATGGATTTGTAACAATAAATTTACATGATCCTCGGACACGATATCGTACCGGACTCGATCAAATATTTGGTTGAAATCATTTATTATTTTTGTTAACCCAGTGATGAAATCACTAAGCAGCAGAGAGGGTGGATGACCACATCGTTGCGACCAAAATTGATTAAAAAATCGTAAAGTCTCCGTTTGCTAAATGGAGACTTATTTTTTTTGGTTAAAATAAGGTTTCGTAGGAAGCATTATTTTTGCTTGAAATCGTGGTCTGTTCACCCTCTCTGCTGCTACCTCATACGGGAAAACAAGTGTAAAATTCTATCATTTCATCGTCACCTGTAAATCTGTTCAATCCAAATTTCTCCATGCTTGTTTTTTTATTCAAATCTTGCAGTTTCCTTTCCTTTTCTTCCAGTTCTGTTTCTGCTTTCCTCAGTATCTCCTCGATATATGTAATTTTACTTTTGCAACTCACAGGATCTGAAAAAGATAACATAATAGTGTAACTTTTCATCAACATTTGTAACTATAATAGAGACAAAAAAATATAACTAGCAAAGTTACCAGCTTCATTATAATTTAAAATTTTAAAATTATACAAGAGTTTTAACAGAGGCTGCTTTCCACCGACTGTATGCGCTCTCTCTCTCTCTCTCTCTCTCTCTCTCTCTCATACCACAGGAGTCTGACATTTTATCAATAAAGTACGGCGAAATGTCTGACAAAATTAAATACCCTTAACAATAATATTTATATAATTGTTAAGGGTATTTCATTTTGTCAGATATTTCGCCGTACTTTATTGATAAAACGTCAGACTCCTGTGCTCATAGACACTATGAGGATGAAATAAATGTATAAAACAAAAGTTACGAAGCTATGGTTTGATTACATATCCGTGCCATCTAATACTTTATATTTTATAACGATGTAATAAAGTTCACTTGTTCTGCACTTACTACTATATACGTAAATTCATAATTTCTTATATAAATGTGCTGCGTGAAGTATGCCCAGTTTTCGATGACCCCATTATGTGGAATGGGACTAGGGGTAACATTTTTAGAAACCTATCATTATAAAACACACGTACATACAATCATTTGCTTCATCGACAGAATCTATTTTGCGTTTGGATTTTTCTTTCTTACATCATTTAGTTGCAAGTAAATACAAACAAACCAACACCGATCCAGTTACTTACCTTAAAATTCGGCCCCGCATCACGACGTATTGCAACAACGCATTTTCTACGAAGCTCCATCTTTTTCACTGATGGAATAAGGTGGAAGCTTAAATCTATGTGAATTCAAACATTCCCACTGCACAACGGTACACAACAATAAATGCCACGATTTTTTCAACTGTAGCACTGGCAGCCATGGTTGCGAGATAAAATGAAATTGGTGCCTATCTTAGCCTCGTTTTGGATGCGTTGACCCAGGGTCACATGAAAACATGAATATATTATAAGAATGGTATATAGAACACAAACTATTGCAGTTTCTTCGACTGCATTTCAAAAAGTCGAGTGTGTTATGAGTTGTCATTGAATTTGATCTTAAAGAAAACACATTATAAAGTGTTAATTACTATTTTAAATCATTTCATTAAATATCTGAAAAATATTACTTGACTTTGATAAAAGTGGAAGCATTTTTTAAAATGTCGCCATAATGGTTATGTAGTGACGGTGGGGCTAAACACAACCTTAACACACCTATAAATTTTTGCATAACAGTATTTAATAACTAGATGTATATCTTGAGTAAATAATATCAAATACTAGTTAAAGGCGATATTATAATACTTACATGAACTTCAGTATGTGAATAAATCAGAAAAGTAATGTACAGCACGAGAGCAAACATTAAGGTGACACAAATTTTGTCACCCTAATGCTACTGTCGCCATAATGACTACCCAGTGACAATGAACTGTCACTCTAATGACGGGTTCGCTGTAACACACACACACACACACACACACACACACACACACACACACACACACACATATATATATATATATATATATATATATATATATATTGGGATTTTAAACATAGCTTTAACAATGTTTCAGTCATATCGCTTCGATAACTGTAGTGTGGCAGTTTATAGTGATGTCTAGCACTGGGGCATCATGCCGCAGACATGTAGCATGATGTCACAGTCACATTATCCTGACACCAGGCTGACTACTCATATCACTAACCTCTTAATGTTAAACGCCAAGCGAGGTAGCTGTTACTATCATTTTGTAAGTCTTTGGTATGACTCGACGGGGACTCGAACCCATGACCCCCCGCTTCCGAGACAGAGACGGACGCTCTAACTACTAGCCCACCGGATTGGTTCATACACATTAATATACCATATTCTAATCACGTTTGTCAAATCTGAAAGTGCAAATACACATTATTATATCATATTCTAGTCACATTTGTCAGATCTCAAGAGTGAAAATTCACATTAATATATCATATTCTAATCACGTTTGTCAGATCTCAGGAGTTCGAATTCACTTTAATATCCCATATTTAGTCACGTATGTAAGAGCTGGCGATTATGAAGTTGTAGAAGGGTATATTCCAGTCTACCAAACCGATGAAAATAATATTTGCTACTAAAAATGATCTAGGTAAAAAGTATAGTTTTCTATTCATCACTTCTTTTCCCAAATAAGCTTAATTAAATATATTTTACTTGCATGCTCTTTATTGTTATTGAGAGTTGTCTCCTTCGTGCGCCTCTTCTGTTTAGCAACACTTATCTCAATGTAAACATTGTTTGTGACTGGTGCTTTAAATTGCCCGAAAACGCGATCAGAAATAAACATATACAAAGCAAGAGAATAAAGTTCCATACAAATGGCAATGACAATATCAGTTAAATATAAGAAAAACGAAATTATATCTTTACTTTAATATGCCTACGAACATTATAAAGGAGAGCTAAGAACACAGTTTGTTTCAAATGTTATGTTCGATAGGATGAGCATGAATGAGAACATATGTATGAAATTTGCATGCGTTTTAGATGGTTATAGAAAGTGTCTTTCTCAAAAATTAAAACCATGTTTAATATTGATTTGGCATTATTAAGAACTTTAGGAATCTGTCACAATCTGAAGTTTTGGACGAAACATAAGCATATTGAGAGAGAGAGAGAGAGAGAGAGAGAGAGAGAGAGAGAGAGAGAATACTTGTGCATACATTTGTTTGTGTATGAAGAGCTATAATTGGGATTATGTTAAAAGTTATTACATTCATTTGTTGGGTTTTGGAGTGCAACAGGAATCTTTTCTGACAGCATTTCGTTCCCATGGAAGACCAACATTGTAAGTGGAGTACCCAAGGTCAGATTAATGTTATTAGGTCAGTTCAAAATATGACCAAAAAGTTACCATGTCATAGAATTGTAGATCCCTTCATCAAGTTGTAATAATACTGGCTTAACAACGCTTTTAATCTGGCCTTGGGAGCACTGACGAAAGCCCAGATACTATATGCAAGTACTTAAATTCGATCTGGTCACATGCGTTTCGTTCATTGCAGATATCATTCGAGTCGTGTGACTGTCATGTGTGAATTCAGAACAGCTTGTATATAACAAGCCATACTCTGATATCGAAGTCTAGATTCTATATTTGTGTCGAACATGAAGAATACAATGCCGACAGTTTGGGCATTACTGGTGTCTTATTTGTTTATTCATGGATTCACGGCGCAGACAGCTAATTATAATAGGTTCGTAATATGTTTATATATGATCTATCACTGGCACTATATATGTATTACCACGAATTAATCTTCCTTTGTTACTACCGCTCCGGTAGCCTAGTGGTTAGAGCGTCCGTCATATTAAAGATTTATACAAATGGTACTAACAGCTACCTCGCTTGGCGTTCAGCATTAAGAGGTTAGTGTTAGGACTGGTCGGCCTGGCGTCATGATAATGTGACTGTGTGGTACATCATGCTTCATGTCAGCGGTATGATGCCCCAGTGCTAGATATCACTATAACTGTCACACTGCAGACATCGAATCGATATGACTGAAAAATTGTTAAAGCTACCTTAACAATCCAAATTACATCTCACGTGCACTGGCATCATATGCACCTTCTCGAAACAATAATCCTTCATTCTTACACCAAATCTGCACTTCTGTTCACTGAACACTGGCGTTATATACATAAAACCTTCATTCCTAGTTCTGTTCATTGCACATTCATGACTGGTTCAAGTCGTGCGATTTGAGAGAAGATACTGTGACTTGTATCCATTAATTCATGTCTCATATCGGAGGAGATGCATGAAAATCCTATCACCGATACATATTAGTTACGATTAGGTTTCCTTACCATTTTTTGTTCAGATAACAATTCAGTATGACGACATACCATGTGAGCAAAGCATATAGGTCAGCGATTTCAGTAAGTAGCCCCGCGTAATCTCTATCTTACTTTGTGCAACCATTCTTCCCGAAATTTTAAACTCGGTGAGCACAACAATTTAACGCCCTATTACTCGTTTAAAGTAATTCGATTGCGTGTTTCCATTCTAGAACGATTAAGAAAAAGTAATATTATAAACACCTTCCTGTATCAAAAAGGTCATATCCCTAAAAGAGTGACAGACCCCATAATTCATCTTCGAGAATCGATGGAATATAAACAATGTTTAAACTGAAGTAGCTTGTTGGAATACAGCGGCACAACTAGGGATGGTGTCACCCAGTGCGGTAACTCATAGTTACTCATGGACCTCCTTCCTGCACAAAAAAATCAAAAACTTTCCTTGAGTCAATTGCGCTAACTCATGATATCACTCCCATGGACCCCCTTTCTGCACCAAAACTCAATTATTTATAGACAGTCATGTTCGGTAACTCGTAATGTCACCACGATGGACCTCTTTCCCGTACAAAAATTCAAAACATGTATAGACAGACATATGCGGTAACTCACGATGTCACCCCCATGTAACCCCTTCCTGCACAAAAGTTCAAATATTGTATAGACAGTCATTTTGGTGTAACCCCCTTTTATAGTGTCACCGGGTGGGGTACGCATCCCCGATACAGTGACGCCACTGTTTGAATAATATAACACGTAATCTACCTTTGTATCTAACTGACTACATGAGTATGTTCCGCTTAGTAGACCATAGAAATACTTCGATCCCCTTATGTCTATTTGTAGATTACATAAATAGTGTAGCCTTCACCTATCGATAACAGGATGTTTATCATAATAGTCCAATAAACTATATACCACGTTTTCCTTTGTAATAATTCTGTATTCTTTATATGGTTATGATTTCTGTATGGTTTTAGACAACAAGGCATACTTATGCATCCCTATTTCTGACTACAAAATGCTTTTTGTTTCTCTGTTTTTTTCATCAAACGATTAATAATACTGCATAATAATTCAATGACAGGTTCCTCGTCTTCTGATGATAAAATTGTATCATTTTCACCCTGTAGCAGAACTGATCTCCTGATCACTCGTTAAAAACAGGAAATAAGAAACCAAAATAGGAATGAAATCAATCGCACAGTTCTCTCCCTATTTACATATATACGGAGCTAAAACGCATTTTTCTCCTACTCACAACGTGACAGTTTGAAAATACATCACCCACATCGTACACACCCAATAAGATGGGGGGGGGGGTAGTTGAATTGTTTTAAGAACCTACATCATGATCGACTTATCCAATAGGTAACGACTCTAATCTAGTAGAAAGGTTTTATTAATAGTATTATTTTTAATTATCATAAACACCTACGTAAAGACCTATTCAGAGATCACATGCACTCTACAGGCGTTATTTATATCTTAAAATAAAATGTATATCGGTGTAAACCAAATAGTTATGTATTATCTTCCTTACAGATAATGATTACAATTTACAGTCATTATTAATGATTAAATAAAATAGATATACATAACACACACTAAAAACACGAGAGCATTCAGACAAATTGAAACAATTACAGCATATCATCTAGTTCTAAAGATTCAGCAAAAGATATAGTTTGACTCTATAACGATTCACCAATAGATATAGCCTGACTCTAATTACTCACCTAAAGTAGCCTGACTCTAATTAGTCACCTAAAGATGTGACCTGATTCTAAGTATTCACTTCACCAAAAGAAGTAGCCTTACTCTAATAAGTCACCTAAAGATGTAACCTGTATCTAATTATTCATTAAAATATGTAGCCTGACTCTAAGGATTCACCAATAGATATAGCCTGACTCTAATTAGTCACCTAAATAGCCTTACTCTAAGAAATCAACTTAAGATGTAAACTGATTATAGGTATTCACAAAAAGAAGTAGCCTTACTCTAAGGAGTCACTTAAAGGTTTAACCTGTATCTAATTATTCATTAAAAGATGTAGCCTGACTCTAAAGAGTCTCCTAAAGCTCTAGCCGGACTCTAAGGATTGGCCTAAATATGTAACCTGACTAAAGATTCACCAAACGACATAACCTGAGTAAGAATTCGCCTAAAGATTTAAACTGACTAAAGATTCATGCAAATATGTAACCTGATTCTAAGGATTCGACTAATTATGTAGTCGGACTCTAAGGATTCACCAAAAGATGTAATCTGACTCTAAGGAGTCACTAAAACATGTAGCCTGACTTTAACGATTTACCTAAATATGTAGCTTGACTCTAAGGATTCATCAAAAGATGTAGTCTGTTTCTAAGGATTCGCCAAAAGATGTAGACTGACTCTAAGGAGTCACCAAAAGGTATAAGCTTATTTTTGCTTGACTCTAAGGATTCGCCTACATGTGTAGTCTGAATAAGAATTCACCAATATATGTAGCCAGTGCTGGATTAAACCCTGTGGAGGCCCTTAGGCACTCGAAATCTTATCCCCTCCCATTTTCGCAAATCGTCTATCAATATTATTTTAATTCGTTGTCGCAGGACCTCTAAAATGCGTGGGGTCATAGGCCGGTGTCTGTTCTGATTATTTGGCAATCTGGTACTGAATGTAGCCTGACTCTAACGATTCACTAACAGATGTAGTTTGGCTCAAACGATTTACCTAAAGATTTCGCTCAACCCTAAGGTTTCACTAATATGTATATGTAACCTGATCCCAAAGATTCATCAAAATATATATTTTGACTCTAAGGATTCACCAACAAATATAGTTAGACTCTGTGGATTCACCATAAAGATGTAGCAAGACTCTAATCTTTTACCAAAAGATGTGTCTGGATTCTAAGGGTTCACTTAAAGATGTAGTTTGACTCTGACAATTTACCAAAAAGTGTAGATTGACTCAAGTCATTCATAAAAGTAGAAGATTGACCCTAAAGATTCACCAAGAAGTGCAGATTGACTCAGAAGAGTTACCACCAAAAAACGTAACTTGACTCAAGAGATCAATCACACACATTGTGAGTTTTTTAATTGCTGCCTTTAAAATAAATTGATTGCTTGTTCGAAATTAAAATAACGTCAATAAAAAGCAAATCTTTTCCACCGTGAATATCCATGATTTGTTATCTTCTTACTTTCTCAATCTCCCTTCCCCCACCTCCATGACTCGCCGTACACTAACACCTACCTGCACACGCATATGCGTATATTATTTGCATGCATGCTATAATTGAACTTACAAAAAAATATTTGATCAATAAAAAATTCAAATACTATAGCTATAACTTTGAATTTAGCACTTTTAACTTTTTGACTCCTTGTTTGGGACTTCAAGAAAGAAAGCTTGACATACAACATCCTGTTGCTTATGGTTCAAGCATAAAGACGTATGTTACCAAATTTAGTATATTTCAATCCCAGTTGCTAGGGAATCGGGATAACGGACAAGCAGACTGCCATCTTACCAAATTTAGTATATTTCAATCCCAGTTGCTAGGGAATCGGGATAACGGACAAGCAGACTGCCATCCTACCAAATTTAGTATATCTCTACCCAGTGGCTAGGGAATCAGGATAACGGACAAGCAGACTGCCATCTTACCAAATTTAGTATATCTCTACCCAGTGGCTAGGGAATCAGGATAACGGACAAGCAGACTGTCATCCTACCAAATTTAGTATATCTCTACCCATTGGCTAGGGAATCAGGATAACGGACAAGCAGACTGCCATCTTACCAAATTTAGTATATCTCTACCCATTGGCTAGGGAATCAGGATAACGGACAAGCAGACTGTCATCCTACCAAATTTAGTATATCTCTATCCAGTGGCTAGGGAATCAGGATAACGGACAGACAGACTGCCATCTTGCCAAGTTATGTATATCCCAACCCAGTGTTTAAGAAGGAGTAAGGGAAAAGGACATACAGACTGGTATCACAATATCACTCTCGAAAATACAGGAATAATATCTGCAGAAACCATAGCAACGACAAAATGGACTAACGTTCTCGAAATAAAAGCTGTTGTAGTTTATAGCTCAGATGATAGCAAAAGAATTAGAGGGCTGCAAAATATTTTGAAGCAATAATAAAACAAAACTGTTGCTATTTTATGGTATATTACGTGTTCGTTACATTCCGATTCTAGTATCTTTCTT
This sequence comes from Unio delphinus, assembly GCA_029339505.1. Lineage (NCBI taxonomy): Eukaryota > Metazoa > Mollusca > Bivalvia > Unionida > Unionidae > Unio > Unio delphinus. Next base: position 5,249,679 of record JAQISU010000057.1, on the reverse strand, counting down.
TCCTTTATACAGGTACAAGGTTCTCCGCGTGTTACCTCGAAACGAAGAACAGCTGCTTTTGCTTCAACACATTATTCTCAAAGGACAGGTAATGTATATCTACATTTATAAGCGGCATTCTCAAAAAGATAAAGATTTAATTACATAACGTATCTCATCATCTTGGAATAAGTAGAAGTGTATTTATTTACTTTTGCAACGTTATTGTATTTTGGAATAAATTAGTCAGTGTTTAATACAAAATAGTTATAAATAAAATATGTTAATTACATTATTTGCATTTGAAATATATATTTTCAGTCTGTAAAAACAGCCAATATGGTTGCACTGAACTAGTATATAGACGTAGTGTGTGTGTGTGTGTGTGTGTGTGATTGACATATGTGTTGTGAATTATGCAAAAGTGTTGTTTTATAAGTTATAAACATTCATTTCTCAGGAAATAGATGTGTGGCGGGCACCCTCTGCTGTGAATTCTACGGTAGACCTGAGTCTGTCGCCAAATTCGTTTGAAAATATCATATCTGCGCTCAAAGCCAATGGTATTTACAGTGAAGTCCTAATCGAGGATGTACAGCAAGCAATCTATAACCAACAGAAGATTGTAAGCAGACAAATTTCTGTGATGGAGGGCGATGACTTCGATTACGGAAAATATCACACACTTGAAGAGGTATTATTATTATTATTATTATTATTATTATTATTATTATTATATCACTTTTCCGGTGAAAATTGCAAGACATAGTGAGCATGATGTTAGCCATTGGCATTAGTCTCAATATAATGTTAACTTTGCATTCAAATAACTCAGAAAAAGGAGAGACATAATGTGTATACACACAGAGATAAAGTGCTTCTCATTACAAATCCTCGAATGCACGACTCAAAAAAGTTACAAGATAGATTATATACTTATTCGTGTGTACTTTGAATTCACAATTTTTTTTTAGCATTAGTGGGTGCTACAAGCTGCGAATTAAAATATACAATACACAAGAGTCCATGTTAAAGAAAGAATAACTCCTTCCTCATCAGATTTCTATCAAGGAATTTAAAACCGATAAAATGCCCTTTCCTGTTGCCAAATCCGAACAGTGTATATCTACAAGAATGAATGAAATCAAGGTATCTGAATACATATCTGAACTTTAGGCAAATGAGTTGAAATGTAATCTTTGGATATTAATTAAACAATTCTATATATATATATATATATATATATATATATATATATATATATATATATATATATATATATATATATATGTGTGTGTGTGTGTGTGTGTGTGTGTGAGAGAGAGAGAGAGAGAGAGAGAGAGAGAGAGAGAGAGAGAGAGAGAGAGAGAGAGAGTATATTCTAATTGAATATATTAACTGTCCCTTTTCCTCGTAAAATATTTGGTTGCATTTTGGTTTGGCTTCGGTTTGGCCGTACTTTAATCTATTTTATGATGTGTGGTGTTGTATATTTTTATTTTTTTAATTTCTCAGATAAACGACTGGGTTCAATCTATGGCCATGAAGTACAAACCGATCGCAACCATATTCAACATTACCAACTCCTACGAAGGTCGGCCTTTGTTAGGGCTGAAGGTAAATTAATAAATCTATAATACGCCTTAGGTTTAGTAGTTTATAAGTGACGTCAGCCGTTGAATCAACCAATCAAAATGGATTGAGTTTGGTGAAGGTTGTGCGGTGGGGTGGGGTGGGGAGTTGTAATCTCAAATTGAACTCCTACCGCACATGGGCTGTATTTGTAATTTTACTCATATTTGTTAATGCAACCAAATCAAAATGACTGAAACATATGATTTGTATCCGGTGGATTGCCTGACAGTGTGTGTGTCTGTCTGTCTGTCTGCATGTGTCTGCGGTTGTCATGTTTTCGTAATTCAAAATTAATTTGAATTTAAGGTAATGTCTCACTACAAATATGACAATCGATGTTTTGTTTAATTTTTGGTAGAATTTGTGTACTAATGCATCTTGTATTTCATTATAAAATCACGTGTTTTTCATGTTTGTATCACTTTGAAATGTATGGCACATTTAGAACCCTTTTTATATAAAAGAAACCCGGATATATTAGTTTATCTCCGTGATTGACTTTACCTAGTGTATATCTACGTAATACGTGATGTACTAGGACGAAACTTGGTGAATTGATCAAACGAATACACTTATCAAAAGCACATGAATGCGATTTTCATTTATAATGCAGATTAAGAATAATCGAATCTTTGACCTCCTAGAAAACACCATGACTTCCATCTCTAATAAACGAAACTAATATAAATGAAAACGCTACCATTCAGATGCACACAGAGTTCATTGACAGATATAACAAAATATAGCTTCCGTTTCGAATCCGGGAGGTGGCGGATTCGATCTCTTTCAAAGTCATTCGAAACACTTACAAAAATTATACTAGCAGCTGCCTTGCTTGCATTAAGAGTTTACTGTGGTGTCTGGAAGAAACGAGTGAGTGTGACATGATGTTACATGTCTGTGTCATGATGCCCCAGTGGAGACATCACTATAAACTGATACATTGCAGATTTCGAGGCGGTAGAACTGAAAAAATCGTTAAAGCTATGTTAAAAATCCAAATCACACACACACATACACACACACACACACATACACACACACACTGAATGTGATCATTATACAACATATATGGTTAATGTACCGGTTCAACAAATAATATGCTAAATGTAATCATTTATCTCTATGCCCATTTCTTGACCCGATTGACCGCTTTAAACCTTTGTGTTAATATAAATACCATCCACTGTGTATTGAGTATGGTCGTCAACAACCACTTTTCACTCACTAATAGCAGGCCAAAGTCTTACAGAACGCGAGTCATCGTCAATGGATTTGCGACAATCCTTAAAACGATGAAAAGTATTAGAACTAATGACTAAGATAGAAGATTGATTCAAGTCGGCCTTGGCGTCATATAAAAAGTACTCTTAGAACACCCGAATAAAATTTATATGATGCTATTTTGCCATATATCATAATTGAATCTATTTCTCCCAAGTTTTTACGCTACAATCATTTACCTATGGAACATAACATACAGATTTGCAGGTGTCCGAAAATATTCGAACTTTCAAAATACCCGTCGTATGAATGGTACGAAACAATTTCATCGCGAACATCTACAAATGTAAATTGTTTCCATAACGTAGGCAGCTTCTAAATGCAGAAACATTTTGCCTTTTATGAACAGTTTGACAGACATGGCAGGGGAAATCCCTACGGGTTTATGATATGCATAAGGTTTCCGAATTTCTCTGTAATCCATAGTACTCCAGAAGCAGTTCCAAAGATCAGAATTACATAGAACGAGTTTTGTTCTGTTAATTATGCTTTAAATTTTAAATTCTATTAGGTCTTAATTTAATCAAATTATATGTTACACGTGATGTTCATAATCCTATGCAGACCGCTCTAGTGGTTAGAGCGTCAGCCGCGGAAACGGAAGGTCGTGGGTTCGATCGCCGGCCGAGTCATACCAATGACTTACATAAATTATACTAACAACGGCCTCGCTTGGCGATCAGCATTAAGAGGTTAGTGTTAGGACTGGTCGGCCTGGTGTCAGGATAGTTTGACTGGGTGGGACATCATGCAACATGTCTGCTGCATGATGCCCCCGCGCTAGACATCACTATAAGCTTCCTCCCTGCAGACATCGAAGCGATATGACTGAAAAATTGTTAAAGCTACGTTAAAAATCGTAATCACACATACACACACACATAATCCTATGTAGACCAACAAGTAGGTCTTCGCTTTTTTCTGACAGCGGTTTCTGCTGTCAGTGGGATCAAAAAGTTGTATATCACCAAGACATGCCATTTTAGGTGTCAAATTAAAAATCTTTAATAAAACTAACTTCAGGAACGAAATGTGAAAAAAAGATTTAATTGAAAAGTTCACAAATCTTATGTCCTGTATATAGATTTTGTTAACTCATTACTTTGCCTATTGTTTTTATTATTATTATTATTATTATTAGACGTAGTAGTAGTAGTAGTAGTAGTAGTAGTAGTAGTAGTAGTAGCAGTAGTAGCAGCAGTAGTATTGGCCAGCCTGATGCAGCATATTTACACAAAATAAATATATATAGTTTAAACTGATTTCATGAGAAAACTGAGTGTATTAACTTACACATTAAACTACAATTATACGAAAGCTCTTTCAACAGTTTGAAGCAGTCATCATATATTTTCAATAGAAAAAGTACGGCGAGACAGAATGCCAACAACTGACAGAAACATTTACTTCATGTACAGGAGAAAACTGAAAATGAGTTCCTTTTTTGTTGTTACCCATTATGCTGAATGAAAATCTAATTTGAGAAAATAAATAGTTTTGTATTGGACATAATACCTGAAAATTTTGATAACTCATAAATTTAAAGAATACTATGCAGTTGCAACAATAATGTAGATGTATCACTATTCACTGTTATGTAGATGTATCACTATTCACTGTTATGTAGATGTATCACTATTCACTGTTATGTAGATGTATCACTAATCACTGTTATGTAGATGTATCACTATTCACTGTTATGTAGATATGTAGATGTATCACTAATCACTGTTATGTAGATGTATCACTATTCACTGTTATGTAGATGTATCACTATTCAATGTTATGTAGATGTATCACTACTATTATGTAGATGTATCACTATTCACTGTTATGTAGATGTATCACTACTATTATGTAGATGCATCACTATTCACTGTTATGTAGATGTATCACCATTCACTGTTATGTAGATGTATCACTACTATTATGTAGATGTATCACGATTCACTGTTATGTAGATGTATCACCATTCACTGTTATGTAGATGTATCACTAATCACTATTATGTAGATGTATCACTATTCACTGCTATGTAGATGTATCACTAATCACTGTTATGTAGATGTATCACTATTCACTATTATGTAGATGTATCACTATTCACTATTATGTAGATGTATCACTATTCACTGTTATGTAGATGTGTCACTATTCACTGTTATGTAGATGTATCACTATTCACTGTTATGTAGATGTATCACTATTCACTGTTATGTAGAAGTATCACTATTCACTGTTATGTAGATGTATCACTATTCACTTTTATGTAGATGTTTCACTATTCACTGTTATGTAGATGTATCACTATTCACTGTTATGTAGATGTATCACTATTCACTGTTATGTTGATGTTTCACTATTCACTGTTATGTAGATGTATCACTATTCACTGTTATGTAGATGTATCACTATTCACTGTTATGCAGATGTATCACTATTCACTGTTATGTAGATGTATCACTATTCACTATTATGTAGCTGTATCACTATTCACTGTTATGTTGATGTTTCACTATTCACTATTATGTAGATGCATCACTATTCACTATTATGTAGATGTATCACTATTCACTGTTATGTAGATGTATCACTATTCACTGTTATGTAGATGTATCACTATTCACTGTTATGCAGATGTATCACTATTCACTGTTATGTAGATGTATCACTATTCACTATTATGTAGCTGTATCACTATTCACTGTTATGTTGATGTTTCACTATTCACTATTATTTAGATGCATCACTATTCACTATTATGTAGATGTATCACTATTCACTGTCATGTAGATGTATCACTATTCACTGCTATGTAGATGTATCACTAATCACTGTTATGTAGATGTATCACTATTCACTATTATGTAGATGTATCACTATTCACTATTATGTAGATGTATCACTATTCACTGTTATGCAGATGTGTCACTATTCACTGTTATGTAGATGTATCACTATTCAATGTTATGTAGATGTATCACTATTCACTGTTATGTAGTTGTATCACTATTCACTGTTATGTAGATGTATCACTATTCACTTTTATGTAGATGTATCACTATTCACTGTTATGTAGATGTATCACTATTCACTGTTATGTAGATGTATCACTATTCACTGTTCTGTTGATGTTTCACTATTCACTGTTATGTAGATGTATCACTATTCACTGTTATGTAGATGTATCACTATTCACTGTTATGCAGATGTATCACTATTCACTGTTATGTAGATGTATCACTATTCACTATTATGTAGCTGTATCACTATTCACTGTTATGTTGATGTTTCACTATTCACTATTATGTAGAAGCATCACTATTCACTATTATGTAGATGTATCACTATTCACTGTTATGTAGATGTATCACTATTCACTGTTATGTAGATGTATCGCTATTCACTGTTATGCAGATGTATCACTATTCACTGTTATGTAGATGTTTCACTATTTCACGGCCATCTATATTTATCGTTACTTTTCATTTAGATTTATTGGTACTTTACAATTATGTAGATTTATTGATACTTTACAATTATATAGATTAATCAATATTTTAGAATTATGTAGATTGATTGCTACTTTACAATTATGTAGATTAATCACTATTTTAGAATTATGTTGATTGTTTGATACTTTAAGATTAACCAATATTTTAGAACTATGTTTTTAAAAAATACAAATATGTGAATTTATTAATATTTTACAATTATGTACATATTGATACTTTACAATTACGTAAATTTGTTAATATTTTATAATTATTGATTTATAACTATTTACATATATGATATGTATTACTTTTTCACAATTATGCATATTTTCACTATTTCACAATTATGTAGCTTTATTAGTATTTTAAAAACTTATTCTTGATCACTATCCACTTCACCATATTTACTATATGTCTAGCACAATGTTTTAGGTATGCATGTATCACGTATTCTTTATGCATGTTCCGTGTAATATGTATGCATATTATTTTTACTTCATGTTTTGTCGTACAGCGACTTGATAATAAATAAACCGTGTTGTTCAACAGAGAATGAATTTGTAAAATCTCTCTGACCCCTGGAAATTACTTTTCTCGATTTTATTTATTTATATTTTGTGTGTTTTCTTTTTTACATTCTCATTTTACCAATTTTTTTTTATCTCATAGATTTTTAAATGTTCTTCAGGAGCCTTTTGCTGGCGTCGAATGGTCTTTTCGGAGAAGGAAAATCAAATTTGGAAGAAAGAGCGATAATCACTTGGCAATAGTACTTTAAGTATTACTTAGCCTTTTGTATCGCTGCTTTTCTAAGATAAAGTGTGGCATATTGTATTGTAATTTTTATGGCTTATCTTTGCACGTATGTCTTTTTCGCTCTGACTGGTTATTTATGATATTTGCTCATAATTTGACTAACATATTTTACAGATAAGCTCCCAATCTGAGATTGAAAGAAAGGGCTTTTGGTTAGAAGGAGGGATTCATGCTAGAGAATGGATTGCTCCTGCCACTCTCATCTACATGGCCGGATATGTAAGAATAACTTTATATAGTGACATGGTACCGTTTTGTTAGCAAGACACTCCAGTTGGAACTCGCCCAGACATTATTCCTCCATACAGATGGCGCGTACATACATACACGTTTTGGTTCCATGTTTCAGAAAGTTTGGTCAGGAACAAAGTCTTCTGAAAGAGATAACCTGTCTTGAAATTTCATTTCTGTGACAAACAATAGTTATTGATAATACACAATATGAGTAACAGTGATCACTGTGTGTGTCAGTTAGTTCAGAGTCAACCTTTGTCGAAAGTTTCATTCATCAAACACCTTAGTTTTGTATAACTAAGATCAAAGTATCTGGTCGATAGCTAGTCCATAACCTAATTGGTTTTCGTCCTTTTGTTTTAGGACTGAGGGTGGGAGTTAAGTGGTGTGGTAGATAAAACAATTACGTCTTTTTAGTTACTTTTTCGCTGATTATGAAATGTTTTGTATATCTGAAAGTCAAGACTCTTTTCTCGTTGGGCTACATAACATGGATGTACTGTGTATACAGTTCAGCATAGCCTTGTATTACTGAATTTCTCCACATAATTCGCAAAAAATGAGGCAAAACATTGGTTAACGTGACTCAAAAATGTAGTTGCAAACTCGTCTGATAAACTTACTTAATGACTGACTAACGTAGCGTCTTTTTTTCTCTCGTCTTCTTCAAGATACTGGATCATTATAAAAGTGACCCCGAAATGAATGCATTGCTCGACATGTTTGACTGGTATATTGTGCCTGTGGTTAACCCTGACGGCTACAACTACACTTGGTCAAAGGTAAGATAGGAACTATTTTTCTGTCTACTTCTCCTTAATTTGAACGATGGCATTCAAAATAGATATATAATTTTATTTGGATATATGCTCTCTCTCTCTCTCTCTCTCTCTCTCTCTCTCTCTCTCTCTCTCTCTCTCAATCACACAGACAGACACACACGCGCGCGCACCCACACACCTATATATATACCTATATATATATATATATATATATATATATATATATATATATATATATATATATATATATGTATATATATATATATATATAGTTACGTATATTTGATTTAAGTCATTTATTTTTCTTTTAATTGTTTGTTTGTCAGATTCAAATTTGACATTTTAAGTTTAAGATTCATTCATTGGGAGATGACCTGTACTCTACAAATAAACACCAGATGTTGACCTCATTTCTGACCTGGCTTCAGAGTTGTAAACAAGCTTTTAAAATGATTGGTTGATTCCAAGGACATTATGGAGCTTTGTTGTAAACATCTTTCTATTTTTAGTTGGGTCATACGGTGTGCACGAGATTTTTTGAACGTAAATATGTTCTAAAGATTTTAGAAGATCATGTGACCCCTTCCTTGTTTACGTAAAAACAGGTATATAAATTATGTTTTGAAGCGAACTATTTAGTAGAAGTTGGGCTGTTAGAATACTAAGTTGTGTGTCATTTTGAGTTATTTTAAATTACCTTGCACTGGAAATTATTTGAATTCGTTTGGATCAAGAGGATTTATATTGTTATTTATCTGGAAAATAATTGTGCTCATTGAATTTCATAAGACCAGTACTGACTTCATCACGTGACATCGTCTTCCATCTTGGATGCTTCACTAAGATTCGAATTGGGAATTATTAGGACATTTTATTTTCAGGACTTTTGCAATTTCACTAGTGGATTATATTTTGAATTATTTTTTTGATTAATTTTGGAATTCATTCTTAAAACCGTAAGTTTTTTTTTCTTTTCTGGAAAATATTTGTGCTCAATAAATTGTTTATTAAGTTTTTACAAGCTTGTTATTTTCACTCTTTCTATGTTACTGTTTATTTGAGCCTAAGCACGTAACTATATATATATATATATATATATATATATATATATATATATATATATACGCAAACACATTCGTGCAAAGTTTAGGGAGTAGTAAGTATTTCATGTACAAACAGTACCATTCATTGTACGTTGATGTTGGCAAAAGACAAGATATCTCTGTAAGAACTTTAACGTTTATTGTAGGCCCATGTTGGACTTCGTGAGGACATCGATATCTCTGAAATATCGAACGTTATTGTTCTTTGTATATTGTACTTGGTAATGGACATTATTGTCTCTGTAAGAATTTTACCGTTCGTCGTTCATTGTGTTTGACGAAAGACGCTTGTCTGTGTAAAAGCTTAGCCTTACTTTGTACGTTATACTTGGTGAAAGACATGTATTTCTCTTTAAGAACTTTACCGTTCATTGTACGTACTTGGTGAAAGAGACGTATATCTCTGTAAGAACTTTACCGTTCATTGTATGTACTTGGTGAAAGACATGTATTTCTCTGTAAGTACTTTACCGTTCATTGTACACACTTGGTGAAAGACATGCATTTCTTTCTAAGAACTTTACCGTTCATTGCACGTACTTGGTGAAAGACATGTACTTCTCTGCAAATAACTTTACCATTCTTTGTACGTTGTATCTGCTGCAAGACATATATGTATCTTTAAGAACTGTACTGTTCATGGGACGTTGAGAAGAGAGGTGTATATTTTTTTAAAAGGCAGTTTCAGGAGGCTAGTCACAATTTCTCTGCATATGACTGCGGTTTTCCCAACCTTGTCATTGTAATTAAATATATAGTGGCATCTGAACAACTCATATCATTCAATTCATATGATTTGATTTTTCCATCCCCAGATGATGCTTTGTGTTGAAGCCCATGTGTAGGGATGGGGTAACAATTTATGTCCTGTCTTTAATTTCCGCAGTCCAGATCTCGCGTTTCGCGTACAAGTGGTAAACTGAGATGTTGATACTTGTTTGATAAGTCTTGATCAGTGATTATTCTGGAACTTACCAACAGCGATTGCATACTTAAGTCCCTTTAGTATTCTTGCTTTGGTTTGGTTTATATTTGGTGTTTCAAGGCAAGTCAACACAAGAAGTTTATTTAGTATCAAGGAAATTGAAGTGAATTCCCTTGCCCAAAGGAAACATCACGGTAGCTGACCCGGGCTAATCCAGTGGAAGTTTCGAATTTGCACCCTTACGGTAGCAAGTCTGGTAGGGTAACCACTGTGCCAATGCGGCTCGCACTTCCATTAGTTACAATTGCTACTTACGTTGGATGGAACACAAATTGATATTCAGAGGCGTAGCTAAAGTGTTTGGAGCCCTGGGACAAGATTTATTTTTACTCCCCCCCCCCCCAACTTTTAAACCCATTATTTTCATTAATAAAATCACCATCACCCAATGTAACGCCAACGGCTATTAAAGAGAAGAAAAAACTAATGCATAGTTGCATATTTGAAGGAAAAATTTCACATATAGACTATTTCAAGTCCCATTTTGGCACACACCCCCCTAGTCTGGCGCCCGGGGACATCTGTCCCCCTCTGCCCCCCCCCCCCTACAGCTACGCCTCTGTTTATATTTGCGCCATCATGAACCTAACGCTTGGATAGGCTACCATGGTGTTTCCTTGGACAAACCACGTTACTCCTCCATTTGACACAGTGCAATATAACCTTAATAAAGTTACTGCGTTAACAAATATCACTCTCAACCAACAGTCATGACCAAATTTAGCAAGTTCCTTTACATTTCCGTTTTTCCTTCTAGGATCGGATGTGGAGAAAAACACGGTCTAAACATGGCGCATGTATAGGCGTGGACCCCAACAGAAATTGGGATATGGAATGGTGTAGTATGTATCTACTATTGTAATCGAATTAGAAAGCAGTCTTCTCTCTGAATGATCAAGGCTGCCCTGTTTTTATCTTAGCAATATAATACGTTAGTCTTGGAACATTGCATAATATGTGGGATATATTATGTCACTTTGGGAACTTCATCCACAATCTTTTGAAATAGAGAAGCGAGTTATAAGCTATACGCTTGGTTTTAAAATTACACTGATAATGACAAACAGCTCACGGATCAGAAGCATTATGTATGTGCGTGTAGTCATCCTTGCATAGAAAAGTCCAGCAGAACTTTGTTTTAATTAAGACATGCACCGTATTATATAGTTTAAGAATTATACAAAATATTAGTTGACAGTTTTAATAACTGTACGTGTACAAATTGTCTGGGAGAAAAACAACCAGTACAGTCCTATTATATCCATTAGGATGGTTCCAGAACATTAATATAGTCCAAATGATGAGCACTTTATATTTCACTGAACAGTCCAAACAAACGTTTTATCTCAAATAATATCTAAGGACCATATAAAATACGCCTACAGACTTACAACAGCAATACAAGAAGCAAGAATGACTTCAAAGTCGGAATGACAGTGATTGCTTACGACTCTCTTTATATACACCGTCTATTGTGACTGTGTTTCTCAAACGACCCGAAAAAACATATTACACTACTCATTTTGCGTCAAATGTTCCTATTCATGTGACCTAGCCTACCCAAGGGGAAGTTTACAGTCATTAATCAAAACGATAAACATTATACAAAATCATGTACCAGGAGATACAATATACATACATACATACATACATACATACATACATACATACATACATACATACTGGTAAAGTATAGTAATAGATCCAAATAATGGTTATTACAAAGAAAAGTATCAGAATAGGTCCAAAATAAGGGTTATTGCACAGAAAACTATTGGAATAAATCAAAACTAACGGTTTATACACAGCAAAATATTGCAATATGTCTAAAGTAGTGTTTGTTGAATAGAAAAGTATCGAAAAGTACACTGCAACTAATAACCCCTATAATAGTTTAATAGTATTAAACATTAGAAAAATCTGTACAGGCTGAAAACATTCTGAATACAGAAAGACAAGGTTAATAGCTGAGGTAATGCCTTTAGAATATATTACGACTGTTTTGGTCTTTTAAAAAAGTAATAGAAAAGAGTGAGAAGCAAGAAGCTTGATACATTTTAATCAATCACTGAGTTCCCTAGAGTACAAAGAGAAAAATGTAAAAGGAACGTACGGTATTGTAATTCAATCCCAAATATATATAAAACGTCTAATACAATTCCTAAAGATCTGAATAAACTTTAGTGCCATTCCAAAACAAACTCAACGCTTGAAGTGTTGATGTGTCTGTGGTGTCCTGTGCTCTAGTGATATGTCAACAGTCTTGTGTTCAATCACAGTAATACAATCCACGAATATATCCTGATTTGAATTTATATACGAATACAGGCATCTATTTCTAAGATCGTTATTTTTGAGCACTTTGTATTACCAGAGAATATTAGCTTGAATGAAATAATTTGAGTAAATACATTCCAGTCCAAAATGAAAAACTGGACACAATTATAATTATGCCTCAGGATTTTATAGCAAGAATGAATACTTTCCACAAAAACAAGATTATAATGTCCTCTACTTTATCTCAAGTCACATTTAACGTTTAATAGAGAGAAAAAAGACTAATACTTAGAGGAATCGTTAATTTTTGAAGGTTTCAAATGCTCACAATATCCAATCTCGGTTATTATTAGAAGTCTATTACTAAAATTACATTAAAGAACATGGTAAACACAATATTTTTGACTCTGGCAAAGATTATAATGATAACAGGTAACCCATACACATAGGGAAGAAAAAATAGTTATATATTGATTGTTTACAGAATTCGAAGAAATCGATGATTCCATTCAGGTAGAAAATAAACTTGATTTTGAACACAGTCAAGTCCAAAATACAATTATTCATAGCATATAATGAAATAAAAAATGTATAAAGCTATCTAACAATCGAAAGCCAACCTGACCAACTTTTAGTTGACTTTATTATTATTTTTAACAGATCGTTTTTAGAATTTGTAAACATTTTTATGTAATTTCCTTTTGGCTTCTTACCAAGAGATCAAAGTTGCAACCAGGTCAAGTACCATATCAAGTTCTGTTTTCTCCTTTTGATATGTTACAACCAACTTTACTGATTCTACAGTGGTTATAGCCTATTCATGGGAGGTAACCCACTGTGAGGCGTATGACAGTAAGAGCAAAAGCTAACTCCCTTTAAGGTCACTGGAACATGCAGACGTGATAGACAGCTCATTTGAATTAAAATAGAGGAGTCTGTCATTTTTTGTACGTTAAATTTGAGTAAAGTTCATTTTAAAAGAGCTTTTTGCATCTGAATTAGGTAGGTCATGCTAAATTGCCCCATAGAAATCCATAGCATAGAAATCCATAGCAGGCATTCAGACCCAGAGAAAGAAATCACCACATTTGTCAAGGTCTGTCTAAAAATTTGCACCTAAATCAAAACATGTTGTACATAATAAAAAAAAACACGATGGAAAACAAACGCCATAAATTAACGGTACCTAGTGTCTTTCCCTATGATTTTCCGCTAAACTGAAAGAATGCAGACAAATAAATAAGTCACGTAGATATCAGTAAACGTCTCCATTATCAACAAGGAATAGCGGCAAATGACGTGCAAGCAGAATGAGGGATAATAACTTAACTAAACACAAGTATCCTCTCTCGGGGACACGAAAGCTGAGGTAACAATGGTCCAGCAATATGAACCAAGCCACATATTAAACTGATGTATACATAATTTTAACATACCTATAAATTATAATAATTTCTTTATCCATTACTTTTACTGATCGACATCAAAGTTTGATTTTGCCCACTATATCATTTGTACCTCGACATCAAAATTCGATGTAGCCTACTATTATATGTACCTCGACATCAAAATTCGATTTAGCCTACTATTATATGTACCTCAACCAATCAGATCCATATATGTACGTTATTTTTTTGTTGATAAATCGAAGTTTTTGGTTGCGTTACCTATTTACTCTCGCTATCGTATCCCTGGGAGAGAGTACACACGTTTTACTCTCAACTATACTATCTGCAAATCATTTATAAATATTATAGGTTGATAGTGGAGAAGTTTTTTTTTCCTTTTCAAAATGAGTTACTTTCACATTTTGCATTGCTCTAGTCACTTAGATTTATATATCCAGTGCCTGTGTCTTCCTTATGTCTTGTGTTTGGACATAAATACCTTAAATCAACATATTGTAAAAAAAAAAAAGATGATTATGTCAGTTATTGTCTCTCGGCAGAATCGGGGGCCAGTAAAAATCCCTGCAGTGACGACTATTGTGGACCTTTTGCATTCTCAGAAGTAGAGGTCAAAGGGATTGCAGACTACATAATGAAACAAACCAGGAACATCACAGGATTTATAGATTTTCACAGCTATTCTCAGCTCTGGATGACACCTTGGGGATACACCAAGGAACTTCCCACAGATTTCAAACAACAAGTAAGTTAAACGTCTTTAGAGCTATGCATGTATATACGGTGACAGTTTTGTTCACAAATGACAAATGTTGCCCCGTGTTAAAGCAATTTTAAGTTGTATTACCTATGCTATCAAAAAAACTATTTATTACGTGTCGATCTCGTCCACTTTTAATTGTACGTGTGTGCCAGCGTAACAGTAGTAAATTATCTAGACAAACCAACGTTGAATGGAGCTTCAATGCCCTCTCATGCGACTGGAATACACACACACACACACACACACACACACACACACACATTTATTTATTTATTTATTTATAAAATATATACACATCAGGGCCGCACCTAGGAAATTCTGAGCCCCAGGCAGCTGACAGGGTTCGGGCCCCTTTCGTGTTTCAAATATGTGCGTATATGTGCCTATCTAGCTCGGGCCCCTGACAAGTGCCATGGTTGCCACCCCCTAGGTGCGGGCCTGGATACATACACAAGTCAGATGAGGTTCGATGAGAAACTGAATAAATGGGGATATACATCCTCTTAAATGCCAAAAGGTGAATGGTTTGCATACGAGTTAATATAGTTAATATATACATTAGATAAAATTCAGCCTACTTAGTTGTTACAATTACAAATTTGCAAATAGGTTCTTGTCTATTCCATACTTTTGCTGCTTTAAATATATTTTGATATTTATTTTTGTTCCCGTATTTCGATCCTGGAATAAATATGAGATATGTTCTTTAAATATTTTTGTAAGCACGAAATCATACATAAAATGTACCTGTTGATGATTAAATAATGTACTGGTCTTAAATATTTTTGTAATGAATATACATTACTTTACATTACAGTATTTTGTGTTCACCATCCTTCAATCCAATTATCCAAAGAGAGTAGGAAAATTCAAATGTGACCATTCCAGATGTGTTTTCCTTCAAAATAACAGTTGCTCTGAACGCTTTCCACCACACCATTCTGATATTTAGAAACATTTATAGTGTTTTTTCCCTCTTTTACTCTTCCCCAGGACGAAGGAGCTATGGAGGCGTGTGCGGCCCTGGAAAAAGTCAATGGTACCAAGTACGAGCATGGCAGTATAGCAAATATCATTTGTGAGTTACAATACAATATTAATATTAATTTCTTCTACATCAAAGAGTATTTTGGTTCTCTGTTATTTCTTCATGTCTTCATGTTTGAAGACATTCGTTTTTCCTGCATGTAACTGTCGGGGTATCAGAGTTAGAGTTACATGGAACGATTATTTTACAGTATTGTTTAGGGTATCAGGGTTATAGTTACAAGCAACAATCGTTTAAATAGCAAAATCGAAACCAAACTAGATTCACAACACAGACGACGTATCATGTAAATTAATGAACGAAAAACATCTGACTGAAAGAAGAAAATCAGACATATTTGACTTATAGTTTGGACGCCATCACGTGCGTGCTAAAGCATGCAAAACAAATTTTTAAAAAACATATGCTTACACTTTAATGCTCGCATGTCTTGATTGTATGTCTTGCATTTTAGACACAGCAAATGGTTTAATACATGCATGTCCTGCATTTTAGACATAGTAAGTGGTTTAATACATGCATTTCTCACCCAAGCGATAGACAAATCTAGCTGTTTTGCTAACCTTACTTTTCTTATATCAGTCTAGTCAACTCAGACCAATCGTCTCAGTCATGGTGTCCGCGCGCTGAGAACTACTTTTAACAAAAGAAACCTTTCTTGTCTTCTGCTCTGCCATAGTTGTTCTCAAATAAAACAACAACAACAGCAGCATCAACAACAAATAATATATAACCAAAAGATAGTTACTTAAGGTCAATCTGTCTTAAAAACACACCAAAACATTCACATTTCGATAGAGACAAATACACACACGCATACTATTTCGAGGTTTTGATATTATGTTAATTCGTTCAAACTAGCATGGTCAAGTTTATCCTATATGCAGGACTAGCTCAGTACATTTTCAGATCATTAAATGTAGCTAAAGCAACTGAATTAGTTGTGAACACTTCGCGTGAAACATTGTATATACTGTTAGCTACATTTAATGAAGCTGACCTGAAAAATTACTGTGCTAAAGATAGGATAAAATTCTCAATGGTGTTTGAAATGAACTATGTCAGAAAACACTGATCCATGCACATAAGATTATATACATATACACTTCATAGCATCCCAGCTTTCTAAACAACAACGGAAAACTTAGCAATAGCCAGAAATGTGTTATGTCAAACATGCTCTATTATAATTTTGTTAAGCATCTCCGTTGTGCTCCAGCTGAATATACCTGCAATATTTATTGACAAATAATACACTTACCAGCCAGAAGGAATCATTTATCCCTCAACACACTAATCCATAAGCAAATTTCACTGCATCACTTGCCATATTTCCAAGACAGAAATATAAATTTTCAAATAATCCGTGAACTTGAAAGTCTTGCACATTGTTATCCTCTGGGGTCTGCATATTTGGAGGGAGACGAGGGTCTTTTAAACGGGAGAGTGGGGTACTTAAACTTGGAAATGATGAAAGGAAACAGTTTCTTTCTAATAAATTATAGCTATTTATTGTTAATTTCATATAACATCCATATATTAAATGTGATAATACCTCATTACTATTCGACGTTTCATGTTGTTATTTTTCTTTGCTCACGCGTATGAACTGTGTACTTCGGACGCAACGGTCACACCACAACCCTCATTTGCTTATTTGTATTAATGCGCCACATGTAAACATTGCGACGTGCACACTTTTAAAGAGTTCTTTTTACTTTAAAGGATAATATTGGGTGAGAAAAAAATCTACGTTGGGGTTTGGACCGAGACAATGAAATCCCAGCCTCGGGGTTACATTATCCCTAGGCTGGGATTTCATTGTCTCGGTACAAACCCCAACGTCGATTCTATATGTCTTGCATTTTAAACACAGCAAGTGATTTAATACATGTATATCTTGCATTTTATACATAGAAAGTGGATTAATACATGCATGTCTTGCATTTTAGACATATCAAGTGGTTTAATACATGTATGTCTTGCATGTATGTCTTGCATGTAAACATAGCAAGTAGTTTAATACATGTATGCCTTGCATTTTGGACATAGCAAGTGGTTGAATACATGTATGTCCTACACGTATATCTTGCATGTAAACATAGCAAGTGGTTTAATACATGCATGTCTTGCATTTTAGACATAGCAAGTGGTTTAACACATGTATGTCTTGCACTTTAGACACAGAAAGTGGTTTAATACATATATGTCTTGCATTTTTTACACAACAAGTGGTTTAATAGATGCATGTCTTGCATGTAAACATAGCAAGTGATTTATTACATGTATGTCTTGCATTTTAGACATAGCAAGTGGTTTAATAATGTATGTTTTGCATGTAAACATAGCAAGTGGTTTAATACATGTATGTCTTGCATTTTAGACAAAGCAAGTTTTTTAATACATGTATGTCTTGCATGTATGTCTTGCATGTACACATAGCAGGTGGATTAATACATGTATGTCTTGCATTTTAGACATAGCAAGTGGTTTAATATATATATATATGTCTTGCATGTAAACATAGCAAGTGATTTAATACATGCGTGTCTTGCATTTTAGACATAGCAAGTGGTTTAATACATGTATGTCTTGCTTTTTAGACAAAGCAAGTGGTTTAATACATGAATGTCCTGCATTTTAGACATAGCAAGTGGTAGCAGCGCCGACTGGACATATGCAAAAGCTGGGATAAAATATTCGTATGGCGTAGAGCTGAGGGACACTGGAAAATATGGATTCCTTCTTCCAGCCGACCAAATCATTCCATCTGGCAAAGAAACGTTGCAGGGTATCGTGGCGTTAGCCAAATATATATACAATAATAAATAGAACTTAGCAAAATTAAAGTTTAAATTCTAATTATCATTTCAAATAACTATGTATGATGCAGAATTTGTTGCATGTTCATGTACGATCAGAACTTCGTTGATTTCTAAAGATTATCACATTCCTTAGAAAATGGAAATCACAGCCTTGTTCAGATCTAACTTTTACTTTACGACGTTACTTCTTTCTAGTTCATTCAAGAAAATATTAACATTTAATTGCATTCTACCCGTAAATTACGGAAACTAAAATATTATGTAAGTAAATCCAGTAACTGAATCTGAAAATGGTGTTGCGTGTGAAATATTTTGTCCATCCTTAATTAAATATCTAACCTCAATCATGTTTCTGTTGTGCAATTTATTTTAAAATCCTCATGAAAGAACACGTGTACTATTTACTGTCATTCATTTTTCTCGTACTATGGAGAAGCACAAACAATATTGAAAACTGTTAAAAATTAGATGAAAAAAATGAAATTAAAGGAATGACAAGTGAGACCAGATTTTGTTTATAGTTACATTATGAAATGTATTCATTCCTGAAGCGAGCCGTATATCTTTTTGACCTACGATGTGCCTGTATTAGGGACAGACGATATATATGGAGATTGTCGACTAAGATTCGCGCATTGGGTATTATGAAGTGTCATAACAATAGTATAGAAATGGTCGTTACGGCAATGTCATAACAATAGTTTAGAAATGATCCTTATGGTAATGTCATAACAGTAGTATAGAAATCGTCGTTACGGCAATGTCATAACAATAGTATAGCAATGGTCGTTACGGCAATACTATAACAGCAGTATAGAAATGGTCGTTACAGCAATGCCAAAAAGTAGTATAGAAATCGTCGTTATAGCAATGCCAAAACAGTAGTATAGAAATCGTCGTTACGGCAATGCCAAAACAGTAGTATAGAAATCGTTGTTACGGCAATGCCATAACAGTAGTATAGAAATGGTCGTTACGGCAATAGCATAACAGTAGTATAGAAATAGTCGTTACGGCAATGTCATAACAAAAGTATAGAAATAGTCGTTACGGCAATGCCATAACAGTAGACACCAGTTACCTTTACACTTTCATCAGTAACAGAGTTGCTTTAAATCGTTTCACAATCTGACATAATTGTTTTTTATTGTCTTCTGCGACTATTATTAGCTTTTGCTTTGATTAATATTCATGAGATAATTCTTATCTAATATTTTATACTGCGAGAGAGAGAGAGAGAGAGAGAGAGAGAGAGAGAGAGACAGACAGACAGACAGACAGAGACAAAAACAGAGAGAGATCCCGATAAGGACGAATTCGTTCACTTCCTTCACCTCATTTTCTTTTATTGTAGCTAACGATTGGAACATCGCCGTTTGATCTCGTTTTACGAGCTTGTATTCCGATGATAGCGTTATCCACCTTCACATTTACGTTCTGGTAATGTTTCAAAATAGGAAATACTTTTTCAGCATTTATTTCAAGAGATACATTTATGTAGTATTATTCTAATTGGTAGTAGCGTAAATAATAGCATTGATATTTTCGTAATTCGTTATTAATATATATTTTTTTAAATATTTCATGAAAGTTCTATCGAATTACAGAATTATTTCCACGCGAGATAACAGCGTTGCGCTAACCTTAATAGAGTTCTCTATCTACTTTTAGTTAATGTATTCAAACCAAATCTGTTGCTGATAATTTTTAGAAAAAAGCGGATTTACGTATATATACTGATACAAATTGTATAGAGCGAGGTACAATATAAAAAGATTTGTCAGCTGCATTTATCGATGGGAATATTCTCTTCACCAGTTTTTGTATTTTTAGATTTAATAGGTCTCCTTACAATTGGTTTACATTGCCCCGTATTACCAAATGCAGAATTTTCGTTCTGTGTAACAGCTTGTAAATATTCTAAATTATTATTTATCGGATTTGAATCGATATTATCGATCACAAAGCCTTATTATATTATACTTCGAAAACACTAGAAGATATATTGGAGACAAAGATAATAATTCTTCCCAACAGTGAATCTGAAATAACCAGTATTATTGACAGTGCAGACTGGTTCTTTTCAGTCGACAGTTTCAAATAATACCATCACGAGATGCTTCTTCATGATGATAGTATGTCTCACAAATTCTTTTTGCTCCATTGATAATATTATTTCTTTAATTGATTATGTGTCTAATCTTCAGGGGTTCTTGTAATTTTATCACCGTCTTTATATTTTTGCTATCATAATATCACTTGAGCTCCTATATCTTTTACTGCCACATTGTAAACATCATTGTGTTTCTGCTCTTACTTCAACACGTCGTAAACACGGTTTTTGACAAAGTCCCCCTCTTCGCACGCTTTGAAAATGCTGTTCCCAGAATTCACTTACACAAGATTTATTACAAGAATCTAACGACTCTATCATCAACCACCTACACTGGTTCCTTATTTGAATCATTTGATATATAATATGTTTTATTTAAATATTTGTTTAAAATATATAGACGAGTTTGAGAGATTATCCACAATCAAGCCTTGGAAATCTGTATTTCCTGAATCAGTACATAATTTTGATCGTACCGGATTCGCTCGTATTGTATCATTTGAGTTTGATAAGGGGCTCCATCTGATCTGTTATGCTTGCTATGATAGACACTTTTCAGAAAAACGTTGGGTGCACTATTTTTTTTTAACGATATATCATTGATTGTAAATTATTGATATCGTTGACTGTAAGTGAGGGAATTATATCATATCAGAAGCTGACCGAAGTATGGTTACCCCCACTTGATGCAAGTGGAAGGGATCCAGGTAGAAGAATAATTGGTAAATTTACTCAAGGTGGGGCATGTGATCACATCTCTCTCTCTCTCTCTCTCTCTCTCTCTCTCTCTCTCTCTCTCTCTCTCTCTCTCTCTCTATATATATATATATATATATATATATATATATATATATATATATATATAAACGCTTATTTCTTTATTGAACGGAACACGGATAGTTACAAGTGTTGGTTATATTGATGGCGTGTCACCTCACTTTAACCATTTAAGATCCTAAATGCTCGCTTATGTTTCTATGAATTTATTATCATGATAAATAGATTCCTTTGTACCGAAGAGAGAGAGAGAGAGAGAGAGAGAGAGAGAGAGAGAGAGAGAGAGAGAGAGAGAGAGAGAGAGAGAGTTGCGATGGTTTCATTTGATAGCGAAAAAATATTTAGATTTACTGACAGAGTCAATGAAAGAGGGTGCTGTTGAGTATGCACTGTGCATGGATAAATCTCCACGGACGCTAGGATACGCAATAACAATAAGCTTATCTCAAGAGTTAACAACTTCTGATACAGTTGTTTTGATCACTTATGATCGTATCAAATGGTCAGATTTAGTCAATATCGCAGTCTCACGAGTCACGAGTTAAGAAAATAACTCAGCTGTGGAGGGTTATTGTAAATTTTACTGACATTAACAACGAGATTGTTTGCGATGAAATAGTAAGAAAATACTGGTTGCTTTCAAAATTCATGTCGTTGTATTGGTATATGTTTATTTGTAATTGCATTAATAGGTTTCACGATGGTTGTTCGAGTAATTTTATTATTTAATGCAACTCTCACACTTGGCAATCTTGTAACCCATTTGCGAGATTTCATACCCTAAATTATGTCCTTCGCATAATTATATCCAAATAACCGCTCAGTAAGAGTTCGATTAAATCGTTCAATAATTGCCAGGATCAACTTGTAGTAAACGTGGCCATCAAAGGATCCTCAGAAAATAAATTCTTTCAAAACCAGATACAACTTTAGTTGCCGTTTTATTTGATAGTGGCTCTGCTTCTTTTATACATACTTGCAACATCAACGACATTTTACGTCTTCAACTTTTAATAGTATCGTGTGGTAAAAATAAATTATCCGCCTGATTAACTTCATTTCGAACGCTGAGATTGAAATGTGCGTACTGAATTCGTTTCCTTGGTGGTAGATAAATGTGCCATATTGCTTGTCGTGCTATCCAGTTTGCAGCAGTAGAGCGTTTGACACCTGCTGAATCAGCGAGTTTACTAATCGCTGCTCTGCCTTTTCAATATCCTCTTGGGTTGTAATAAATCGATTCCATTCATCTAATAATCGGATGATGAATTACCGGCATTTTGTCGAAAATGTATGGGATCTAACTTTAGACGGTCAAATTTACTATCCAACTATCCTGCACTGCTGTTTGATTACATTCCAACATTAACTTATACTATCTAAAGAAAAGATTATGAGAGTTACACACGTTATAATTACAAACACACAATCGTACTGTCATATTATTATATAATATTAAATCAGATATAAGTAACAAAGTCTAATGCTGAATACACACTCCGGCTCTTTTCGTTACCTAGTATGGGTCTGAGTTAGATTGCAATCAAAACGCAGAGTCTGGATAGTGGGGAGTGGAGGGTGGGGTGGATAGTTTTAAAATCCCTCTATGGCTCCATAATATTATTCACATGGTAAACTCCATTTATGAACTCGTAAATAAACACATAATGCCTCAAAATGCATGTTAATCTATGGCGTTATGTGAATTCCTGTATGAGACATATTACCCTACTTTTACCACTGATATTATGTTTTACTTTGACTGACTGACTGGCAATATACGAAGTCACAAAACCAGATATATGTGTTTTGAGAAACATGAAGAAATCATTGTTGACACTAATCCAGCTCTTAGACACAACTAACAGACAGTTTGAAGAATTAGTAACTTTGAATTTCTAGGTATTACATTAGACAAAAACTAAACTGTAGAACAACAGTCACATCAAGCAACGTTCAGATTAAATAGATCTACTGGGGTTTTGAAACATGTTTTTTCTTTCTTTGCTAATATAGATAAAATGATCTTATTCTTTTACAAATGAATTATTGTTCAAACATGTGGTGTCATTCTTTCCAAAATAAATCGAACAATTGACGTTGTCAACCAAAGACCTATGTTAATAAACTTCACCAAATACAAACTTGCAACATGTCCATGATATTTAGTTCTATTTCAACACTCGACTATAAACAATATTTTATGTTTGTAGATAACATTATCACAAGGAACTCACGGTTGACTGCAGATATTGTATTTTATTGGTCAATGACTATATCACAAAGAATTAACGGTCGAATGAAAACAATGCATTATAAAAGTTAAGGAAATCACCGGGAATAGCAACAATATATGTGTTCCATAATGTGTTATACTATTTATGGGTTTCTATTTCTTTACAGTGTTACGACTCCATGTTCTTAAACTAAGCTAAAAGACAGAAGCAATAATTTAATTTCGAAGTTATAAAATTAAACCTTAAGATGAACTTAACGTATTGCGAACTAAAGCCAAAATAATCATAAAACGTTCAAAAGTACAAAAGAATAGTGTTTTGAATGAAATGCATGTCTTGAATGTGCTGATGTACCAACAGTCTTTACATGTCACAACGTCCAGAACGCCTTTGAATGAATTAGGTAATCTTTAAATGTTGATATAGTCCAGTCGTATGAGCACTTTGTAATTCCTGGAAATGAGTCATCTCAAATTATATCTAAACAAAACATGAATACGTCTGCAGGATGATTTCTAAAACAAGAACATATGAAATAGGAATAAAGTGTAGTTTTTAAATTTACCGTACGACATTTCGTCTCAATAGTTTCCTACTCGTGATGTTGCGCAAAGCCTGCTACTTGAAATATTTCCCAATACATGGCCACGTCACAGCAGAACCCACAAGACTTAATCATCCAATGGAAATTACCCAAACTTGTAAAGAGGGCCATTGTTGAGCTTGAAATTAAGACTTGTGTTACTACTCTATGGTCACAAACTTCAGTAACATAAAAGAAGTAAGCCCAATAAATTTTAATAAACTGAACAAACAAGCTATTTATCAAAGTTGTGAATGAAAAAGTGAGACGAATTTACAGTATTATGAAGTGAATCCAAACTTTTCCTAATAAAACTCTATGAAAGTTATAAACGAATAAAAATCTCTTATAAATTGCAATAACGGATATGTACGGGTCCTTTTAAGAACCATGACCTAGTCAACATGGCGTTGTTCAGAATTCCTTCGAATAATTTTAATAGTTCCAGAATGATATTATAGTCCAAATAATTATTTTATTTTAATTTCCACTGAACATTCCAAACGAATGTGTTTGCTCCTGAATAATGTCTAAGTACAAAATAATTACACCATCAGACACCTTACAACATGAACACGATAAGTGCGAATGACATCAAATATCGGAATAAATCTGATTGCATAATTTTCTTCTTATATACACCGGAAATTAGGACTGTACTTTGCAACAGAACCCACTTGAAAGTATACACCATTAATTTTATGTTGAATTAAGCATATTAACGTGACCTATCACAGCCAATGGGAAGCCACAGAATTATTCTCAAAACATCGATATCCCTTCAGTCACTGATAAACTACGCCATATGCACCAAATATTAAAGACACAATATAGATAAATCCCAAAGACTTTGTCAGTCCATAGCCTTTTGAAAATCATGTATCTTTTACGAATACTGTTATATCGGGGGTGGGTGTGTGGGGGCTTTAGAAAAAGTGCTATATCAAGGGTTAGTAATTTGTCGGGCTTAATTTTCGGTTCAGTTCTATTACAATTATTTTCCTTTTCAAAATAACTACGTCAACAACTGGGACAAATGTATTTGTGCTTTACCTTATCTAAAGTATTAATGAATGTGTCTTCTGTTCATAACAGAGACCAACGATGTATTTACAAATTTGCGTCTGGTTGAAGGACACAGACTTTGTGCTGGATATCTCAGAACCAAGCTCACGTACGTATGAATTCTCCTTAATAGATTAGCTTCAGCGTCGGATGAGTACAATCACCTTCCTAAATCCCATAATAAGTATAATCGCCATCCTTAAACGATCAAAATAACGGAGGGACTGGAGTGGGGCAAAATGCTAAAAGATGAAAAAAATTATATTAATTTTGTAATCAGTAACCAATACAAACAAATCAGCAAGACTATCTGAGTTCGAGCTTTCCTTTTTAAATCCACGAAAGCCCATTTGTCAGCGAATGTAAAAGTGCTATAGAGATGTAAACAGAAATATACGGATTAAACATTTCTGTCGGAAAATCTATCAACAAAGCGCACTCAATGAACCATCATATTTTGTCCTTTATGGACAAGTGTCCATGTACATAATTGTTAAATGCATATTTAAAGAAGGTAATATGCTTGAAATACTCGTGTTTTTGAACATAATGTCCTTCTTATGGAGGTGTCCTCTACGACAGTTTTCAGTGTATTTGTTTCATGAGGTTTATTCAAAAAATTGATTGCGACATTATTTTTAAGTAAAATGATGACATAAACTGACGTATTAGAATACACATATTTAAATGAATAATTGTTATTTTGTCACTAGCAAGAGGTTTCACTACTGAACGAATTAAACAACGTCTGCGTAAGGCATATTTGATACCCATTGTTTCCAATAATTCCAATGACCTCAAGACAACAGTCATTGTCAAGTAAATGGTTCTTAAACTTGCACGTTGCTGTAATGTTTTGTTTTTTTCTTGCTTCAAATGTCCATGACTCATCAGCAAGCCTTTCCAAGTCTAATATTTTACTTTTTACAAAGAGTTAATTATATCTCAGATTACTAAACATTCGTATACGGTATGAAGTTTCAGACAACATTCTTACCATTGTACTGACACAGGGGTTCGCAGTCAGTCGGAAGCTTTGTTCTTTGACAATAAGCACACAACATTCCAGCAAGATCCTGAACAGTATTTTCATTTTCCGGAATGTTTCGTACCATCCTTATCAACGCCTCAGAAGTTTCAAGTATCGGTGTCATTTGTTGAGTAGTATTTTCTGCCAAAGCTGTTGGGTTGAGAATCATTTTCTCCCATAGTCCTGTACAATACATAACGAAGAGATGAACAGGTTATGGGGTTTGAGAAAATCAGAATGATTGGGACCTAGTTTTCATACTCTGATCTAGATTACATAAATTCTACGGTCTTTTTCTTCTTTCAGATTGTTATTTTTTACACAGGAAATAATTGTACACCCGTTTGAAGGAGTCGTAATTAAATATAGAGTCATCAGATCCAACAGAAAAAAATATTTGCGGGTGGTTAAATGTCAGCTGTCTGCCGATGAAAGTGGGCATTTTGATCATTCGTTATTTGCTGATGTATTCTTCAGTGATGCCTGTATTATTTCTAAAAAAAGAAGATCATTTGGTTGTGCTGTTTTTAAAGTCAATAATTGATTGGAGAATACATATATTCACATAGATTCGTGCTCAGAAATCGTGATCGGACTAAAAAAAATGACAACGGCAAGACTATCAATGGCGGTATAGCCCTTCCAAAGTTTGGCCAATGAATATTTACATTCAGATACGTAGGAACTTATCCTGCTTTAAAGCAATACGTCTTACTATAATCAGCAAGCTAAATACTTAGTTCCGTAAAGAGATATAACTAGTGGAGTTTTTTTCTGTTTAAAATGGACAAAATAGCTGAACCAAAAGACATTCTGTGACGATTGCCGTGAGTGACTTCGTGTTTGACGATTACCTTGGTATAGTATGAAAATGTGACCACACCTTTCCAACTCTAAAATCTTACAGTCCTGCATTTGAAATTTATAACAAACATGTTAAAGTCAGTTTTTATCATACCTGCAACAGATATAACCAAAAGCATCGCCATAGGAAAAAATAGTGGTAGCATATTTCCAGATATCTCCATTTATCACTTAACTTTACGCCCGATTTGATTTAGAAACTAGTTTGCAAATTCTCGGATTTTCCCTGTGTTGTGTTTTATCTGCGTTACACAGATTTTCCCCCGAGGCGATGCTATATATGCCACATTTAATTTGATATAGAGACAGGTAAGTTTAAAAGAGTCATTCACATATTTAGTTATGTGGGTGTACGAATACCTTACAGAAACAGGTTAGTAGGCAGTATAAACCTCTACACCACTAGTGAATTTGGTTATGAAATGGTAAATAATTTGTGGGTTTTTTGGGGTCATATTAACGCCATGCTCTGGTACAGCCACTCCTGTACTATTTTAAACTTGCTATAAGTGCAAAATTACCAATTGTTGTATCAACTGAACCTGTCATAATAGCCAAACCACTTTGAACTCAACAGTTTTCAAAAATGTACTAGCAATATTCAATGAGGTCAACTTAAAAGTAGCGATCTCGTACAAAAAGATCATGTGTAATTGTATTCAAGTTTTGGATGATATTCAACTATTATCAGAGTTATTTGTGATGGAAAACAACGTTTGAAAGAATACGTTGAGGAAATTTTCTTGTACTAGTGAATAACGAATATATTTCATCGAGTAAGAGACATTACTAAAGGTAATCACAGTGAGATGAAATGTATGTTATTCATTCAATGCAAGTAAGAAACATTTATTTGCTCAAACGAGATGGTAAACTACAATGTACGAAAAACGAAATCATATGTTTACCGTTTATGTTCTTCTAGATTGTTTTGTAAATTCGCACAGAAAACAAGTGTAGGTAGAACCTTTTTTCCTCGTTCATGGTAAAATAAATCAGATTAAAGAGTTAAAAACATTAGGTATATTGTAGAATTTGAATCGATAACTCCTAAGAAAAAAGGTCTCCATGATGACCACTAGACCACACGATTGAGAGCAATCAATGTCTTTGGTCATAATGTTTTCATTGACTACTTACAGGCGTGACAAATGGTGTAGACAATTCACTAGAGTAAAATAGTAAATTAGACAAATCAGGGGAGTGAAATATCATATTTATCTTGACAAATCCACTCATTGAAAGACTACCTTAAAATATAATGTTGATTTGCAAATTTCAGAAAGAAAACGATCTACCGCAATATTTCAGAAAGCAATCTGATTTGATTATGATTCATTGATTTATTTAATTTTAACGGCGCACCAGCACTTTTAGGCTATTTAGCGCCATACAAAAGGTTGTATTTACATGTCTAAAAATAATAAAAGACTTTATATCGACCAGCGATATAAAAACCCAAGTAGTTCAATATAAAATGGTAAGACGTTGGTAACAGTAAAATATGAAGCTTCCCAATCAACGGGAGATGTAAATGGTGTATGTTGATGAAAAGATGTTGAAAATAAGATAAAAATGCTCTAGGTGATGGTATACGAATTATAGTTTAAAATAAAGATTTACTTCCTTCAGGAAATCTAAAATACAAGTGATATGTATAGTATCAAAATGTTCCTTCATGTCATGTACATTATAGTACTTATCACGCCTAGGTTGCAGGAACACTCAGTCATAAAGTGCTTAACAGTGAAAGGTTCATTGCAAGAAACGCACTCTGGTCGATCTTCACCTTTTAGTATGTGGTATTGGGTAATGTATGTATGACCAATTCTGATTCTTGCAATGACTACCTCCTCCCTACGGATGGTTCTGTAGGAAGGAGTCCATTCTACCAAGGTTGGTTTGAGGGCATGAAGTTTGTTATTCACTGCATTATCCCATGCTGCTTGCCACTTCTGGCGTAGGTACTTTTTGATATTAGGTTTGACTTTCATATGGAGATGTCTTAAATACTCCAATAGCGAGTCTTATTCCCTGATGATGAATTAGGTCAAATACCAATATGGCTAGGTAACCAACAGTATACTATATTGTAGGAGGTACTAAGCTCCGTATTGTTGACAAGGAAATTGACTAATGTTGGATTCTCCAGTTTTCTATTGTATAGCGACTGAAGCACTGATAGTGAGTCACAGAAGATAATGCTATTTAAAATTTTGTTCGATAAATTTCAAAGCAAGATCTATTGCTCTGATTTCCTCTGAAACAATGCCACTAACGAAGGCCGCAGCATCCTTTTCATCAACCTTTGATCCATCAGTATAAATTTTAGTGTAATTTATAAAATCGTTGAAGAGTTCATGATAAGAGTTCTGGAAGATGGCAGGGTTTGTTTCAGATTTTTTTCCCATCGTGTAACGTAAAAATTACTTTGGGTTGCTTAAGGAGCCAAAGTGGTGTTATCGAGACAAACGTTTTCTGAACTGTAGAGTGATTAATGTTTTTATTGTCAAGGCTGGATGATGTTCTGATGCCAAATGAAGGTATGGCATTTGGTTTATTTACATATAAAGTGTTGTATTTTGGTTGAAAAACAGCCTAAAAGGCGGAGTTTAGAGGGTTTGATCTTAATTTGAGAGCTTACTGTGCAGAAAGCATTTCTCTGCGATGCGATAAAGGTAGTTCATTCGCTTCCCCGAGAAGGCTTTCACATGGAGTTGTATTAAATGCTCCCAAAGCGAGTCTTATTCTATGATGATGAATTGAGTCAAGTATTTTCAAATATGACTTCCTAGCTTAAACCTAAACAAAGCATCCGTAGTCTAGTTTGGAGCGGACAAATGCTCAATACAAATTGAGGATGACTTTTTTTTTTATCAGCACCCCAGTCAGTGTGCACAACTACTTTAAGTAGATTTAAAGCTTTCAAGCATTTAGCTTTCAAATTGTTGATGTGTGGGATAAAAGTCAGTTTTCTGTCGAAGATAATACCCAAGAACTTTGTTTCCTCATCAACTGTAATAAGTGTTTCGTCCAGCGTGAGTTTAGGGTCATCATGATGTCTTCGCAACTGACAGAAATGCATGCATACTGTTTTTGAGCTTCAAATTTTGAAACCGTTAGTACTGGCCCCATTTTGGACCTTGTTGATATTTTGTTGGAGTTCCATACCGGGAGCTAAACACTTGGTGATGCTATTGATTTTGATATTAAATAGCGTCACAGATAAAATACTGCCCTGGGGCACATCCATCTCTTGCTGATGCATATTGGAGAGAGTAGAGCCCACTCGTACTTTTAATTCTCTGTCGGAGAGAAAATTTGAGATTAAAGAGGGCTGACGGCCTTTTAGTCCCAGATCGTGGAGGTCATTTAGTATCCCGTACTTCCATGTTGTGTCATAGGCTTTTTCTAAATGAAAAAGACTGCTACTAAATGTTCCTTCTTGATAAATGCATTGCGAATAAATGTTTCCAGTCTAACCAGATGGTCGTTGGTACTAAGACCAGAACGGAAGCCACTTTGGAAAGAAGATATTAAATTGTTACTTTCCAAGTACCATACAAGCCGAGAATTAATCATTCGTTCCATTGTTTTGCACACACCATTTGTCAGCGCAGTGGTCTGATAGCTGTTAGGATCTTCAATATCTTTACCTGGTTTGCGAATATGTATTACTGTTGCTTCTTTCCAACTGTTATGTACATTACAATCAATCCATAAATCGTTAATGATTTTCAGAAGAGATGTTAGAGATAATTCTGGGAGGTGTTTCAAGAACTGGTAATGTACTTCATCGGGCCCAGTGGATGTATCATGGGCCTTTCTAAAGCCTCCCTAAGCTCCAATAGTGAAAACAGCTGGTTATAGCTTTCAGAGTTATTCGATGTGAATTTTAAACGTGACTTTTCTTTTTGAGCTTTTAATCTTCGAAAGGCTTCTGCATTATTAGATGATGTGGAGGTTTTTGAAAAACTATCTGCAATAATATTTGCTATGTCAGGTTTCGAACTAAAACTGTGATTGTTTGTTTTCAGGTGTGGAAAAGAATTGGTTTTCCTCTTTCCATTTATTTTTCTAATAGTGTCCCAAACTTGTTTCATTGAGGAACGAGAGTTTAAAGAAGAAATATATTTGTTCCAGCATGTACGTTTTACATTTTCTGATTGTGCGTCGAGTTTTAACCCGGGTAATACAAAATTTGTTTAAAGTTTTGGCCGTTGGACGGTTGTTGAATTGTTTTAATGCTTCTCGGCGTTGTGTAATGGCTTATTTGCATTCCTTGGTTACCCAAGGCTTTTGCGGTTTCTTACTGTTCGGTAAGGACTTAGGAATAGATTCTTCATCAATTGCAATTGGAAGTGAAGTAAAATGCTGTTTAGGATTAATAGTATTGAATACTGTATCATTATTTAGTCAAGTTTTACATAGTGTTTCAAAATTAGCCCAGTCGGCCTTCTTTATATTCCATTGTGGACTTGCGTCATCAACTTTAGAGTTAGTTTTTTAAGGTTGATTGGAGTGATCAATGCTGTGAAGGTCATCAGCGACCTTCCATTCATAGTCCAAAAGCAGCGAAGGAGAGCAAATTGTCAAATCTATGCACGTGTACGTACCTGTTCCTGGGTGTAAATATGTCGGTGAGTTATTGTTATATAGACACAGATCGTGTTTAGAAATGAAATCTTCTAATGTATGGCTTCTGTCATTTATATGATTCGATCCCCATAGAATGTTATGGGCATTGAAATCCCCGAGTAAAACGAAGGGCGCGGGAAGTTTTTGAAGAAGATTGTCGAATTCAGTTGGTACCAGGTTAGTGTTTGATGATAAATTGAGCAAAAAGTAATCACTCAATGTAAATTGAAGCTTACAGCAATGGCTTGGAAAATTTGTATTTAAAGGGATGACTCTGTGAGGGGCTCTATTGTTCACAACAACAGAAACTCCTCCTGAGGCCCTGTCAGCGTTTTGAAAGTATTTGTTGAACAGGAAAAAGTTTCTAAATGTAATTTTTTCTGTCTCTTTCAGGAATGTTTCCTATAAACATCGTACAGCAGGATCATCTACATTTAAAAGCAGAAGAATATCTTTGTTGGCGGTTCAGCAAGCATCTACAATTTAGTATTGATACCTTCCTACCCAGCAGGCCTTGAGACAGGCGCTTACCTACAGTAGAGCACAACAATGACCGACCTGGTCAGGTATGCCACACGAGAACAGTTTACGGCTCTTTCCGTCTACGCTGTTCGCCGATATCGCTTTTTTTCAAAGGAAGATGATGCGTATTCAACATCTGGCAGAATTATACAGCTGGTGCGGTTACTTCAATAAATGCGTCAGATGTGTATCACTAGGGTTCTACGCAAGATTGAAAAAATATCGAGTTTCACACTCAGCAACAACAATGACACAATGGCGGATTTACTTCATTAACCTCCACGAAGTCGGTAGTCGGTGTGACGGAACATGGGCGTCAATGATTGAAATCCGTGTAAATGGACTCAATGGCAATAATATCGTCCCCGCTAACGCTTTTCACGAAAGCCTTACTACTAGCTTTGTTTTAAGATCTAGAAACACAGTGCGATGTGAAGGTCTCAACTTCAATGCACAGCGGATGTGATTTTCAGCCAATATATCTTGTTCTCCTCTTCGGTATGAATATAACAAAAAATTAGAACACCGTTAAACTGCTCTTTCAGCACACACAAAAAGCAAGCTATTGTCTACCAGAAATGGGCGAGGAACACATGCCACGGTTGTCTTTAACTCACAATAATATAACTACTACATCTAATTGTGTAGGCTTCAACAGAGCGAAATCAGAGTGCGATTTCAAGTACCCAAAACTTGCTGTACCAGACTACAAATGATCTGCTAGACTCAAAACAAAACTGCACCGCAGAATGGATGACCTGCTGAACCTATCTCTGCCACAGAGTGTCAGCCCGTGGTCAAAGTGCCTTATGGTATAGCAAATTCGTAGGGTAGCTTAGCGTTCGGCACGGGAGTTGCAGGATTTGGTATATTGACCAGTTGCAGCCACGCGCTCATTTTCTGATGGTTTTGAGGTAATGTCTGCACTTGTTGGCAAATATGTCACCTTTCGCCTCAAATAAATATGACAGTCTTAATGAAATCCTCGTGCTTGTAATGTCGGAGATCATGTACCATATATACTTTGAACCATTGTGATATAGGAAGGAGTCATAGCTAATTTGCAACAAATACGAAAAGAACACAGCATACAGAAACCAAAAACGCAGATGGTCATTGATACAGAAGTTATCAATCAGGTAATAATAAAACGATTTGATAGCAAGGAAAAGGCCCAAGAACTGAAGGATGCAATGAAAAATGTCGCTGAAAACTAAGCATAAGCTGAAGAGGAAACAACATAAATAGCTGCAACAGCATAGAAACATCATTGGGAAGACAACTTTCTTGTTCTCCAAGTGTGAGTGTATCCCCAGTGTGGCTCCACTAACCACAATATGCGCTTCGCGGCACAAAAACTAAACTTTTGACCTGGCGCACAAATGTTACCGGTAGTAGCTGCTTCTCAGCAACATATAATGGGCTATTAATTGGTTTTTATTTTTACCAAGAACATTTATAGTAAATCCAGTAACTACTGCTATTAAATGTATCAGATTAGTCCGAGGTCAATTAGGATGAAACCCAAAAGATCTAATACAAATTTAGTTTTTGTTATGTTAAATATGGCACGCTTCTAAATCGCTTAAATGTATAATGGTACTTGCCTACACTACTATGTATTGTTTACCTTATAAAAAAATCAACAATAAATTAAATAATAATCTTTGAATTGTGTAGAAAACACTTGGTCAGCTTTTGATAAAAAAAATTTCAGATCGTTTGATAACTATACTTTTCTCACTTTTGGGCATATGTTTCGTCAAACAAAAATGGCAATAGTGTGTATACTTTTCGTCAAACTAGGAAACAAAAACCGCAATAGTGTGTCTACTTTTCGTCAAACTAGGAAATAAAAATGGCAATAGTGTGTCTACTTTTCGTTAAACTAGGAAACAAAAATGGCAATAGTGTGCATACACTATTCTTAGGTTATATTCAATTCAATTTCATTTTGTGAAATTGGGCTGTTTATGTGGAAACAAAAACAAAACACGAAATAAAATTGAGAATGTTTCTTTTGCTTTCTCCCGGGGTAATTGCGGGTCAACACATTTTAGATAGTCACAGTTCAGTCTTTCATACTTCAGCTTTGTCAACACATTGCTCATTTCATCAGCATGTGACATGTACTATTATCCTGACCTGGATACATGTAAGAGAACCTCACTCGGGATCAGATTTTGAGAACAATTTGACCCAAAATAATAAAGAAAATTTGCACCTGGAAGGGACAAACAGTTTGTAAAAACTATGACGCGGTTCGGATAAACAACGCTCTACTGTGTGTACGATGTTTACATCATGACTGACGCGAATTTCTCCTGACAGTACGTACAATTGTACATATCTCTACTTCTACAAAATTAACTTTAAATATAAAGAAATATGCATCAAATAATAAATCAATATAAAAACATAATAGTATTGATTTATAAACAAGTATGTATCTGAATCAATGAATGAATAGTTGGATTTAAAGTGAAATCATCCACTAGGGTCATATGTTCACTATTTTGCACTGCCATTTATTTACATGGCAGTGATTTAATTTATCCAGGAAGATGGAATGGTGCCACATCTTCCTGGCGTTTATGCGCACAGAGTGCGCTATTTAATTTGGTCGTCATATTATACCCCTAAAAAGGGGCTAATGATATGAATGTTAGAACTGGGTGAGTGGAAATAGACCCATCACGCACTCAACCTACAACCAATCGAAAGTACGTACCTTGCTAGGGGTGCAATGGTACCATTAATGACGAGAGAGAATTGGTTCTCTCATGTTGTCATGATAGAGGTGTCCGGAGGAGGAAAAGGAGGAAAAGGTCCCGGAAGGTGGCGCCACTGAGGTTCTGGATGTTGCACGAGCCAAAATTGTGTAAGCCACCGATGCAATTCATCAAATGGCAGAGCTGAAGAATTAAATTACGTTCCTATCTATGCCAATCTTCTAGTACAAAAGTGTGCATATTATATGTCCCAAACAATTTCTTTTGCTGATATGACTAAACATCATTTGAAAGGTAGCCACTGTCAGTGAGGATTAGATTGTTAATTTTGAGTGGTGGGTCCGAAAATGATCGAGTTAGGCTTTTTGGATAGAGCTTGTCCAGGAGGGTTTCCGTAACCAAGTGGAAGACTCTATTAAGGCCTCTGAATCATTCTCAGGTGTAGAGAATCAAAGATTTGTTTTCATTACAAATACACACTTGCACATCTACACAAATACCTTGACATCAATACACACACTAAAATCGATACAGCTCATTAATGCAAACATTACATTGTAGAAGAAAACTATTCATTGATCAAATTATTTAAAAACTGTCTTGTATGCAAGAGAGTAGCAGTTAATTTTCACTGTTTCAAAGAAATGAAAGAAATATACTTGAATCAAGCCGAGAATTTTCCTTTCAAAACATAATTCCTCAATAGCCTTGTAAGACTAGAGATAAGACCGCGTTTTATTGTTCTTAACTTCATAGACAGCGTCTCATATTCATCTATCAGATGGATGTTTGTAAATGACTTTCCATATTTGTGAAAACCTTGCTCTCAGAAAAAAATAAAGTTACTGTGTTATAAACACAAATATAATTCACATTCGCTACGTGTCTTCTTCTTTTGGCAATATGCGCACAATATGTCGATCAAACCTGGACGAAGATATGAAGGAATCGAATTAGAACTATGGCCAACAATGATGTCGATGCTGCCCATCGTTGCTAGCGGGTCAGAATTTACAAATGTCGGTGTCGTTTGCAGAGCAACATTTTCTGCCGAAGCTGCTGGAATGACAATCATCTTAGGCCAGAATCCTGTACAATACATTATAAGGATATGAACATTAATTTCTCCTGGAAACAATATGAGTATATGGGTATAATTTCCAAGATATGATCATATATCTTCGTGTTTGCTTTTTCTGATAACCGTCTAAATGATATCATAAAAGCATTTTTTTTCAGATAGAGTGTCACTGATTAGGAGCATCAAAAGCATTTTAAATTTTTTTAAATGCGAAAACTGATTGATTGACTTTTGATTGTATTGTACATTGAGAACGTAGATAATCATCGGAATTAAAAGATACAAAACTGTTCGTCATACGTCAAATAATATTTATATCTCGTATGTAAACTATCATTAAATACTGCCAGTTTTTCATGGGATACACTGTACTGTCCTGTACCTCTTACTCTCGGAAGTATTCCCAAAAATCTATAATAAATAACTGTTTCGTATCTGAAACCGTAAACGTAAATATCTTTCTAAACTTAATGTATTATTAGGTTACGATTGCCTTTTCAGTGAAGTGTCTAATAGTATTCGATGCAATTAAATTGGTTTATCACGGGACGCCTTTTAAAAATTATATAATTGTACTGCAAAGCACGTGTTATTGTCAGATAATTGTAACTGATATGTAAAGGAAAATATCAAAGAAGCTAGTTGGTGGTACGATAACTAACGTACCAAATTTTGTATGCATTCAAATATGTAGAAAAGGAAGCGTTCTAATATCATCTGCAAACAAAACACTAATTTCTACATGGAGGTCAATATGGTATGTAATATTTTGTACAAAGGAAAACATTTGCCTCCCACCACCATAGGGAATAGCCGAACCAAAAGAAATCTGTTGGAGTCAACCCTAAGAGGTTGTCTGTAATTTGTCGTAGTTTTCTGGAGAATTTTTTGTCTATTCGAAGAGCATATTCATGATTATAGCTTGCAAGAACAGACAGAGTAAAAGAAAACAAGAAAGGACTTGTAAAATTTGCACTAGGTTTTCGTGGTTGATGATTCAATTGGTACTGCTATAATAATGTAATCTGTACACTAAAATTCATCCAGTTGATGTTTATAACAAACATGTTAATATGAATATATAGCTTACCTGCAAAAGATATAACCAAAATCATTGCCATCGGGGACAATATGCGCTGCATATTTCCAGATAAATCCATGTATCACTAAATCACTAACGTTATTGTTCGAATTGACTCAAGAAGTTTCACCACGTGTTGTGTTTTATTTGCATTCTGTACTGATTTTTCACCTAAGAAATATCTTACCTTGTTTGATAAATGGCGTGAAGTATGTATGTATGTATGTATGTATGTATATATATATATATATATATATATATATATATATAGAGAGAGAGAGAGAGAGAGAGAGAGAGAGAGAGAGAGAGAGAGAGAGTACCTTACACGATATGAGTAGGAAACTTGCAGTAGTTCTAAATAACTAGTGAAATATAGAATGGTAAAACATATTAAATTGTATATGTCTATCTACATTTGTGTAACTTTTGGTGCATGAATGTATCTTTTTTCAAGTTTCATTGTTGCCATGCAAATTGCATAGGATATATAAATAGCTATTCATTTGTTTTTAATAATAAAACCTGATTACGATTTTCAAATTATTTATGGTTGGCTGCTTAAGTCATGGGAATGGGTCACGTCTGGTGTACTGTGAAATGTAGATGCAATAATGAGAGAACTTGGCAACTAATTAATTCGTAATTTGGATTCATTCCTAATTCTTATTTCAAATGTTCTTTTGTTATTATCAATCTGAGCATTTGTTGAATGATGTGTTTACATAAATTTTACCTTCAAAAGATTTGTCAGTTCATGTATGCTTCGATTATTGATTCAAGTGACGTAAGCTTTGAGATAATCCTGTGCCAGATGTTTTGCAGAATGAGCAACTAATAAACATCCAACTCAGATTTTCCCTTTCTGTTGCAATATACATTAACAGCCTAACTAGTAAATTATATACATCTTCTAAAAATTCCTGAAACAATTGCATTTTAGCGATCTCAAGAAAATACATCATCCTAGTATGATGACTATTTTTTCTTGCATTATTCCTTAAAAATAAAGAAAAAACAAACAAATCCTCCTACAAGCTGGTCAATAAAGCATGGAAAGCTCTTCCAATACTTTTCTCGTGGCCATGTGCTGACTGACACTATTGGCATGAATCAAAATGTACTGAAAGAGAAAAAGGACTGCGAAGGCGAAGTATTTGTTTGCTTCCTTTTTCTCCTTCAGTACACTTTGATGAATGTAGTCATCCTTCTATTGTTATTCTACCTCATGCTATTTCTTCATACTCGTTCTCCTCCTGTTTCACCTTCCAGTGCTTCTGTTGGCACACTGATCTTTCTTGGAAGACAGTTTTCATAACCACCGATTTTCTTCTGACCTTTTTATTTTCCATCTGCCTCACTTATTCTTGAAATAAAGATAAGAATTGCAGGGTAAATCTGAAGTGGACATGTTTTTACCCTATCGACCTCTTTCGATGTGGCAATAAGCTCCCCACTGTGCGGATGAGCGTTATTACCTGTCCAAAAGGTTTAAGATCTTGTCAATTCTATTTTCAGAGCCTTTGTATTTGCATGTTCGATTGCATACATGTTTGCACTGTTTAACTATTGCATCTAAGGAGGCAAAATTAAGGCTTGTATGTCCAACATCACCTGGTGGCAACGGATACTTGGCATAAAACGCCAGATTTATACTCTCAAAATCTACCCAGTGTTCTCAGCCCCTTTATTGCGAAAATATCTATTAGCAGCATATGTTTTGGTAATAATTGCATCCAACTGTCTCAGTCAAATGCAGAATTTAGTGCACTGACTGAACTCATTGTTCTAAGAATTATGAATAAATAAAGATTACAAGTTGCCCGTCAAACAATGTAGCTATCTTTATTGTTGTTTCCAGTTCATCCTAAAATTACAGCATTGTGTTTGAGAAGGTGGTTTAAAAATGTAACATTTGTCCTTGGTTAAAGTTTTAAACAAAAAGGTTTCTGAGAGCCAGATTAAAGACGCAATGGTTTTTGGTTTATTCGTAGCAGCTAGTTCCCGGCGATGTTTTCTTGTTTAAGTAGTTCCATGTTGAATTTTCTTCGCCTTCAGCCCACATGATTTGACTGCCAGCCTTGCTACCTGTAGTCGTTATACCCTCTCCAAAGTAATCAGTTCTATGTGATAACTTTGCGCAGAAATCCATGTCATTTTATTTCGTCAGTTACTCCACTGCTTCTTCCCGAAGGCATTTAACTTCTATAACACTAAATTAAAGTCGCACGCGCCTATAAGGCACGCGTGACCGGTGTATACCTTCATACGATGACTACTTAATTAATTGCGGTGAAAGGAAATAGTGTCTCGTCCCCCGGCGCATAAATGCGTTCAAAGAGTGCTATTTTATTAAGCCGACAGGTCGTGTGACAAAAAAGTTCCAAACGACCTGCATGGAAGGCTATCATGAGTGGGAATAGACCAAACATACACTCAGTTTAATTTAATGTCTGTCTACTACAGTAAAATATGTATAGTTGGATTGTGCACTGATTTTATGACGTTCTGTACTTACACGCTCTTCAGAGCTCCTGATTAATACATGAGCGCGAATCGGCCCACACACTCGTCTTTTAATGTCGGAGTTGGTAGGGAGGCGAGGTACCCAGTAGGATACACTAAACACCAGTTGGAACGTACCTGAAACGCCATATAATAATTACTATAAAATTATACCCAGTTATCTACATAATGGGGAAACAGTATTATCAATTTTGTGTAAGCCACATTTCTAATTAGAGCCACGTGATTTAGATAGGAATTTTTATATTATATTACTTAATTTTAAATCCAAATCTGAACAGTGGACGTATGTTCATTTAATTTAGAGTTGAAAAATTCGAAGGTCGAAGAGACCAATTGCTTTTTGTGCAGCCATATTGGGTCAGTTGGTTTATAATTTGGAACGGTGGATAAAGGACAAAGCTTGTGTTTTGGCTTGGTCGAAATGGGTTTCCAAGCCAAAATGGAAACTATGATAGTAGGCACTTGAACAGGCCCATGAAAAGGACTGTTTAATTTGCAGCGGTTAAATGTCTTGTGGTGATCTTCATCTTTTTTTACCGTCAACCGCAGTACGTTTTTCTTAGCAGCAGAAGGGGCGAATCGGACAACATTTTTAGACAAGTTTTCACTGAAATCACGCTTAAAAACAATGAAACCAATGACATCAGCCCCCCCCCCCAATGTGTGTGTGAATCATGGATTAGGTCCAAAAAAAAAATATGAAAAAATCAATGAAATTAATGAAATCCTCCGTCGATTTTTTGGGAAAAAGGGACTACAACGTCGTTGTCACTCACTAGAACTTTCAGTTGGGGTTAACCGAATATTTGATCCAGTCCGATACGATATCGTGATCGAGGGTCATGTAAATCACTACGACTTTACAAATAGACTAATTTGTAAAACCTCCTCTTGTAAATCAATCAGATTATTAGACTGGTCAGTGAGTTTGAAATTAATTCTGGTTAATGAATTATTATGACATCGCATATAGACTGGATTCACCGGGGACTCAATTATTAAAAACCCTGGAGGAGCTGTTGGTGCAAATGAATACAAAATATATCCTTGCTGAGCTTGATTTGATCGTTCTAAATTTATTTGATAGCTTCCTTCGATCACATCGCATACTAAATTGAGCGCAATCACCGTTGAAATATTCACATTGAACGGAGCAATATGCCTGCCACCACCGTCTGGGTCATTATTATGGGTCAGGATAGTTGTTTGTGGTTGTGATGGTGTTTTTTTTCCACGTATCATGGATTTGTTTGAAACCTTCATCGATGGCATCATCGAGAGATTTTTGTAGTTCTAAGAGATTATATCCTGGTAGTTTGAATGTTGGAATATCTCTTATGCGGATCTTATAGTCTATTGCAAATAAATCTCTTGTTTTAGGACTACTGTCACCTAATACCTCTTGAATAATTTGTGAATGAAATGTTTCCATGTCATTGATGATTTTGTTACATGTTTCTACGACACTGATAAATTCATCTCGGGTGAGAGTGCCGGATCTAAGGGATATAAACAACAACGAAATATCGTTATTGAAAGCTGTGAAATTTTCAGTGATTTTATCCCGGTTAGCAAGATGATGAATAAGTCTTATTTTTTCATCATATTCTACTCTAATGAAAAAATACGACTTATCATAATATCTATAGCTTTTTATTGGATTATCAGATTTTATCCTGTCTGTGATATAATCGGTTTTTTTTGGTTCTGGTAATTTAACGGTTTTTCCACCGGGTGGTAATTCAGGCCATCCTAGTACGGTTCTAATAGAACTCTGATATATATCTACGACATATCCTTCTGTGCTTATTTCAATGGCAGATGATAGTGTCGGCACATGAACTGTTATAGCTATTTTTGACTCTACTCCAGTAATCGATTTTATTCTACGCGCGAATTCATCATTGATTTGTTCGATTTGGTATGATCCGGTTGGTATGGAAACAACATTCCAGTCTGGGGTACCGTCTGGTTTATTCTTATTCGCAAATACCAGTGAATTATTGGGTTGTTGACCACCAAATGATTTTGACCTAATATTTGGCCAACTGTGGTATACTCGTAATTTTGCTAGCGCTATCTCCTTCACTGGGACCGGAGAGGGGAAATTCACACTGAATTCTGGATTCGTTGAGGTTATTGAGATCATGCTTGTTTGTACTGGGTTTGTGTTCTCCACTATTTGTTGAAGTAATTCCATCGGTGTTGTCATTGTTATTATACTCATGTTTTTGTATTTCTAATTTTGACATCGCAGAATCATATATATCTACCATCGCTGAAAACTCACTCTCTGATATAATTGTATCATCGAGCGATGACGATATCAATGAGGATAATTGCGAGTATGCAGTGGACACAACATGAAATTGAATTATGTAGTCTTGTAGTTTCCGTTGGCTGCATGAGGATATTTTTTTTGTGATTATTGAAATAATTCCAGCGATTGTTGTTGCCGCAGAAATGCAAATTGGAACAGCTATCGGAGCCATCATTGTCACTGAAGACAGTATAATACCGGCTCCGGTGATTACACCACTCACTGAATACACAGTAACATCAATTGCAGTAATTCTCCTGCGATATTTTTTAATTTTCATTGCATACTCCTCAGACAGGGTTTTGAGTCTAGTTTGATATTCTCAGACCTGATCATAGCGATATTGCGATGATGAAACCATTTTTTATTTTAACAACGCTAGCGT
This sequence comes from Unio delphinus, assembly GCA_029339505.1. Classification (NCBI taxonomy): domain Eukaryota; kingdom Metazoa; phylum Mollusca; class Bivalvia; order Unionida; family Unionidae; genus Unio; species Unio delphinus. Next base: position 5,207,091 of record JAQISU010000057.1, on the reverse strand, counting down.
TTTCAATTACGATTTACTTAAATCCGCTACGAATTCCACATACCATGTTGTTGAAACCCTAGCCAAAGTTTCATCAGTAGATGTTATAGTGAACTTTTCAGTTGTACCCTTGTCGATGATCGTTGAAATCGTATTATTGACCCCAGATGAACTGGACGATGAAATATTAAATTGAGACAATGGTGTTACTAGTGTTAATCGATAAATACCCGTAACGGTTGCAGTGATATCTAATTTGTTGTTTGTAGGTGACCACTCCAATGATCCGTGTTGGATTGTGTATACTATGTTGTTAGTTTTCTCATGAGGAATTTTTGTTTTTTCAATGATTGTTATCATCCTCGAAAAATCACCTTTGACGGCTTCGATGAAAGTTTTCGTCTCATCGATGGATTTTTTAATATCAGGGAGTTTTAGTTCAATTTTATCGAATGTAGTTCCAATAAATTTATGAATGATATTTCTACGAAATGCGGTAAACTGTTTTATGTGTTCTTCAATTCTAGATTCAAGTGTTGTTAGTACAACCACAGAATTGTTTAACTCACCGTTGAGAATTTTTAATCGATCTGTAATCGTCGAAACGAGTACACCCGGTTTGAGTTTACCCTGATCGGAAAATAACGCAACGGTGTTCTCGATTGCGTTTTGTTGTTTAACCAAAATATCATCCAGAGAAATATTACTGGTTTTCAATTTACCCTGATCGGAAAATAACGCAACGGTGTTTTCGATTGCGTTTTGTTGTTTAACCAAAATATCATCCAGAGAAATATTACTGGTTTTCAATTTACCCTGATCGGAAAATAACGCAACGGTGTTTTCGATTGCGTTTTGTTGTTTAACTAAAATATCATCCAGAGAAATATTACTAGATTTCAATTTACCCTGGCGATCTTGAAATACAACTATTTCATTGGGTTCAACACTTTCTAAATTCAACGTCTCAGCTATTTCATCTTTAATTTTTTTTGTTATATCCTTGATAGAATCAGGGGTTGCAGTGCCATCGGGTTTGGGTTTCAAAGATCTCCCCCAAATATCAATCATGTTATTGTAAAACTCTTTCTCTCTCTAAAAAGCGATTGCTGGTGTAGTCATTTACGACAATATGGGGTGGTTTTCTAGATGCTGAAATAGCATCAAGGACATTTAATACTTCACTGCCGCATATTGGTGGGTCATTGATTTGTTGTGTTGGTAGCGTAGAATACCAAGTCTTCATTGGAAGGGTTTTTATATACCGCATAAACTCTTTTGGTGGGGCTAATCCATATGAATCAAAATAGACAATCCCACGTGGATCAATAGCGTATGCAACCCAGTGAGTTCCAGGTCCGGTGCTGTTATCGAGATTAATAATACCTGTTTCAGTTTTGTTTGGTTGATGTGGTAATTGATCTTTCATAAAAACACCTCTGAAATTTTTAATCACTAGTTTTTTAGCCGCATCCATTAAATCAAAATTGGACATTGGAATCATAGACTCCTCAATTAATAAATCGTTCCTGGTAGTCTCAGGTCTGATCCGTGAACGGATCTCCCGCTGTACCATGAATACGGGGTCCCTGGTAGTCTTAGACCCTTTCCGCTGTACCACGAATACGGGGTTCCTGGTAGTCTTAGACCCAATCCGTGAACAGATCGTCCCTTTTTTTTATATCCTTGTCCAGCTGCCTTTTTCAACGCCATTCCTGCTGCAGTACCAACGGCTCCTAACGCTGCTGCTTTAGCCACCGCTGGGGCTGCTGCTGCTGCAATCAATGCTGGTATTGCAGCTAACAATGGAAATATACCGCCTGTTTTAATCATATTTTTGATAGCAGCCGCAGAGAGAGTAATCTGAACCCCTTTTTTATCCTTGAAAGCATCATTGAAATGTTTCACCTGACGAGTTGTCAGCGATAATTTATTTGCACCACCAGTCATTTGGTTGGGTTTCAACGTGATTGTGGTTCCACATTTTTTAGCCGATTCTGATTGCAATTTTTTGATTTGACCAGGAGTTAACGTAACACTAATAACACTATATGACATTATATATAATTGATTGATTCTAATTCAATGAAAAATCGAGAAAAATCGTTCAAAGATTTTCTACTGGGGCATCTACCACTCTCATTCTTCCACCAACACCTTCGAGTAGCATTGATTTATCACTGAGAATGACAGCAACCGCTCTATAATCAGCAATAGCAGCAGGACCAACAGGACGGGTAACATTAGCTCTAAAGTGTATATCAACAACTGACTGTCTTGTCAAATCGAGATGTTCCAGTGAGAAGTAATAAATCGGATAGAGGCTTTTGAAATCCCATTGTGATATTTGCAAACCAGTATCCACATTTTGATCGCGTGCCATAAATGACAACAGACGATGATAAACTCGTGCAATATGATTTTCTGTGTAATTAAGTTGTATATCCTCGGAAAGGTTCCTGCTGGCCGTTTATTCTCAGTGAGACGTCTTTCACACCTAATTGATCAAATATCATATGACTGGAGAGTTGATTGCCAACTCGTGTGTTATCCTGTAACGCAATAAATATATGACGTGGCGCAGAAACGCCTTGATTTGATGCTAGGTTCCAAGTGAATAACCCGTTGATATTTGATTGCTTCACATCTGTACTCACGGTTAGCCAACTCAACAACGACTTTCCTCCTTGATCCATAAATGATAGTAATCGTCCTTCTGCGGTGATTGCTGGAGTCAACACTGGCATCCACAATGATATTTTTGTTAAATCGACTCTACCGGCATCAGCATTGGGGGCTGCAGCATCTGCTGCAATCCTCCAAATTGCGTCGTTATCATCACCCTTTCGTACAAGCGATACTGTATGCTTCGCCCCGTAGATAACTTTTCTGACGTTTCTACAGAATCCAAATATGTGATGCAGTGGAATCGCGCATGAAAATAATTTACGCTCTCCTTGCAATATTGAGTTTCGTGTTGCGGCTCCTAGATTGAAATCAGGATCGTTGTTTATAATCATATTCTCGATACCAGCAACATTAGCAGGGTTAGCAGCACGATCCCTTGGTTGTCTTATAAGAAATTATTTTCCTCCAGCGGTATTCTTAGCATCTTTTGCAAACATCATAGAAGGTCCTCCTGATCTTGTATAATCATCGGAATATCTCGCTAACCCGATTATTGTTGTAGCCACATCAACATCACGATCTATGGACTCAATTTCTTTTCCATCAATGAGATATCTAGCACTCTCAAATAGCGCCATAATACCATTATTGACAAAACCGACTTGAGTACCAGCTGGATACGGTGCTGGTACAGCAGTAGTATCAGCAGCTGTTACAATTTCTCCTTCTACTTCAATAAATGCTTCACAGGGTAAAAAGTATTTACTGGTATCATGGACTTGAAGATCAATTCTTGCTCGACTATTTGAGTTTATGGCATGATAGGCGTAATATTGATAATCGCGTACAGAATCATTCTTGGGGACTGGGGCGTCTATATCAAATGCTGGGTCAGATGACCTTTTGAACATTTTATTCTATTTATCAGAGTCTAAATAGTGAAATCGTAAACGATTTTTCCATTTTCATCGTCGTAGTTTTTTAAAGCCACTTCCTGCTATCATGTTTGCAATATTGCTTTGGTCCCCTTGATTTACCATCGACGCTAGTTTTTCATCTACTGCGTTATTTATAATTTTACTAACACTTGCAGGCATTTCTTCTGTAGACGGTAACGGTTTCTTTTTTCGCCTCACTAATGATGTTATTTTATCCTTCGCAGTTGAAAACGCTTTCCCGGCAAGATCTCCAACAGTACTAATACCCTTATCACGAATAACATCAATGTCTTTCATTGATAACTGTTTAGCTAACGGCATCACTTTTGGGGCCATTCTTGAAAAGAATCCTAAAATGGTATTGTCGAGGCCATCTCCATAGTATGCTCTATAAACTGGAAACCGTGAATTAACTACATAGACGGGGGTTGGTTTATCATGATTGTAATGGATGATCATTATTATAAAAACAATATTGTTTTCAATTGTTATTTAATCACTATGATACTCATTTGCTAACTCGTCAATGAAATCTCGATAGGTTTTGATATCCATGATACCGCCGGCAAATAACCGTCTACAGATATCAGCTGCTTCATTAATTATTTCCGGTGAATTATTTCCAGCTCGGAACCCTCCTACAAGAACATCTAATCGTGATATATCATTGATAACACTATCAGGACATACCCCACTTTGGGGTCCACTGGAATCTTGCAATCCACTTCCGCTATAACCAGTTGCTTCATCTAGTTTTTCTACATCCGTTTCTTGTAAATAATCATCATCATCATCATCATCATCATCATCATCAGGTGGTAGTTGTTGTTTTTTAGGAGAGAAAGATATTTTCTTTGCAGGTTGCTCTCGCTTTCTTTGCAATTTTGGCGGTTTTTGTTGTTGTTTTAGTTCTTCATATTGATTATACACGTGATCCACCATCCTGATATATTCAATGTATGATGCACTATTTGTCTTTTTTTGACTTTTTTTAGTTTTGATTTTATAAAATATATCAGCCCAATGAGCGAAATTCTTAACAAACTTATGATGTTCTGGTTTCAACATTTTTTTCTGTTTTCATAAGAAGTAACAACAAGCGTAGGAATTTCTGTTGGATCAGTCTCATCAATTGCTGCTAACCCTTCTTCGTTAAATCTCATGCGTAAATCATCTACTGTTCTCTTTGATTCTATTTGTTTTGTTTGTTCAGTTTTCGCTGCTATTTTTTCAAGTTCACCAATAACAGATTTCCCCGTCTCGGGACCATCTCCCAGTAAAGCACGCTCTACCCCCTTCGTTGATGTGGTTACTGGTTTAAACAATTCTTCAGACCCCAGAGCAAAATCAGTTTGTAAACTCTGTCGTTGTTGCAGTTTATTTCTTACAGAGTCACGAATTGGTATAAATTTCTTAATTGCATCCAGTCGTTCACGAGCCAATCGGGTTGTTAATGCTTCATTGACCATTATTTGAAATCGCAAACCATTTTTCAATTGCCAAACACTTGACATGTCGGATGATTTTTAACACAGTCATGGAAGTGTTATTTCATCCTATAACAGCTTCTATCAGTGATGGAGAAAGTATCAAAATTGTATATAAATAAAATAATACTGATAGTTTCTCCACTTTTTTGACATGTCGGATGATTTTTGATACGGTCATGGAAGTGTTATTTCATCCTATAACAGCTTCTATCAGGTTTGTGGAAAGTGTCATAATTGTATATAAAATAAATAATACTGACAGTTTCCACACTTTTTCATTGATCAATCTGACACATCGTCCATCGATTTTTGACATCCCCCTTGAGGGTCAGCTAAAAAAAATGAGGGTCGGAATGATAAATGGTCAGGCAATCAATGGTCGGGTAATCAATTTTCTTGAATTAATGCTCGTAGGTTTCTAATTTTAGAGTTGACTTCTTTTTTCAATTCGTATTCGTTACCTAATTCTTTTCGTATTCCTTCTACGATAGTATACAACGGAACGAACACACTGATGTCACTGGAAAATGAAAGAGAGTCTTTAATAGAATTCTGAATTCTTTTGATGAGTGCATATTTCTTGGGTAGCATATATTTATTGTTGTTAACCCCGTATTCTATATCCTGAAAATCAGACACAATTTGATCAGGATTTAACCCATCTGATAGTTTGATATCCTGATTTTTCAATTTTGCTATTTCAACTATGATGCTATTCATGTTTTCAGAATTCATTATTCTATAAGAATGACATATCTCTAATTGGAAATTATGACGCATCAGATATAACTAAATTGAACTTTTTGTCCCGTCTTTTTTGAAATAGCCGTTTTGGTTATCCCCTCTGCAACGAATCGTACTGAAGTTCTACAAATATTGAAATACTTGCCGGCTTCTTATAATGATTGAAATATTTTCTCTTCGTTAGTTGTTGTATTTAAAGATTTCACTGGTCTCGCTTTTGAACAAGTGTCAGTCCTTCCTCGTTTGGAATTCTCACTCTGTGTGATAGCTTGCAGATTGGATAAAGAATTGTTCCTTGGATTAGAATCAATGTGATCAATAACAAAACCATCTTTGATCAATCCATTAAAACATTCAAATACGAAACGATGATTGCGAAATGTCTTCCTTCCAACATTAAACACCAAATACCCCATACCATTATCCCACCCAATTGGGTTCTTCAGTCTACAGTTTCTGACAGTACCATCACTGGATGCTTCGTAATTTTTAATCACTGGGTGTAGTCTGAATTCTTGGGTCATTATATACTACACTATTGTCTAATTCAATGACTGACTCATTTTGCAGTGATTGATTATACATAAATCTTTCATTTAGACACCTGTTTTATATATAGCATGAAGGAGTTCAAGAGATTGACTTCGAAAAATGCTAAATTCAATGCTGATAGAGAGTTCAAGAGATTATTGAAAATCAATCCTAGATTTAATCGCGATAGACCCAAAAAACGTATAGTAGACGGAAACATGAAAGAGTTTAAGAGATTATTGAAAATCAATCCTAGATTTAATCGCGATAGACCAAAAAAACGTCCAATAGACGGAAACAAACGTAACAAACGTCCAAAAGACGGAAACATGAAAGAGTTTAAGAGATTATTGAAAATCAATCCTAGATTTAATCGCGATAGACCCAAAAAACGTAACAAACGTCCAATAGACGGAAATATGAAGGAGTTTAAGAGATTATTGAAAATTAATCCTAGATTTAATATCGATAGACCCAAAAAACGTAACAAACGTCCAAGAGACGGAAACATGAGATCACCATGGAAGGATGCTCAATTCAATCTTGATATAGTTTCTAATACACCCAAGAATAAAATTCTTGATAAAGCCATCAGAGACTGTTTTAATGAATTCAAGCGTGATGGAGCATCATATTGTTGGTCAACATTTCGAATTGATGGTGTTGTTGACGCTACCATGAATGATGAAAAGGCAGCAGTGATCATTTCACGTCTTGGGGAAAAAAGTCATTTTTTCCGAATTAAATTCATTATCCGTGAGGATGGCAAATGGATCATTAGGGATAAATTTGAACCCATTCTCAGGGGCAAAAAAACTGTCACCGTGAACCAGGATTCCAAACCGGGAATTTTGACTGGAATTGATAAACCCTACTACGAAAGATCTTATCCTGTCACAGCAGTTGTTTACGGGACCTATCCGCTCAATGAAAAACCTGATATTTCAAAACTAGCACCCATGAAATATTCGACAGGGCTCAATTGTGTAGCAGAACGAATAATAGAACACTTCACAAATGCGTCCCGGGGAAATAAACTAACTGATCTAAGACGAAAAAAAATAACCGAGTGGGAGTTCACGGTAAAAGAGCATGGAGCAACAATTCAGGATATAACTAAATTAGAAAAATCATTAAGATTTCCAATATCGGTAAGGACAATCACCGGAGAAGTATTATACGAATCGAAATATAAATCAAAAGGAGCCCCCATTGAAATTATTGATCATAACGCGCACGCGTGGTCATCTGCAGTAACAATATTCCCACGGGATAGAACCGTAAAATATCTATCCCAAACCGAAGAGTTTTTTTCAGAGCAGAAATTATTTGATGCTATTTACCATTTGAGTAAAAACGATCCTGTGTCAGTGTGGCTATTTCATAGTAATTCAGACGAGGAATGCAGATTTGATCAGTTTGTAAGGCCTAACGGAGAATTATACCGTACTGAAGAACTGCAGAATCAAATGAAACAACTAGCTAGTGAGTTTTCTGAGGGGGAAATCGAAGATCAATTATTAGCAAACTGTTTCACAGTACCATCCATTGCAGCACATTTTGCTAGAAAGAAAAACGCGTGGAAACCCACACGAAGTGAGTTTTTATCAGATGTCAAATTGTCCTGTCTTGAATACAGCCACGGCGGATTATGGAACACAAAATACACCGCTGATACCGTTATTTCAGTTGATATGATTGCGTGTTATCCAGGAAGTTTTCTTGGGTATGGAGAATGCGAGAAATATTTCAAACGATTTGGACACCCTACACACGAAATGACCCGTGTTGCTATTAATGGACCACTTCCTGATTTTGATTTAACCGGATTCGCTTGTGTGGTATCATTTGAAATGGCTGAAGGGCTTCATCCGTGTAGTTATCTTTGGATTGGTAAACACATATCTGAAAAACACTGGATGCCAATAGTGTTATTACGGTATATGCTTGATTGTAAGATGTTAAAATCATTAATTGTCAGTGAAGCAATTATATCCTATCGAGCACAGAAATCAGTCTGGTTACCACAACCTGATCTAGAAAAAATAATTAGCGAAGAGCGAAAACTGTTTCCTGATTTTAATGAACAACAAATCATGGATTGGTCCCAACAGTTATTTGAAATCAGAAACAATGAAGCAAAAAATCTTGGACGAAGAATAATCGGTAAATTTACCCAAGGTGGCAAAGATGATAATACGAAATATTCTTCACGATTGATTATAGACAACGCTGAATACGATTTTGTAATCGCGGATCTAACGAATAGGGGCCTATATGTCAATCGTAAGGACGCATTTCTGTCCGATGGAACCAAATTGGGTACAATTGTTACCTACAATGATGGATACCATCCGCAGTACACACATTTGAGAGCTTCTATGCTTGGTTATGCTTCTATTAATTTATTTTCAATGATCAATAGATTTCCTACCACCGCAGTTAGAGTTGCTACTGATTCATTTTACATAAATAGCAAAATGGCTGATTTTAAGGCTACTGGCAACGAGAAATGGGGATCATGGAGAATTAAGAAAGAAATGATTCATGATTCTATTCCATCAGCAGATGTTACCATTGAAAATAATTACTTAGAAAGCAATCAGTGTTCAGAATTTTCTAGTGCACCACCGATTTCTGATCCAATATGCCTGTATAAAACAGTTTATTTAAACGGCTGTGGTGGGTCAGGAAAAACAACCCGGGCAATTGAGTTATTTCGTGTTTCCAATCCAAACATGATTGTGCTAACACCAACTCGTAGACTTGCAAGAGAAATGATACAGAGAGGGGTACATGCCTGCACTTATCACAGCTTTTTCCGATGGAAGGGAGATAAATGGACTCCTTAGCGCATGGGAGAGAAATTTATTCCTGAAATCATGATTTGGGATGAAATAGACACAATGTCAGAAGATGTCTTAAAAATATTTCTTGAGTGGTTGTTATTGAAGAATACAAAAGTCGTCATGTGCGGTGATCACGGGCAACCACCACCATTTGTCGGTGCATCCCCCCATGAATGGCTAAAGGGTTTTGTAGACTATTATGAAGAAATTGATACCGATCATAGATCACTTGATGAAAAATTAAAAGAATTGAAGAAACTAATTAGATTACAACCGGATAGAATCCAGTGTGAAATTACCCGTGAAATAATTTCGGAAACTCCCATGAATGAGTTTTGGGAAGCGTGGAGACCAAATGATTTAATCATTGCAAGTAGAAAAATAGTCAGGGACACACTTCAGATGAAGTTATTTGAATTGCATAAACAAAAATTTGCAACACTTCCAGTACCGTTATGTTATAGGCCATCGGATACGCGAAAACAGAATATTGAAGTTGATATTCCAGGACAGAGTGAAAAACAAATTCTCGTATTAAATGATATTGTGCTGGTTGATATCAATGTCGTTGAAGATGCATTGCGTGCTAATAAATCCCCATGGACGCTAGGATACGCAGCGACGATACATTCTTCACAGGGATTGACTATATCGGATACAATTGTTTGGATGGTAGATAATCGCATAGAATGGTCGAATTTAGTCTATCTTTCAGTATCCAGAGTACGAAAAATAAATCAACTTCGAAGAATTGTCTTCGATGATGAAATCATTGGCGATGATGAAATCATTGGTGACGATAATGATATTATTGATAAAAAAAACTCTCCGGTTACAAACAACAGGAAAAAAAAAACAACGAGAATTTGATATTGATGCTGAATTAATAATCACTTTGAAGAAACAACAGAATAATCACTGCGCGAGTTGCAATTGTATAATGCGTTGGCAGTATTCGGATAAGGATCCTCGCCAATTCACCGTAGACAGAAAAAATAACAATCTCGGTCATGTCAGAAATAATGTGATGTTGACTTGTCTTGAGTGCAATAGACGCAAGGGTGCTAGTTAAGACCATGCGGTGGTAATTGAGTATCGTCAGGAATTACTTGTAGTTGTTGTCTAGTAAACCCACGCTGAGGGGCAGTTGAATCCAGTTTATAGATTGGAAGTCTACCCGTAGATCGTGTTATACTAGATATCTTATGCGTAGTGACGCTCCAAATAGGATCAGTAGCCCTTTTTGTACCACCCTCAAGCTCTCCTGGTTCATATAAATACCTCACAATGACATTACTACCAAGAATTGGTTCTTTGAAATCTTTTTGTGGTTTTTCAGGTATCGACTTCTTTTTAATCGCGTTGATAGGTTTCATGTTGATGGTTCTAGTAATCTCGTTATTCAGTGCGGTAACTACACCTGGTAATCTCTTAACCCATTCACGGGATCTTTTTTCTTGGATGAATTCTTTTGCATATTGATATCCAAATAACCGCTCAGCAAGAATCCGATTAAATCGTTCTACAATGGCCTGATCACGATGCAGTGCAGTATGCCCTCGTCTGATAGCGACATTGTGATATTTCATTGTAGATAACACTGCACCCTGAAATTCCTTGCCCGGGTCAACTTGTAACAGATTTGGCCAGTGCAGAGGGCTCCTTCGATAAATCCTTTCAAATGCAGAAGCCACTTCAGTGGCTGATTTTGTTTTTAACGGTTCTGCTTCTTTGTATCGACTTGCAATATCAACTACAGTTAACGCATATTTGTAACCACGATCATGTGGCAGAAATAATAGATCAGCCTGATGAACTTCATTAGGAAAGGTCACATCAAAATGCGAGAATTGAATTTGTTTAGGCGGTGGTAGATAAATTTGCCATAGTGCCTGTTTGGATAACCAATGAGCCGCAGTGGTTTTTTTTCACTTTTGCGGCGCTAGCGAGTTTACTGATTGCAGCGTTACCCTTCCAGTATCCTCTTGGGGAATAATAAATAGATTCCATGTTGTTATTAATTATCAGCACCTAACATCAATTTACTTTTCGTAGCCGATTTTATCAAAAATGAAGCCAATTTTTCTTTGAAGGATTTATCAGGAATGGCATTCAACGCATGAATTAATTTCACATCTGCTAGATGCCTGTGTTGCAAATTGCTGCTTTTATAAGCAACATCATGAAGGTGACAGGCCTTATCAATAGCGTTTATTGGTTCCTCACCGGGTCGGGGCTGATTTTGATCATTGAGTCTGATATCAAGTCTTGTTCCCGGTCCACAATAACTATACCCTGGAAGGTGTTTTTCTCCGGGGTATTTTGCCCATGGGGTTCCAGGGAGTTTTGCTAATTTGGCAGCGATATCACCTCCTCGTTTTTTTTTAAAGGTTCCTTGGGTTCCTTGGGTTTAGAAACAAATCTAAATTTCTTTGTACTACACGGTACGCATTTACCAGAAAGCGCTGATCGGTTATTTTTAGTTGTAATCGTCGTCAAGTCATCTGTGCCAGTACGCGCCTTACACTTCACGCAATATAGATCCATAATTTATGTATAGAGATATGAATATAATTGATTTTTCAGCGACTAAAACAAGAGAACCAGTGAAGCATCATGCAGCGCTACCAAACTCTATCCGCGCAATTATAACGGGCCATCTGGATCCGGCAAGACGCAATTGTTGCTCAATTTAATAATGAGATGGATGAAGTGGGATAAGTTGTATTTAATTGCCCCTAGCGTAGATGACCAACGATGCTATGAAGTGCTAAAAGATTTTAATGAAAACGCTTCAGAGATTGCCGGCGAGGATGTTATTGAATTTATAACCGATATTGACGAGGCGCCATCCGTGAATGACCTCGATGGAAGTATCAACAATTTAGTTGTATACGACGATGTCATGTTAGATAATCAAAACAATCCTGCTAGAATATTTTCCCGAGGCAGGCATAAAAACACGGACGTGATTTATGTCACTCAACGATACACTCAGATTCCAAAAGTGATTAGAGATAACTGTAATATGCTTGCTGTATTCAACGGCGTTGATACACATACGCTACGAAATATTTGGCAGACATGGTGCTCCGATATGGACTTCAATCAATTTAGAAATTTCTTTAGTCATGCTCAGTCTGCCCCACACGGATTTGTAACAATAAATTTACATGACCCTCGAACACGATATCGTATCGGACTGGATCAAATATTCGGTTAACCCCAACTGAAAGTTCTAGTGAGTGACAACGATGTTGTAGTCCCTTTCCCAAAAAATCGATGGAGGATTTCATTAATTTCATTGATTTTTTCATATTTTTTTTGGGGACCTAATCCATGATTCACACACACATTGGGGCCTGATTTCACTGGTTTCATTGTTTTTAAGCGTGATTTTAGTGAAAACTTGTCTAAAAATGTTGTCCGATTCGCCCCTTCTGCTGCTTTCTTCCTAACGTTGTACCGGGAATGTCTCAAGTCCATACAGCTTCGTGAGGTGATCTGCTGCCTCGATTAAACTGGCTGATGGACGGTTTTCAAAAGCATCTCGGTGATACTGAATGATGATCCTGACTCCAAGGTGCTATTGTTGCGGCGTGGTTACGTGATTTTAGAGATCTTCATCTTAGGTATTTGAGCGCACTGATGAAATGGTTAGCTTTTTCATCCTCAAGCGTATTTGTAATCCCAGATCCAGTAATCTCTGTCTGTCAAGATCCATTTGTTCTTCTTCTATGATTTCTACTTTAGTCAAGTGAGTTTCACTTTCCTTTTCGTTGATAGATGAAAATGGAGTCAGACATATATTAATCTGCCGTTGCATTAATGATACATTTGGATTGTGCTTTTGCAATCTGATGTTGTGCCACTGGTCGTAGTATGAGTTATTGTTGTTGTAATTCTGGTCGTTTTGCTGTTTCTACAGTTGCGGTTGTTGTTAAAATATTTTCTTGTTGATTTTCCGCTACTTCTCTGCTAGGTGTTGTTATTGTAAATGTTTGTTTGGTGGTAGTTATTTTAGGGAATATGGTTGTTAATTCCTTTCGATTTTCCTTTGCAGATGCATCAGTTTGCTACCTTCTTAAAATAGCTAACGTAGCTCCAACGCTTCTTCGAATGTCATTAGGCGAAGATAGTCTTGCGTAACAATGCTGGACTGTGTATCTTGTGTTGACAGTGTGTGAGAATACAGTATAACTGGAGAAGTTGTGATTGTACTACCCTTTGTCTGCGGACTCTCTCCTTTTTTTCTGCTGGTCTTCTAATTATTCCTTCTGGGGAGTTTACTCTCCAATTTGTTTCATTTGCTTCCCAGATTAGTAAAAGTGTAGTTCTTTTTACTTGAGCCCTAAGGCTCTAGCCTGTTGCCAATCGTAGACCAAGGTCTATGATTACATTCATGGCTTGAACTGGTATAAGCACTTCCATTCTAACTTTTGTGTCACTTCCATGTTGCCTCTTTCTTTTGTTAGTCAGTAAGGCACGTGCAACGTGTTTATGCCCGCAAAGCGGACTAATTAATTAATCGTAGGAGGGGATAAGAGCCACACCTCCTACGCGCTTATGCTCAACTAGTGGGCTGTTTAATTCAGTGTGAGTCGTGGGACAATTCTCAGTTCTCAATCGACTCGTGTGTAATCTATTCTAAGTGAAAATCGACCAAATACGCACTCACTGCGATAAGTTAATTGTGAGGGGATAAATTAGCCACGCCCCATCACGCTTATATGCACAGTTTGCTTTAATTATTGCGTCCGGATGAGGAAGGTAGGTGGAAGGTAACGAGGCGCCTACTCTGTCAAGGCACCGCTGCTATGCTAGATATAATTTTGACCCCATGTGGCCGAAAAGTGAACATTTACTTGCATAACTTTGATAAAGGTTCTGTGTTGTTATATGAGGATAACGCTACAAGGGCGATGGATCAAATAACATATTTTGGGTAGAGTTATTTAGTTTCCAACGTTAATATTTTGGGGTAGTGTCTCTGCATTGTGCGGAGGGCCTGATGACAGGGTTTTTGCCACCTTTTATTGTTCAGTTTAAGGTCTCATTGTCTAATATCTATTTAGTTGCCGCAGCTGAGCTTGGTAGTCCTGGGCGTTAGGCCACTTTTTAATCTGATTTGGGGGTCTTAGTAAAAATTCTTAATTTGTTTAGTTGCTGCATTTTGGAGCTCGTCACGATGGTCTTGGGTTTATGACCACCTTATAATATTAAGGTTTGGGTTCTATATAGTTGTATGATATAGTTTTTAAAGTAATTAGTAACTTATGACTTATGGTTCGCCACCTTATACGTGTTACATAGGAATTTATATCTTTTTAGATAGCCATGGCCACTTGCGGGAGTAAGATCAGCATGTTTGTATAAGTTTGTAAATATTTTTAATATTGGAATGCCTTTGTAGGTAATGTTCCTCAATAGTTAAACTGATTTGGTATTTTCATTTTCTATGTTTATTTATTAATACTTGTCGTCACGAGAGACCTGTAATTATTGTTATTGCTAGGTCGAAGGCAAGCAGTCACAGGATGGCACAGGGGGACAGGTCCATGTGCCACAATCGGTACAGGGTCCGCCATATGCGCACCGGCATAACACCACACCATCAGGGTTTGATTTCCAGTATTTCCTGTACCTCTTGATTTAACAGGCATGCCCCACCACCCAAGAAAGACCCCTTCGCTTCACTTGATCTCCATTATTGAAAAATGCATGATTTGTGTGGGTTACCTTTGCATTACATGTTGATTTATAATGAAGTTATGTTACACTGCATGGTTTAATAAGCTTTTGTCGCTAGTTGCATTGCCATTATTGTTGACTATGGGGAATGGGTAAAGTTAAATTGCCTTTTTTTCAGAATGTCTTTAATAGATTCGCTAATATTAAGTTATGCTAGGTTAATATTCCGGTTAGAGATCTCTAAAAAAAAGACAACGGATAGTTTGTTGGTGCTATTATTTCTTTCTGATTTTCCTTGAGTTATTTTCTTTCTATATTATATCTGGGACCGATGTTGAATACACGGTTTAAGTTTCTGGAGTCCGGCAAAATGGACAGTTTGTATTTCCAGTGTTATTGGTCACCAGGTATTTTCCAAGCATTGTGCAAGTTTTGTTTTCCCTGATTTTATTATATTAATGATTTTTTTTATCATCATTATTTACTAGTTTTGGAAGTCTAATATTTCTCCTAACTTCACTTTGGATAGAAAACAGTGTGCGTCCTTTGGTGGTACTCATCCATTCGTGTTGCCATTTGGTATCTATTTCCATTCCTGTGATGATATGTATCTCGTGCACATTTTATTTAAGTGTAACATGGTCTGGGTCCAGGTGTTTCTGTTTGGCAATTTTATCTGCCATTTCGTTGCCAACTATCCCAATATGTGATGTGATCCAGAAAAATTCTAATTTTTGGTTGTTTTCTTAAAGGCCTTTAAGAATGTAAAGGGTTTCCTTTATAAAACTGTCTTTGATATTGGGTTCTCCTATTTCATGTGCTCTAATAACGCATGGGTGATCACTAATGAGCACCGTTTTGTCAATATTGTTATGTTTGACCCATATTAATGATGCTAATATGGCCCAGAACTCAGCTGTGTCAATATAGAACAATTATCCGGAGTTACTCTCTGGATTTGGATGGGAATACTCCTTCCTGTTCATATTGTTATGGCTTAAGACTGTATGATATCTAATTTATGCACAAGACTTGGGCAATTACCGGGTATCCATACACCATCTACGAATTGATATGGGCTCTGTATAACATTAGAAGTTTTTTGGTTAGTTTCCCAGGTGGTACCTTTGAGGTTTCTTATCAAATTTAGATCATAGATATATCTTCGTGTTAAATATGATGGGTCCTCATTAATTGTTGGTTAAAATACATGCCTAGAAATTAGGCTATTTTGATGAATATTATCTGGAGATTTGTATAAATAATTTTGAGTAGTTGATTTTTCTTTGTGTTTGGACGCAAACATGACCGCTACGGGTTTGCCGTGGAATTTTTGAAAGCCCCATTTGTTAGTCCATCGACCTTTTTGGTTTAGACCTTCTTGAATATTTCCACTAGCTCTGCTATTGGCATGGTTTCCTCTGATATGAGCAACATGGGATAGATCTATTTTTCCTAGGTTCAGAGTTTGATCTAAGTCATTATCAATTGTTTTAAATAGGGTTGGACTAAGGACACTTCCTTGGCGGAGGTACCATTTTCTAGTGGAACTGTATCTGAGTATTCGTTCCCTATTCTTATTTGGATTCTCCTTCCGACGATGAAATAATTTATCCAGCGATGAATCCGACCCATTATTACGTATGAATATACATATGTTGTATGTTAGGAAAATTGGTCTATACGCAATGATATCCGCAGGGTCTTTGCTCGGTTTAGGGATTGAGATAGCGATTGCTTGTTTCCACTTGTTGGGGATTTGACTTTTTTTCCATATTGCATTAAGCAGATCATGGATTATAGGCTTAAATGTGTCTGGAATAGTTTCGTAGATTTCGTATCCAAATTGAACTTTTCACGGAGAGGTCTTTATCTTTTCCTCAAGGCTGTTTTCCCTTCTTCGCTGTTAAAATTTTCATTTAAAAGATATATCTATTGCTCTAGGTCTGTAAATGGATGGGTCTAGGTCTTACGCTATGTTTATTAAGTTAGGTAATCAATCCCTTGCCACATCGAATATATGGTCCTGATGGCGGGGATTTAAGTCACCTTATAGTATGCAAATTTAGTGGACTAGTTATACTAGCTTGTTTTTTTTAAGCGATCCACTATATCATGAAATGCAGAAAGAAGAGAGGAAGTGTTGTTAGCATTGCTGTAATTTTATTTAAGGAGAATATGTCATGGGGTGATTTGGTTGCCATTCACTTTGGGAATCCTGTACTTACATGGCATTGCCAAGCAGATCCCATTCAAAATGCGACCAGACATGCAGCAGGAGGATGTAGGTGCAAGTGTAGCGTTGGCCCGTGCACTGGCACGTACCACTCCTATGTAAGTTGGCAACCGTATGTCACCTCCCCCGTGTCAAATCTACATAGAAGACGTCTATTTGAATTCATAGCAACCTGTATGATAGCGGGTCAAATTACATGCTTCAATTAGGTTGGTTCAAGCTTGTAATGCGCTTTAAACGGGAGAAGATTTTGTGAAGGGTAGGTAAGAAGGATATCAGTTATATGGTTATAAAACCTTTGTCTATTTTATGGAATTACTGTTCTTGCATTGCTTGACGGATCACCTTTATGATACTGCCTTCAGTGCCACCGAGGGCCTGTCTGATAGCATTACTAATTACATGATCCGTTAGCGAGAGGTTGAGAGATAATTAAGTTAGATAGTAATATATTGGAAAAAGTTAATTTTTGGCGATGTTGGAGTGGTATTAAATTTTTCCAACTTTATATATCTCTATCTAAGTAAAAGCAAAGTTGATTCAGTTGTTAGGTTTGGAATTGGATTGATTTGATACAACAATTGTTGTGTCAATAGATGGAATTGGTACCACATTCTATATTGAATTTGATTTTTTTTCTTCATACTATCTGCTAGAAAAGTTTTGCAAGTTTTAATCCTATTTATGACTCATTGGTTATGTTTATTGGACTCTGATTTTGCAGCACACTGTTTTCTGGATTGAGTAAAGTGTACAACCTTCAGGGCAGAAATCCCTTTCTGTTTGCTATTGTGATATGATTTTCTTGTATATCTCTGGAATGCTGTAGTCGATATGGGTGGGGTTTGGGTCCTTAAATTTGGAATTTGCTGCCAAGTCGGATTTTCATTGCTTAATATGTTAATATGCGATGGCAACCACATGAATTCGACGATTTGGTCAGGTTTTAGCATCTTTTTAGCATCAATTTTGTTTCTTTCTTTAAGGAGGTTTTCTCGCCACATTGAGATCCAGGTGTCCATGAATTTTAAAACACTTAGCAACTCGCTAATTATTAGCGGTTTGGGGAACTTATGAATGTCTGCCAATTTTATTGCTTCTAACATGGCCCGGAACTCTGCTGTATTTATAGAGCAATTATCAAAGAGTGGATCCAAGTTCTTCATCTGTTTCCGGGGACCCCGAGTGGCCGAGTGGTCTACGTTACGGATCATTGCCGTTACGGATCATTGCCATCTCACCTCTGTCTACGTGGGTTCGAGTCTAAGATTCGGCTAATGTAGTTAGGTGAGAAAGCTTGCCAGTAGCTTCTCGTGGGTCGATGGTTCTCTCCAGTGGTTTTCCTGGGCTCGTCCTCCACCAATAATACTGGCAACCATGTATAGCCTATCGTGTGCTGAAAATGGCGTTAAACTCTACAACAGCAACAACATCATCTGTTTCCGGGATAGTTATGGCTGCAGAAGTTCTGTCTTGGTTGTTTAATTTTTCTTGATTGGTGTAAATTTTACATATTCTTTCAATTATTAGGATCCAGTATTGTTTCTCTAGCGAGAGTCAGATTTATCTGTAAGCTGATATATAGGTCTTGTTTGGAGCCAAAGGTTGTTGCTAGAAGTTTATAATGTTTTTGCATTTTCATTGGATGGGGTCTGGGTGTTTGATGATTTATACCTGAATGCTATTAATTTTTAATTCCTAACTTAGTTGGTGTTTCATCCTTCCAGAAGATGGGCTAGGAACGAGTCTCTTACCAAAACAGGATATTGCATCTGTTGATGATATGTCTTATTGGATGGAAGGGTTCATGTACTGAGATTTTCTTGCTGCATATCTTAATATAAGTTTTTCTCTTCTCAATACCAGTGGTGTTTTACCTGTGAGGATCTGTTTTAGAACTGTTTTTAGGGAACATTTACAGATACGTAACGCCTTGGATTGGATTATGTCTAATCGTTTAAGGAAGGTTTGTTTGGCTGAGGTGTAGATCTGGCACCCATAGTCCAGTTTTGACCTAACAAGTGTGTCTTTGTCAGCTCCCGATTTCAGTCATTTGATATTTTAAGAAGGTTAAGGTCGCCATTACATTTCCCCAATAGTATTGTAATGTGGTGGTTACGTGTGAGGTGTCGAATTTAGCTATTTGCTCAAATATAATAGGTTTGCCTTGTATGTTCATGGAAGTCTTAGCATCTATTTGTGATTAGGGGAGATTAGAATTCTGTTGTATCCCTTTTGATAGTTTAAATCCCCATTTAATAGCCCATTTGTCAATTTTTGTTAAATTTTTAAATCAACCATGAGATGTTAGCTGAATTGTTTACCCGCTTTCCATATGCCACTGTCGTCAGCAAATTGTGACAAATCAAGTTTGCTAAGATTAACAGCATGTTCTTTGTCGCGAATCATAATGTTTAAGACAGCTGGGCTTACAACACTTCCTTGGGCGGTACCGTTCTCAAATTCGTAATTTTCTGAACATTGGTCTCCTATTCTGGTTCCGATCAGTCTTCCTTTTAGAATGTTTTGGATCCATTTTTGCATAACGCCATTAATCCCGTATTTGTTCAGATTAGTGATAAGGTTGTCATTCCAAACTAGATCAAAACCTTTCTGTAGGCAACAAAAATCGCTACGAGATGTCGATCTTAATTCGTTTAGTGTTGAATGCTTGTTTAATGCGTGATTCAACCCCCACTAGTTGGTCCAAGATGGATCTTTGCTTGCGCAAACCACATTGGTTTTTCGAGATTATGTGGGTAAGATGATCTTTAAGTCTTTTGTCGATCATCGTCTCCATCAACTTGCATATAGTGTCATAGAGTGAGATTAGTCTGTGAGATAAGAGTTGTGTGTTCGTTTACGGAATTTGGGATTTGGAAGACTATAACTTGTTTCCATTTTATCGGTATCTGTCCCGTATTCCATAATTGATTTATAAGATATAGCAATTTGCTTTCGATATTTGGAGGGATATTTTTAAAATATATATTTCATATCCTAGATTGTCCATCTCATGTTAAGGTGGATTGTTTGTCCCTAATAGCTATTTTCCATTCTACAATGGAAAAATTAGAATTAAGTGGGGAATATTTGGTATACAAGTCTGTGAAGAGATGGGGGTACTTCGGTGTGCTTGGAATAGAGCTAAATGATTGTTATTGCTGCTCATTCCTGGAAAATGTTTTAGTTTATCTTTATTGGTTGTCACTCCTTGGATACTGGGCATGTTGTTAGTGTTGTTGTCTCTCATGGTATTTATCTGTCTCCAAACCTGCTTGGAGCTGCATTTTTGTAAGCTCAGGGATGGAGCAGTGTGTATGACATGATGTTGCCTTTGCTTTGCAGATAATACACATATTTCATTTATCCTTCAATTTCCATTATATTCTAGGTAGGCTTCTCTTTATTTAGGTTGGGTGGGGTGCTCATAATATTATTTAAATTATTACAGAAGACCCACACTGGCTCGTTTTTGTCAGAAATTGAAGTAGTGATAGAGAGATGCAAAACTCCGAGCCCTCAGTCAGCGGTGCCGACAGTTAAATTAATGAATATACAAAATGTGAAATTCAGATAAAAGCACTTTAATATCATTTAATAACAGCCATTTCTCAAATAAAATTCAAATTAAAACCCAATCACTCGTCTTTCATTCGACCAAGTGACGACCTATTTCATCATCTGACTTAGTGTGGTAGATTTTCCTCCTGGCCTGTGTTCCTACTCATCTGGATTAAATTTATCTGGACTGGCACTAAATTATTAGCCTCAGAGTCTAACATATACATGTTTAAATCTGGTTAATCCTTATAACGTTACAGCGGATAATACGGTTTTTCCTTGGATTTATGTTATAGGTAGTCTGCTGAATTACCGGTGTGCTGTAATTTGTTAAGATCTTTTTCTTCTCTTTGATTTTGCATTTGTAATCATCATTCCATCATAGGATGGACAGTTTTGCAATAAATTGGTTCCCATTTCCTGTTTTAGGGATGATTTTTATGTCGGCATCTATTAAATATTGGTTAAATTTGGCAGTGTCCCAGTCGGCTTTATCCAGTCTTCATTTGGGATTTTTAGAAATGTTAACGGTTGTGATGGTACAATTTATGGTACAATGTGCATAGGAAAGTGGTCGCTTCCTGATGTGGTTTCTGGATCCACTTCCCAGATTGTCCAGGTGGCTAAATTAGAAATGCTGACCGTCAAATCCAATGCAGCTTAAGATTAACCATCTGGGCTGATCCTAGTTTTTGTTCTGTTCAGTATTTCTAGGTTATTATTGTATACGCATTCATCAATCATTTAACCTCGCTTGCTTTGGCAGGTTACTCCCTAAGGTTGGCAATGTGCGTTTTAGTCGCCACCAATCATATATTTATTTGCCGAACTGGATATCTGGGAGGGGGAGGGGGGAAGTATATTATTCTCCATGGTCGTAAATGTTGAAAAATTATATTGTCATTTGGCCTGGTTTGATGAGTACCCAGTGGTGCTCTATGGTTGATGGGTATCCTGAGTCTGTCAGAGGGTTTGACTGTTGTCCAAAGGTTGCATTTTCGGAGTAAGACACTGACAAAGATTTTCAGCATCACCCGACCCCCATCCCCTTTTTATATTCGTTATTCGTCAGAAGTTTCTTGAATGCAAATTATATCCGGTTTGTGATTAATTTTGTTAAGTTTGAGTTCAGGTTTATTCATATCTAGTTCCTACTATTCCATTACCAGATTATCAGACAGTTTTTCTTAGATATAGCTATTTTAATTTTCATTAGTTAATGAATTGGCTTTGTTCGAGAGGTTTATTGGATGGAATCAAGGTATTAGTCCAACTAATCCATGAGTAGTTGGAAAAATTTAATGCATGGTATACGGTCAGGTTGGGTGAGGGCTGAAATAACTGTCAATAAATCCATTAAGTAATAAAGTGTAGTGGTATTTGTGAAGGCTTCCAAGTTAGTTTGATTGATAATTACGTGGATAGGTTTGTTACCTGTAGTGCATGATCCTTTGTTACCTACATTGCCTATTGTTTTGTTACTTGCCTTGTTATAGGGTTCATTTGTCGGCAGCGTGTATACAGGCAGTCGGGTTGTTTGTCAGTTTGAGTGAGTTATTGTGTGACGACTGACATCACTTTTTGGGGCGTAGGTGCTTAACTTGTTCGCCAATCCCTTTTGTGGGGTGAGGGTGGTTCCCTTGTTAGCTGATTTGATATAGGAGGGTTGTCTCTTGGATTAATTGAATAGGGGTATTGTTACCTCATTATGCTGATTATTTTGAAATGGGGTCAACGTTTTGGCTCTTAGATAGGTTAGAGGATGTTGCGTTTTCCTCCTGGTATATGAGTATGCGTTCAAGATGGGGTGGTGGGATTCATGGCAATTTGTACATTTTTTGGCTCTGGAAAGTGCGTTTATTACTGTGGCTACCACCAAAAGTATCACATTTCTGTTTAAATTTGCACTTGATGGCGTGGTTGCTTCATAAATTACAATTACTGCAGAAGCGTAATTTGTTGATGGACTCCTCAAGAAGGTATAGGTCGAGATCACAGAAGACCAGACGTGGGGAAGGGTTGTAGTAAATTCTAGCACAATTGCCTAAGACATGAAACCAAAGTTGATCATCAGTCTGTATGCCCTGGAGATTTGAACTCCTTGAGTTATCAGGTTTTGGTCGATATCCGTATTGCTCAGGGAACTAAACTTATGAAGGTTCACACCTTTGATTAAAAGCAACACTACATTTGGCTGGCTCTGTATGGTTGTTTGTGGTATCTTCTTCTTTGATCATTTGATAATTCTTCTTGCTGTATTTCATGGATAATTGAGTCTGGTTTCAATGCATGGTGTCCTTGTTACATATCTTTAGTTTGTCCAATGTGTTGAATATCCGTATATTTCGCTACCTATTTAAGGGTAAAAGCCGACTCAATGCCTCTGGTGCTTATGTTTATGGTTTTGGACGTTGCTACAGCTTATAAAGAGTGTATGTTCTTTACTGTCGTATCATCTCTTGTTCTGTGATTCTGTGGAATTATTCCTTAATTTCTTGGGTTGTTATGCGCGTTGCGCTTCTAAGTAGTGGAGGGGTCTATTCCTTCTCTGTATTTTCTTTAATTGGTTGTATTTTTGTAGGTTTCGATGTTATTCGTTCCTGCATAGGAACGTTCATCTTTCCATTTTCTTTCTTGGTATCTTCTGTCTTGGTATTTTTGGCTTCCGATCTCTCGTTTGCAGGTGTTTTTCCTTTGCCTTTGTATGTATTTGTTCGGTGGATATTGTCCTTCAAGGCAGTGGTAATGCACACACGATTATGCCAATTTCTTCTGATTCTGCTTCAAGCAAGTCTTTGGTTCTAATGTATTTTGGTTGTCAGGGCGTTTGGCTAAGACGTATTACCTCTGTTGATGCGTTTACCTTAGTATTCTTGTTTAATTTCTGTGAGGTCATAATTAGCGCTGGTAGTGACAAGAACGCATCCTCTTTTGTCTTTTAACCTTTACCATGATTAGTTCGGTTAGTGGTTGAACCTGGATTGTCTGCCACTGTAATTGCTTGTTGTGTTGGGCATTGGCGTGAATGAATGGTTGGAGATGAGGGTGAAGCGGGTAATGGAGATTGTATGTGAGATTGGGACTGGATTGGATATGAAGGTGAGGCTGGGTCAGGTGATGGGTAATGGATAGGTGATTGGATTGTATGAAATAGGGAGGGTGGTGATATTGGGTTTGCAGCTGTTTTTCCTTTTAGTTGGAGTTGCTACCTTCAAGTCCAACAGGGGATTATGTATAAATTCAGGAATAGCCTCTTTTACGGATGCCATTATATTGTTAGCAAAAATAATTAGAATGGGATTTTTCCTGTTAGAAGATATGTTTAGTATAACTAGACTGCTTGAAGTTATCATGCCTTACACAAAAACCAACAATACCCACACCACAACCAAACATAGGCCATATGAACATAAACTAAACAATCATGTAGCATGACAAACAGATCCAGTTTCGACATGGAACATACGTAAGACTCTCGGTGCATCATTGTTCTGTGCATTAATCAAAAAGTCTAATTCTCTGGCTGTTTTGCTTTATTTCTCTTCCTAACTCTGTGTGTGTGAAGTCCTCTGGCGAGGGGGGGGTGTCTTCGTCTTCTCTTTATACAGTATCCTTGAAGTGGTGTCATGGAAACTGGAGTGCCTAACTGAGCAGCATCAAGTGCATTTATAGGACTTTCTTGTAGACCCAAATGTCTTTTCCAGTTTGAAGCAAGACATTTTTGCTAGCTCTCAAGAAGGCTTTCGTAGGGTTTTGTTTGTCAATGAAGACATTTTGCAGAAATTATTTGTCTTGCCTTAACTCGTCATCTTTAAAAGGTGTGCAATCCTCGTGTCAAATTCGGTTTCACAAGTAACATATGTTAGTGCAACGCAGAAGATTTGTGCACCTGTTATTAAGACCCGTACAAAAGTAACATTGGGAATAATGATTTCAGGATTCATAGAAAGAGCTGCTTTACAAGGTGAGTCAAGATATAAAAAAGACCAAGAAGATAAAATGGACCATTGGGGTCAGAAGATCTCATAGATAAACTTTGGAATATAATGGAAGGATGAAAACTGACTTTAGTCCCTTTCAAATGATGGTTGACATTTACCTCCCAATACTCATTTCACCTAGATATCCCAGTTATAGCACGAATTGTAATTGTTGATAGATCGCAGAGATTGGTCAGAAACGGAAACGTTGCAATAGTACCGCAAAGTGTTGCAGAGACTTCAAGTCTTTCACCAGTAAGCTTTCAACAAAACAGCTCGACCAACACTGAAAGACTTTATAACTCCAATGAAACGTCCATCAGTTCCACCAACAACAGACGTAGCCCAACGGATGCCTGAGGAAGAAGAGACACTAGAAGTCTTTCAAGCACCGTCCACAGCCACAATCCTTAGTAACATTTTAGATTCCATTTTGACCACTTTCCCAACACCTCAATGATAAGAACTAAAAGCTTTGGTGAAAAAGGTCATGTCCACTCCTCCTTCGACAGAAGTGAAAAGGAAAGAGGAAAACCGGAAGCGAAAAAGGAAAGCAAGACAAAAGACATGTTTACTGCACCACCACCACTCTCGATTTATACTTCCCTGGCAAGCCGGACGCGTAAAGCCGTTTCCAATTTACCACCTCACTGCAGCCAGAGTAGCATCATTGAAAAGCGAGTAACTTATTGAAGAGAGAAAGTCCTGATGGAGAATTTGTTAGCCAGCATTTACTACGATCGAGCCCATCGCGGGGGATACAGAGGAGTTCGGAAATTGTATCGTACTGCCAAAAACCACACTCAAAAAGTGTATGTTTACCTAACGTGCAACTGTTGTTACTAGAGCAAGCCACGTACACCTTATACAAATCCATTGGACGAAACTTTTCAAGATGTCGCACACGAATGGAGGGCATCGATCATTACTCGCAAGCCAATTTTGTCGCTGTTTCTCATTTTGCCACCAACAATCGTGGCTACAAATATTATATATATATATATATATATATATATATATATATATATATATATATATATATATATATATATATATATATATAATCTACGTATTTTACGATTTCAACTGATTCGTGTCTTCGACTTCCAAACCGAGCCCTGAGTAAGTTCGAGCTTTAAAACTGGTGTTCAAAGAAAGCGGCCGTCACCCTCTTAGAAGGCAAACCGACAAAGTCACGGAATATCTGAACCAAAAGTCACTCATTTCTTCCCCACCGAGAAACACGAAATCAAAGCCAGCATCATGGAACGTGTTCGCAAGAACGCATTTGGAAAGATGTTATGCATCCACACATTCTTGAGTGCAGCGACGTTTTCCCTCACCTGGTCAAAGAGTACAATTAATCATACAATCGGAGCATCCGAATCGGATGTTCCCCGGAATAAGTGACTCCCGACCCCCAAGTGACCGTCTTTGAGCGCCTGTTTGGTATGTCCCCTACTACTGTTGTCCACAAGAAAGGTGTAATGTTGATGATGGCAGATTGACAAAGGTCACGTACCCAACTTTACACAGAATTGTTTCATGTCACTGGACGAGTGCATCGCCGTCATCCTGGGGTCTATAAATTGGAAGGTATGAACGGAGAAGCTTTAAAAGGAACGTTTTAATTGCTCGTGCTACAACGCGTGACCAAACAAGAAGACGACGTATACGACATCAAAACATTCTCGAGCTAAGACACCGTAAAACAGAAAAACGACATGTCAAAGAAATCAAATTACGTTTTAGACGATATCCTCCCAGGTTTGATTCTTGGACCGATGCTTCGCAAGTCATCGACTATAAAAAGAAGTAACCATAATGCCCTTTAACATAGATCAACAACAATGGTGACCACTCCTTCTCCGAGGTTTTCTCTGCAAAATCTACAAAAGCAACACTTGTGGGTGTGGTCTGGAGAACGTGTCCCTAAAGCGCACATTATTTTGCTAAATCTTTGTGGTGCATTTTGTCGTCGGTACTACCGTCGCCAATTTGAGTTTGCATCAAGGAGACAAACAATTGTGGACAATTTTACTAAGAGGTTGCATCGATTACCTTCTACCAAATCGTTCCATGAAATACTCTAACGGTAACAACGGAAGTCTGGCGGCCAACGTGAGTCATCATTTTAACAGCGACCACCAAAATCACAATAACCCACTTTTGGACACTATACTTACCTCGAGTGAGCCCTTGGACAGCAGAACCCTGGAATTATAAATAACCAATTTTACTTAACTTTACGCGGTAACAGTTCCATGGATGTGTATCCCATTTCATGACTCACAAGCAACTTATATTTGAAATAGTACCCCAAGTCACCAAGATTAATCATGTAATCTTCATAAGAAAGAAGTCTCGCTTTTTATAAATTCAGTGGTCCACAGGCAGTATGTCTAAAACCTAGTTCAAATAGACTAAAACCTAATGATTCTTCAACCAATTCCATAACAGCAAATAAACACGTTCATCCAAATCTTTTCCAGTATCAAAGCAATACGACCGAATCATATGCTTTAAGTTACAAATTTCTCATAAACCCTTTTAGACTTCCAGTGCGATAAGCATGATTAAGTCTTTATATATTTTCACGACCAAAACAAACAACGTTAGAATATTCACCTGCTATTATGTTAGTAGGTATAGATAGCGTGTCTATTTGTCAATAAACATTATCCAACCTTGACTTTCTTGTTTGGCTGATAGTATTTGCGTGCGTTTGTGTGTATATTGTATGTTAGCATTCTTACCCTTTTAGTTTGATAGTTGATGTGGGTTTCTAATCATTGCATACGATGTGGTCGTAAAAAGCTAGAGAATAGTGTATCAAAATTTGGGTGTTGCTAGTAATGAAAAAGCATGTTTTGAGTAGTATATAAAAAGTGGTGCGTTGGACACTATACAAATTGCCGGTACTGGATAGTAAACAAATAATGTAAAAGTGTGTGCTGGATAGTACTGAAAATTTCGAGTGTTTGTCAGTATCTAAAAGTTATAGCATAGGCTTTCATGTAGGTACTTATGAACTTTTCAACGTGGAAATTGCATAATATGGTCACCAAGTAAAAGGTACAATTCCATACCTACCGGAAATGGTTCTTACATTTCTAAATATATGGATATTTTGTAACGGATTTCTCGTACTTTTACGCATGGATTTTCAACATGGAAACAACATATAATGCTTTCCAACTTAATATAGCATTTTCGTAAGTATCCACGTGTTAAACCAATAGTCATTTTAATCAAAAGTATTTCCTGGGTGTATCTATACGTTTATCAACATTAAAAAATCCCTAAGTTAATATTACATTTTCATTAATAGCGCATAGTGGCTCCCACATGTTAAACCTATAAACATTTCTATACAGAACTTCTGTAAGTGCCCATACCAGTACCACAGCGTAATGTTAATTCTCAAACGCACTCCAATCAGATGTTACTAGTGCGACACTGTTGAACTATATTACTAAAGTGGTAGGGAACTTTCTATTTATAGCTAGCATGTGTCGTTGTAAGGATCCTCATTGTATATATGGTTAGCATGTGTCGTTGTAAGCATCATTATGGTATGTGTAGGAAGCATGTGTCGTTGTAAGGATCCTCATTGTATATATAGTTAGCATGTGTCGTTGTAAAGATCCTCATGGTATCTATAGCTAGCATGTGTCGTTGTAAGGATCCTCATTGTATATATAGTTAGGATGTGTCGTAAGAATCCTTATCGTAATAGTACATATATAGCTAATATAAAATCAATCCTTATTTTTTTAAAGACATTATAATTGTAGTTGCATTAAAACTAGACTGTACATTGTCATCCCTTTCTCAAATATTTATTTTTCGAGAAATCTTGCAATCAGTTTTATTTGACCGTAGTACAGTCAGATTGACGTCAATATCTATACAACAATCCTCTCTCCTGCAGATTAAAATCTGAAGTTGTATATAATTACTTCTTAAAATGGAAATAGGTTCATATCTTTCCTAATAAAATTTGCATTTTAACTTAATTCACTCCTGATTTAAGCATTTTCATGGCTTGTATATGCATCATTTGACATTACTATCTCATATACTGATCATGTTTGGCAACTTTTATAGATTTCACATTAATATATAATTTTCTACTCACGTTTTTTATATATGAAAGTGCGAATTCACACACACACACACACACACACACACACACACACACATATATATATATATATATATATATATATATATATATATATATATATATATATATATATATATATATATATATATAGTGGGGGGAGGCTTTTTAACGTAGCTTTAATAATGTTTCAGTCATATCGCTACGATGTCTGCAGTGTGGCATTTTCTAGTGATGTCTAGCACCGGGGCATCATGCCACAGACATGTAGCATGATGTCACAGTCACATTATCCTGACACCAGGCCGACCAGTCCTAACACTAACCTCTTAATGCTGAGCGCCAAGCGATGTAGCTGTTAGTACCGTTTTTGTAAGTCTTTGGTATGACTCGGCCGGGACTCGAGCCCACGACATCCCGCTTTTAAGACGGACGCTTTACCCACTAGGCAACCGGATTGGTTCAAACACATTAATAAATCGTATTCTAATCAGGTTTGTTAAATCTGAAAGTGCGAATACACATTAATTATAATATTCTAATCACGTTTGTTAAATCTGAAAGTGCGAATACACATTTATTATCATATTGTAATCACGTTTGTCAGATCTCAGGAGTTCGAATTCACTTTAATATCCCATATTTACTCACGTATTTATGAGCTCGCCATTATGACGTCGTAGAAGGGTATATTCTAGTCTACAAAACTGATTAAAATAATATTTGCTACTAAAAATGATCAGGGTAAGAAGTAAAGTTTTCTATTCATCACTCCTTTTCCCAGATAAGCTTAATTAAAGAGCGACAGAGAGAATACTTGTGCATACATTTGTTTGTGTATGAAGAGATATAATTGGGGTTATGTTAAAAGTTATTTACATTCATTTGTTGGGTTTTGGAGTGCAACAGGAACCTTTTCTGACAGCATTTCGTTCTCATGGAAGACCAAAATTGTAAGTGGAGTACCCAAGTTCAGATTAATGTTATTAGGCCAGTTCAAAATATGACCAAAAAGATACCATGTCATAGTACTGTAGATCCCTTCATCAAGTTGTAATAATCCTGTCTTAACAACGCTTTTAATCTGGCCTTGGGAGCACTGACGAAAGCCGATATACTGAAGTTAAGTACTTAAATGGCAGATTATCGTTCGAGTCGTGTGACTGTCATGTGGGAGGGAATTCAGGACAGCTTGTATATAACAAGCCATACTCTGATATTGAAGTCCAGATTCTATATTTGTGTCGAACATGAAGAATCCGATGCAGACAGGTTGGGCATTACTGGTGTCCTATTTGCTTATTCACGGATTCACGGCGGAGAAAGCTAATTATAATAGGTTCGTACTATGTTTACATATGATCTATCACTGGCACTATATATGTATTACCACGAATTAATCTTCCTTTATTTCTACACCAGATTTGTAACTGCTCATCGTAGACCGGTAGTCTAGTTGTTAGAGCGTCCGGTTCAATCCCGACTGAGTCATATCAAAGACTTATAGAAATGGTACTAACAGCTGCCTCGCTTGGCGCTCAGCATTAAGAGGTTAGTGTTAGGACTGGTCGGCCTGGTGTCATGATAATGTGACTGGTTGGGACATCATGTTATATGTCTGCGGCATGATGCCCCAGTACTAGACATCACTATCAACTGCCACACTGCAGACATCTTAGCGATTTGACTGAAAAATTGTTAAAGCTACCTTAACACTGCAAATTACATCACACTTCCACTGGCATCACCTTTACGAAACAATTTACCTTCATTCCTACACCAATTCTGCATTTCTGTGCATCGAACACTGACGTTATATACAGAAAACCATCATTCCTACTTCTGTTCATTGCACAATGCATGACGGGTATACGTCGTGCGATTTGAGAGACAATAGCTTGACTTGTAGCCATTAATCCAGTTCTCATATCGGAGGAGGTCCATGAGAATCATATCACCGATAAATATCACTGACGGTTAGATTTTCCTACCTTTCATATTCAAATAACAATTCAGTATGACGAAATAACATTTAAGCAAAGCATATAGGTCAGCAATTTCAGTAAGTAGCCCGTGTAATCTCTATCTTATTTTGTGCAACCATTCTTCCCGAAATTTTAAACTCGGTGAGCACAACAACTTCACGCCCTATTACACGTTTGAAGTAATTCGATTGCATGTTTCCATTCTAGAACGATTAAGAAAAAGTAATATTATAGATACCTTTCTCTATCAAAAAGGTCATATCCCTGAAAGAGTGACAGACCCCATAATTCATCTTCGAGAAGCGACATAATATAAACAATGTTTAAACTGAAGTAGCTTGTTAGAATGCAGCAGCACAACTAGGGACGGTGTCACCCAGTGCGGTAACTCACATAGTTACTCATAGACCACTTTCCTGCACAAATAATCAAAACCATTCCTTGAGTCAATTACGGTAACTCATGATGTCACTCCCATGGACCCCCTTTCTGAACCAAAATTCAATTATTTATTGACAGTCATGTACGGTAACTGATGGTGTCACCACCAGTGACCCCTTTCCTGTACGAAAATTCAAAACATGTTTAGACAGGCATGTGCGGTAACTCACGATGTCACCCCCATGTAACCCCTTCCTGCACAAAAGTTCAAATAGTGTATAGACAGTCATTTTGGTGTAACCCCCTTTTATAGTGTCACCGGGTGGGGTGCGCATCCCCGATACAGTGACGCCACTGTTTGAATAATATAACACGTAATCTACCTTTGTATCTAACTGACTACATGAGTATGTTCCGCTTAGTAGACCATATAAATACTTCGATTTCTTATGTCTATTTGTAGATTACATAAATAGTGTAGCCTTCACCTGTCGATAAGAGCGTGTTCATCATAATAGTCCAATAAACTATATACCACGTTTTCCTTTGTAATAATTCTGTAATCTTTATATGGTTATGATTCTGTATAGTTTTAGACAACAAGACATACTTATGCATCCCTATTTCTGACCATAAAATGCTTTTTGTTTCTCTGTTTTTTCATCGAACGATTAATAATACTGCATATTAATTCAACGAAAGGTTCTTCGCCTTCTGATGATCGAATTGTATCATTTTCATCCTGTAACAGAATTGATCACCTGATCTCTCATTAAAATACAGGAAGAAAGAAACCAAAATAAGAATGAAGTCATTTGCCCACTTATCTCCCTATTTACATATGTACGACGCTAAAACCTATTTTTCTACGTGACAGTTTGCAAATACCTCACCCACATTTTACACAACCTATACGATGGGGGAAAACCTGAATTAATTTAAGAACCCACATGATGATCGACCTATGCAATAGGTAAAGACTCCAAACTAATAAGGAGGTTTATTAATAATATTATTATTAAGGATCATAAACACTTCCTTAAAGATCTATGCAGAGATCATCTGCACCCTACAGGCGTTATTTATATCTTAAAATAAAATTTATATCTATGTAAACAAAATAGCTATATATTATCTTCCTTACATATAATGATTACAATTTACAGTCATTATTAAAGATTTAAAAAAATAATACATAACACACACTAAAAAACACACGAGCATTCAGACACATTTAAACAATTACATCATATCATCTAGCTTTAAAGACTCACCAAAAGATTTCGTTTGACTCTTAGGATTCACCAGTAGATATAGCCTGACTCTAATTAGTCACCTTATGATATAACCTGATTCTAAGTATTTACCAAAATAAGTAGCCTTACTCTAAGGAGTCACCTAAAGATGTAACCTGATTCTAAATATTCACCAATAGATATAGCCTGACTCTAATTTGTCACCTAAAGTTGTGACCTGATTATAAGTATTTACCAAAAGAAGTATCCTTGCTCTAAGGAGCCACTTAAAGGTGTAACCTGATTTTAAGTATTCACCTATATAGCCTACCTTTAATTAGTCACCTAGAGATGTAACCTGATTCTAAGTATTCACCCAAAAAATGTAGCCTGACTCTAAAGAGTCATTTAAAGGTGTATCCTGATTCTAAGTATTCACCAAAAGAAGTAACTTTACTCTAAGCAGTCACTTAAAGGTGTAACCTGATATAAGTATTCGCCAAAAGAAGTAGCCTTACTCTAAAGAGTCACTGAAAGGTGCAACCTGATTCTATGTATTCACCACAAAATGTAGCCTGACTATAATGAGTCAATTAAAGGTGTAACCTTATTCTAAGTATTCACTAAAAGAAGTAGCCGCACTATAACGAGTCACTTAAAGGTGCAACCTGATTCTAAGTATTCACCAAAAAAGGTAGCCGAACTCTAAGAAGTCGCCTAAAGCTCTAGCTGGACTTTAAGGATTCACCTAAATATGTAGTATGACTAAAGATTCACCAAACGATGTAACCCGATTCTAAGGATTCGCCTAATTATGCTGCTCGACTCTAACGATTTACCAAAAGATGTTGTCTAACTCTAACGATTCACCAAAAGATGTAGTCGGACTCTAAGGAGTCACTAAAAGATGTAGCCTGACTTTAACAATTTACCTAAATATGTAGCTTGACTCTAAGGCTTCACCAAAAGATGTAGTCTGTTTCTAAGGATTCACCAAAAGATGTAGACTGGCTCTAAGGAGTCGCTAAAAGATATAACTTTACTGTAGCTTGACTCTAAGGATTCACCTAAAGGTGTAGTCTGACTAAGAATTCACCAATAGATGTAGCCATTGCCGGATTAAATCCTGTGGAGCCTTTAGGCAGTCGAAATATTACAAACACACCCCTCTTGCAAATCATCTATCAATATTATTTTGATCCGTTGTCGCATGGCCCTTAAAATGTGTGGGACCAATAGGCCGGTGCCTCTTCTGCTTATTTGGCAATATGGTACTGGATATAGCCTGACTCTAAAGATTCACTAACAGATGTAGCCTAGTTTGGCTCAAACAGATGTACCTACAAAGATACAGCTCGATTCTAAAGATTCACAAATGGATATATGTAACCAAAAAATATAGTTTGACTAAGGATTCACCAAAAGATGTGTCTGGATTCTAAGGGTTCACCAAAAGATGTGTCTGGATTCTAAGGGTTCACCAAAAGATGTGTCTGGATTCTAAGGGTTCACCAAAAGATGTGTCTGGATTCTAAGGGTTCACCAAAAGATGTGTCTGGATTCTAAGGGTTCACCAAAAGATGTGTCTGGATTCTAAGGATTCACCAAAAGATGTGTCTGGATTCTAAGGGTTCACCAAAAGATGTAGCTTGACTTTACTAATTTACCAAAAGGTGTAGATTGACTCAAATCATTCACTAAAAGATGCAGATTGACTCAAAAGATTTACCACCATAATAAACGTTGCTTAACTCAAGAGATCAATCAGACACATTATGAGTTTAGTTTAAAATTGCTGCCTTTAAAAAAAATTGATTGCTTATCCGATATGAAAATAAAGTCAATAAAAAGCAAATCTTTTCCACCGTAAATATTCATGATTTATTTTCTTATTACTTTCTCAACCTCTCTTCCCCCACCTCCACGACCCGCCGTACACAAACACTTACATATACGCATATATTGTTATCATAAAACATCATGTTGCTTATGGTTCAAGCATAAAGACGTATCCTACCAAATGATTTAACATACATCAACCCAGTGGTCAAGAAGTCAGGATAACGGACAGGCAGACTGCCATCTTACCAAATTTAGTATTTCTATACCCAGTTGCCATAAAGTCAGAATAACGGATTTGCAGACTGCCGTCTTAAAAAAAAATATTATGTCTCAAATCAGTGGCCAGGGAATCAGGATAACGGACAGGCAGACTGCCATCCTACTAAAATTCAATATATCTCAACCCAGTGACTAAGAAGTCAGAATAGCGGACAGGCAGACTGACATCTTACCAAATTTAGTATATCTCAACCCATTGGCTAGGGAATCAGGATAACAGACTGACAAACTGCCATCCTACCAAATTTAGCATGGCTCAACCCATTGGCTAGGGAATCAGGATAACGGACAGGCAGACTGCCATCTTACCAAATTTAGTATATCTCTACCTACTGACCAAGAAGTCAAGATAACGAACTGACAGACTGCCATCTTAAACAAATTAGTATATCTCTAACCAGTGGCCAAAAAGTCAGAATAACGGACTAACAGACTGCCATCTTAAAAAATTTAGTATAACTCAGTGGCTTGGAAGGGGTCAGGATAACAGATATGCAGACTGGCATCTAACCATGGTGTTTAAATCTCAACCCAGTGTCTAAGAAGGAGTGATGAAAAGGGACAGGCAGACTGATATCACATTATCACTCTCGAAAATACAGGAATAATATCTACAGAAACAAAAGCAAAGACAAAAATGACTAACGCCCTCGAAATAAAAGCTATTGTAGGATATATCTCAGCTGATTGCAAAAGAATTAGAGATCTGCCAAATATCTTGAACCAATAATAAAACAAAACTGTTTGCTATTTTATGGTATATTACATGTTCCTTACATTCCAATTCTAGTATCTTTCTTTGCTTTATACAGGTACAAGGTTCTCCGCGTGTTACCTCAAAACGAAGAACAGCTGCTTTTGCTTCAAGACATTATTCTCAAAGGACAGGTAATGTATATCTACATTTATAAGCGGCATTCTCAAAAGATAAAGATTTAAGTACATAACGTATCTCATCATCTTGGAATAAATTGAAGTGTATTTTTTACTTTATTTTATTTACTTGCACAGTTTTCTAAAACATGTAAATGTCAATCACATTTCAGTTTGATAAAATTTTAAAATTATGAAAAGAGATGATGCAACGATATTGTATATTGGAATAAATTGGTCAGTGTTTTAATACAAAATATTTATGAATAAAATATGTTAATTACATTATTTGCATTTGAAATATATATTTTCAGTCTGTTAATACTGCCAATATTGTTGCACTGAACTATGTTTAGTATATAGACGTATAGTGTGTGTGTGTGTGTGTGTGTGTGTGTGTGTGTGTGTGTGTGTGTGTTGAATTATGCAAAAGTGTTTTAAAGTCAGAAACATTCGTTTTTCAGAAAATAGACGTGTGGCGGGCACCCTCTGCTGTGAATTCCACGGTAGACCTGAATCTGTCGCCAAATTCGTTTGAAAATATCATAACTGAGCTCAAAGCCATTGGTATTTACAGTGAAGTCCTAATCGAGGATGTACAGCAAGCAATCTATAACCAACAGAAGATTGTAAGCAGACAAATGTCTGTAAAGAAGGGCGCTGACTTCGATTACGGAAAATATCACACACTTAAAGAGGTATTATTATTATTATTATTATTATTATTATTATTATTATTATTAGTGTATCACTTTTCTTGAGAAAATTGCAAAACATATTGAGCATGTTGTTAGCCATCGGCAGTAGCGTCAATATAATGTAAACTTTGCATTCAAATAACTCAGAAAAAAGCGAGACATAATGTGTATACACACAGAGATGAAAAAAAAGATAAGTGCTTCTCTTTACAAATCTTCGAATACACGACTCAAAAATCTTGCAAGGCAGATTATATACTTATTCGTGTGTACTTTGAATTCACAATATTTTTCGGCATTCGTGGGTGCTACAAATTACAAAGTTAAAAGATACAATACACAAGAGTCCATGTTAAAGAAAGAATAAATCCTTCCTCATCAGATTTCTATCAAGGAATTTAAAACCGATAAAATGCCCTTTCCTGTTGCCAAATCCGAACAGTGTATATCTGCAAGAATGAATGAAATCAAGGTATCTGAATACATATCTAAACTTTAGGCAATGAGTTGAAATCTAATCTTTGGAAATTAATTAAATTTTATATACTCTGATTGAATATATTACCTGTCCCTTTTCCTTGTAAACTATTTGGATGCATCTTGATTTGGCTTCGGTTTGGCCGTACTTTAATCTATTTTATGACGTATGATGTTGTATATAATTATTTTTTTTAATTTCTCAGATAAACGACTGGGTTCAATCTATGGCCAAGAAGTACAAATCCATCACAACCATATTCAGCATTGCCAAGTCCTACGAAGGTCGGCCTTTGTTAGGGCTGAAGGTAAATTAATAAATCCATACTACATAGCTTTAGTAGTTCATAAGTGACGTCAGCCGTTGAATCAACCAATCAGAGTGGATTGAATTTGCTGAAGGTTGTGCGGTGGGGTGGGGTGGGGAGTTGTAATCTCAAATTGAACTCCTACCGCACATGGGTTGTATTTGTAATTTCGCAGATATTTGTTAATGCAACCAAATCAAAATGATTGAAACATGTATTGTGTCCGGTGGATTGCCTGACAGCGCGTGTGTCTGTCTGTCTATCTGTCTGTTTCTGTGGATGTCATGTTTTCTTAATTCCAAATTAATTTGAATTCAAGGTAATATCTCACTAATATATAAGACAATCGATGTTTTGTTAAATTTCCAGTAGAATTTGTGTACTAATGCATATTGTATTTCATTATAAAATCATGTGTTTTTCATGTTTGTATCACTTTGAAATGTATGGCCCATGCTATGTGCTTTTTTATAACCCTTTTTTATATAAAAAAAAACGGATATATTAGTTTATCTCCGTGTTTGACTTTACTTAGTGTATATCTACGTAAGTAAGTGATGAACTAGGACGAACCTTGTTGAATTGATCAAACGAATACACTTACCAAAAGCACGTGAATGCGATTTTCATTTATAATGCAGATTAAGAAAAATCGAATCTCTTGATTTGCTAGAAAACACCCTTACTTCCATCTCTAAGAAATGAAACGAAAATAATTGAAAACGCTACCATTTAGATGCACACAGAGTTAATTAACAGATATAAAAAATATGGCATAATTTGTCAGTGAATATGACTGACCGCTCCGGTTGCCTAAGTGGTTATTGCGTCCGTTTCGAATGCAGGAGGTCGCGGATTCGATCCCTTGTAAAGTCATTCGAAACACTTACAAAAATGATACTAGCAGTTGCCTTGCTTGCATTAAGAGGTTAGTGTTAGGACTGGTCAGCCTGGTGTCTGGAAGAAACCACTGGGTGGGACATGACGCTACATGTCTGTGGCATTATGTCCCAGTGGTTGACATCACTATAAACTGACACAATACAGATTTCGTAGCTGAAACATTGTTACAGCTATGTTACAAATCCAATTCACACACACACACACGCACACACACACACACACACACACACACACACACACACTGAATATGATCAGTATACAACATATATGATTGATGTACAGGTTCAACAAATGATATGCTAAATACAAGCATTTATCTCTAAATATTATCTAAACATTGATTTATCAAAAGATTTGATCAATGTATGGATTTATAAACAAATATGATCATAACATTCATCAATAAATATAATGCTACATTACTGCATCCTAACCACAATGATGACCATGCCGACCATCCTATTCGCCGCTCCCGATATTTGGTTGAGGATTGATCGTGTACAGTCCACTCATCCAGTCCTGCTGAAAGATCCATCGTGACCTCTCTTCCCATAGACCCGCTGGTGCAAACTCTCTTGCACTATTCAGACCGAGGTATTTGAATGAGCGAACCTTTCCCATTGAAACATAATGGGTATACAACTCTTATGACTGTGCAACTATGTCGGTTATTTGTGATCTCTGCTCGTTATCCCCAGTTATTACTCTTGAGCCGGGTTTTATTACATACGACAAAGTCATTTAGATGTATTGTACCAGTCTTTTTTATATTTGGCCGGTAGCAGTAGCTGTTTTCGCGATTTTAATCCGAGTATATTTTCCGTTGTCAATCAATGCTGAAATATTCTTGCACAAAACTTTCTTATCTTCTAGCGACTCTTCAACAAGTTAAAACAGCTAACGATTGCCCATTTCTTGACCCAATTGAC
Source organism: Unio delphinus (assembly GCA_029339505.1). Taxonomy (NCBI): domain Eukaryota; kingdom Metazoa; phylum Mollusca; class Bivalvia; order Unionida; family Unionidae; genus Unio; species Unio delphinus. The sequence goes on along the minus strand of JAQISU010000057.1, from coordinate 5,168,425 downwards.
CGCTTTGAACCCTTGTGATAATAGAAATATCATCCACTGTGTATTGAGTATGGTCGTCAATTGCACAGCAGCCACTTTTCACTCACTAATCGCAGACCAAAGTCTTCCAGAACGAGAGTCATCGTCAATGGATTCGCGAAAATCCGTAAAACGATGAAACGTCTTAGGACTAAGATAGAGATTGTTTCAAGTCGGCCTTGACGTCAGTTAGAACGTATCCAAAGAACACCCGAATTTTATATGATGCTAATTTTCCCTGTATCATGATTGCTTCTCTTTCTTCTAAGTTTTTTACGCCACCATCATTTACCTTATTTGCGTCACTCACATATCTGCAAGTGTCCGAAAATATTCGAACTTTCAAAATACCCGTCGTATGAATGATATGAAGAAATTTCATCGCGAACCTCTACAAGTGTAAATTGTTTCCATAACGCAGGCAGCTTCTAAATGCAGAAATATTTCGCCATTCATGAACAGTTTGTCAGACGTGGCAGGTGACATCCCTAAGGAGTTGTGATATCCATAAGGTTTCCGAATTTCTCTGCAATCCAAAGAACCCCAGAAGCAGTTCCAAAGGTCAGAATTACATAGAACGAGTTGTATTATGTGAATTATCCCTTACATTTTAATTTGTATAAGGTCTTAATTTAATCAAATTATATTGTATGTGTGATTTTCATAATCCTATGTAGACCGCACCGGTGGCCTAGTGGTTATAGGGTCAGCCGTGGAAGCGAAAGGCCGTGGGTTGGATTCCGGCCGAATCATGCCAATGACTTACAAAAATGGTACTAATAACTTCCTCACTTGGCGCTCAGCATTATGAGGTTAGTGTTACGACTGGTCGGCCTGGAGTCAGGATAGTTTGACTAGGTGGGACATCATGCTACAGTCTGCGGCATGATGCTTCAGTGCTAGACATCACTATAAACTACCTCACTGCGGACATCGTAGCGAGATGATTAAAAAAGTGTTAAAGCTACGTTAAAAATCCTAATCACACACACACACACACACACACACACACACACACACACACACACACACACACACACAATCCTAAGTAGACCAACACGTAGGTCTTTCCTTTTTTCTGACAGAGGAAGGTGTCAATGGGGTGAAAAAGTTGTATATCACCAAGTCATGCCATTATAGGTGTCAAATTACATTTTTTAAATAAAACTTTAGCTTCAGGAGCGAAATCTAAAGAAAAAAATTAAGGGAAAAGTTCACAATTCTCATGTATTGTATATATTTTTAAACTTATTACTATTATTATTATTATTATTATTATTATTATTATTGGCCTGCCTGATCCAGCAGATTTACACAAAATACACAGATTTAGTCCTTTTAAATTGATTTTATCCGATTACTGTATGTATTAATGTTACACATTAAACTACTACAATATGAAGACTCTTACAACAGTTTGAACCAGTCAGCATAGCTTTTCAATGGAAAAAGTACGGTGAGACAGAATGCTAACAACTGGCAGAAAGATTTATTTCTTGTACAGGTGAAACACTGAAAATGAGTTCCTTTTTTGTTGTTACCTATTATGCTGAATGAAAATCTAATTTGAGAAAATAAATAGTTTTGTATTGGACATAATACCTGAACATTTTGATAACTCATAAATTTAAAGAATGCTATGCAGTTGCAACAATAATGTAGATGTATCACTATTCACTGTTATGTAGATGTATCACTATTCACTGTTATGTAGATGTATCACTATTCACTGTTATGTAGATGTATCACTATTCACTGTTATGTAGATGTATCACTAATCACTGTTATGTAGATGTATCACTATTCACTGTTATGTAGATATGTAGATGTATCACTAATCACTGTTATGTAGATGTATCACGAATCACTATTATTCACTGTTGTGTAAATTTATTACTATTTACAATTATCTAGATTTATCATTATTTTACAATTATGTGGATTAATAAATATTTTAGAATTATATAAATTTATTGATACTTTACAATTATTTAGATAAATCAATAATTTATGACTGTTTTTTGTTTACAATTACGTGAATTTATTAATATTTTATAATTATGTAGATTTATAACTATTTCACAATAGCGTAGATTTATCACTGTTTCAGAATAATGTAGATTTATCATTATTTACATATATGAGATGTATTACTTTTTCACAATTATGCATATTTTTCAATATTTCACAATTATGTAGATTTATTAGTAATTAAAAAAATTAGTCTTGATCACTATCCACTTCATCATATTTACTATATGTCTAGTACCATGTTTTATGTATGCATGTATCATGTATTCTTTATGCATGTTCCATGTATTCTTTATGCATGTTCCATGTAATATGTATGCATATTAGTTTTCGTTCATGTGTCGTAGAGCGACTTGATCGTAAATAAATTATGTTGTTTAACAGAGAATGGATTTGTATAATCTCTCTGACCCCTGGAAATTACTTTCTGTATTTTATTTATTTATTTTTGTGTTTTCTATTTTACGTTCTCATTTTACCAATTTTTTTTTATCTGTCAGATTTTAAAATGTTCTTCAGTAGCCTTTTGCCGGCGTCGAATGGTCTTTTCGGAGAAAGAAGCTAAAAATTTGGAAGAAAGAGCGATAATCGCTTGGCAATAGAACTTTAAGTATTACTTAGCCTTTTTTATAGCTACTTTTCTAAGATAAAATATGGCATATAGTGGATTGTATTATGTATGGCTTATCTTTGCACGTCTGTCTTTTTCGCTCTGACTGGTTATTTGTGATATTTGCTCATAATTTGACTAACATATTTTACAGATAAGTTCAAAATCAGAGATTGAAAGAAAGGGCTTTTGGTTAGAAGGAGGGATTCACGCTAGAGAATGGATTGCTCCTGCCACTCTCATCTACATGGCTGGATATGTAAGAATAACTTTATATAATGACATGGTACCGTTTTGTTGCCAAAAGACTCCAGTTGGGACTCGCCCAGACAGTATTCCTCCATACAGATGGCGCGTACATACATAAACGTTTTGGTTCCATGTTTCAGAAAGTTTGGTCAGGAACAAAGTCTTCTGACAGAGATAACCTGTCTTGAAATTTCATTTCTGTGACAAACAATAGTCATTGATAATACACAATATGTGTGACAGTGATCACAGTGTGTGTCAGTTAGTTCAGAGTCAACCTTTGTCGAAAGTTTCATTCATCAAATGACCCTAGTTTTGTATTACTAAGATCACAGTATCTTGTCGCTTGCTAGTCTATAACTTTATTGGTTCTTTTGCTTAGGACGGAGAATGGGAGTTATGTGGTGTAGTAGATAAAACAATTACGTCTTATTACTTACTTTTTTGCTGATTATGAAATGTTTTGTATCTTATCTTTCATGAATATTTATATTGACCTTTCTATCTGAAAGTCAAGACTCTTTTTACCGTTGGGCTACATAATATGGATGTACAGAGAATACATTTCAGCATAGCGTTATATTCCTGAATTAATCCGCATTATTCGCGAAAGAAAATGAGGCAAAGCATTGTAGTTGGATACTCCTATAATAAACTTAATGACTGACTAACTTAGCGTCTTTATTTTTCGTCTTCTTCAAGATACTGGATCATTCTGAGAGTGACCCCGAAATGAAATCATTGCTCAACATGTTTGACTGGTATATTGTGCCTGTGGTTAACCCTGACGGCTACAAATACACATGGTCAAAGGTAAGATAGCAACTATTCTTCTGTCTACTTCTCCTTAATTTGAACGATGGCATTCAAAATAGATATCATATAATTTTATTTGGATACATGCTCTCTCTCTCTCTCTCTCTCTCTCTCTCTCTCTCTCTCTCTCTCTCTCTCTCTCACACACACACACACACACACACACACACACACATATATATATATATATATATATATATATATATATATATATATATATATATATATGTGTGTGTGTGTGTGTGTGTGTGTGTGTGTGTGTGTGTGTGCACATAGTCGTGCAAATTTTAGGGAGTAGTAAATATTTCATGTCTCAGTACAAACAGTACCGTTTATTGTACGTTGATGTTGGCAAAAGACAAGATATCTCTGTAAGAACTTTAATGTTCGTTGTTTGTTGGACTTCGTGAGGACATCGATATCTCTGAAATATCGAACGTTATTTTTCTTTGTATATTGTACTTGGTAATGGACATTATTGTCTCTGTAAGAATTTTTCCGTTCGTCGTACGTTGTGCTTAGTGACAGACGTGTGTCTGTGTAAAACCTTAACCATACTTTGTACGTTATACTTGGTAAAAGACACGTATATCTCTGTAAGAACTTTACCGTTGTTTGTATGTTGTACTTGGTGAAAGACATGTTTATATCGGCAAATAACTTTGCCATTCTTTGTACGTTGTACTTGTTGATAAACATGTATGTATCTGTAAGAACTTTACTGTTCTTGTGAGGTTGAGAAGAGACGTGTATTTATTTTACAATGCAGTTTTCGGAGGCTTGTCACAATTTATCTGCACATGACTGCGGTTTTCCTCACCTTGTCATTGTAATTAAATATATATTAATATATAAATAGAATTTTTTCTGGTCTTTCTAGTCTTGCTTTTTAGTTAGGAGTACGATAAATGTACTTAAGTTGCATAAATGCTTTAGGTAAACTTTTACCGAGTTAGGTGTACGCAGAATAATCAAGGGAAAAAACTCGTATCATTCAATTCATATGATTTGATTTTTCCATCCCCAGATGATGCTCTGTGTTGAAGCCCATGTGTAGGAATGGGGTAACATGTAATGTCCTGTCTTTAATTGCCGCAGTCCAGATATCGCGTTTCGAGTACAAGTGGTAAATTGAGATGGTAACACTTGTTTGATAGTCTTGATCAGTGAATATTCTAGAACTTACCAACAGCGATTGCATACTTAAGTCCCTTTAGTATTCTTGCGTTGATTTGGTTCGTATTTGGTGTTTCAAGGTGCAGCAATACAAGACGGTTATTTAGTATCAAGGAAATGGAAGTGAAGTCCCTTGCCCACAGGAAACACCATGGTAGCTGATCCGGGTTAATCCAGTGGAAGATTCGAACCTGCACCCTTTCGGTAGCGAGTCTGGTAGACTAACCACTTAGTCAATGCGGCTCGCACTTCTATTAGTTACAGTGGCTACTTACGTTTGATCGAACACAAACTGATATTTGTACCATCATAAACCTAACGCTTGGATAGGCTACCATGGTGTATCCTTGGACAAGCCATTTTACTCCTCCACTTGACACAGTACAATATAACCTTAAGAGTGTTACTGCTTTAAAAATTATCACTCACAACCATCAATCATAATCAGATTTCGCAAGTTCCACTACATTTCCGTTTTTCCTTCTAGGATCGAATGTGGAGAAAAACACGGTCTAACCGTGGCGATTGTATAGGCGTGGACCCCAACAGAAATTGGGATATGGCATGGTGTAGTATGTATCTAATATTGTAATAGAATTAGAAAGCAGTTTTCTCTCTGAATGATCAAGGCTGCCATGTGTTTATCTTAACAATATAATACGTTTGTATTGGAACATTGTATAATGTGTGGGATATATTATGTCACTTTGGGAACTTCATCCACAATCTTTTGAAATAGAGAAGCGAGTTATAAGCTATACGCTTGGTTTTAAAATTACACTGATAATGGCAAACATCTCGCGAATCAGAAGCATTATGTATATGCGTGTAGTCATCCTTGCATATTAAAGTCCAGCAGAACTTTGTTTTAATTCAGACATATGCCGTATTATATAGTTTAAGAGTTATACAAAATATAAGTTGACAGTTTCACTAACCATACGTGTACAAATTGTCTGGGAGAAAAACAACCGGTACAGTCCTATTCTATCCATTATGAAGGTTCCAGAACAATATTATAAACGAAATGATGAGCACTTTATATTTCTCTTAACAGTCCAAACAAATGTTTTCTCTCGAATGATATCTAAGTACAATATAAAACACGCCTGTAGACTTATAACATCAATAAAAGAAGTGAGAATGACTTCAAAATCGGAATGACAGTGATTGATTACGACTCTCTTTATATACACCGTCTATTGCGACTGTGTTTTTCAAACGACCCGAAATAACACGTTTCACTACTCATTTTGCGTCAAATGTTTCTATTCATGTGACCTAGCCCAAACCAATGGGAAGTGTGCAGTAATTATTCAAGATGATAAACATTATACAAAGTCATATACCAGGAGATACAATGTCTGTATATATATATATATATATATATATATATATATATATATATATATATATATATATATATATATATATATATATATATATACATACATACATACATACATACATACATACTGGTAAAGTATCGTAATAGGTCCCAAATAATGGTTATTACAAAGAAAAATATCAGAATATGTCCAAAGTAAGGGATATTACACAGAAAAGTATTGGAATAAATCAAAACTAACGGTAATACACAGCAAAATAGTAGAATATGTCTCAAGTAGTGTTAATTGAATAGAAAAGTATCGAATAGTACACTGTCACTAATGACCCATATAATAGTTGAACGAGTATTAAAAAATTTACATTTGTACAAGTTGAAAACTTTCTGAATACAGAAGAACCGCTCCGGTGGCCTAGTGGTTTGAGCGTCCGCCCCGGAAGCGGGAGGTCGTCGGTTCGATCCCCGGCCGAGTCATACCAAAGACTTACAAAAATGGTACTAACAGCTGCCTCGCTTGACGCTCAGCATTAAGAGGTTAGTGTTAGGACTGGTCGGCCTGGTGTCAGGATAATGTGACTGGGTGAGACATCATGCTACATGTCTGCGGCATGATGTCTCAGTGCTAGACATCACTATAAACTGCCTCAATGCAGACATCGTAGCTATATGACTGAAAAATTGTTAAAGCTACGTTAAAAATCCTAATCAAACAAACAAATTCTGAATACAGAAAGACAAGGTTAATTGGTGAGGTAATGCCTTTAGTATATATTACGACTGTTTGGTCTTTTAAAAAAGTAATAGAAAAGAGTGAGAAGCAAGAAGCTTGGTACATTTTAATCAATGACTGAGTTCCCTAGAGTACAAAACGAAAAATATAAAAGGAACGTACGGTATTGTAATTCAATCCCAAATATATCTAAAACTTCTAATACAATTCCTAAAGATCTGAATAAACTTTAGTGCCATTCCAAAACAAACTCAATGCTAGAAGTGCTGATGTGTCTGTGGTGGCCTGTGCTGTAGTGATATGTCAATAGTCTTGTATTCAATTACAGTAATATATTCCTTGGAAATATATCCTTATTTGAATTTATATACGAATCCAGGCCTCTATTTCTTAGATCGTTATTTTTTTTTTGGCAGTTTGTATTACCAGTGAATATTAGCTTCAATTAAATAGTTTGAGTAAATACATTCCACTCCAAATGGAAACCTGGACAGAATAATGATTATGCCTCAGGATTTTATAGCCCGAATGAATTATTTCCAGAAAAGCAAGATTATAATGCCCTCTACTTTATCTCATGTCACAATTAACATTTAATAGAGAAGAGAAAAAAACTAATACTCAGTGGAACCTATTATTTTTGAAGGTTTCAAATGCTCACAATATCCAATCTCGTTTATTATTAGAAGTCTATTACTAAAATTATATTCAAAAAACATGGTAAACACAAAATATTTGACTCTGCCAAAGATTATAATCGTCATAGCTAACCAACACTCATAGAGGAAAGAAATAATTATATATCGATTGTTTACAGAATTTTAAGAAATCAATGTTTCAAATCAGGTAGAAAATAAACTTGATTTTCGACACAGTCAAGTCCAAAATACAATTATTCATAGCATATAATGAAATAAAAAATGTAAAAAGCTATCTAACAATCAAAAGCCAACCTGCCAAACTTTTGGTTGACTTCATTAATTTTTTAACAAATTGTTTATAGAATTTGTAAACTTTCATATGTAATTTCCTTTTGACTTCTTACCAAGAGATCAAAGTTGCAACCACGTCATATTACTACCAGTTCCTCCCAAAGTTCATAACTCGACGATGCACCCATGTCAAACGTGATATTCTTGATGGCTCCGTAAATTAATGATCACGTCATTTCGAGTTACGCAGCATGCAATGCTTCTCTCATTCTACTAGAATGTATTGCTGCCTTAAACCACGTTTGACACCTTAAATCATCGATACCTTAGTCCATCGTTTCCATGCTTTAGAACACAGGTTTGCTGGATCCAACCTGTCGACGTACCTTATCACAGATTGACATCCAATAAAAAGAAGAAGACAATATCAAATGTACCTCGACATCAATTTTCGATTTAGCCTACTATTATATGTACCTCAGCCAGTCAGATCCATTTGGGTACGTTATTGTTTATTGATAAATCGAAGTTGGTTGCATTACCTATTGACTCTCGCTATCTTATCCATGGGAGAGAGTACACACGTTTTACTCTTAACTATAATATCTGCAAATCATTTATAAACATTATAGGTTGATAGTGGAGAAGTTTTTTTTTAAAATCAAAATGAGTTACTTTCATGTTTTCATTGCCCTAGTCACTTAGATCTACACATCCAGTGCATGGGTCTTCCATATGTCTTGTGTTTGGACGGACATAACTTAAGTCAATAGATTGTGAAAAAACCCAGATGATAATCAGTTATTGTCTTTCGGCAGAAGCGGGAGCCAGTAAAGATCCCTGCAGTGACATCTATTGTGGACCTTTTGCATTCTCAGAAGTAGAGGTCAAAGGGATTGCAGACTACATAATGACACAAACCAAGAACATCACAGGATTTATAGATTTTCACAGCTATGCCAACTTCTGGATGACACCTTGGGGATACACCAGGGAACTTCCCACAGATTTCAAAGAACAAGTAAGCTAAGCTTTTTTTAGACCAATGCATGTATATACGGTGACAGTTTTGTTCACAAATGACAAATGTTGCCCCGTGTTAAAGAAAGTTCAAGTTGTAATACCTATACGTAAACTATCAAAACAACTATTCATTATGTGTCGATCTCGTACTCTTTTATTTGTACTTGTGTGCCAGCGTAACAGTATGAAATGACCTAGACAAACCAACGATGAATGGAACTTAAATGCTTTTTCATGCGACATATATATATATATATATATATATATATATATATATATATATATATATATATATATATATATATATATATATATATATATGTGTGTGTGTGTGTGTGTGTGTGTGTGTGTGTGTGTGTGTCAGATGGGATTCGATCAGAAACTGAATAAATGGGGATATACATCCTCTGAAATGTCAAAAGGTGAATGGTTTCAATATGAGTTAATATATACATTGGATACAATTCAGCTTATTTAGTTGTTATAATTACAAATTTGCAAATAAGTTCCTGTCTACTTTGTTCAGAGACGTCAGCCTAAATGGAGACCACTAATGACGGTATTTCATAATGTTGCTATTTTAAATATATTTTAGTATTTTATTTTGTTCCCTTATTTTGATCCTGGAATAAATGTGAAATATGTCCTTCAAATAGTTATGTAAGCACGAAATCATAAATAAAATGTATCTGATGATGATCAACGAATGTAATGTTCTTAAATTACTTTTTTATGGATAGACTTTACATTACAGCAGTGATTTTAGTGCACCATCCTTCGTTGCAGGGAGGAGGAGGTTGTCATCATCAGGATTAATCTCTCAATGTCATATGGATCTTTTCTACCTGCTTCTTTGATTTTTATCTTAATCAAAAAGCCAAGAACAACAGTAAATTAACTCCATACCAATTGTTTAAACAGATTAGGAAAAATTTAATGTGGCCATTCCAGATGTGTTTTCCTCCAAAAATAACAGTTGCTTTGAACATTTTCCCCCATTTTGACATTGAAGAAACATTTATAGTGATATTGATCGTTCCCTCTTTTACTCTTCCCCAGGACGAAGGAGCTATGGAGGCGTGTGATGCCCTGAAAGAAGTTCATGGTACCAAGTACGAGCATGGCAGTATAGGAAGTATCCTTTGTGAGTTACAATACGATATTAATATTAATTTCTTCTACATCAAAGAGTATTTTGATTCTCTGTTATTTCTTCATGTCTTCATGTTTGAAGACATTCGTTGTTCCTGCGAGTAATTGTCAGGGTATCGGAGTTGGAGCTACATGGAACGATTGTTTTACAGTATTGTTTAGGGTATCAGGGTTATAGTTACAAGCAACAATTGTTTAAATAGAAAAATCGAAACCAAACTAGATTCACAACACAGACGACGTATCATGTAAATTAATGAACGAAAAACATCTGACTGAAAGAAGAAAATCAGAAATATTTGACTTATAGTTTGGACGCCATCGCGTGCATGCTAAGACATGCAAACAGATTTGTAAAAAAAATATGCTTACACTTTAATGCTCGCATGTTTTGATTCTATGTCTTGCTTTTCAGACATAGCAAGTGGTTTAATAAATGCAAGTCTTGCATGTAAACATAGCAAGTGGTTTAATACATGTATGTCTTGCATTTTAGACAAAGCAAGTGGTACCAGCGCCGACTGGGCATATGCGAAAGCTGGGATAAAATATTCGTATGGCGTAGAGTTGAGGGACACTGGAAAGTATGGATTCCTTCTTCCAGCTAACCAAATCATTCCATCTGGCCAAGAAACATTGCAGGGTATCGTGGCGTTAGCCGAATACATATACAATAAAAAATAAAACTTAGCAAAATTACAGTTCAATATCGAATTATCATTTCAAATAACTAAGTATGATGCTAAATTTGTTACATGTTCATGTACGATCAGAACCTCGTTGATTTCCAAAGACATCACATTGCTTAGAAAAAGGAAATCACAAGATTGTTTCTCAGCTTGTCGGTCTTGTTCAGATCTAACTTTTTTTTTACGAAGCTACTTCTTTCTAAATGCCTTCAAAAAAATATTAACATTTAATTGCATCCTACCCGTAAATTACGATAACTACAATATTGTGTAAGTTAATACAGTTGTTTGTAACTGAATCTGAAAATGGTGTTGCGTGTGAAATATTTTGTCCATCCTTAATTAAATATCTCACCTCAATCATGTTTCTGTTGTGCAATTTATTTTAAAATCCTCATGAAAGAACACATGTACTTTTTTTTTACTGTCATTTCTTTTTGTCTCATGATATGAAGAAACACACCCAAAAAATGAAAATATTAAAAATTTGAAATATAAACAAATGAAATGACAAGTGAGACAGGACTATGTTTATAGTTCCTTTACATTATGAATTGTACTCATTCCTGAAGCAAGCCATGTTTTTGATCTCCGATGTGCCTGGATTAAGGCTAACAAATATATATGGAGATTGGTGACTGCGATTCGTGCATTGGGTATTTTGCAGTGTCATAACAATAGTATAGAAATGGTCTATACGGCAATTCCATAACAATAGAATAGTAATGATCATTATGGCAATGTCATAAGAAAAGTATAAAAATGATCATTACGTCAGTGCCATAGCATTAGTGTATAAACGGTCGCTACGGCAATGCCATAACAATAGTGTAGAAATGGTCGACACGGCAATGCCATAACAATAGCATAGAATTGGTCGTTATGGCAATGTCATAACAATAGTGTACAAATGGTCTATTCGGCAATGCCATAACAATAGTATAGAAATGGTCGTTATGGCAATATCATAACAATAGTATAGAAATGGTCGTTATGGCAATGTCATTACAATAGTATATAGAAATGATCATTATGGCAAAATCATAACAATAGTATAGAAATGATCATTATGGGGATGTCATAGCAGTAGTATAGAAATGGTCGTTATGGCAATCTCATAACACGGTATATAAATGGTTGTAACGGCAATACCATAACAATAGTATATAAAATGATCCTTATGGCAATGTCATAACAGCAGTATATATATGATCGAAGCTGTCTAGTACATTGATATGAAGAATCAGTCAACCAAGTAAGCCACATCCTGTTTAGTTGCTAAAGATCCACCGTATTTCCCCACCTCGCTCGTTACTCGAAAGTATTTGTCACACATTATTTTAAACAAATCATGAATAACGAATCCAAGCGAAATGTTTAAAATGGAAACACTTTTGACTTTCTCTGCTGCTTTTATAAGTTGAAGTATTTAAACAAGCAATCATTCCTTTACATATTAAACATATATACATTGATATACCTAATGTCAATATTGTATTCCAGCAACATCAAACTCCACCGTAATAATCTCTGATTTTTGTTCTTCATTTTTTTTTGCTAGAGCGTTTGGAGCCCGGGGACAAAATTCATCTTACGTCCCCCCCCCCCCCCCTCAACATACAACCTATTTCAAAGACAATTATGAGGCCCTCACTAGTTTGGCGCCCGATGACATCTGTACCCTTCTCTCTTCCCCCCAGGTACACATCTGAAGCCTCGTGACATTTTTCAGATTAATGAAACGTAGTCTTCTTACTCAACAAATTAGTTAGAAATTCAACATTTAAAAACACGATTTGAACAAAATTTCGGATAATATCTAGCCACACCCAAAACTCGCAACAGCTGCTTTCTACTAACACTCACCGAAAATTCAGACAGCCCTGTTCTGAAATTCTACAGGTTAAAATTGATCGTGCCCCTCAATATGTCCTCCAGTATAATACACGTTCGGCAAGACTCACTTTCAATTAATACAATTTGCATCATAGAATCGATCAAAACATGTTTGAATGATTTACCAATAATCGTTCCTGGTATCAGTTTAGATGATATATATAAACGTTTCCAGTATATTCGGTAAATTGGCACACTTTGTAGGCATTTCTGCAATAGAAATGTTAGGATTCAATTTTCAGTAAAATTAATAAGATTGATATTTTCTTTAAATTGTATTAGAGTAATGTTTTATTCATTTCCATTAAGTAAGTTCTAAAAGTGTGTTAAGATTAATTTCATTTATTTCCAAAGCACAACTATATATTAATTGAAGGAAAATAGTTGATATACGAAGCATAAGTTGGCAACGCAAATCATTAGCTATACGAATATACATTATCGAGTGAAAATAGGTTATAAAACAAAAGTCAGTCAGCTCTTAAGTTTATCAGTCAGATATATATTATGTAAAACCAGGCATTAGCAAGAAATCTTACTGAAAGTCAGTGAACCCCTAAGTCTTATCGGTAAAGCATAGAGCAGGCTTCCGTGTTAACGTAAATACAGAATGGTTTTTAACTAATGATGGACAGTCGTTTCTACAAAAATGGTTCTTATCTAAAGATTGACGGACATTGCTGCTGGCTTAATATATTAAACATGTTGCTGATTTAGAATATTTAGGGATTATCATGTTCGGACGTAACTAATGCCAAACGAGCTACAAATCTGAGTTGTACCTTATGTCACATGACGTCAAATTTAGCCGGTTTGGACCAGGAAAAACTGAATTTTACTTAATGAGAATAAATATCTATTTCCAAGGGTACGTTAACCTGACACAGAATGCATATAAAAGACCACGCATTTAAGGGTCAGGTCAGTTCCGTACCGACAAAAGAAAATAGACATTTTGACTTCTCATTACAGGTAAAATAATTGTATATTCGTAACTTCTTTAGAAATAAGCATTTGTAATGTTTGTTATTTTAATAGTAACATTGTTATGTTAGCAACATTATTCACTTAATACTTTTATTTATAATATATTGTAACGGAATGTTTAAATGTTCTAAATAATTTATATTTAATTATATTTATGTACTTTTTATTGTAAGGCTAAGATTGCTACCAACTTCATGTTAGATTTAATATTGAAATAAAGTATTCTTTAAGTAAGAAAGAATATTATCTAGCAATATATTCTAAATCAATATTCTATTTTAAAATAAGTAAAATGCATTTCTTTAAATTAATTGTTACATTAACTATAGTAATTACATCTTACACTTTTGGTTATCTTGAAATTGATTGAGAATTAACTATTTGTATAATATTCTAAAATGCAGAAGTTATACGAATAAATGAAGTTGGAAAGCTTGAAAAAGGAAAATATAATATGCATTGCATGAACTTTTATTATAAAGTTTTTAGATGTCTTTCTAGAATGTAGTCAATATATTTGTGTTGTTTAATTAAATAAAAAGTCAGTTCCGTACCGACAAAAGAAAATAGATATTTTGACTTCTCATTACAGCTTCGATTCCGTACCTGTCCCTAAGACATTTCCATCATCGGGTGACATTCTTTATCTGGGAACTCATCTTTCTCTTCTTGCTATCTTCCTGAGTTCCCAGTATGTGTTTATGAGATCGATCTATTGAACATTCCAACCATCATCTCATAAAAGAAATATAAAATATGTCTCCAGGTTTGACCTTTTGTAAGGATTATATATATATATATATATATATATATATATATATATATATATATATATATATATATATATATATATATATATATTTATTTATATATAAAGTTAATGATAACGGCTGAAATCGCAAATACATAGATGAATAATGGCTGTAAACTTAATACTTTTTTCAAAGAAAAACAATTTCAGGTGAACCTTAACACATATAGACATAATTAAAGATATGTTTTCTTTGTAGGAAAAGATGTTGACGAAGATATTTTATTAAAATATATACTCAGTGAATTAAAGAATCTCAAACTTTGTCTAAAGTTACTTTGCATTAATTTACCCTCATTTAGAGAACAACTTCGAAGTTTCTGTCGACGTAATTATCTCGCTAAATAAAAAAATTGCACTTTACAGCAAAAGATAATTTCATGCAAAAACAGAAAAGCTTTTAGAATGGCATAAAACTGAACAAATGCATTCATTTTTTTTAAAGAGATACGTGTACTATTATGTGTTGTTGGTCAATATTATTATTCTGGTGCACTTTGAGACCAGTTTATTGATGAAGTATCTCTTCCGACGTTGATACAAAAATATGTTCTATACAAAATATTAGTGATATAACACAAACTGGAGTCTTTGCAACTTTTCTTTACAAAATCAGCAGAGAGGATGAAGCCACCTCGATTTTGTAAGGTCCCATTTGCTAAACTAAGGCTTCTTACAAAAATGAAACAATGATGTCAATAACGCTAAACCGAAGACTCTAACTAACCGAGAGAGTCACACGTGGGGTTAGTCAATTGTGTTACTGTTTCTTTTCGGTCGTATTTTTTTTAATGCTGGTGATGTTTACTATATGACACTTATTCGAAGTCACGCCCTCTCTGGTACGTAAAAGGTATGAGACTTCCAGATTAATAACACCGATGTCAAATTTGAATTTACTTGATGCTGTTAAATTTAAATAAATACAAATTAGCGGTATTTGTATGCGATATCAGTTATCTTCCAGACCAAACAATATTAAAACCGGTATCATTAATCTAGATAACAGCACTGGTGTACAAAGTAACTGAACCGGATACGCGCTTTATTTACGTGGAACTGTTTATTTCGATTTGCACGGGTAAGCTTGTCCAAAAGAGATTTTAAAATTTGTCAGCATTCTCTAATCTGGTATTCAACATTTATCATCATCATCATCATCATCATCATCAGTCACTTAACCTAATTTGTTCGTTGAGGCACTGTGCTGCTGAACATCTGACCAGTTCTCTCCACTTGTCTCGATCATGTGCCAATGTCTGTGTCCCCGCAAAACGTTTCCTGGTCCATTCTGTGATGTTGTCAATCTCCTTTTCACTGTCAAACTCTCCTTCTGCCACCCTAGAGGCCGCCCTGTAGTACTGTTGTAGATAGAGTGATGGCTCTAGTGACATGGCCATACCATCTCATCTTTGTCTTTTTGACAGTGGTGAGGAGGTCTTCATTATTTGCCTACTTTGTGCCTGATGGTGTTACTCACTTCTTCATTTATTATGTGATCCATGTAAGAGGTACGTAGGATGGTTCTGTAGCATCTCATTTCAAGTGTCTAGATTCGTCTTTGAAATTCTGCTGTCATGGTCCAGGCCTCACATGAATACAAAACGATTGAGATGACTAATGCTCTAAATAGTCTGATTTTAGTTTTCAGACAGATATTCTTGTTTCTCCAGATGGGTCTTAGCTTTGACATAGCTGCCGTTGTTTGTGCTGCTAGTGACAAAATTTCTGCTCTTGATCCCTCTTCAGAGATTATGGAACCAAGATATTTGAAGTGGCCCACTGTTTCCAGTTCCTGTCCTCTGACCTTAATCTTGGCTGGGATTTCTTTGCCATTATTTGTCATCAACTTAGTCTTCTCGGCGCTTATCTCCATGTCAAATATGGAAGATGTTTCATCCAGGTTCTTCACTGAGGTGACAAGCTCGACTTCACTGCCTGACAGCCTATCAATATCGTCAGCAAAACGGGATAGCAAAGAAATTATCTGCGATTTCATTAATGTTTCTAAACTTTCTATCAAGATTTTCAGTCGCGCTTACATAAACGTCATACTCGGCCCACTAAATTGATAATTTTTAACGTCTACATAATTTTTTTATTTCCGCGTCTTTGTCGGAGACTGGATCTCCAAGTACGATTATTTTATTTCCGTTCACGTTGAGTTCGCCTGTCATTGTATCAACGAATTTTTGTACTCGCGAGAGAATATTATCTTATATCGTTGACATAAGAACACCGGGTTTAATTTGTCCGTTGTTATCAAACACATCCATACTGATTTCGGTTTCTTCATTAATTCTGACGATAATAACTTGCAATGAAATATTACTCGGTTTTAATTGTCCTTGCTTATCCTGAAATACTTCCATTTCGTTTGGATCTACATTTGCAAGATTTAGTTATTCGGATATTTTATCGTTAATGACTTTTGTACACTCTCTTGCAATATTTCAAAAGTGAGGTTTTTTTTGAGAAAAATCTTTCGTAAATATCTACCATTATAATTTAAAGATCTGTTTAAAACCATATAGATTACTCGTGTATTCATGTACAATTTCGTGATGTGGTTGGTTCTTCGCTAAGGTGGCACCCCATCAATATCGTTTGTCGTTTTGCAGACGACATTGATTCAACATTCCCAACACAGAAAATAACTGACACCCACCCACCCCACCCACCCCAATATGCGACTGAGAAGCAATGGCTGTACTCAAGTCTGAATGAAAATCAATAAAACTACCCAGAAAATTGTACATAAGTACACGAGTATCCCCTATAGTAGTTATCAAATTGAACAGAAGAATGATAAATTTAGAGTAAAATCAAATATATTACAGGAAAATAATTAAAAATAGCTATTACTGTTCACGAACCAACTTTGTCAACCGCGATAGAAATAAACTCACCGGACTACGTCGTGGCTAGGATGGCCCGACATTCTACATGAATATAAAGGACTTCGAGAACCGACCCGGGATGATTTTTCTACCAACAGAATTTTTTTTATAATGGTACCAGAGCACAGAAAAGAGATTCAAAAGATTATTTCGATAATGTATGTGGCGAAATAGGACCAAGAAATCTTTGGGATTTATTTAAGAGTTCAAACTCTAAACTAAATGTAAACGAAGAGTATAATAATATTTGTTCAGAAAATATTGGACACGAGCATGCACGCGTGTTTGATAAATTACAAAATTTATTAGTACATAATTGTACTCTAATGAAAAGAAACTACACTTTAGCGAAAAAAATCCATCATTTAAATCAGATCATAGACGATATTGAGTACGTTAATTGGCAAATTTGTAATAATGTAACGATTTTTAAATCGCACTGGGATACTGAAGGTATACAATTCTTTTCAGATAAGGTATTTCTTGATCACTATAAAATAAAAGAACAACAATTACCAACATTTGTAATTCCATCACTTGCAACCGATGAACTAAAGAAAGCACTCAGCGATCTTATCAACGAAATTATGTTTAAAATACTCGAGTCATGGAGAAAAATAAATCCTCTGGCTGGTATTCTACGATACAACAATAATCCATACGGTGGTGGAAGACATGTATCAAAGGGAATCGTAACTATAACATCGGTGATCGCATTCAATCTTGTCTGTGATGTAATTGATGGAAGTTATCAGACAAATATTGAAATATCAAATCAGACTCAGCAGAGATATATTCTGTATACATTCACCCCTCAAGTTCCACTCGGGCATTTGATTGTACAAGAACCGATCAATCCTCTTTATCTATAGTGTCATAATTCATTACTGACGAGAATTGATTTCAAACTTATTGACCAGTCCGGACATATAATTGACTTACGTAGAAACTTCTTAAAGAAAATCTGTATGTAAAATTGTAGATCTCTTATCTTTTTAACCTCTGCGAGAAATCCGATTTATTTTATTCGTATGATTTTTAATTTTTTGTCTGTAAAATTATCAGATTTCCTCATTTTTTGGGCAATAACATAAGCATCATTTCTCTCTAATTTAATTTAGGATTTAGGGTTGAAATAAAATACAAAATGATTAATTTTAGATTTGTTTCAACAAAATTTGGACCAAAAAAATCATAACAATTTCAAAATCAATTAGTAAAGCTGGGAGTTTGATTCTAACGATGGTGGAAATTTGGTAATTTCTTTTGATAAAATACGGCTAAAATAGGTTAACAAAAATGATGAATATTGACTAACAATCTCAAATTTGTCAAAGAAAATCAGCCGAAAAATATTATAATCAGAATTTTAAAAAATCTAAAGAAACAAAGATTTTTATTTAATAAAATGACTCGTGTTCAGCGACAGAGACCCCAGTTACCTTTTCACTTTAACCAGTAACAGAGTTACTTTGAATTGCATCACGATCTGACATAATTGTTCTTTATTGTCTTATACAAGTATTAATAGGTTTGACTTTGATTAATATTCACGAGATAATTCTGATCTAATGTTCTAGAGAGAGAGAGAGAGAGAGAGAGAGAGAGAGAGAGAGAGAGAGCCGAAAACCTTCACTTCCTTCATCCAGACACACATACAAACTTTGATACCAATGGAGTCAAACATATTCATCGTGCTGGAATTTAGCCGTGAGAAAAGTCATATGTACAACTTTTTGTATCAATTGTATCGTTCGAAGCATCCCACCATATTTTGAAAAAAGAAAATATATACCGTCCATATGTTCTATACAATTGTAAATTTTCATTCAAAGAAGCTAAGAAATGGTTGGGGTTGATATTAGTAATATTATGAGTGTAATACATTTAGTATTGTAAATCCAATAGTATAATTGTCCTTATGTTTACCATCACGTGGTACTGTAGGATCAATATGACATTCGAAAATGTATGGGGTCTAACTTTAGACGGTGAAATTTACTATCCAACTATCCTGCAATGCTGTTTGATTACATTCCAACATTATCTTATACTATCTAAAGAAAAGATTATGAGAGTTTATACACACGTTATACTTACAAACACACAATCGTACTGTCATATTATTATATTATATTAAATCAGATATACGTAATAATCGGATGATGAATTACCGGCATTTTTTCGAAAATGTATGGGGTCTAACTTTATACGGTAAAATTTAATATCCAACTATCCTGCAATGCTGTTTGATTACATTCCAACATTATCATCTAAAGAAAAGATTATGAGAGTTTATACACACGTTATACTTACAAACACAATCGTACTGTCACACACAGGGTGGTAAGATGTTAAAGACAGGGGATAAAGTGTATATATATTCTCATACACAAGATAACTGTGGTAGTGTTATAAAAAGAAAACATAGTAGACCATTAGACAATTGAAAGTTCCATACAACATAAAGAACATGTTTCTTTTGCAACATTCTGGCATTTCCGAAGAGACTGGAAATGGAGGTCCTGAAATGTATAAATATCAGGAAGTGTTGGACCTTCGTTATAATTTGAAATTGTACCCTAAGGTTGGTCGCAGAGCTCTCTTATTTCAAGGACTACATATCCCAGTTGTAAAATACATTAATGTCTATCATCATTATTGCAATTTGATACCATTAAACGTATTACATATTTTGTAGGATATAATTACTATTCTGAGAAATGCGACCATTGGGTAGTTGTAGACCTCCCATCAGATCACATGTGGAATATTGTGATTCTTATGGGTTACCTTCTCAACAAGAATTTATTGATTCAAGGATGAATCGTTGTAGATGTTCAAAGATGTGAGGCTATAAGGATCAGACCACGCTTCACAAGGTAGTAAAGGGAATTAACTTTCGAACCCGATAAACTTTGACCTTACATTAAGTCAAAATACAAGGTGGGCGAATCCCCAGACTGTATGATACTGTACCAGAATATTTATTAACCCGAGAAATTCATAGGTACGAAACATGGAACCAACAGATAGGCAAGAGAAAACTAGGTCCACAATTCAGACAGCGTCAGGTGGTCATACACTGAAACCATGAGGCACAGCAACAGAAGGTGGCGCTGATTAAATTATATCAAAAGCTACACTACAACCCAACATAAAAGTGCAAATGCCTACAAGATATATGGAAAATGCAAAATTTCAATACTCGTATATTTAAAGTTCAACTTCCAGTTTCAAATTGACAACATTCATATTTTAAACAAAAGCAATCTAAATGCTGGATCAGCAGGATCCAGTGGCATCACAGTGCTTCCCTTTCCTTCCCTTTTTCTCATTTTCCGATTACTTATATCAAAGTTAAAAAGTAATCCGTGCATGCATCAAAGTTTCAAATAACGAAAAGAATAGTGGCAACGATAAAGGCAGTCAAGGTGGAGGAGAAGATGGCAAAAAAGCTATTTAAGAAGGCGAGGAAATCGATGCACCTTAATGCAAACGTCATGATGGTACACGATAAAATGCGCAGGGAAATACATACTGGATCAATGATGATGGAAGTTGGTCATGAATTTTACTTTTAAGCTCTGTGTCTCCAAGAAAATATATAAACCTAACTTTCATACATCCCTAAACTCAAACCCTAACCACAGCCTAGAACCAAGAAAGCCTATAGAAAAGATAGTTCCTACTCACAAATATGCCGATCTGTGTTTTATGTTTGCATGTTTGTGTATGACTATATCGGCAACAACAGAAAACTTAAAACCCCTTACGTCCTTGCTCGTAAGTAAAGGCATGTTTGTGTGAGAATTGTGGTGTGTCTATAAACACTCCAACCCATGTATGATAGTATTTGTGTTTGCGTGATCTTATAGTGTCTTTATAAACACTCCTATTCTTTGCGTGTCTGTGTGTGAGAGAGATTTTGTTTATATATTTCATTCGTCTTCTTTAAAATCTTGTTGACCTAGTGGTTAGAGCATCCTCCTCGGACGGACGTGATCGCGCATTAGAACTCCTGCCGAGTCATACCAAAGTCTTAGAAAAATGGTACTAACACCTGCTCGCTTGGCACTCAGCATTAAGAGGTTTGTGTTAGGACTGGTCGGCCTGGTGTCAGGATAATGAGACTCGGTTGGAAATCATGTTACATGTCTGCGGCCTGACGCCAATGTGCTAGACATCACGATAAACTGTCACACTGCAAACATCGTAACGATATGAATTAAAATTATCAAAGCTACGTTAAAAATCCAAAAACAAGCACACACACTCTTCTTTTAAATCCTACTCTTTCTTGTGCGATGGTATATTTGTGAGTGTGGTTGTTACGAATTTAGGATCTAATAAACGGTAATAAAATTTAACAATTAATTTATTTCCCTGTCAAAAGATTGAAAAATGGAAAAATTAACTTACAGTTTTAGGAATCTAATCCAAAAATAATCCAGAAATAATCCACAAATTATATTACAAAAGACCAAGTAACGAAATGTTCTAGATTCAAGTTCGATTCATGTTGTAAACTCCAAGATGGAAGATGATCGATGACGTATTTTCAAGTCTGTTTTGTGCTTTTATACAGTTTCTTGCAGAACCACAAGATTTAACACTCTAGTGTTCGAATCGGAATAAAATTTTGATAAACTTTCTTTATACAAGAATTATGTATGAGCACATCAACTATCTCCAGATATACGAATTAATCATTTACAATCCAACTGAACTGAAGGAAAGTTAACATGGACTTAAAAACTAGCTACAACAAAAGAAAATGACTTAACGTCAGATGTAAAAAGCCTAAAATTAACTATATTGTGCTATAACAAAGATTATCTCGTATTCTAATATGTAGTTTCGAAAAGATCTCAACTTGCGAAATCAACAGAAATATAAAAGGGGAAGGAGTCACATGATCGTTTATATCACGTACTTCTAACATACCCCTGAAGAGAACCAATGACTTTACTTCCAGAATCAAAAGTTATTTACCTGACAACAACCAGTTATTGTAAAATATTAAATAAAACCTGCTTACGTGGTTGCCACTAACCTTCAATTAAGGATAGCATCTAGATCAACATTACTTGTTTACCAAAAATAATTCAGGTCAACCAATATTCTGAAAAAAACATCATTTCTTGTGAAACAGTTTACATTACAATAGCATGTAATGAAAAATATATAAAACAAATGAAAATTACAAGCAAACAACTAAATATATATTAAATCAGATATAAGTAACAAAGTCTAATGCTGAATACACACTCCGGCTCTTTTCGTTACCTAGTATGGGTCTGAGTTAGATTGCAATCAAAACGCAGAGTCTGGATAGTGGGGAGTGGAGGGTGGGGTGGATAGTTTTAAAATCCTGCTATGGCTCCATAATATTATTCACATGGTAAACTCCATTTATGAACTCGTAAATAAACACATAATGCCTCAAAATGCGTGTTAATCTATGGCGTTATGTGAATTCCTGTATGAGACATATTACCCTACTTTTACTACTGATGTCATGTTTTACTTTGACTGACTGACTGGCAATATATGAAGTCTCAAAACCAGTTATGTGCTCCATTGTTTTAAGAAACATGAAGAAATCATTGTTAACACTAGTCTACTTCTTAGACACAACAATTAGACAGTTTCAAGCAACTATTGTTGATACTAACCTAGCAGTTAAATATAACTATCCGACATTTTGAAACAAATATTGCTGATACTAATCTAGCTCTTAAATATAACTATCAAACATTTTAAAAAGTTAGAAAAGTTGAATGTCTAGGTATTACATTAGACAAAAACTAAACTAGAACAACAGTCACATCAAGCAACCTTCAGATTAAATAGACCTACTGGGGTTTTGAAACATGTTTCTGCTTTCTTTCCTAAGAAGATAAAATGATTTCATTCTTTAACAAATTAAGTATTGTTCAAACATTTGGTGTCATTCTTTCCAAAATGAATCGAACAATGGGCGTTATCAACCAAAGAAAATACAAAATCGGAACATGCGCATGACATTTAGTTACGTAACTACACTTTACTAAAACAATGTTTTATGTTTGTAAGTAACACTATCACAAAGAACTCACTGTTGACTGGAAGCATTGTATTTATTGGTCAGTGACATTATCACAAAGAATTAACGATCGAATAGTTAAGGACATCACCGGGAATAGCAACAATATATGTGTTTCATATTGTGTTATACTATTTATGGGTTTCTATTTTTTTACAGTGTTATGACTCTTTGCTCTTAAAATAAGCTGAACGACAGAAGCAATAATTTGATTTCTAAGATATAAAACCTTACGATGAACTTAAAGTGTTGCAAACTAAAGCCAAAATAATCATAAACGTTCAATCACAAGTACAAAAGAATAGTGTTTTAAATTAAATGCATGTCTGGAATGTGTTGGCATAGCAACAGTTTTCACGTATCACAATAACATGGAACAGAACTTCTTTGAATAAATTCAAATAATCTCAAATTACCTTGACAAAAGTATTAATGGAAGCGTCTTCTGTTGATAACAGAGATCAACGATGCATTTACAAAACTGAGTCTGGTTAAAGGACACTAGCTTTGTCCTGGATATCTGAGAACCAGGCTCACGTACGTATGAATTCTCCTTAATGGATTAGCTTAGCGTCGGATGAGTACAATCACCTTCCTAAATCCCATAATAAGTATAATCGCCATCCTTAAACGATCAAAATAATGGAGAGAGTAGAGTGTGGTCCAAATGCTAAAAGTATCCTTTTACATAAAGGTTAAGCGTATGGTTAAAGAAGGTAATGTGTTTTAAATACTGGTGTCCTATGGAAGTGTCCTCTACGACAGTTTTCAGTGTATTTGTTATGTATGAGCTTTATTCAAAGAAATGATTTCGACATTATTTTTAAGCAAAATGATGACATAAACTGACGTATTAGAATACACATATTTAACTGAAAATTTGTTATTTTGTCACTAGCAAGAGGTTTCACTTCTGAGCGAATTAAACAATTTCTGCGTGAGGCATATTTGATACCCATTGTTTCCAATATTTCCAATGACCTCAAGACAACAATTGTAGTCAAGTAAATGATTCTTAAACGTGCACGTTGTTGTAATGTTTTGTTTTTTCTTGCTTCAAATGTCCATGAATCATCAGCAAGCCTTTCCAAATCTAATATTTGTACATGACGTCCTATACCACAAAACGTGACCCTTACAAGTAATACAAAGAGTTAATTATATATCAGATTACTACACTAAAATTCGTATGATGTATGAAGTTTCAGAAAAATCTTTTAGCGTTGTATTGACACAGGGATTCGCATTCAGTAAGAAGCTTTGTTTTTTGACAATAAGCACACAATATTCCAGCAAGATCCTGAATAGTTTTATCGCCAGTAGGGCTCTTCAATTTCGGAATTTTTCGGACCATCCTTATCAACGCCTCTGAAGTTTCAGGTATCGGTGGCATTGGTTGAGTAGTGTTTTCCGCCAAAGCTGTTGGGTTGAGAACCACCATTATCTCCCATAGTCCTATACAATACATAATGAAGAGATGAACAGGTTATGGGTTTTGTGAAAATCAGAATGATTTGGACCTAGTTTTCATGCTATGATCTAGACTATATATATTTTGCGGGGGTTTTCTGTAATCCCCTAAACGATTTCAAAACCATTTACTGACACGAATAATTATTAATTAGAAGTAACAAAATATTTTTTCAGATTTATTTTAATATACAGTAAATAATTTTATACCTGTTTCATGGAGTCGTTATTAAATATAGAATCATCAGATCCAACAGAAAAAAAAATATTTGCTGGTGGTTAAATGTCGGCTGTCTTTGCCGATGAAAGTGGGCATTTTGATCATTTGTTATTTGCTAATTTTTCAGTGGTGCCTGTATTATTTCTAACAAGGAAGATCATTTGCTTGTGCTACTTTTAAAGTCAATAATTGGAGAATACATATAATCACATAGATTTGTGCCCAGAAATCGAACTAAAACAATGACAACGGCAAGACTATCACTGGCGGTATAGCCCTTCCAACGTTTGGTCATTGAATATTTACATTCAGATACGTAGAAATTTATCCTGCTTTAAAGCAATACGTCCTACAATAATCAGCAAGCTAACTACTTAGTTCTGTAAAGAGATATAAATAGTTGGAGATTTTTTCTGTTTTTAAAATGGACAAAATAGCTGAACCAAAAGACATTCTGTGACGGCCGTGAGCGACTTCGTGTTTGACGATTACCTAGGTATTGTATGCAAATGCGACCGCACCTTTCCAAATCTAAAATCTTACAGTCCTGCATTTGAAATTTATAACAAACATGTTACAGTCAGTTTTTATCTTACCTGCAACATATATAACCAAAGGCATCGCCATAGGGAAAAATAGTGGTAGCATATTTCCAGATATCTCCATTTATCACTTAACTTTACGCCCGATTTTATAGCAGCTAGTTTGCAAATTCTAGGATTTTCCCTGTGTTGTATTTTATCTCCGTTACACAGATTTTCCCCCGAGGCGATGCTATATATGCCACTTTTAGTTTGATTAGAGACAGGTAAGTTTAAAAGAGTCATTCACATATTTGGTTGTGTGGGTGCGCGAATACCTTACAGAAACATCGGTTAATAGGCAGTATAAATTTCTACACCACTAGTGCATTTGGTTTTGAATGGTAACTAATTTGTGGGTTTTTTGGGGGGCGGGCCGTATTGACAAATAAACATGAGTGATTAGTGATTAAATCAAATGACATAGCTCATATCAACGACATGCTCTGGTACAGCAACTCCTGTACTATTTTAAACATGCTATAAGTGCAAATTTGCCAATTGTTGTATCAAATGAACCTAACTGTCCTAATAGCCAAACCACTTTCTTTACTAGTATACTTTTCAGAAATGGGGTCAATAATTTGCCGATAACTTACAGCTCAATCAGACCATAGTAAGGTGGTATTTGAAATATTGCTACCTTAATTGGATTTTTAAAAGAATGCTAACCCTGTGAGTAACATAATAAAATTATTTCTAATGATCTTATTGCACATTGATTGGGCAAAGCTGCAAATTGATGAACTCAGCAGTTTTCAACAATGTATTAGCAATATTCAATGAGGTCAACATAAAAGCAAAGATCTCCGTATAAAAAGATTATGTGTACTTGTATTCAGGTTTGGATGATATTCTAAAGTTGTTAGAGTTATTTGTGATGCAAAAGCACATCCGAAAGAATACGTTGAGGAAATTTCTTGTACTAGTGAATAATGAATATATTTCATCGAGTAAGAGACATTACCTGAGATAATCACAGTGAGATGAAATATTTGTTATTCATTCAATGCCAGTAAACATTGGGATGGTTAAAATATTGAAGTCATGTTTACAGTTTATGTTCTTTTATATTTCTTTGTAAATTTGCACAGAAACCAAGTGTTGGTACAACCTTATATTTTCCTCATTCATGTTAAAATAAATCCGATTAAAGAGTTGAACACATTAGGTATATTGTAGGATTCGAGTCTGGAAATACTACGTAAGAGGTCTCCATGATGACCACTAGACCACACAATTGAGAGCATAGCGAATGAATGTCTTTGGTCATAAAGCTTTCATTGGCTACTTACAGGCGTGAAACAAATAGTGTAGACAATTCACTAGAGTAATTTAGTAAATTAGACAAATCACAGGAGTGAAATATCATATTTATCTTGATAAATCCACTCATTGAAAGACTACCTTAAAACAAATGTTGATTTGCACATTTCAGAATGAAAAGATCTACCGTAATATTTCAGAAAGCAATCTGAATTGTAGATAGCATTCAATGATAACATTGAGATACACAGTACCATCACTTATAGCTACCTAATCAAACTATGCAGTATGAACATGGATTAAATTACGTATTTCATGTAGATAAATAAACAAATTGGTATCAACTTTACCAGCTTTACAATTATTAATCTTAAAGCAAATTTCTGGAAAACAAAAATTCAAAACATCAGGCGGTGATTCAGTGCATGAAGTTATGTTAGATTCTGCCATCGAAGCTGCAAAATCTGACATGGGACTAAATTCATTCAATCATTGAGAGGATTGAAAACAATGTTGCAGATTGTTGGGATAAAACTTCCATTTGTAGGTTGATGTTCAGTTGAGTGGCAAAACGCTGCGTATAAACTACGATCCTGGAAGACCAGTTGTTTACACATACTTCAATGAATTGTGGGAACAAACTAAACGCTACAATAGGATAATCCAATATGCTGAATCGAAAGTCTATATTACCCAATAATCGACATACACATAACCCTAACAAGGCAGATAAAGTTTTTCTTATATATAGACTTATTTCACTCGGATAACAAACTAAAGAACAATCTATTCTGTGATGAGACAAATGAATCATATGGAAGTCCAAATATTTAAAATTGATGAAACATTCAGAATTCCGAAACAAAAAGAATATTTGCAACAGGCTTCCTTTTTAACTTCATTAATTCTTATTCAAATTCAGGACATTAATAATAGGTAATCCGGTAGTTTATAAACTTGAATACTTGAATAAATATTATATCAATGGTGTGTTGTACGAGCAACCATTATCTCTGTATAGATATTCTCCCATTGTGACCATACAATTGATCCATTTCATTTCAAACTGCAATAATTAACTGATTTTTAATACATGGATTCGGGCAATATAAATAATGCATTTATATTTCTTTAAGCTCCTGTATTGGTTGTGTGATGGTACCAGACCACTCAAGTGCATGTTTAGGTTTTGTCTATGAAATTCGATTTTCTAAAGACTGTGTCTTTGAATCTTTAACCCACCAAACATATCATCTGCTATGGTGGAAGTAATAGTGGAAGTAATATAAATTCGATCATCGGTGACTTTCACAATGGTTAATTTTCTCAATAAATGGTATCCACTCAGTTTTCTCATTATCGAACCATTTAGTTAAATGTTATTCGCTCTGTTTTCTCACTATCGAAACAACTAGATAAATGCATGCCACTCAGTTTTCCCACTATCGAACTATCTAGTTATGCTATCCACTCATTTTTCTCACTATCGAATCATCTAGTTAAATGCTATCCACTAAGGTTTCTCATGATCGAATCATTTAGTTAAATGCTATCCTCTCCGTTTTCTCACTATTAAACCATGTAGTTAAATGCTATCCGGTCAATTTTTTCACTATTAAACCAACTAATTAAATGCTCTTCGCTCAGTTTTCTCACTATTGAACCATCTAGTTAAATGCTATCCGCTTAGTTTTCTCACTATTTAACTATCTTTGAAATGTGTAATATTAATATGTGTAATACTAATATAGTAAATGATAATGGGGCCTTGAGCGGCTGAGTGGTAAAAATCGCATGTGAGAAGAAGAAACGTCTTTGTGAGTAGCTTCTAGTGCGTCGGCAGTTCTTCCCGTTGTTTTTCAGGGTTCTCCCTACACCAGTTATACTGACAGCCGTGTATATCCTTCTATTGTGCTAAATAATGTTGTTAAATCATACAACAACAACAACAACTGAATGATCATTAAAACACCCACACGCTGAATCTGTCTATGGAAATCAACATGAATTTCATTATTATACTTTGTGCAGACATCTTTCATATTTAAGAGAACGTCTTGACCGATTTTGCAACCAGACTGAATAGTCTCTCAAATGTGATTTAATTTTGATATCAGAGAGGCATTTTACCAAGTTATACAATATCCGATAGATATTAAATCTGGAATATCTTTTTAAAAAAATTAAACACTGCTTGTCTACTTAGCCGGAATAAAACCAGACTACAATACCACTATTAATCGAGTTGAGTAGCACATCGGCAAGCGGTTATCTTCGACAATGTTGGCAGCATTCCCGGATTCAAAGTGGAGAACTTTTAAAAGGCTGGTATTTACTGCCATGCCTCTGAAATGTATGAACAACTCGCAGTTTTATGTTTAGCTTCATTAGATAAAAATAATGAACACTATTCTTGATGGAACAAATAGTACCGTGCATGAACTTATTCCAGTGAATGATTAGTCTGCGGAAATATTCGTACTGTCTGCTGTGTAAAACTTTAGTGGTGTGTGTGTGTGTGTGTGTGTGTGTGTGTGTGTGTGTGTGTGTGTGTGATTAGGATTTTGAACGTAGCTTTAACAATTTTTCAGTCATCGCTACGATGTCTGCAGTGAGGCAGTTTATAGTGAAGTCTAGCACTGGGGCATCATGCCACAGACATGTAGCATTATGTCCCACCCGGTCACATTATCCTGACACCAGGCCGACCAGTCCTAACACTAACCTCTTAATGCTGAGCGCCAAGCGAAGCAGCCGTAAGTACCATTTTTGTAAGTCTTTGCTATGATTCGGCCGGTGGTTGAACCCACGACCTCCCGCTTCCTCTAGGTCACTGGAGCGGTTACCTATAATGGTGGAGATTATGTGATCGTGGCATGTATGAGCTCTCGATGTGTATGTTAGATGAAAGCAAAAGCCACTTATTATCATGGAGCACATTATTACACTTAAAATTAAGAACTAATATAATTTTGCCTACCCACTATGAAGATACTTGGTCTTAGCGTCTTTGATGGCGGCTCAGCAAGCGTCTACCATTTAGTATTGACACCTACCTACCCAGCAGACCTTGAGACAGGCGCTTACCTACAGTAGAGTACAACAAAGACCGACCTAGTCAGGTATGCCACACGAGAACAGTTTACGGCTCTTTTCATCTATGCTGTTCGTCGATATCGCTTTTTTTCAAAGGTAGATGATGCTTATTCAACATCTGGCAGAATTAGACAGATGGTGCGGTTACTGCAATAAATGCGTCAGCAACACATAATGGGCTATTAATTGGTTTTTATTTTTACCAAGAACATTTATAGTAAATTCAGTAACTACTGCTATTAAATGTATCAGATTAGTCCGAGGTCAAAAAGGGTCAAACCCAAAAGATCTAATACAAATTTAGTTTTTGTTATGTTAAATATGGCACGCTTCTAAATCGCTTAAATTTATAATGTTACTTGCCTAACACTACTATGTATTGTTTACATTATAACAAATCAGCAATAAATTAAGTAATCTTTAATCTGTCTGGAACACACTTGGTCAGCTATTGATAGCAAAATTTTCAAATCGTTTGATAACTATAGGTTTCTCACTTTTGAGCATATGTTTCGTCAAACAAAAATTGCAATAGTGTGTCTACTTTTCGTCAAACTAGGAAACAAAAATGGCAATAGTGTGTCTACTTTTCGTCAAACTAGGAAACAAAAATGGCAATAGTGTGTCTACTGTTACATACACTATTCTTAGGTTATATTCAGTTCATTTACATTTTGAGAAATTGGGCTGTTTCTGTGGAAACAAAAAAAACAAAAACCACGAATAAAATTTATTTTTTTATCTCATATATAACCAAACAAAAATGACTAATGCGAATGTTTATTTGCTTTTTCCTGGCGTAATTGCGGATTATTTTATTATACCTAAAATCACAGTTCAGTATTTCATACTTCAGCATTGTCAACACGTTAATCATTTCGTCAGCATGTGACATATACTATTATCCTGACCTGGAGACATGTAAGAGAAACTCACTCGAAGTCAGATTTTGAGACTAATTAGGCCCAAAATAATTAAGAAAATTTGTACCTGGAGAGGACAAATAGTTCGTAAAAACTATGACGCGGCTCCGATAAACAAAGCTCTACTGTGTGTACGTTGTTTACATCATGACTGACGTAAAGGTTCTCCTGACAGTATGTACAAATGTACATATCTCTACAAAACTAACTTCAAGATAAAAAAAAGATATGCATTGAATAATAAATCAATATAAAAACATAATAGTATTGATTTATAAACAAGTATGTCTCTGAATCATTCTCAGGTGTAGATCAGTCAATGTTTTGTTTTCATCACAAATACACACTTTCACATCTACACAAATACCTTGACATTAATACACACTCTAAAACCGATACAGCTCATTAATGCAAACATCACATTGTATTTTTTTTAAAAAAACCTATTCATTGATCAAATGTATATAAAAACTGTCTTGTATGCAAGAGCATAGCAGTTAATTTTCTCTGTTTCAAATAAATGAATGAAATATATATTATACTAGAATCAAGCCGAGAATTTTCTTTTCAAAACATAATTCTTCAATAGCCTTGTAAGATAAGACCGCGTTTTATTGTTGTTAACTTCATAGATAGCAGTCTCATATTCATCTATCAGATGGATGTTAGTAAATGACTTTTCATATATGTGAAAACCTTGCTCTCAGAAAAAAATAAAGTTACTGTGTTATAGGCACAAGAATTCACATTCACTCCGAGTCTTCTTCGTTTGGCAATAGGCGCACAATATATCGCTCACACTTGGACGAAGGTATGAAGGAATCGAATTAGAACTATGGTCAATTATGATGTCGTGGCTGCCCATCGTTGTTAGCGGCTCAGAATTTACAAATGTCGGTGTCGTTTGCAGAGCAACATTTTTTGCCGAAACTGCTGGAATGACAATCATCTTAGGCCAGAGTCCTGTACAATACAGTATAAAGATATGAACATGTATTTTAGGCTGGAAACAATAAGTGTGTTTGGTATAATTTTCAAGATATGATCATATGACTTCGTGTTTGCTTTTTCTGATAACCGTTTAAATGATTTCAATAAAACATTTTTCTTCAGATAAAATGTCACTCGTTAGAAGCATCAAAAGAATTTTAAATTTTTTAAATGGGAAACCTGCTTAATTGACTTTTGATTGTATCGTATATTGAGAACGTAGATAATCATCGGGATAAAAAGATACAAAACTGTTCGTCATACGTAAAATAATATTTATATCTGGTACGTAAACTATCATTAAATACTGCCTTTTTTTAATGGGATACACTGTACTGTCCTGTACCTCTTACTCTCGGAAAAATATTCCCAAAATCCTATAATAAATAACCGTTTCGTATCTGAAACCGTAAACGTAAAGATCTTTCTAAACTTAATGTATTATTAGGTTACGATTGCCTTTTCAGTGAAGTGTCTAATAGTATTCGATGCAATTAAATTGGTTTATCACGGGACGCCTTTTAAAGATTACATAATTGTACTGCAAAGCACGTGTTGTTGTCAGATAATTGTAACTGATCTGTAAAGGAAAATATATGTTTAAAAAAAACTTGTTGGTGCTACGATAACTAACGTACCAAATTTTGTATGCATTCAAATATGTAGAAAAGAAAGCGCTCTAATATCATCTGCAAACAAACATGGAGGCGAATATGGTATGTAATATATTGTTCAGGGGACAAAATTTGCCTCCCACTCCCATAATATAGGGAATAGCCGAACCAAAAGAAATCTGCTGGCGTCAGCCCTAAGAAGTTGTCAGTTATTTGTCGTAGCTTTCTGGAGAATTTTGTGTCTATTGCAATAGATTATTCAGGATGATAGCATGCAAGAATATATAGAGTAAAAGAAGACAAGAAAGGACTTGTAAAAATTCGCACTAGGTTTTCGTGTTTGATGATTCAATTGGTATTGTTATAATAATGTAATCTGTACACTGAAATTCATCCAGTTTATGTTTATAACAAATATGAATGTATAGCTTACCTGCAAAAGATATAACCAAAAGCATTGCCATCGGTGACAATATGCGCTGCATATTTCCAGATAAATCCATGTAACAGTAAATCACTAAGCTTATTGCTCGAATTAACTCAAGAAGCTTTAACCAAGCGTCGTGGGTTTTTTTTGCATTCATAACTGATTTTTCACCTATGAAAAGCCTTACTTTGTTTGATAAGCGAAGTATATCTATTTACATTTTGTGTAACTTTTGGTGCATGAATGTATTTATTTTTAAGTTTCACTTTTGCCACGTAAATAGCATAGCAAGGATTGTCATGTGGTGTTATATTTGCGACATAGTCACAACAGACTCGTGTAGATGCAATAATGAGAGAACTGGGCAACTAATTAATTCGTAATTTGGATTCATTCCTAATTCTTATTTAATATGTTCTTGTGTTATTATCAATCTGATCATTTGTTGAATGATGTGTTTACATAAATTTGACCCTCAAAAGATTTGTCATTTCTTGTATGCTTCGATTCTTGATTCAAGTGACGTAAGCGTTGAGTTAATCCTGTGCCAGATGTTTTGCAGAATCAGCAATTAATAAACATCCAACTCAGATTTTCCCTTTATGTTACATTATACATTAACAGCGTAACTAGGAAATTATCAACAAGCTTCTATTATTAAGAGATTTAACAGTATGTATCACATTAGTGACAGTTTTAAGACAACATTAACAGCAATTAACTTAACCTAGCAAATCCGTCAGGTTTAAACCACAGACCATGTCATTTTAGAGAAAGGGAGTTGCTGTGATTTTCTGTCAAGCTGGGGTATTTTCTTTACTTTAACTTCATAATATTTCCTTTCTAAAATAAATGTGTAAATAATGTAATGGATATATCATAGTGTTATGTTGCTATATATCATAGCAAGATACCTGTAAGTTATGTGAGAGGTGGAAATGAAACAATGTTCCGAGCCCCAGATCCAGAAAAGAAATTGTTGATCACTAACATAGTCGCAGTATACAATGGTACAAATATCAATATGCTGTATTATGACTGTATGGTCTTAATCTGAGTAATAGAACCAACAAGTCGTGCAAAATTCAGCAAATGATTTATTTCTCAAGTACACAAAGGGAAAACAAATCAAAAAAGTACTTACGATATTACAAATTAAATGCTAAATAATCCTAGAATTTCGAACACAATTCATAATAATTAACGTTCTGAATAAACTTAAACGATATTCCAAAAATAAATCCAAAGTTGGAAGTGCTGCTGTGCCAGTGATGACCTGTGTCGTCGTGATGCGCCAACAGTCTTTTTGTAATCACAAAAATACAATCCAAAAATATATCTTTATTTGAATTTCACTATCGATCCACGTCTCTATTTTCAGGAATGTTATTTGGGGCATTATGTATTTTCAGACAAGAATAACGTAAATGAAATAATTTAGATAAATAAATTCCAGCGCAAATGATATACTAGACACAATCTTAATATAATTGATTATGCTCAGATCTTACAACACGAAAAGAAAAAACATTTATCTTTTCTACTGGACCTCAGGTCACAATTAACCATTTCTAAAAGAAAATGTTACCGAAAGGAAAGTTTTATTCTGTAGGATTCATAAAGTTTACAAGATAAAATCTTATTTATTGTTAGAAAGTCTGTTACTAAATGTATAATAAAGAACACGGTAAATACAATGCCCATGACTCAAACAAAGATAATAATCCTTATAGTTAACCCATACAGAATTAAAAAATGAATGATTCTGGTCAGGTAGAAAATAACCTTGTATCAGACAAGGTCACCTCAAAAATACAATTATCCATAACATGCAATGAATAAAATCTGACGAACAATGCAAATTAAATATACATAACATCGGAAACAGCCATATATCTGTACAAAATGTTTCGTGGTACACATCTCTAACTAATATACATACGTGTGTATGTATGTCGACTAATCTCAACTTACAAGTTGATGATTTATCCTCTCTCCAGCCATACATTACACTTTTGATTATGACAATTTAGTTATCCGTTCTTTGTTATTTCTTTTACTTTTAACAAAAATATTTATATTCCAGGTAAGATCGACCAAAACAATGTTTCATTTTTGTATACTTATTGTCTCCAAAAGAGACTGAAAAGATGTTGAGTGTTTTAGGCCTTCACGAATCGGAAAGAAACGGGTCATTTATCATCAGCATATATTAACCAAACCTGATGCGCATTAAAAAGTCTCTCTCTCTCTCTCTCTCTCTCTCTCTCTCTCTCTCTCTCTCTCTCTCTCTCTCTCTCTCTCTCTCTCTCTCTCTCTCTCTCTGATTTGACATCAGTTTGCTGAATGAGCTTGCTTGTTGTTGCTATAACTGAACTATCGATGCAAGTATGGGCATAGTTAGTGATAAAACTGAACCTATCGGTGCAAGTATGTGCATAGTTATTGATATAACTGAGCCTCTTGGTGCATATGTGTGCATAATTAATGGTATAACGGAACCTATTTAGGGCGTTTTTGCTAATCAGTTAAACACCAACATTTTACATCAGTTGTATAACAATTCAAAAACAAAATCCAGGTGAATGTTTCCAGGTAATGTTCTCTGCACATATTCAGCTTTACGCATATTTCTCATGTAACATTGTTAGTATTAAGACACGGACAGTCCAGTGTACTGTTTTGCTTACACTTTTGTTAATTTCTCTTAAATATAACTTACCTGTGATAGACATGAACAAAAGAAACCCCATCCAGCAGGAAGCTGATAAAGTAGTTTTGCATCTGTCCATTGCCCCTGGCCTTGTGCCTCTAATTGATAAAGTTATGGACAGTGGTCACAACTTTATAAAACTCACCTTGCCTACGGCGACACATGAGGTGACAAGTAAATGTATCAAATTTTGCATGTATGCTTTGAACAAAAATTAAAGTGTACACAAGTGTGAAACCAGCTTAGAGTCATAATATGTTTCTAAGCAATGTTAAAATGAAAAACTGATACACTATTTCCACTCAGTGGCTGTTTGTTTAGAAATTTATTTAATTAAAACCTCTACTTCATTTCTTTAAACCGTCTGGTAACAAGCCGGTGGAAGACATTTTTTGTATAAAAGAAATTTGGAAAAGTGACATTATGATCAAATAGCTGCACATAGGAAACGTCTAATTAAAAGAAAAATCAGTAAAGTTGTACAGTTTTCCTTATGGTGTGCATATTGACCTAACGATGCCAAATATAGCTTTTTGTGAATCTGTAAGGTCACCCTCTTATTTAGAAGGGTCGTTCGGGGATTTGGCTGGCGCTATATTGGGAATGACATCCCTCGATCTTATGACCGGGTGTGAGTAGATAGATAGAAAATCAACAGAGAAATGAGCAAGAATATTAGGAAGACATAATGCAATATGAGACCCATTAGACAAGACAAAAAACAACATTTAACACATAACAATTTAGCATCAAAAGATTTCCATGAAATAATTTTAAAAAATGAGAGAAAATATGGATCCTAGTCATATTAAACACAAACAATAAAAAAAAAGAAAATTACGTGAACAATTAAAATTGCGTACATTAATGATGTTGTCTTTCAGAAATCGTGCGTCCTATCACTAAAACCTGTCTTTTCATACAAGACAGTCACCTGGTCCCTTTTCTTGTTTAACTAGTGAAATGATTATTCTCTTTAGGCTTCCTTGGAGCCAAGTGTCTCCTCTCTCAGGAAATTTCGGACTAAAGAATTTCAACCGAGGTTGTTACTTTAAAGTTATATTACTTCCAGGGTATACACCTTAATTTAATCTGACCAATCGTAAGCAGCGGTTCCTGAACATTTTCCCAAAATAATCATTTCTTTCGTTACATTATGGGCCCTAAAATCTCTGAATTACATTGCATAACAGCTCCCTTTGAAAATGATTATTTCACACGTGTTCCTATCAAGCGGTTATTGTTGGTAGCTCAAATTATGACATTCACAGGAAACCTGAAAACTAATGAGTCGTGGATGATGCTGGCATTTGAAGTTTAACATTGACATGGGCGGGGGGTGGGGAGGCGACAGAGAAAGAAAGAAGAAATGTGAATTGACCCTTTACAAAGATTTTATTTCTGGCTTAATTGTGATACAATATTAATGCTCAATGCAATCAATTTTAAGGTTCAGTACTTATTCAGAATTTGACACTCTACAGAATCAAGCACATATAGTGTCCCCAAAAAAGTGGATGTGCTGAAGGGAAAAGGCCTATACTGGTCGAACGTTAAAGACCTAGGAAAAAAAACACACAGTGCAAAGTGCAACAGACAAACACGCATACTTTCAGTTCAAGAAGCTTAAGACATACATCACGCAGAGGCGGACAAACCCTTGTCGTTACAAACAAGCACCAAACCTAGTATACGAACATCAATATTTGATATAGACTTCTGTATTTAAAGAATTACACATATTTTTACAGAACTAGATCTTACAAAACAACATTTATGTTTACAAACAAACACCCATTGTTTCAATAGTCAACAGGGTATTCGGGTGTTTTGTGGGGGTTGTGTTGGATTATGATAAGAAACCTATCCACCGATTTTCAGAAAAAGAGTTGTTAATGTGTAAATTTAACCACTTTAGTTATGGTCAGTTTATTGGTCATAAAGCTCTTTTTACCAATTTATTGATAGAACAATTCTTTGATCAAAGGAGAGTAAGAAAAACATCAGTCTGGTCTCCTTTCAACGGCCTTGTCACTCTTACGATGTAGGTTGTGACGAGGAAAATGTCTGGCGATCCAACAAGAATACATTAGTTGAAACCAGAGAACCATAATTTAGATTTATGGAGAACAGACGCTTATCAATCTCCATACTGCCATGTTCAGAATGTCCTTTCAAGGGGAGAATGTTATTCTTAATTAAACATTTGTTTAGATAGCAGTCAGAAAGACTATTAGGGACATGGTAAACTTTATGTGCATGGTAAAAATGTCTCAATTGAAAAATCGCAGAAACTATGTAGCTATCAAAGTACCAGGTCAAGCTGACCCCGGTTTAGGCGTCTGTGAGAAAAGACAGCAGGAGGCTTTGACTAATTGGTTACGCTAATTCAGGGGGGGAGCCACGAGTGGCCGAGTGGTCTAAAGCGCTATCCGTTACGGATCACTGCCATCTCACCTCTGTATGCGTGGGTTCGAGTTTCGGATTCGGCCAATGTGGGTATGTGACAAAGCTTGCCAGTAGCTTCTCGTGGGCTGGTGATTTTTTCCGGGGTTTTCCGGGTTCTGCCTCCACCATTAATACAGGCCGCCATGTATAGACTATATTGTGCCGAAAAATGGCATTAAACCATAAACAAACCATCTAATTAAGGGGCATGTTTCCCACACAAAATATCCAGGTTCGCCTCATCGAAAATTTTAATCAGTCTAAGCTTTTCTGCAAGAAGAACCAGAGTAGGCTCTGAGGGATTTTTAACAAATTCCCTCGTAAAAAATGTTGTCGAAAGGGGACTGTTATCGAAGTAATCCGACGAACTAATTTGGAGGGATGTTGAGAGCAAAGGTAGTGTCACAATTCCATGCAATTTATGATGCCATATATAATGCTGTTTGAATTTATTTGCATTTGCATCATTTGATTTCTCATACATTCGTATAATAATTTGCATTATGAAGTATAACAATGTTGAGTTTATGCATAGAAAGTCGTACATTAATCTTTAGATAAGTGTGACGAATTCTCTTAATTTGTTGTCGTGTTTGCCTAAAAATTAGGTTCTACGAATTGAATGCATTACATTGAAACGACGTAGTAACTGACTTAATGTATCTCATTTATTCGCTGTGTAACTTGAGGCTGGCTCAGAACCGCAAGGCCTTGTGTGTGTGTGTGTGTGTGTGTGTGTGTGTGTGTGTGTGTGTGTGTGTGTGTGTGTGTGTGCGTGCGTGCGTGCGTGCGTGCGTGTGCGTGCGTGCGTGTGTGTGTGTGTGTGTGTGTGTGTGTGTGTGTGTGTGTGTGTGTGTGTGTGTGTCAATATGTGATGTTATTGCGTGACGAATTAGCCATTAGACTAACTAGGGTCATTATAGGACATAAGGAGTCCATTGATAGCCTTAACATATGTTTAGCACCGATAGAAAGATGTGATAACGAGCAGGGTATAATGCAAAATCCCCGGTATCATAAATAACAGGAAATTTAGGATGTCTCTATGTATATTTATTTAAAAGGGAGATAATAGCTCCTGAGACGTGCAATCTTGAGACGTATAACCCTGTGATGATATCCTTCTACGTATCAGTTTTGAGACGTATTCTGAAATTATCCTGAGACGGACTGTTGAACATAGCATCCTGAGATCCAGGGGTCTGAACAGCTACAGTGAAAGTAATGCGAACCGAACAAACAGGTTATGCAATCGTACAAGACGTTGACTTCGATTGTTCACTCGATCCTATGATGAACTAAATCTATCAGTAAACATATCAGCTATTTTATTTGAATCCATTTGTGCTTTCCCTTCTAATTCGAGAAAGGGTTGTTTTCTAAACGCAGAGTATATTCCTGATGTAATGACTTCGCATACTTGTATTATGCAATTGATTAAATTGTTTGTTTATATGTACTGGGGTTCATGTTGATTTATATATATATATATATATATATATATATATATATATATATATATATATATATATATATATATATATATATATATATATATATATATATATATATTATAATCGAGTAACTTTGTTGCACGAGATTGTATGAATCTTGCTTTCATTACGTGAGGTTATATGAATGTTAACTTCATTATATGAGAATATATGAAGAACATTTGTTTTCCTATTTATGCATATTTATGTAAAGTAATTGAATGTGTCGTGTATTTAGAGCTGTAGAAGATATTTTAAATGAACTCATTTAATAAACTTCCATCTTTCAACACATTGTATTGTGATGTCATTTAATACAAGCATCTGTTCAGGTCTTTTAAAATCCTCCAGTTTTCTTCGCCAGGTTTGCTGCCCCTACTCCAACCCTCCAAATGTTGACCCTCCTAAAGGTTATCTGGTCACCAGTGAGTATGTACAATTTTGCCCAGTCTCACCTTTCGCTTATTCTTCTTCCCAATACTTTGCGTTATGTGTGGTCATTGATGACGGTAATCTCTTTGAAACGGCTAAACTTGATGTTTTGGGATCCCCGTCCGACCATCTCTCCTTGGTTGACTGAGGCCGATGTTTCAATAAAATTCATATGCGGCATTTTATACATGTATCTGTACATGTATGTCTGTATTTTATACATTTGTGTCTGTTTTAAAATCTGTGCACGGCCCACTGTTTAATTAATGTCGGTAGGAGAGGCCAATTAAAGAAAGGACAAATAGAGAAGTTACGTGCGACACATGAATAATAAATTAAAATATCATTTCTGTACTAACTATGTCAAATTATGTCCAATTAGCTACTTTATGCCATCCTTATCGTATAAATTATATATTAACTACATATTTTGTGTGTGATCATTGTAGATAGTCGTAATGTAACTTACCCATGAATATGTATGTGATCTTGTTCATGTTCGCGCAAGTTTTGTTGTATATTTTAGATGGCGAGCCAAACAGAACATTTTATTAATTATATAAAGTATGTTGACATATGTTAGATGGCGTGACATATAGGACATTTTATTAATTATATCAAGTTGGTATATTTTAATTGGCGTGCAAAATAGAACAATTGTTTGTATATTTTATACAGAATATTTTATTAATTATTTTAAGTTCCTCTCGAAATTGATTCTGTTCTTAAATGAAAGACCTTCAGGTTACTTTGCCTATGTTGAACAAAAGACAGACTTTGTGCTGACTGTAGTCAGAACATGATGCAATCGTTCTGGAAATTGTTTTCGGAGTCTTGTGCGATCGATCGAGCATCGTCCACAGTTGGAGGAAGTCTGTTAGGTTGTAGTCCTAGATGGGGTTGTGGCTTTTCTTCAGTTAGTTTCTGATGGTTCCCGTTATCTTAATCAAATAATAACTGTCGAAAAGCTTCACTCCCATTTTTCTGAAGTTGTTGGCCGCATTCATTTATTGGTTTCTAGACACTTTTCCCCAGTTCTATTGGAAATTTCTATATGATCCCTGCGTATGGAATATACTGATGTTTTGTGACATATCTGTGATACAAATACTTTAATCCCAGTTTAATGGATACGTTATAAACCTGTTGCTATTCTGCGGAGGTTTCCCTTCGGTTTAGTCTTTGTGTCGTTTTGATTAGTTGTGGCTGATTTCTGTACTTTGTCTTTCGCCTCCTGCCTTGCTGCCTCTTCCGGTGTTTCCCAATGGGAAACGAGGTATACGTTGTCAACACTAGATATGACCCATCCCCTATCTTCCCACATCTTTGTTGTTTGTATTTGACTTTACCTCTCTGCTTAACTGATGGCGCAGACTGAACGAATACCTTTTAATGTGTGTGAATCATATGGAATGAATGTGAATGCCAAGACTGGTTTACTGATTTTGAATTATAAATATTATCGTTATTACGACTTAAAGTTAAATTGTAAGAACAACGCATTATTTAAATAGTTATCGGTTATAAATGTCAGGTATATTACAATGAGAAATGGAAAAAATATTATAGACCCCCTCCCAAAAGCGCTTAAGGTCAACACTTTTTACATAATCCTGGGAACGTTTAGGGTCAACGCAAATTTAACATGGGAAATATTGAGACTATTTAGCGACAAAGAAAAGTGGAGTTGTTGTATAGAGTCAATAGGAATGGACCATATGTGGTGACGTCACGGTACTGAAGATTGGTAAGAATTTTGCAACAATTATAGCAACAGGTGTGCACCGGGTTGACCTCAATCGGGAGGAGAGTGTGGGACATAGACATAGACTTATATAACAAATACAATATACAAAATATACAGTCACAAACAATTCACAAACAATTATTAAAAAAACAAACACATTGTTTAGACAAGCAAGCTAATCGTTTCGAGGCATACGAGTGGTCCTGAAAAGGGCCGTTGGGTTCTATGTTAACATCATTTCGTTAACATATCCGGGCATCGCAAATGTCTGCTACTCTCCTCATACGTCTTCTGACTTCTGGTCCGAAGAGAAGGACTGCCTTCAACCAGCCTTGTCTGTCCACACACATTTATTTTTTACTAACTCTGGCATCGGTGATCCTGATAATGTTGATTTCATATACATGGGTAAGTCTGTGCGGAACAGCATTGACAATACGAGAGTAGACGAGTATACGTTTGTCCACATCATGTGACAACAGATGAAGGGAATGCAGTGAATTGCGATTATTTATAGTGGAAGAGCGAATCGAAAAAGACGTTCTTTCACCAATCCTAACACGCGTTACAAAATTATGTCACATTGCGGAATCTGTCTCCCCAATCTGAAGCGATTAGCCTAAGTATCATATTCTCTATATAGGCAAGCTAGAGTCTGTGCGCCGTGAATCCATGCGACAGTTTTCAATCGTGAGAAAACTAAGAAGACGACGCATCAGGGTGCACCGGCCGAGGATACGAGAAGCGATGGTACAGCGGTGGCTACCAAAGTCAACACAATTCTACATCCATAAGAGACCAATTATAATTGGGATTTAGATGATTTCCTCTCTACTTTGCAAGACTGTTCAAGTACCAGTACCTTTGCCGCCTTTTCCTTCCTTGCCACACGTCGAGGATTTTAAACAGAGACAGAAATAAGAATTGGAGAAACTTTTTCAGCAACGGAAGGAAGCAGAATATGTTTTTCTTCTTCAACACGAAGAATACTAGAAGAAGAAGAAGAAGAAGAAGAAGAAGAAGAAGAAGAAGAAGAAGAAGAAAAAGATAAACAATGTCTAGGAGACAAGGATAGTGAAAGTTAAACGGTAACGGTACTCTTATAAGAAATTTTGGCTGAGTTAAGAAGTATGAAAAAATATAATATGCTTCTTTATTACGA
The DNA here is from genome assembly GCA_029339505.1 of Unio delphinus. Classification (NCBI taxonomy): domain Eukaryota; kingdom Metazoa; phylum Mollusca; class Bivalvia; order Unionida; family Unionidae; genus Unio; species Unio delphinus. Next base: position 5,125,387 of record JAQISU010000057.1, on the reverse strand, counting down.
CCCAAAAAGAAAAGACCCGAGATACCAAAACTAGTAATGTCTACAAAGTCATTGACAAGAACCAATGCAGAAGTAGACCTTGGCAGTGGCAATGACTTACGGCAGTTAAAGCTGATTTCGTCTCGTCCCTGAGCTTGTTTGTATTACAAAAACAAACACTCAACGGTCCTTTTAAGGGCCTTCAACTTCTTTCGAAAAGAGATAGTAATAATTTAGCCAAACTAAATTGAAACTTAAAATCCCTTTTATTATCCATGATGTACCTGCGTGATTGCGTGAATGTAGCTGCATATTCTAAAAAATGAAAACAGACACGTCTTCTGTTTAATCCATTCTAGTACGAATTTTACAATTTGATTCACAACACAACACTTTATAAAGTTCTTAGATTTCTTCTTTATTTTTAGACACCTTTCAAAATCATCAAAACGGTTCAACAATTGTAACAATCCAACGACAAGCTTCAAATCACCGATAAAAAAGCGACACTGTTTATGACCCATGTTTCTCTTCCCCAAGAGACAGCACGCAAAAAGGTGTTACTGGAGGACGAACTTCGCAGCACCAAACATATACTCGACCGAATTAACAAAATTGTAGTGGGACGAACATATGCCGAGAAGAACGACACGACAGAATGGAAAAGATCCTGGCAGAACATTCCACAATCGGACCTAGCCAAAGAACGAAGTGAAGCAGAACTCTGTTACAGTAAGCGGGGATATCCAATTAAAGACACATACGTTGGCATTCCTGATATGCAAACATTGCAAGACGTTGTAGCTCCACGCTAGACCTTGAAAGTACACACTCAAGAAGTTAGCGGACCTCTGTTGTTTCGAGGCAAAGATTTCAAAGACGAAAAATACCTTCACTTGTATCATCACGATGAACATTTCGATGACATTAACAATATCACTGGATTCCTTAGGTATGGTTATTATTGCCTGAATTGTGAGTATAGTATAACAATCGAGAACACAATATTTTGTGGATCGAAATGCTCATGATCTTTGGCCTCTCAATCTTGTCTGATCCTGCTTGTCGGCGCACTTTTGTCAGTCGAACCTGTTACCAACAACATCTGAAGACGTAAGGTTAGCAACACAAAAGTGCTTGACAACTTCTGAGATTGTGCCCTACTGGTGGACAAGGCATACGTACCAATAATGCCAAGTCACTATGGTCACCAAACTGTGGATGTGGAACACAAATGCTACATTCAAGAATGCCATTCCAAACAAGACGATGATGACTAGAAAAAAAAGGGAATTTCATTTTTTTTGATTCAAATTCCTAATTCCTGCGTGGCTCACCGAGAGTGCGAGAAATAAATCCAGGAGCCTATCTTTAATAATTTCCCTCACTGTAGCAAGATTCATGTAGGACGTGAAACATTATTTCGAGGGTCGAACACATTCTCAGATTTTGCCCGATGGATCTTAAACCCCATGGAGTCAAAAAGACATCGAACATTACGCATATTGTCATCGCTATGCCACGGCAATCTCTCACAATTTTTCTGGATAAGAGGTGCATTTCTACAAGGAACAAAGTACCGAATATCCGAAAGTGACTTTGTCGGAGCCAGAATCATTTCCATGGAAGTGTGGTCAAGTAGTAGAGTTTAAAGATTCAATGAGTTACTTGGTCATGCCTTTGAGTCGAATGCCTAACACGTATGAAATAACATAAATAGACAAAGGTTCTTTCAGCACTTTTTCAATACCTAAGCCAATCAACACTGTAATAAGATAAACCGGTGGGATATTTCAGATTCACAGCAGAACACTTTTTACAATATAAATACAATGTTTAATATTGAATGGCTTGAATGAGCAAACAAAATTATGAATACGTGCGCGTGTATTTAATCCAAATATTGAAATTTTAACATAGTAACGCTCAAATTTAATAAAGAAAAATACATACAATTTATTCCACAAAAAAACTATCACGAAGCGTGAATGATTCACAGTTCTTAAACAAATGAAAGATGGATATAGTTTACTCAGCTGGCAAACATTGTAGATTTTTACTCGTGTAGTAAAATGACTTCACTCATAGTGAAATTGTGCAAATGAAAAAGGAGAGATTTATAACTTATCTTTACAGTCACTAAAGATATAATGGGTTTTACGAACCCCAAAATTACAGCCTTTTAACCGATACCATTCTTGTACTTGGCTTTACTGCTTGCATCACGTATACCTCGATTCCATTCCATACTTTGAACGCTCGAGTCCCTTTAGTCACTCTGGTCACCACCGGATACTCCATATAATGGACACTACAGATACTGAACAGCTCTACAGCTGGGAAACTCCAGACACACTACATCACCGGACAACACCAGACATTCTGGGTGCTGAACATTCTAAACAGTGGTTAGCTGCTCAACAGCTGGGACACTCCAGATACTGAACATTCCAGACACTCGACAGCACCGGACAACATCAGACATTTTGGACATTTCCAGACACTGGGCAGCTGAAAACATATCCAATACCGTGTACTATTTATATGAAACGGGCATAAAAAGTGATAAACGTTATACACGGTAAGTTATACCGAAGATATTACCACACAATAATTTCAAAACAACATGTTCGGAAAGAAACCTAGCCTTGCTTGATTAGAACCCTACTGTATTTAACATTTCTTACAAATGTAGCCTTATAATACTATAAATCCTTTGCTAAATCGTAAACAAAAGCATAAACGTGTGCATTATTCTGCGTAAACCAAAACTACAAATCATGCAGAAATTGACGTGGAAGTACAATAGTGTTTTCGTATATACGAGAAATTATTTAAAATTACCCACCTCTGTAGCTGGAGATGTTCGAATCCTTATAGCAGATCGCCGACTGACAAGATGTTTCGTAATGTAAAGAGCTTTACATGCGGTGAGGTATTTATACACAGGTATTGTCTGTGCATCGAAGGCATTTGATTCGTCTCAAAAGCACTTCGCACGTGCAGCATATGATGAACTGAACTCACTATTTTGAAATACGACACAATATACATTAATTCACCCTCGGATACTGTTGTACGCCAAAAATGAAATCCTAGTACACGAATTTAATAAATGAATAAAAGGAGCTTATACAATTATGTGACAGACACGCCGTTCTACCCCATTTGCATGAGGCTTACTGCTATGAACCCGTCAACATGCATACCAAAAAGAGAGAGGCTTTGTACCGAAATCACGTCTCGAACCCCTTCGATGTTCAATAAAAATGTTACATTATTGTCGATCGGACGTGGACATTTTACGGCGTAGCTGTTAAAAGATTCGAAAACTGTTCATGGAACACAGATGAATTGATCCTTTGAAGGAAACTTGCACCATCTCCAAGGCGTGTTCTGTAGTATACCGACAAAGAGTTATGCTCGAAACCATCCTGGCTGTCATAAGCCCTGAACCAAAGAACTTTGTGAAACGTCAATACTAAATTAAAGGATTACGCTGGATACATTACTTGTGCGACAAGGAAGACAAATGTATTGAAACATGCCCAAACCGGAATAGGCTTAAAGGCCATTGGAACTTATTCGGTGGATGTTTGAGACTTAGAAAACTCTTAGATGCACGAGCAGTCTTTCAAACACCCTCCGCAATACCCATTCCATGTAAGATTTCAGCGTCCTTGTTGACCCCTTCGCTCACTCCCCAACGAGAAGAACTCAAAACTTGTGTTAAAAAGATGATGTCCACGCCTCCTTTGACAAAAATGAAAAAGAAAGAAGGGAAACCAGAAGTGAAAAAGAAAGTAATAAAAAAGCTATTAGATTAGCTCCACCACCGCCACTATTTCGTCCCATTCAAAGTTATATCAGCAAAGAGTGGGTCATTTACTAAAAAAGGAGAAGTTGTCAGCCGTCATTTATTACAATCCAGCCCATCCTGCAGGTTACGGAGGAGTTCAGAAACTGTATTGTGCTGCCAAAACTCAATTGAAAAGTCTCCGCTTACCTCATGTGCAACGATGGTTACAAACACAAGCTACTTGCACTTTACACCAACCAAATCGGCGGAACGTTTCCAGATGTCGCAAGTGGAATGCATCGATCACCAATTGCAAGCTGATTTAACCGATGTCTCTCATTTGGCCTCTTCAGTCGTGGCTAAAATAGTAAACGTGATGTATTTTGCTCATAGTAAAAATGGCGTATTCACTCAAATAGTGAAAAAATGATGTAGTTTAGTCCAATGGTAAAATGTTGTAAAAATGTGATATATATCATACAATATATATTTACAGTCCCAAAACAGTGAGTATAACAAACCCCAAAATTATCCCAAGCCTAAAAGAATAAATGTATGGAGTTTCACAAAACACTCCGTCTCTAGAATACTTGGCTACCAGTCACACTGGTAAATCAAGCAGTCAGCTTTACAGGTAATCACCGACCACCATTCAAACACTTAGTCAACTGGACAATCAGCGCACACCAAACCGCCAGCAATGTCCGATCACCTGCTTCTCGGCCAGTAAAACACTGTTCAATCAGCTCTACGGCTGCTTCGGTCAGCTTTATGGTCAGCTCTATAGCTGCTACCCCGTCAACTTTGATCCCTATGGTCATCTCTACAGCTGTTACGGTCAGTTCTACAGCAGCTAATTCGCAAATACGATAAGACGTAATGAAGTTATATACAGTAACCTGTACAAATTACATTATTGGCACAACATTACAAAGCAATAAACAAGTTTAGAAGTGAACCTACCTCTGTCCGATAAGACTCATATGGTACTAAACGTTTCTTAATAAAATGCAATTTAATTGCTTATATATATATCTTATATAACGTCGCGTACAAGAATAGGAAATATTTTCATTCTAATACGCAAGCCGGAGTTACATAGAAAATATACAAAAATAAACGTGGTAGTACAGTAGTTATAACCTATATTATACAGACGAAATTAATAAATAACTCGCATACCTCTACAGCTGGAGATATGCAAGTCCTTATGCAGAATGCTCACTGACAAGACGTTTCCGCAGTGTAATGTTTTCCGTCTACGATGAGGTGTAGCCATACATCTTATGTATACTTGACAAATATCGGTTTTCCCATCGAAAGTATTTCGCACGTGCGACATATGATGAACCGAACTCACTGTTTCGATATATTGTACAGTATACATCAATCACCCTGTACACAAAAAACGAGTAAATTTATTTGATAAATAACAAAGGGATTTATCGAATTCCAGTACAATTTTTGATGTGTTCCTAATTGTTATCAAGATGCATGTTTACACCACATCGAAAACATATACTGTTCTCTATCACGCACCTATAGAAATTTGATGTGATTGTAAAATTGCATTTACACAATTAGGTCATCAATTAATTGATTTCAATCTGCTCAGGCCCATCAAACAGATAACCTGCAATAATACTGAATCCGCTTTTTAATATGTATAATGTTCTTACACAGTTCTCTCATACTCTGTATGTACATTTCTGTGTAGAGATAGCCAGTCTTATTGTCTTATCGTCGAAAATGTTACATTTGTTTGGTTTGCCTTGAAGTATTAGTGTTAACGTGTGAACAAAGATTGCACATTGAACCCAGTAGAGAGAGTCTTACTTGCACTGTAGCTTTATGGGATTGATACGGTTGATGTTGATGGTATTATGTGTTCTGTATCATGTCTAGTTTTAACTGTACCGAAGCTTTAGGTGGGTTTGATGCAGTATGTGTCAACGGGAATTTGTTTGTGGTATGATAATACTAAGGTGATGAAAATATGCATTTAGGAAGAAACCTCATTATTTTCATCGGAGTATTTTCCTTCTCGATTGTATCTTTTTTCTTACCATAAAAACCCATGTATATTAGTATACAGTCAACATTCTTTTCTGTATAAATCTTACCAATTAAAGTTATACAACATAGCAATATATAACCCAATACACTGCGTTTCGAAAATGATAAGTCACCTCTCGCGAGGTTATTTTGTTTGTACAATGTACATGTCGCTCCCCCGGCGGTTAATTTGCAGAATGTTTGAATACTTAAAGCCTACTTCTACCTCAGTCCTAAATGTATTGTTAATGAAATTATCCTTTTACTGCCTATTTTTTTTAAAATAAATATCAATCACATTAAAAAAAAGAATCACGGATCTACTTCTGACGATTACGCTATCCCAAAATAATTTTATCATTGTCATCTAATTCTTGTGGTTTAATATTTCAGCTATCCTTTTCCAGATATAGAAAAAGAATGAATTGTTTTCCCACATGTAATATATATATATATATATATATATATATATATATATATATATATATATATATATATATATATATATATATATATATATATATATATAGAAAAGGAATGAATTGTTTTCCCACATGTATGAATTTAAGTACTACACTGACTGACTTGCGGATTTGTTTATTGATAGCTGAAATATTAAACCACAAGAATTAGATGACAATGATAAAATTATTTTGGGATGGCGTAATCGTCAGAAGTATATATATATATATATATATATATATATATATATATATATATATATATATGTGTGTGTGTGTGTGTGTGTGTGTGTGTGTGTGTGTGTGTGTGTTCTAGTAGGGACAAATTGTCCAAGTTACATGCATTTATTACAGTACCACTATTTGTTTTAAATTTTTATTACAGTTGGTCAGCGAGAATTTGCATTTAATATTAATACCAGTGTATTGTTGTCTCCCTAATGCTTTCTTTTTTTTAACTATGTGTCACTGATTTGCAAAATGGAGTAATGTAGCAACTAAGAGTCAATGTAAACTAACTTAGTTTTACAAAAGATCTATTTACAGACAAATTTCTCAGGACCAGTCTCCTAGAACCTGATTTAATGCAAATACTGAGAAATGTAAATAGAATTTTTCCCGCAAAAAGCAATGAAATTAAAAAAAAACAAATACCCTTACTTTATGGCATATGAAACGCATGCATTTTTTAAAATAAAACTTGAATCGTTAATACTTTAGAACAAGCACAAACTAAATTATGATTAAAGCTATTCCATTGGACAAAACATATTTTTCTTCCTCGCCATGTTAGTTCAATAGTTAAATGGACAAAGTTCTCGCAGTTAAAACAAAAAGAAGTGTAATCAAGGCAGTTGTCTATTTTTGTGCCTGACATAGGTCAAGGCCTTCTATCCCTCGTGGCTTTTATTCCTATTTACATAAAAAGCTACCTACTTTGTGCAACCCGTAGATTAACAACCCACGAATGTGATGTAGTCAATCTATGGCTAGGCACGCATCTTACTTGGACACGGAATAAACTCTTGATATGTTTAGTAGATATGGCGATAAGTGGAAAATTAAAATCAATATAGAGAAAACAAACGTTATTGTAATTAGCTAAACATAAGTAGCATAAATACTATTTTAAATTCATCAATATTAATGTTGATGTTGTACATGGATATTAAAACTTAGGCTTTATACTTCACAAGAATGTAAAGTCCTTCATGGGCCTGAATAATCTATTATATAATGTATTGTTAATAACGTCATGCATTTACTTTAAACGCCATTATGCAGATTTGACTATAGTCAGCTGAAACTGTTCGACCAAGCCATTGCACCGATTTTAGCACGTTCTTGTGAAGTTTCGGGAAAGTTTTCCTTACTGAGAACTATACTAAATGTCAAAACATGTACCACTCTATATATGGTTTACGGCGAACTTGGTCGCTTGCACATAGTTCCAACCGTTACTGTAAAACACGTGAACAAGATTTCTGCCTCCTAAAACTATACCAGGTATCACGGTACCAATTGTTTTTCTATAGACCTCAATGCATATGTTTTCTGAAATAAATATATTTTATATCATGTTTCAGTATGCATTTCACACACTGTCACAGAGAATAATCTTAGATTGTCAATTTGACCAGGACAAAACCAGGCACTCTATTGTATTTAAGAGAGATAGCTCTGCTGGAACTAGACAAAGGTAAGAGTAAAAAAAATATACAAAATATGATTGAGATATGAATTAACTTAATCTCACATGTTGCCAACAGGCTTAACCTTTTTATAAGCCAAAAGGAAAGTACAACTGTTACATAATGCACCAATCACAGCTAGTGTTGTTGTTTATTTCTGAATTCAATGTCCCATACACCTTAGGCTCCGCCTACCTGGAGTTGTACAATTGGTACCGTTGTACCTATACCAGCACCTCAAGCATCAAATTCAGAAGCTAGGACACGAGCTCCAGTATCACCAACACTGAATACAACTCAACAAGTTCGCTAGACAAGGGGGTGAGGATAAGAGGGAAAATATACGAAATTAAAAGGTTTCCAGTAGGTAACTAGACTACAAAAGGGCGAGAGGAGACAGCCTCAATCAGCATGAGCATCAACACCACTACAGCCTGAGAAAAAGGAGGGTATTCCGACAGCACAACCGGTGCCAAAAGCAGAGTTCAAGAAATCACAACAGAAGCATCCACAAATAATTAGTGTGCTATATACACATTTAAGTAGTGCTCCGTGAGCGCAGTAAATCCCGGAAGCGCTTGCTTTAAATGCAACAGGGGTATACACTTGTTTCCCACTTTATGATTCATTAGAAAGTACGCGTTGTGTACACAAACCAGTTGTATAAAACCGAATGGACATATGCGACTTTATGCATGAAATCAAATAAGCAGTCTGCCATTTAAAAAATTTCTTTTCTTCCGATATCAGGATCATCCAGTTCTCTTGGGAAAAGATATACCCACCTTATTTGCCAGATATTTGTGCTTTACTTTTTATGTATGTATGTGCTTGTGCATGTTTGTGTGTTCGTGTGTGTGTGTGTGTGTGTGTGTGTGTGTGTGTGTGTGTGTGTGTGTGTGTGTACCTTACATAAAACATTTCCTCTGTGTGTATGTGACCATACCATCTTCCTTACGCCTTCCCAAAAAAGAAAAAAATGCGTGTGTGTGTGTGTGTGTGAGAGAGAGAGAGAGAGAGAGAGAGAGAGAGAGAGAGAGAGAGAGAGAGAGAGAGAGAGAGAGAGAGAGAGATCCCCTTGTTTTGCATTCTACCCCATTCTTTTGTGATATGTTTGTGTGTATAAATGAAGGTGTATGTCTGAACACCTCCTATCCGTTTCGTTGGATGGTAGGGTGTTTATTTGGATAGTGTTTAAAGAGTGGGTGATGGATTGTAAAGGTGGTGTGTTGGAAATTGTAATCAAGAAGCGGGTGATGGATTATAGTAGTATGTGATGAATTATCATTTTTAACAAAAAAACAAATTAACATTTTTACATTTACCGTACGGATCAATACTTTTCTCAACTCGGAAAGGGTGATGTATCAATCCCCAAGTTAACATAGGATTTACATTTTGGCTCTATTATGCCATTCCCGTTCCCGTTCGCGTGTTAAACTTAATGTTAATACATGATTTCCCGTTTCGTTATTTACAATTTGTCTCTATATACTGAACGAAAATGTAAACTTACGGCAATGTCAAATAATCATTTGGCACAATATACTTTGACTCTAAGGATTTTTTTTTCTTCATAATACCATTCCCCGTGTTAATCCAACGAACCATTTTAACACAATATTTTCTGTGTGGTTCTTAAATGACTATCGCGAAATTATAATTCCCGTTAGGCTCTCGGTATGGCAAATGACGCAAAGACCTCGTTATAAAGTATATAAGCAAATTGATCAAATTCATGGATTTTAAAAACCGTTTTACTGCACATATGCATTTAACAATATCATGTATCTTGTATCTACTGCTAGACTTGGACACGATTTCGTGTGCTTTCGTGTGCTTTTTAAATTAAGATCTGGCTCTTTATGAAATTTCGTATTTATTTTCCTTTTTTAGCGTTCGAATTTTTTTTTTAATGGGTTATTTCTTTGTCTTTTGCTAACACTCATTGATTGATGTATCTTTGTATGCACAAAGATGCTATAAACTAACCCTTGTACGTTTTTAATTAACGTTTATAGTTGTTCTTTGCAGTAACTTGCTATGTGAGTTCTATACAACTTTAATTTGCAGGTCAATATTTGTACGTAACTTCTTAGTACTAATATTTACCATTATCGTCAATCAGTATTTTGTGTTGCGCCATTTTTGTTTATTTATTTTTTTTTTCCCCAACTTTTGACCTATTTGACTTCAGTAAAAGCTCTTGCGTATACATTTTAAAATTAAAATAAAAAATGGGATAAATTCGTTAGTAATTGAAACCGATTTTACAACGAATAATTGATTGATAAATTACTTCTGAATCGACTAGCGGTTAATTGTATCGATCGCGAGTCAGACTGGAGAGTAAATTGAGACCATTTCCATTCCGTTACTGACCTTGATATACGGCAAAAAAAAAAATCTAGTAAAGATCACGTGACCGAATACGCTGAGATCTTGGCAGCCATTTTACAGCCGCAAATCATAACAAATTGCTAAATTTAATTGTTTTACTAGATTTTAAGAAGCTTCATACTTTTGAATTGAAAGTTTGTAGTTTTTAGAGAATCGTGCGTATTATATTTTTTCATGACTTACTCACTATTTCTTTAACATTCCATTTATTGTGCTGAGTTAGACACCCCAAGAAGAGAAGACCGTCGTTTCGAATCCAGAGTCAGGTTGGCTTACTTTCAGTTTTGCAATTACAGTCATTATGAACCTCGTCTGTCATTGTCTCAGTATGTTTGGGGGGTATGTTTAAGGCTTCCAGTATATGCTAAATGTTCCGTTTTGTCGTTCTTATTTAAGGTTGACGATGATATGTATATTTTTAATGCAGCTTGGTTTTTAACAACTATGTTGCAATCATTCTTCTTTGACCTTACCGGTGGCTAGGCATCCTCAATATTGAAAAACAAAAATCAATGACCTGAAAGAAAAACTTGTACCAAGTGACATGTTTTACTCAAATTACTCCTATGAGCACGAACTGGCTATTATACTGTACTAACTCCATTCCAGGCTTATATTGTCCAAGAAGGTACTCAGCTGTAATGTATGGCTAATTACTCCTGATATTTTTTATTCATCAAGCCAGACTGGACTCTTCTACATTGCACCAAACTGAATATTTGAGACTTCAAAACTTAAAAATTGCAGCCTTCCAGACTAAACTAGGCCCACTTAGTACCTATGATTTGCCAATATGTACAGAATGATGTGAAGGTTACAATTTAATATAAATATTATTGCAAAATATACCAGATCATTCTAGTAGAGATAAAGAAATAATGAGTCTACTATTTAGTTCGTTTAAATGCTAAATAATGTAATTAATAACTTGTGAGCCAATCATTTTTAAAATTTATTCCCATAGTTACATGTGCCAGAGAAGTGCTCTTCACTTAGGAGGTAGTGAATTATGTACTGATGGATGTAAAATTGAGTGGATGTTTGCAAACATGTATCAAATTCCTTCATGGAACAAGATTTCAAGAATTATTTTAAGTAAATGGTAAGCAGAACTTGCCTTTGCATCAGCCACTGTTCTCAACTTGAAGGCACGAGTCTTAGAGTTGCATATCTCTACATTCTGGCAAATTATAGGTGAGCATAACTTTTACACAATACTTTCATTTTTTTCCCCATAACTTAAGTTTGGTGCATTGCAGAAAAGTCGACGATGGCTTCATGAATGGAAAAATATATCGGAACTAAAATGAAACATAGATAATAGTTGAGTGCCTTCTTGAATAGATATAGCAACAAGGAATTTATGGTCAGTCATGGAAGGGAATGCTTTGTAGTTACTTACCTTGTCTCTTATTTAGATTGATAAACAATGTTAGGAGTCAGAATAGTTCACAGGAGTAATCTGACAAGTTTTCATCAGTTGGTATAATTTTTTTCTCTTTTTTTTTTTCTTGGTTTATTTCATTATTTAGCTGGCATAAAGTACTTGAGGGCTCATGTTGTAAAGTGACAAGTATTAGAAGAATGATACAATAGGTATTATTTAACACTAACAGCACACACAATGAGGCAGAATTTTTTTTTGATGAGTCATTAGACTGTTGGACCACTCCAGTATCCTAGTGGTTAAAGCAGCTTCCTCAGATGTGGGAGGTTGCATGTTTGAATACCAGCCGAGTCCTACCAAAGACTTATAAAAATGGTACTAACAGCTGCATGGCTTGATGGTCAGTCTGGTTTCAGGATGATGTGACTGGGTGGGACATCATGCCACAAATCTGCAGCATGATACCCCAGTGTTAGACATCACTATAAACTACCTCACTGCAGGCATCAAAGCAATATGACTGAAAAATTGTTAAAGCTATGTTAAAAATCTAAATCACATACACACACACACACCTGTTAGACTGAGGGACCTGCTGTGCCTTATATAAATAAAAGCAGAAGATTTGTGAATACCACAAGCAGTTCAACATGTGATCCCAGTACAAAGAAGGGGCATAATCAAATACATTGTGATCACCACCACTGATGTATTACTGCTATTGTCTGCAATAACAAATTTGCAAGAAATTAAAAGTTTGTTCTTTTTTGGAAACATTGAATGTTTGAAGTTGTTAAGTAACTTCATTTTATTAGAAATTTATTAAATTATGGCTTTGTTCATTTTTATAAAACATTTGGTGATTATGTGAAACAAGTTCTTCATTTTTTAAACTTGTTTTACCAGTTTTAAAAAATAATTCAAACATGTATGTTTATATCTATGGCAGCATTAATAATTCTAATAATGACTGTAATGTTTTAACACACCATCTAAATAGTAAGAGCAGTGCTGACTTCCCACCTGATCAGACCTAGCTTTCACAAAATTCTTGTCTTTTTTTATGTTCTCTACCCAATGTTTGATCAACCAGTTGAAAATTAGAAACAAAATACTGACAAGTAGCTAGGTTTCAAACAGATTTCAAAGAATTTCCTGGTCATAAATTTGTATAAAATATGTAGGAAAATAGCTAACAAATAGTTATTCCTTGCATTCTCTGTTCTCTGCTTATCTGTATTTCAGGAAAATCTATTGTGATATGATTTCTTAAAATGTTATCTACTCTTTTTTTTAATTATTATTGTAGAATGATTATGTAGCTTGGTAATTGAATGACATGGAAGACAAGACTATATACGACAGTGCTATGATATCTTGGGTCATAAATTTTTTAATCAGCACACAAGTAAATAAAAACACTGACCTTCAAGATATTATATATGTCAGTTTGTTCTTTGCGGGGAAACAGCTGATAAACAGGTGCCATGTATATTCCAGTGTATACAAGAGGAGTTACTCAGATGTTGTGTTGTCACTGACAAATATTTTTACAATGGCATGTGCTTGTTTTAATTTTGGATACTGATGTACATGTTGCCCAAAGTGTAAATCAACATTAAAGATCAAGATGAAAAATCAACGCTGCTATCAAACAGAAACTTATCAGAGAGAATGAAAGAAATGCATCTGTAATCACCTATGACAACAAGAGATTACCACTGAGATTAGGAATGCCAGCATTAGTATGAAAGTACATATTGACCTCAGACTGTTTAAACAACTTCATTGTTCCAGTTAAAAGTAACACATCGTGCACAACAAAGTTGTAAAGTCTACACCTGTCACTTGCAAAAGCCACCAGAAAACAACCATCCAAAGTTTCACATTCTGACTCTCATTTGCTAGAAAAGATTTGATCCTTTAGTTCTTGACAGATGCAGGAACCGCTCCGATGGCCTAGTGATTAGAACGTCTGCCGTGGAAGAGGGAGGTCGTGGGTTCGATCCCTGGTTGAGTCATAATGGTACTAACAACTGCCTCGCTTGGTACTAAGCATTAAGAGGTTAGTGTTAAGGACTGGTCAGCTGAGTGTCAGGATAATGTGACTGGGTGGGACGTCATAGAGATATGACTGAAAAATTGTTAATGCTACGTTAAAAATCCTAAGCAAACAAACAAACTAACTTGACAAGATGTGGTAATTATGTAATTTGACTATTGCGTAACATAATTGGACGACAAACTGATTAACCAATTTGTTACAGTGATAGTGATTTTAAGAAGATATAGATTCTATTTGCCCATCATTTAGAGACAGTGATATTCAAGGAGGCATTTTTAAAATAACGTACTTTTCAGCAATCTTCAAATATTCCTTAAATCAGCTGGTGATGCAGAACTAGTAACTTATTTAGTGCACATTGCTTGCAGTAAGTGCGATGAACCTCCGACAAGCTTCCATTGACAGCACCTTTTGACGGTACACAATACAGCACCTTTTGACAGTACACAATACAGCTTCATTGACAATACCTTTTGATGGTACATGATACAGCTTCCACTGACAGTACCTTTTGATGGTATACGATACAGCTTCAATTGACTGTATCTTTTTATGGCATACCTTCATGTGGAAGTACATGTAATGCAGTGGTTTTAGCATTTTCATTTGTTCGCTCATGGAAGGACCAACTTAGGAGATTTTGTATGAGATATTACTTAGCAACTCAGAATCTTATTACTTGATTCAATGATTTCTTGCATGTGTAAAACATAAATTAAAAAATAAGTTACTATTGATAATCTTTAGCTTTAAAGATAAGCAATTTACTTTGTTTTACAGGTTTTCCAAGCCTAACACAATGCCACTGGACACATTCATCTGTGGTGGGTGTATGTTGACATTCAATGACATAGAGCTGTTTGTTGGCCACAAGAAGAAGGGTTGTGAATCCAGCAGAGTTTCTCCCCTTGAACAGACTCGAACCATTTGTGAGAATGAGCCATTGGATTCAGGGACTGGTTCAATTATGTCTGAACTTTCAGCTCAGGACCCTCCTACACTTGCAGGTAAATATTTCATAACTACTGTAACCATGTCTGGATTTACATAGCGATTTAAAAAATTTATAAGTTAGATTGCCCTGGCAAGCTGTCTGGAACGTTATCCTTGGAAAATTTAAGCTTGCCCAAAGCATAGTACCATACTACATGTAAAACAATAAGATAAAATAAGATATTTTTTTAAGGAAATCACATTTTATTTATTTAAACTGATGTTTTTTTTTTATTTTTGGCAGCCTTCACACAATATGCAGAGTTTTTAAATTAACATACAATATATATGTAAACAAAACAGGTAAAGAGATGTGTATATTAGAAAGAGTTAGAATGCAGGTATAGTTAGAAGAGCAAAAGCAGACATGTATGTATATAGAAATATAAATGGATATGTAGAAAGGGTTTGAAAATAGCTGTATTTTAAGTGTGAGAGATAATAAAAGGTAGACTTTTGTAAGTATTTATTTAGTACTAAAAACTGAAGGATTTGTTTTATTTCATCCAGTTCCTAACAATTTTCACGTTGAAATCATTCATGAAAATATTTGACAATCGGACTTTTGAGAACAATATGAGAACTTATTTTTTTCTAGTGAATCGTTTGTCAAACTGTATCATCAATTCTTCTGGTAGTTAATCATTAGAGACTAGTGCCTTTTATTTCTAGACACAGAAGACAAAGAAATTTCTCAAGTTTTATTAACAAATTATCTACTGATAATAAAATTGGTGACGTGCATTAAAACAATCTTTGTAAAGCCATTGGTTTAGAGTTGGCAATCTGGCAAACTCTATGAGGCTAACATGGGACCTAAAAGTCATTGTATCCAGGATACAATGAAATATTATGATCACAATGTAACCGATCAGTTAAAATTTAAATTTATAATATTGTTTCTCAAAACTTGCCTTAGTACCTTATTTTCTGGCTGCTAGATTCAAGGTTTGCTCCTGTGAAGCTAAATCTTTGAGATAAAAACTTGAGAAGACTTGACATGATTCCACCATGTCACACAAAGAATCGATCATTGAACACCCACAAAGAGCACAGATCCAATTAAAGATGAATTCATGGAGAGACCATTCCATGTGAATAACTTGACCTCCCCTTGTCAACTAAGAAATTGAATCTGCCAGTAGTCTGATTTGTACATTGATATGTAGATTTTCACACCAACATTGGAAACTGCAAAAATTGGAACTGGTTGATTGGGTGCCCCACCCCCGTATAAGTATGTACATCACCACTTCAGATTTGTTAGATATAATGAGGACCATTTTGACTGATAGTCAATCCTTCCAGAACTGAGATGCATTGAGAGCCTTCATTTCTGAAAGGTTAAAGTGGAGAGGCCACTCCCCTGGCTCCCACATGTCACTGATAGTAGTAAAGTTGGGTAACAGGTGTGCACCCCAACCATATGTACTGGCATCAGTACATACCATTATTTCCACCTGTCTCCAGCAGAATTCCAATGGTCAGCCAACCTGGGTTGCACCACTGATGCAAGAGTGATCGTATCCCAGGCGTGATCATGACCATTTGAACGAGGCAACTTTAAAAGGGGTGCCATTCTGCTAGGAGTACCATTCATAAGAATCATATAAAAAGACAGCCAGGAGGAATAAAGTCCATCACCACATTGAATAATCTGAAGAGTTGCAACTCTCCATCTGATAATCCATGTCCTATTTGAAAAATAGCTGAAAATCCATGTCCTATTGGGAAAAATGGCTGAAAATCCATGTTCTATTGGAAAAATGGCTGAAAATCCATGTCCTATTGGGAAAAATGGCTGAAAATCCATGTCCTATTGGGAAAAATGGCTGAAAACCCATGTCCTATTGGGAAAAATGGCTGAAAATTCATGCCCTATTGGGAAAAATAGGTGAAAATCCATGTCCTATTGGAAAAATGGATTCAATGAGTTTGACAGTACTTATTATGTGGACACTAGGAAGCTGTAACCCGAAGAATAATGAAAAAGGTTAAATGATGATTGAGTAGCATGACTGCAGACATGCACCATGTCATATCAGGTCTAAGTTGGCCTAAGCAGTCAAAACATTGGCTATAAAATGATGAACTGCCCATTTGATGACTCAAGCAATCCTAGACATAACCTCCTTAGCATTTTCATTGCCAGATTTCTGCACATGTCTGAAAATTGTCAATGAAGCCAAATCTAACATTGAAGACATAGGTGCTACATTCTGGACTAGCTTTGGTGTAGCATATAACACAATTTTGTCTACTGTATAAAACTGATGCAGAATTGTGAACCGCTGCTAGATTTTAATCAATGGCTGAGAGATCAGTAATGAAGGCATCTGAGTGTGTTTTGTTCAAGTAAAATGAGAATGTCGCTGGTACTTGGCTTTTTGAAAAGAAAGCCTTAGAATTCTCCAGGTCATCAATTCTACACAACAGTTAGTCATTAATCTCCTTCATTTAAGCTGATTGGTGAAGACACCAATGACACAGCAGCTTTTCTTTCTTGACAAATATGCCAAGGCTTTGACTATACAGTCTTGAGTAGCAGTAACAGATTGCGATCATTCTGAAGTTGTCAACACTTATGTTAGATGGGTCGCAAATAAATTTTAGAAACCAACCTTATACATGACCAAATTTAGGTCTTTAAAATTGTTAACTTTTTTATTTATTTTGGATGGTTACACAATTTAAATATTTTGCTTGACTGGGCAAGTGCATTTTTAAGGACTTTTATAGCCCCTGTGAACATAGACCTTTCTGTGTCTGGGTAGAAATCTTCTCTAGGGCTTGTGTACTTAGGAGGGCAGCTCAATGCAGACTCTCCCGTGCTATATCAGTGTCCATTAAGTTGTTTTTTGTAGACAGGATTAATTCTATTCATGCTGCTTAAAGACCATCACAAAACCATCATCAGATTGCACCCTATATCTTGCAGAGGTTTTTTTAATGCCAGAGAGTGGAGGCCATAAAATTGACCAGAGAGGGGGCACAACTTCCATCCAGCTCTCTTCACAGCAATATTTTTTACAAAAATATTACACCTATATTTACTGAAAACTATGAAATGCCTTTTTTGCCATTTTTCTGATATTCTTAATGATGGTGGAGGGTGTGTGTGTGTCTTCACCCTTCACCATAGAATGCAAGACACTCGTGCCACAATACCCCTGGTTGTCACTACAATATAGTCTCCTCACAAAAAGATTGATTTAGTTCCTACACAATACAACTTTACCATAATCTTGCTCCATGCCTTTTCATTGTTGTGGTTCTTTCACATGGATTCCGTAAAACTGGTCCTCATTACTTTTGGAGAGGGAGTCCATATATCAAAAATACATGGTGAGCATCTGTTTGTAGTGAATAATAAAATACTTTGTTTGATGTATGCTTTGTCTCCAGTTCCATCTCAAATGAGTACAAATCCTATTTAATTTAATCCCAGTTCTTCATTGATCTGGAAACCATGGTTGCTTAATGCTTCACTTGAACAACCACTTTTAATTTTGGAATCTCTTTGCCTCTCAGGTTATCAAAGCCTCCTGTTCTGTGGTTATGTGCTGTCAGGTTACAAGATCTCTTTTTAGACCCAGTGAATAATATTTCAGGTTATAAGAGGTACCATGACCTCCCCTGGTTCACAGCAAGTTTTTCACTGCTGGATCAACTGCTACTCCTTACAATCAGCACAGCTGCCAGCAGGACTGGATACAGTACCCATGACAAGCACTCATTCCAATGAACAGTGCTGAGCTCCTCCAGGAATGGTCATTACAGGTCAGTCTCATGGCAATGAAAGCCATCTGTAATACCTTTCAGTCTTGGCAGGAAATGCTGTGAGGGAATGGTGTTCTAATTTCTCTATCAAGGTGGAATGGAAAGCTCTTTACCTCTCTTCAATCACAATGTCATAAGCCAGGGTAGTTGACACTTCCTGAATCAGAATGGTCTTGTTGACACTTCCTGAATCAGAATGGTCTTGTTGACACTTCCTGAATCAGAATGGTCTTGTTGACACTTCCTTAATCAGAATGGTCTTGTTGACACTTCCTGAATCAGAATGGTCTTGATGACACTTCCTGAATCAGAATGGTCTTGATGCATGCTCATTTCCCTCAAGCCCAGATCCAGTACATGCAAGGAAAGCAGAGTACTATTTCTAGTTAATCTCCTCAAGTGGGGAAAATCGTGGGTCTGTGACCTATTGAACCTTGGCAGTTGTGGATCACAAAAGATCCTGCCTTTTCTCCACTTTCTCAAACAGCCTCAATGTAAGTTTCCATAAAAACACAGAGATGTTGAACCTGCATGTTTGGTTCATATCAAGCAAACAATCAGAATTAAATGCCTTTTAGAAAAATTGGTGAACAGAAGAACTTCAGTAAGAAGTTGCACTACTTTGAAAGCCTATGATGGGAAATAGAGGGTTTCATATTGTGGTGTAAACAGAAACAACTCTACTTGGAGTAGTGAGTACCACAATAACTAATATGACTGTTCAAGAAGTTAGTTCTCATCACAATCGCAAACTACCGTTCCACAATTTCAGGTATATTCAAAGATCATTGATAGGGATGATATGTACCTGAACAAAGATTTCTGACCTTCTTGCAAACTTTTACTTTGTCTGGACTGAATTCTTTACCCTTTGTCCACAGTGGAGTATCCATAGATTTTAATGTGGTTGAATTCTTTGCACTTTGTCCTGAATGGAATCTCCATGGGTTTTGATGTGGTTGAATAAGAATTACTCAAACTAATATGACGTACCTTTCTTTTAAAACCAGTTTCCTGTTCATTCTGATAACAGCAGGCAGAATGAGTGAGATACACTACTCTTTTGGTTGACCCAGATTATATGCAGTTCAGTTAATCTCCCAATGATCCGAACTTTTATTGTCAAGAACAGACTCCTGCTGATGGGGAATCGGTCATTCATCATTAATCACCATCATCATCAAATCACTGTCTTCTTGTGACCCTTTGTCCCAACTACAGGACCCCATCAGGGTTCAGAAGTGGTACCTAAAGTGAACTGAGCCAAACAGAAGAGGGAGATCTTGCTTGTTCTTGCCAATCAAGGAAAGAAGGAATATATTTGCTTTGGCTCAATCAACCTGGCAGTGATTGGTTGTCAACAGGGAACGAACCCAAGACAAGATTTCATTTTTTTGTATATTGGCTTGCAAGATTAGGATAGTCACCACTAAGATTGCATTTGACTAACTGACATAAGTCATGGAATTGAGGGCAAAGATGACTTTATCTTAGCATTTACCATAGAGATCCTTCAGTTCGAAGAGCTCAATTTGACAGGGTGGAACCTATATCAAGTAGCAGGATATCTTCTTCAGATGTATAATACTATCAGGTTACATATTTCAAAAGAAAATAATTTTGTTGTTTTCAATATTTCTTGGATGATACTTATCCAGAAGTGGGAAACTTGCATTTGGTAAAACTAAATGGTTAATATTTTGTTTTTAAATTGTCTTCAGTGTTTTATATTTATAGAAAACTGGGGAGATAATAACATTCTGCATGAATTTAAATAAATAATGTTCTCTTTTTATTTTGTTATTACATATACCGAGTCCAACAATTGGTCAAAGAAAATTCTAGTATATATATATATATATATATAGTTGTCATGGTATGTATATCTTTTAGATGGAACTGTTATAAATGATGCAGAAGGCCTGCTACCTAGTGCTTTGCTGGATGCAGATTTAGGCGGAGATCAGCCACAGACCGTTATCATCCTGCAAGATATCAAAGACCTTCACTTTGCTGATCTACCGATAAGTCAGACAAACACAGAGAGCACTCAGACAGAGGCAGCACAGTTCAAGCCTAGTATGTAAACATGTGACTCTTTTAGTCCATTTAAATGAATATGCCAGTTGATTTGGGACATTGAATTGAAACAGAGTAGCTTTGAATTGATTTGGGATGTTGAATAGAAAAGGTGTAGCTGTCAGATGATTTGGGACATTGATTAAAACAAAGAGTAGCTATTAGTTGATTTAGGACATTGAATTGATAAAAGAACACTAATCCCTTTTGAATAGAAAAGGAGTAGTTGTCAGTTGATTTGGAACGTTGAATAAATAAAAGAACACATATTCTACTTTTGACAGTCATTCTACAGTATGCAGATAGAATGACAACACCAGGCTGCTAACAAACTTAGTTTTAAAAATGTACATGTTGCAAAATTATTTGTGAAATATAGCGCATTGAAATTAGAAAAAACCAAAATCTTTTACCCTCTTAATATTACAGGACCTGAACATCTTGAGTCAATCAGTCTTTGCATTCTAATCATTCAAGCACGTTATTTCCTATAGGTTATTGTTACATGTTCTCCGCATGAAAACGTTTCAAAAATGCATCTGCAATTCCATGCAAATGGACTGTAAAAAGAAATATTATCCTCTTGTACTAATTCCATAAAATATGCTCACACACATTTAAAATATTCAGTAATTTTGTCACAGATCATATAGGTCTGAATTCAGTGGAAAAACATAGCACAATCACGTAATGGATGATGAAGCACATTTACGTTTTTAGTGCGTCCCATGTCTGTAAAAGATTATTTTGCATTTTAAGCCACTGTTGGTAGTGTTCATTAGCATAAACTTTTTCCCTGCAAAAAGGAAACTTTCACAGCACAGTAAACATGTTCCAGTCATGTTAGAAGTGAAAAAATCCATCAGATTCAATTGCTTTTATTTAAATTTGGTACTGACTTACCGGTACTTTGAAGAAAGGTTCTTTGTTTTTACAGAAGATTGTAGTTGGCCTTCTTTGAAGGATGCATGCGTTATTCATATCACAGCTAAAGGACAGCATTGGAAAACCAATCAAATGCCTGTTTCTTATTGTAGCAGCAACATCAAATAATTGGATTGCATGATTGAGACTGTTTCTTTCCTTTTCCTTAGTACGTTGTCCTAACAATTTGTGCTTCAAAGGTAATGTTTTCTTTGAAATTTCAATAAACTATTTTATCTGGGTACATTTTTAAAAAAGGAATTGGCTGTCATTTTGTTGATTGTAGATACTGTTTCTCCCTGCCTATTGAATAGACCAACATGATGTTGGGGGGGGGGGGTTTTGTGTTTTTTAACATTTGTGGTGCTGCCTGTCATGCATGTGTCAGAAATTTAACAAAGGGTCAACATATGAGACACAGGTGTTCTGGTCTGAGAGGGACTACTCCAGGAAATGAGTGTTTTAAAGGATTTATATCTGTCGTGAAAAGAAGAAGAATTTTACTTACCATCCTCATACAAATGTCAGTCTATGTAAATATATTAATTCATAGTGAGCATCTGAAAATATGATGAAAGATCAATTACAAGATTGGTTGATCTGCGCTGCAAGAAATGGCAACAATGAAAAAAGCAGATGTCTCACAACATACAGTACTCATTCTAGATGTCAACATAAGCGGATTATAATATAAAAATGTGCTGTTAAGAATGGATTGTCAATATGATCAAAGAATTTGTTTATGTAACAATAGATGAATTTCAGTGCATTTTATATCAAGTGCGGCTTCTTTTTATGTGACCTCTGAATTTCTCCACTCCAAACCAATGGTTGTAGATACAAATTTAAACAGCCAACAATGTCGTCAATTAAAAAATCAGCATATGGTATATTTTGCCGCCAATAAGGAAATAAATTGGTGAAGCCCTAGATGATTTCAGAATAAACCTTTTACACATTATTTTTTGTACTTTTAAGAAGAAGAAAACATTTTCTATGGACAAGAAAAATACATATAACATTTCAGGAGCCATGTTACGATTTTCTTGTATTATTCATATGCAATCTATTCCCCAAAATGTTAACAAACTTTTAATGTTATATCCACACTTTAAAAAAGATTATTTTTTTCCATGTGTGCAAAATATTACATGTAAATAAAGTTTTACAAGCTGAATTTGTGTTATAATGGGGTCACACTGTACTTATAATTCTAATATGGCATCAGATTTGTGTACTTCATGTTTTTCATATTTCAGGAAGAAAAAGAGGCCGAGCCAAGAAAACTGAAGAAATTGCAACAAAGTCTGAGCCACTACCACCAGAAAAGGGTAAACCTTCACAGTATAGAAATGTTTTTATCCATAATTTCGGAAACAGGCAGAATATTGTATTAATTGTATACAATAACACAAAGTAAGTACTTAGTAGACAATACACACAGATTAATACAATAACATAAAGTAAGTACTTAGTAGACAATCCACACAGATTAATACAATAACATGAAGTAAGTACTAAATAGACAATACACACAGATTAATACAATAACACAAAGTAAGATCTTAATAGACAATACACACAGATTAATACAATAACATAAAGTAAGTACTTAGTAGACAATACACACAGATTAATACAATAACATAAAGTAAGTACTTAATAGACAATACACACAGATTCATACAATAACACAAAGTAAGTACTTAGTAGACACTACACACAGATTAATACAATAACACAAAGTAAGTACTTAGTAGACAATACACACAGATTAATACAATAACATAAAGTAAGTACTTAGTAGACAATACACACAGATTAATACAATAACACAAAGTAAGAACTTTATAGACAATACACACAGATTAATACAATAACATAAAGCAAGTACTTAGTAGACAATACACACAGCTTAATACAATAACATAAAGTAAGTACTTAGTAGACAATACACACAGATTAATACAATAACACAAAGTAAGTACTTTATAGACAATACACACAGATTAATACAATAACATGAAGTAAGTACTTAATAGACAATACACACAGATTAATACAATAACACAAAGTAAGAACTTAATAGACAATACACACAGATTAATACAATAACATAAAGTAAGAACTTAGTAGACAATACACACAGATTAATACAATAACACAAAATAAGTACTTAGTAGACAATAAACACAGATTAATACAATAACACAAAGTAAGTACTTAGTAGACAATACACACAGATTAATACAAAAACATAAAGCAAGTACTTAGTAGACAATACACACAGATTAATACAATAACACAAAGTAAGTACTTTATAGACAATACACACAGATTAATACAATAACATGAAGTAAGTACTTAATAGACAATACACACAGATTAATACAATAACATAAAGTAAGTACTTAGTAGACAATACACACAGATTAATACAATAACACAAAATAAGTACTTAGTAGACAATACACACAGATTAATACAATAACATAAAGTAAGTACTTAGTAGACAATACACACAGATTAATACAATAACACAAAATAAGTACTAAATAGACAATACACAGATTAATACAATAACATGAAGTAAGTACTTAATAGACAATACACACAGATTAATACAATAACATGAAGTAAGTACTTAATAGACAATACACACAGATTAATACAATAACACAAAGTAAGTACTTAGTAGACAATACACACAGATTAATACAATAACACAAAATAAGTACTAAATAGACAATACAAACAGATTAATACAATAACATGAAGTAAGTACTTAATAGACAATATACACAGATTAATACAATAACACAAAGTAAGTACTTAGTAGACAATACACACAGATTAATACAATAACATAAAGTAAGTACTTAATAGACAATACACACAGATTAATACAATAACATGAAGTAAGTACTAATAGACAATACACACAGATTAATACAATAACACAGTCAGTACTTAGTAGACAATACACACAGATTAATACAATAACACAAAGTAAGTACTTAGTAGACAATACACACAGATTAATACAATAACACAAAGTAAGTACTTAGTAGACAATACACACAGATTAATACAATAACATAAAGTAAGTACTTAGTAGACAATACACACAGATTAATACAATAACATAAAGTAAGTACTTAGTAGACAATACACACAGATTAATACAATAAGATAAAGTAAGTACTTAGTAGACAATACACACAGATTAATACAATAACACAAAATAAGTACTTAGTAGACAATACACACAAATCAATACAATAACATAAAGTAAGAACTTAATAGACAATACACACTGATTAATACAATAACACAAAGTAAGTACTTAGTAGACAATACACACAAATCAATACAATAACATAAAGTAAGAACTTAATAGACAATACACACTGATTAATACAATAACACAAAATAAGTACTTAGTAGACAATACACACAAATCAATACAATAACATAAAGTAAGAACTTAATAGACAATACACACTGATTAATACAATAACACAAAATAAGTACTTAGTAGACAATACACACAAATCAATACAATAAGATAAAGTAAGAACTTAATAGACAATACACACTGATTAATACAATAACACAAAGTAAGTACTTAGTAGACAATACACACAGATTAATACAATAAGATAAAGTAAGTACTTAGTAGACAATACACACAGATTAATACAATAAGATAAAGTAAGTACTTAGTAGACAATACACACAGATTAATACAATAACACAAAGTAAGTACTTAGTAGACAATACACACAGATTAATACAATAAGATAAAGTAAGTACTTAGTAGACAATACACACTGATTAATACAATAACACAAAGTAAGTACTTAGTAGACAATACACACAAATCAATACAATAACATAAAGTAAGAACTTAATAGACAATACACACTGATTAATACAATAACACAAAGTAAGTACTTAGTAGACAATACACACAGATTAATACAATAACATAAAGTAAGTACTTAGTAGACAATACACACAGATTAATACAATAACATAAAGTAAGTACTTAGTAGACAATACACACAGATTAATACAATAACACAAAATAAGTACTTAGTGGACAATACACACAGATTAATACAATAACATAAAGTAAGTACTTAGTAGACAATACACAGATTAATACAATAACATGAAGTAAATACTAAATAGACAATACACACAGATTAATACAATAACACCAAGTAAGTACTTAGTAGACAATACACACAGATTAATACAATAACACAAAGTAAGTACTTAGTAGACAATACACACAGATTAATACAATAACATGAAGTAATAAGTACTTAATAGACAATACACACAGATTAATACAATAACATAAAGTAAGTACTTAAAAGACAATACACACAGATTAATACAATAACATGAAGTAAGTACTAAATAGACAATACACACAGATTAATACAATAACACAAAGTAAGTACTTAGTAGACAATACACACAGATTAATGCAATAATACAAAGTAAGTACTTAGTAGACAATATACACAGATTAATACAATAACACAAAGTAAGTACTTAGTAGACAATACACACAGATTAATACAATAACATAAAGTAAGTACTTAGTAGACACAGATTAATACAATAACATAAGTAAGTACTTAGTAGACAATACACACAGATTAATACAATAACATAAAGTAAGTACTTAATAAACAATACACACAGATTAATACAATAACACAAAGTAAGAACTTAATAGACAATACACACAGATTAATACAATAACACGAAGTAAGTACTTAATAGACAATACACACAGATTA
Organism: Unio delphinus; assembly: GCA_029339505.1. Classification (NCBI taxonomy): domain Eukaryota; kingdom Metazoa; phylum Mollusca; class Bivalvia; order Unionida; family Unionidae; genus Unio; species Unio delphinus. The sequence continues at coordinate 5,098,954 of JAQISU010000057.1, read as the reverse complement.
ATACAATAACATAAAGTAAGTACTTAATAGACAATACACACAGATTAATACAATAACATGAAGTAAGTACTAAATAGACAATGCACACAGATTAATACAATAACATGAAGTAAGTACTAAATAGACAATACACACAGATTAATACAATAACATAAAGTAAGTACTTAATAGACAATACACACAGATTAATACAATAACACAAAGTAAGTACTTAATAGAAAATACACACAGATTACTACAATAACACAAAGTAAGTACTTAATAGACAATACACACAGATTAATACAATAACACAAAGTAAGAACTTAATAGACAATACACACAGATTAATACAATAACACAAAGTAAGTACTTAATAGACAATACACACAGATTAATACAATAACACAAAGTAAGTACTTAATAGATAATACACACAGATTAATAAAATAACACAATGTAAGTACTTAATAGAAAATAACAAAGTAAGAACTTAATAGACAATACACACAGATTAATACAATAACACAAAGTAAGAACTTAATAGACAATACACACAGATTAATACAATAACACAAAGTAAGTACTTAATAGACAATACACACATGAATACAATGACACCAAGTAAGTATGAATACTGTCAACTCAGATTAAATGCTGATTATACAATAAACACAAATGAATATCATCAGCTCATAGGCACGAATTAAACAGTTCACAAATGAATAATATCAGCTTAAGGTAAATACTAATTACACCACATATATATGTACTATATAGACAGTGATGTTTATCCTTCAAGTTCAAAGATGACTAACTGGTTTTTGTTTTCTGATCAAGCCAGTTTGACAATATACATTGATGAATACCAACTCGCAGTAAGTCCTAATTTGACAATACACGTAGGCAAATACCAACTCATTGTAAGTACTAATTAGACAATATGCATAGATGAATACCAGCTCATTGCAAGTTGGTTTTTCTTCATGTAGGGTTTACCATTTTTCAGCACAAAATAGGTCACACTAGGGCCTAACCAGAAATCGCCTCGGACATTCGCTTCAGGCAAATATCCGGTTTTTTTTGGTACTATATGGAAGTATTCGCCTCAGCAAATAATATGCGCACGAATGGTTACAAGTAAAATAATTCAATAAATATCGAACTTTTAAAAAAAAAGTTTTTCAATACATAATTATTTTAGTTAATAATAAAAAATTTCATCTTATAGGCGATATATACGGTACATGAAAAGTTTAAGCTTCACATACGATAATGAAAGAAGCGGTACTCTCCGGAGTCGCACCTTCTACTCGGTTTGTGCCCAGATCCGGCAAATACATCCAAATACTCTGATTCAGTACTCAGCGAAAAATTACCTACTCGGTTAGGCCCTAGGTCACACGTGGTGGCCAGTATAAATGGTGGAGGAAGAACCTGGGGAAAACCCTGGAAAGATCCACCAACCCACGAAAAGCTACAGACAAGATTTCTCACATATGCACATTGGCTGAGCCTGAGACTCGAATCTGTGCAGAGGTGAGATGGCAGTGATCCATAATGGTGAGCACCTTATGACTACTTGGCCACCTCATTATAAGTACTAATTAGATAATACACATAGATGAAAACTTACTCATTGTAAGTACTAATTAGATAATACACATAGATGAAAACCTACTCTTTGTAAGTACTAATTAGATAATACACATAGATGAAAACCTACTCATTGTAAGTACTAATTAGATAATACACATAGATGAAAACCTACTCATTGTAAGTTTTAATTAGACAATACACATAGATGAAAACCTACTCATTGTAAGTACTAATTAGACAATACACATAGATGAAAACCTACCATACTCATTGTAAGTACTAATTAGACAATACACATAGATGAAAACCTACTCATTGTAAGTACTAATTAGACAATATACATAGATAATTTATTACTTTTTAAGGCCTCTTCAAAGAAGCATAAGTAAAGAGAAATATTTCATAGTATATTCTAAAGTTGTACATTTAACTGTTAATAAGCACACTTATATGCAAAGTAATAAAATATTATAAAACTTATGCATATATCTTGTACATCCAAATGTTGGTGTCAGTTAACATCATGTGTAATTATGATTTATATTTTTTTTAATTAATTACTAATTCAAGTATTATCCAACTCTTAAAATTTATCCTACAACACATACTAGATTTTCTTTTTGCAATTTTTGAGTCTTGTCTGGTTTACATATTTTCTTCAACAGTAGTCTTTGATCAAGTGCCATAAATTACCATTTTAATAACTGTATCTAATGAACATGCTGGGGGTTTTTTTTTTTCTTTGTTGGATGTGTTTTTTTTTTGCATCAGCACATGAAATTTGTATCAAGGCAATGAGAGTTGAGTACTTATCCTGTAGACACACTATGACAACCACCTAGGGTGAGATTCATACCTGTATTCTTCTGGATGCATGTCAGACATGCTAACCAATGAGCCCCACAGCTCCAATCATTTCAATAGATGTCATGCATAAACACATATCTTGGATATAATTTGTACATATTGTAAATACATATCAAGCATAAGTATATATCGTGGATACCATTCGTACATTGTTAAATACATATTATAATAATAATAATAATAATAATAATAATAATAATGAGGACTTTGTATAGCGCCTAATCTTTAAAAGCTCTAGGCGCTTTACACCATCAATAATGATATGACTACACTACAGAACAACAAATGACAAAAACAATGAAATTGGAAAACATAAAAACATGCTAAGCATAGATCGTAGATACTATTCATACATTGTTAAATACATATCATGCATAAGCATGGATACCATTTGTAGTTTTAAGACATATCATGAATAAGCAAAGATTTTGGATACCATTTGTAGTTTTAAGACATATCATGAATAAGCAAAGATTTTGGATACCATTTGTAGTTTTAAGACATATCATGAATAAGCAAAGATTTTGGATACCATTTGTAGTTTTAAGACATCATGAATAAGCAAAGATTTTGGATACCATTTGTAATTTTAAGACATCATGAATAAGCAAAGATTTTGGATACCATTTTTAATTTGAAATACATGAATGAGCAAAGATTTTGGATACCATGTTTAGTTTGAAATACATGAATAAGCATAGAATTTGGATACCATTTGTAGTTTTAAGACATCATGAATAAGCGAAGATTTTGGATACCATTTTTAATTTGAAATACATGAATGAGCAAAGATTTTGGATACCATGTTTAGTTTGAAATACATGAATAAGCATAGAATTTGGATACCATTTGTAGTTTTAAGACATATCATGAATAAGCAAAGATTTTGGATACCATTTGTAGTTTTAAGATCATGAATAAGTAAAGATTTTGGATACCATTTGTAGTTTTAAGACATATCATGAATAAGCAAAGATTTTGGATACCATTTGTAGTTTTAAGACATATCATGAATAAGCAAAGATTTTGGATACCATTTGTAGTTTTAAGACATATCATGAATAAGCAAAGATTTTGGATACCATTTGTAGTTTTAAGACATATCATGAATAAGCATAGAATTTGGATACCATTTGTAGTTTGAAATACATGAATGAGCAAAGATTTTGGATACCATGTTTAGTTTGAAATACATGAATAAGCATAGATTGTTTTCAGTACATATGCATAAGCAATGATCTTTGATACCATTCAATCAGTTTTTAAATACACACATAGAAGCACAGATCTATGGTGTGACTACGTGTCATTTAGATTTTTAATGTAGCTTTAAAACATTTTCAATTATATCAATATGATGTCTGCATTGTGGTAGTCTATAGTGATATCTAGCACTGGGGCATCATGCCGTAGACATGTAGCATCATTTCCCACCCAGTCACATTACACCTGACACCAAGTCAACCAGTCCTAACACTAAACTTTTAATGCTGATTGCCTAGTGAGGCAGATGTTTGTACCATTTTTATAAGTCTTTGAAATTCAGCCAGGGTTTGAACCATCAAACTCCTGTATCCGAGGTGGATGCTCTGATCACTAAGCAACTTTAGCAGTCACACAGATCTTTGAACCATTTATATATTTTAAAAATAAATATGCATAATTACAGATCCTGAATGTTATATTGATTTTAATATTTACATAGCTTCATGGTCAAGCTTCCATGTCAAACTATAGTGTGCCTTACAAAGGTGATTGGGGGCCCCGAGTGGCCGAGTGGTCTAAAGCGCTGTCCGTTACGGATCACTGCCATCTCACCTCTGCGTAGGTTCAAGTCTAAGATTCGGCTAATGTAGTTATGTGAGAAAGCTTGCCAGTAGCTTCTCATGGGTCGGTGGTTCTTTCCGAGGTTTTCCCAGGTTCTTCCTCCACCAATAATACTGGCCGCCATGTAAAGCCTATCGTGTGCTTAAAAATGGCGTCAAACCCTATAACTACTACAACAAAGATGATTGCTTTGTATTTATGAAATGTATTTCTTTTAGAAGCACAATATGGTCATCAGTCATTGAGTTTTATAATTGTTTTTCTTAGCTGATAAATGCCAGATCCGGTATGTATCACATGATAAAAATGTTTATATGTTTTTCAACTTTAATAAATTTTTAAACTCACCTAGTATGACGTTAATGATATGTAATGTGATACATGTCATGTATGTAAAATGGGAGTATGAAACCCATTATTTATAATTGTACTAATGTGAAGCACAACATGTAACAAAATGGATTTATGAAACCCCCATATTGAAGATGCTACATAATGATCTGATTTTCACTTCATTTTAATTGTAGGAAAAGATGGGAAGCTTATATGTGTTCGCTGCAAGAGATCTTTCAACAGAGAGAGATTTTTCACCACACATAAGTGTCTGGCTAGCTCAGACTTCGTGGATATTTCTCAGAAAGATGTCAAAATTGATTCAGGTCAGTGTGTTTGTAAAACCGAAACTATGTTAACATAAAAATTTAAAATTAATGAAAAATATAACTTTTACAGTTTAACGTTATCTATTGGACTTTTTTTCCTCAACTGCATTAACATAACATTACAATAGGAGAAATTTTACCCTATTTTGGAAATTATCACAACAAAGTATCATTATTGTATAAGCATTATTCACATTGAATTTACTTATAACCTTTCAAACAATATCAATGTGGTATAACATTTTTATTTTTAGCCTTTCAAACAATATCAGTGTGGTATAACATTTTTATTTTTAGCCTTTCAAACAATATCAATGTGGTATAACATTTTTATTTATAACCTTTCAAACAATATCAATGTGGTATAACATTTTTATTTATAACCTTTCAAACAATATCAATGTGGTATAACATTTTTATTTATAGCCTTTCAAATATCTATATTTTATAAGCATCATTTCAAATTTATTTTACTCTGGAGATAGCCTTACTTGTTCAGTATTCACCTGGAGTTAATGTTTATGTGATAAATAATGGGATCAATTGGAACAAGTTTATATTTCTAAACAAAATTTGTAAGTTTTAGGAGATGACATTTAAGCCCCCAGCATATGCTAAAATAGTTGTGGCATTTGGGAACTGAGCTGATTAATGACTGAATCATTTTACAATCACTTAGATAATAATTTTTAATAACACACTTTTTCTGATGAAGTTGTTCATTATTCTGTTTAAATAACATTTATTTTCAAAATGTTCAGCGTGTAAGATTGTTCCAACTGGTTTCAAGGATTTGAATTGTCTAAAACACTCTTTGTTACGGATCACTGCCATCTCACCTCTGAGTGGGTTTGGGTCTCAGATTCGGCGAATGTGGGTATGTGAGAAAGATTGCCAGTAGCTTCTTGTGGGTCAATGGTTCTTATCAGGGGTTTTCCTGGGTTCTTCCTCCACCATAATACTGGCTGCCATGTATAGCCTATCATGTGCTGAAAAACGGCATTAAATCCTACAGTAAGAACTAACAACCAACTGGTTTCAATAACCACGTGTATGCAAAAAATCTGTGCATTACATCATTGTTTTTTTTTTTATGAGTCTGGTTCCTGTAATGGTGTTTATATAGTATCATGTCAGATTGGGAGTCCACAGAGCAGGGAACTAGACTAACTGTTGATACCCCATTTAACAAGATTCCTTTTTTTCAAAAATACATTCAAGAATTCTCTGAAACTTGCTTGCCCACAATGGTCAGTATCTTTGAAATCAAGTTCTTTATTTTACAAAGTATTCATTTCGTTTGGTAGCCTTGCTATCTTTGATCACAGTTATGAAAGAGTTGGTTAATTTATGGTACTTTATGTTACATGCACAATAACATTTATAACAGCATCTGATTGGTCAAACAAAGTGAGTTCACCCATCATACAACCAGGGCCGATAGATTTTGTTTCTTGGATTTTCGTGCATTTTAACTTTTCTTTTTTTCCATCTCTTATATTTAATTCAAAAGACATAATTAACATGATAATACAAAGGAGGCCAGCTTTCAATTCAGTGCAACAATACAAGAAATACTTCCACAAGTAAGTTATCAAAACATGGATGGCACTTAATTAGGTACTGAAAGAAACGCTCACAGATACAGCTGTTAAGGTAGATTGATGCATTTTATGTCTAATCAGAAGAGGACACATTGCATTTGTGATGATTACACTTAAAAGGAACTATAATATAGAACTAGAATACAATTTTCAGTTGATTAAAATATTTAATTTGTATTTATTTATTAAAGTACTGGCTCCACTTGGCATAAGTAACATTTGCCTTACATATCGTCAGTTGCAGTGTACATGGAATGTCGTTTGGAAAAGAACATGTAAAAAAAATTGTATGACCTATTTTTAAATTTGATATTTCATAATGTTGATTCAAATTTCCAGGTTCCATATACTCTTTTTGATGATAAAATGAGTGATACATCAAAGTTTTCATTACCAATTTTGATCACAATTTTCTTCAAGTTCAACAATTAGGGATCAATTTTGGGGGTATTTTCTGGTTTAAAAAATGGATTCAACATTATAAGCATGTTCACAAGTTATCTGGGTGAGAGTTATTGAGGGAGTGGTGTAATCAGCAGTGGTCACAATAAGTAAGTGTGAATTAGATAATTGCATACAACTGCAAATACATGGACTGATTAATATTTAATAGGAAATGAATAGAAAGACCCTAAATAAAATTGGATGAATCATAAAGACTTAGTATAATAATGTCAGGATCTTTCGATATAATATACTGTTATAAAATTTAACATCAAAAGATTGGAGAACATAAATGCAATTGTATTTCCAGTGACTGATCAGAATTGGATCTAGGTATAAGAACAAAACTATGGCAAGGTATTTTCCTGCTGCCTGTATAAATATTTTAACCCTCATGTGAAACAATGCACAGTTAAAGCATAGTAAGAGGGGGGCATTATAATAACACTTAGTGTGATATTATTTATATGTACCCACTGATAGGCTATTATAATTATAGATTGTGATGCAGTATACAGTGCTTAGTGTGATATAAATTATAGGTACCCACTGATAGGCTATTATAATTATAGATTGTGATGCAGTATACAGTGCTTAGTGTGATATAAATTATAGGTACCCACTGATAGGCTATTATAATTATAGATTGTGATGCAGTATACAATGCTTAGTGTGATATAAATTATAGGTACCCACTGATTTGGCTATTATTCTGGATTGTAATGCAGTATACTGTGCAAGCAATATGATAAAATTATATTTGCCCACTGATTGGTTTTTTATCTGGATTGTAATGCAGTATACTGTGCAAGAAATATGATAATTTCATTTGCCTACTGATTGGCTATTGATCTGCATTGTAACGCAATATACAGTGCTCGGTGTGATATTAATTATATTTACCCACTGATTGGCTATAATTCTGGATTGTATACTGTGCAAGCATTATTATATTGATAACATTATATTTACCCACTGATTGGCTATAATTCTGGATTGTATACTGTGCAAGCATTATTATATTGATAACATGTACCCAGTGATCGGCTATTATTAAGGATTATAATTAAACATACTGTGCTTAGTGTGATATTAATTTTATGTACTCACTGATTTTCTGTTATTCTGGATTGGAATGCAATATACTGTGCGTTAATGTGGTATTAATTATATCTACCCACTGATTGTTTCTTAATCTCAATTGTAGCACAATATACTATTCTTAGTGTGATATTTATTATGTGTACCCTCTTTTTGGCTATTATTGATGTATACCGTGCTTTAATGTCATCTTAATTACATTTAGTCACTGACTGGCTATTATTTTGGATTGGTTTGCAATTTACAGTCCTTAGTGTGATATTAATTATTACTCACCGAATGATTGGCTTTTATTCAGGACTGTAATGCAATTATCTGTGCTTAGTGTGATATTAATTACATTTACCCACTGATTGGCAATTATTCTGGATTGTAATGCAATATACTGTGCTTAGTGTTTTAATAATTACATTTACCCACTGATTAGCTTTTATTATGGATTGTGATGCAGTATACTGTCACAGTGCTTAGTGTGATATGAATTACATTTTCCCACTGATTGGCTATTGTACTGGATTCTAATGCAGTATAATGTGCTAAGTGTGACATTAATTACATTTATCCATTGATTGGCAAGCATTATGATAGTAATAACATGTACCCACTGATTGGCCATTATTCTGGATTGTCATTAAATATACTGTGCTTACTCTGATAATAATTATATGTACCTTCTTATTCGCTATTATTCTGGATTGTAATGCAATTCACCGTGCTCAGTGTTTTAATAATTACATTTACCCACTGACTGGCTATTATTCTGTATTGTAATGCTATATATTGTGCTTAATGTGATATTGATTATATTTTAAGAATGATTGGCCATTTTTCTGGATTAAAATGCAGTACACTGTGTTTTATTGTGATATTAATTACATTTACCCAATGATTGGCTAATTATTCTTTATTGTAATGCAATATACTGTGCTTAGTGTGATATGAATTACATTTACCCACTGATTGGCTATTATTGTTGATTGTAATGCAATATACAGTCCTTTGTGTGATATTATTACTCACCGACTGATTGGCTATTATTCTTGACTAATGCAATATGCTTTGCTTAGTGTTATATTGATTATATTTTCTGAATGATTGGCTATTATTCTAGATTGTGATGCAATATATTGTGCAGACATGATGATATTAATAAAATGTATGCACTGATTGGCTATTATTCTGGATTGGTATGCAATATACTGTCCTTAGTGTGATATTAATTATATTCACTGAATGATTGGCAATTATTCTGGACTGTAATGCAATATACTGTGCTTAGTGTGATATTAATTAGTTTTTCCCACTGATTGGCTATTATTCTGGATTGTAATGCAATATACTGTGCTTAGTGTGATATTAATTAGTTTTTCCCACTGATTGGCTATTATTCTGGATTGTAAATGCAATATGCTGTACTTAGTGTGATATTGATTATATATACTCACTGATTGGCTACTATTCTGAATTGTAATGCATTATACTGTGCTTTGTGTGATATAAATTACATTTACTCAGTGATTGCCATTATTCTGGATTGTAATGCAATATACAGTCCTTAGTGTGATATTGATTATATTTACCCAATGATTGGCTATTATTCTGGATTGGTATGCAGTATACTGTGCAAGCATTATGATATTAATAACATTTACCCACTGATTGGCCATTATTCTAGATTGTAATTAAATATATTGTGCTTAGTGTGATAATAGTTTTATGTACCCACTGATTGACTATTATTCTGAATTGTAATGCAGTATACTGTGCATTATTGTGATATTAATTGTTTTTAAACCTCTTATTGGATATTATTCTGTATTGTAATGCAATATGCCATGCTTAGTGTGAGATTAATTACATGTACCCAATGAGTGGCTATTATTCTGGATTGTAATGCAATATACTGTGCTTAATGTGATATGAATTACATTTACCCACTTATTAGCTATTATGCTGGATTCTAATGCAATGTACATTCCTTAGTGTGATATTATTTATTACTCACTGACTGATTGGCTATTATTCAGTACTGTAATGCAATAAACTGTGCTTAGTGGTGTATTAATTACATTTACCTACTCATTGGCTATTATTCTGGATTGTAAAGGAACATACTGTGCTTAGTGTGATATGAATTACATTTACCCAATGATTGGCTATGCTACTTGTTTCTAATGCAATATACTGTGCTTAGTGTGATATGAATTACATATTCCCAGTGATTGGCTATTATACTGGATTGTAATGCAATATACTGTTCTTAATTTGATATTTTATGAATGATTGGCTTTTTTTCTGGATTGTAATGCAATGTACTGTGCAGGCATTATGATATTAATAACATGTACCCACTGATTGGCTATTATACCTGATTGTAATTTAATATACAGTCCTTAGTGTGATATTAATTATTACCCATCGAATGATTGGCTATTATTCTGGACTGTAATGCAATAAACTGTGCTTATGGCTATTATTCTGGACTGTAATGCAATAAACTGTGCTTAGTGTTATATTAATTAGTTTTTATGCTCTGATTGGCTACTATTCTTAATTGTAATGCATTATACTGTGCTTTTGTGTGATATGAATTACATTTACTCAGTGATTGCCATTATTCTGGATTGTAATGCAATTTACAGTCCTTAGTGTGATATTGATTATATTTACCCCATGATTGGCTATTATTCTGGATTGGTATGCAGTTTACTGTGCAAGCATTATGATATTAATAACATGTACCCACTGATTGGCCATTATTCTAGATTGTAATTAATTATACTGTGCTTAGTGTGATAATAGTTTTATGTATCCACTGATTGGCTATTATTCTGGATTGGAATGCAATATACTCTGCATTTGTGTGGTATTAATTATATCTACCCACTGATTGCTCTTAATCTCAATTGTAATACAATATACTGTGCTTAGTGTGATACTAATTACATTTACCTACTGATTAGCTTTTATTCTGGACTGTAATACAATATACTGTTCTTAGTGTGATATTAATTATATGTACCCTTTTTTTGCTGTTATTGATTTATTCTGGATTGTATTGCAATACACAGTGCTTAGTTTGATATTAATTACATTTACCCACTGATTGACTATTATACTGGATTGTAATGCAATATACTGTGCTTTGTGTGATAACGATGCCTACTATCCAGTGATTTAAGACATGAGACACCTAATTGAACCTTTATGTTTTATAGACTGCAGTGATGTTAGATACAAGACTCCTAACTCAACCTTGAAGGCTACTATCCATTAATGTAAGACATGTGACATCTAGCTTGACCTTTATGCTTATTACACAACAGTGAGGCACCTAATTTGACCTTTATGGCTACAATCCAGTGTCAGACATGAGACACCTGACTCGAACTTTAATGATACTACTCTTCAGTGATGTAAGACATAAAACACCTCACCCAGCCATTTTGGTTATTATTCATCATACGGATTAAGGTCTCAGTAATTATTTGAAATTCATTTTAACACTTTGTAGATAATGAACATTTTCCCAAATTGCAGCTATGATGGATTTGATTCATTGTATTTGTAATTGCAGATTATCTCATGTGAGTTATAAATGGTATTTTTGTCTTGTCTGCATTAGTGAATGACAAGACATAGACATTACATTTCCAGTGGTGATAATGATAGTCTCATTATCAGAATTTAGACATCACATTTCCAGTGGTGATAATGATAGTGTCATTATCAGAATTTAGATGTCTCATTTGCAATGGTGTTGACAACAGTGTCATTGTCTCTGTTTATCTGCTATGTCCAAGTTATAGGTAAATACTTGCAGTTTACTATTGTTTTGTAGGAGACGAAGAAGGTGATAAAGACATGGAGAGAGAGGCCATGGAGGTGGATGAAGAGTATGATGATGATGCGAAAGACAGGGACTATGAAATTCCCACTGATGATAAGATGGCAACAGAGGAAGAGGAAAAAAGTAATACCTTGAAAGGCACATCAGAAAACATCAACAGGGTTGAAGTTCAGACAGATCCAGATATTGATAGCTCTCCACCAGAGAAAGCAACAGACACAATAGGAGATATTCCTGTCTTCAGATCTGAGGAGGAAAAAGTTAAATTTGAACAGAGTTTGAATGTGGATTTAAGTTGTGTGGATCATATGTTTAGAGTCCATGTGATTGAACAGGACCTGAATGAGAATGCATTTACCACTTTGTCAGCAAGGATTAGTTCTACCTCATTATCACTTTACTCATGTAATATGTGTGATAAAGTGTTTAAAACCTTGTCTCATATGAGACTACATTGTCTCATACACACAGAACTCAAACCCTTCAAGTGTCCTAAGTGTTCTTACTCGTCAAACTGCAGGGGTAAGTTTGCATGCAGAATAAAGGTTTACACGGTCATACTATCTGATAATGTCGGTCTATGTGCCCCAAGGATGTTTCCAGTAATTATCCCATTGTATCTGTATTTTACTATTTGTGGAAAGTAAGTAACAAATATAGCACCATAGTGTATCATCTTTATACAGTAAGTACACTGTATCATTAAATAAAAATCTGTATGCATCATTGCCTCTGTAAATATTTACTGTTTTTCGTGGATTTTTGTGACTGCTACAAACATTTTTTTAAACCAATCAAATCATATTTAAGGACCATTCAAATTATCTTCTTGTAGAAGTACATGGACATATTTCTAGTCATCATGTCTTTATTGTCAAAAATTTACTTTTTCGCAAGACTAAAGAATGTGATACTCACATAAATCAATTAATCACAGTATGAAATCAAATATTACAAGGCAATTAAGAAAATGAACTTAATTCTTTCATGTCTTTGATTCAATATGTATTCATTTATATGAAATAATAGTCACTGCCAATGCATTCACACACTGCAGGAATTACATACTAATCATAATAAACAATGAACTTTCCAAAAAGGTTTGATACATACATACATACATACATACATACATACATACATACATACATACATACATACATACATTTTTAATAAATGCATGTAAGGCATCTATGTGGGGAGTTTGAAATTTAATAAGACATTCACATATTAATAAATGGTATTGCATGTTATTGTTTTAATACTCTGACCTCAAAGCAGTCTTACTGTTCCCAAATATGGTACATATTTTAGTCAATGCAATCAAAATCCTCCACTTTCTGTCTTTGCCTCTGACAGGAAATCTCTATACACACATGAGAAAGCACACTGGCCAGTTCTACAAGTGCTCCAGTCCAAACTGTCAATTTAAAACTGTCAACAAGAGCCACCTCATTGAACACGAAGCAACCCACAGCAACATTAGACACCCCTGTGAGGTGTGTAAGAAGGACTACAACACCATCAAGTCCCTTATCAACCATGTCAGGAAATATCATACCTCGAAAAAAGGTAACTGCTGAATTACAATGTTGGTAGTACTTAAATTTTGCAGAATACTTATACAGCACTCATTCATTGTAGGTCCCTTCTGTGTAATGTTTCTTACTATAAGTAACCTGTCATTATCAATAATATTTTGCAATGCAATTATATGTGTAATATAGTTCTTTTTAATGTGTGAAATACCATACTTGTTGCTATTTCATAGATAGTGCTTTTCGTGAAGAAATACTCAACCAAATGACAAAAAAATTCCATTCTCCCATTTGGATCTCTCAAAACATTGGCTCATCTGTGGAAGAACCCCACACATCTCAGCATGCATGAAGGCCCTCTTTATATGTTTTTATCACCATGTTGCAATGGTCAACATGATTAATGTAAAAAAGATTGGCTACTGATTTGTGGGTCAACAAGTGAATTATTAATCATTTTATGTGAACATTAGGATTGTACTCTAATAGATTTTTGTCACTGTTTAATTAAGCTGTCTTTTTTAAACAGTTGTTCTATACACGTAGTGCATGTCTGGTCAGTTTGTTTTCAGATTGTTTTATTTGTATTTAAAATAATCATTTCTAATCATTTAAGGGTAGATAATTTATTTTAATTTCCCTGACTGTATTTTTTGCAGTCTGTGGACTCACCTGATAGATGATCATTTTGTTCATCTTACCTGTACCATGATTTGTGACATTTTTATAAGTTGTAAGCAGGTTGCATACCACTTCACTTCATCTATCACGCTTGGTTATCTAACTTTGGTTCTTTTTAGTTTTTGATAAGCCTTCCTTAACTTTTTGCTTATAATTAGCAATTCTAATTTCTTGGTTTATTTTGCTAATTTTTAATAAATCATTGCTATTTTTAAGGTTGGTTGACTTAATTTAATATTGCTTTTCTGTCCTGAAAACATAGTATTGATTCCTTTTCAACATTTAATCTTAGTGAAACACCCATGTAAGGTATCATTCCCCTGAGTAATTATATACTTAGTCTATGCTCTAAACTTAAAGTATTTCGCATCTCAGTCTTCTTTCAGCATCTTTATTTCAGGAACAGTGAATAAGCAAGGTATTACCTGTGTAAGTTTGACCAAAGCAACTCTTGAGACGCACACCCCATTTGTTTATCCTGTACACATATTAAGAGGACATATGGCTGTCCACTTTGTAGTCTTTAGGCTTAGCAAAAGCCTAGCTTTTACTAGACAATGTAGGGGGTGCTCTGGGCCTCCCTCAATATTACAACCCTTGGTAGCTGCAAGGTTCAAATGCCCACTTTACCTGCTTAAGCAGCTCAAGTGGGTATTATTACAGGGAATCTTTAGAACAAAAGATTAGATCATTAGTGACTGTAACCTTGATTGCTGACCTCATTTTAGAAGCCTCATTCAACCTACTGAAGAACTAATCTAATGGCTATCTGTCTTTTGTTAAAAACTGTGTCAGAACTTCTAGGCATGCTCTGTTCTTGTCTATGGCTTTGTCAGCAGAGCTTTTCCACCTTAACAGGGATGTGGTACTGAACACATCCAAGGTCTTACTAGAGCACTGACTGCAGACACCCTGTGGACTGAGACTCTTTTGAGGGCTCATCTCCTCTCTGGCTACTCAGGATTTGAGAGACCATCAACACCGGTCCCATGCATCCACTTCTGTCTCTTCAAAAGCAGCAGTCAGTCACAGTTCCCACCAGCAAGCCATGCATCCCCAGTCAAAAGCAACAACCTATCAGCAGGCACACCACAAAGGCTCAGAAAAGAAGTTCACAGTGCCTGCCCTCTATCTTAAGGACAAAGGTGGACAGTCTTAGAGACTCACTCCCTATCCTCCAGACCACACCTCTGCCCTTGCTTCCCATTGGTGCCATCCTCTAGTATGGTACCCTATTGCTTATATAAGTTAACTCTCACCCGATTAAAGAAAGAGATGCATTTTCTTCTTTGGAAGAGTGCAGTAGAGAGGGTGTTAACATATTAACCTTCTGTTCCCATATTATCCTGGTTTACAAGAAAGGGACGAAAGACTCATCTAATTATTTTCCTTACTTTCTGCTGGAAGTTTTATGAGATGGAACCACAGCTTCAATCAGGAATTGCAAAAGACCTGGTGATTGTGTGGTCTTCACATCCTTATCTTTCCTGCACACATGAACTACCACAGATTTTGATTGGATGGGGAGGTCTTCCAAGTCTGAGCTCTGCCAATCAGCCTTGCACCTCACCCCCATCCTCCAATCTCTTTATGATTGGCTGACCCTTGATGACATTCTAGAGTCCCTCAGACTAGACCTGTCTTGCTGTTGGTCCATAGTAACCAGGCTACCAAACTGGACAGAACAGACAAGATCCTTCCCCAGTTGGACACGTTGAGATCAAAGACAGACTTATTAGTTCATCTTTTTCTATCTCAGCCAGGTAACTTGAATGACATATTGGACCAAGTTCCCTTTGGCAGGCTTCAATTGCATCTGCTCCTTTCTACATTCAGTGGCTTGAAAACTGCACAGTGATCCTTTGAGTGTTCCAATTTCTTTGGGTTGTAATTTCCACTACCATCAAAATGTAGGGCATATTGGGATGCTTTTGTCTTCATGCACTGATCCCCCCCGCAACTCCACTCTTACCTATTTACAGATGTGTCAGATTCAAGATGGATATTTATCAAGAGCTGAAGGGTCTGAATTGACAGGGCCCGTAGTCATAAGTAGAATCTACCTTCCACATCGCAGAGTTGGTAATGAGGACAGTGCTTTTAGACCTTCAGGGGTTTGTCCAGCAAATAAGAGGATGCCATGTGATGGTCTCCAACTATATATAAGTAGTTGGATACCTAAGGAGACATGCACCTTCTCACTGCATGGGGGTATTTGGCTGAGGCTCTGCAAGCCTGGATTTGTCAACTGCTCATCCTACAAAGAAATGATCAGAACCGGGTGAATTTCTTACATATGTCAGTATGAGAGATGGGCAGTTGCCAGTAGCAGTTCCTGATCTACATCACTTAAGCCACGGGGAAGAGGTCAGAGACAGCATTCTCCAGATTTTCATAGAAAATTTTGTTCAAGCAAGTGGGATCTATATCACCAGCATAACAGGCTACTTTCCAGCTTTAGAATTACTTATTTTACCATTTTCTCTTAAGTTTTTAATGCAAATTCTTTCTGCAAACTTTATCCATGTCCACGCATTCAACAATGAAGAAACATATTTTACTCCAGGAATGGGCTTAACTTTGTCCTAAAATTATATTGGTATAATTATCATTTTTTATGAATTTTATATATACTTGTTGCAGGGAAAGAGTACCTCCAGACGTTTCAACAGGGCAGGGATGTCCGTGGTTCCACTGTTATCCACCAGTGTCATGTTTGTAACAGAAAGTTTAAAAAGAAAATTGATCGGGACAGACATTTGTTCGTGCATGATATTAGAGACATCCCAAATATTCAATGTTGTGAGTTGTGTGATTACATGGCCAGCAGGAGAGTGTACCTGGAGAAACACTTCCAGAAACACAGGGTGATCTATAGGTGAGAGAAAAAATGGGTGGAGGTTACTTATAGTCACTTAAAGTATATATATATATATATATATATATATATATATATTCATACATAATAAGTATCAGTCTACTAAATGTGTTATCCCAAATCTATCTTATGTGGGTAAATAAATGATGTTTTATTTAAACTCTAGTCATTTTACATTAGTTTTACAATATTAAAAATTTATATCATGTACTCCCAAAGCTCAGATGTTGATATGAATGATGTGATCTTTGATATGAAACATTTTATCATTTTACTTTTTATATTTTCTATTCTTGTACTTCAGGTTTACATTTGGCTTTTTCTTCATAAAGTTTTGTTCAATGAATCATTTTTACATTTTTAGAACTTTTAGTTTTACCATACAGCATCAATTGTACTGAAATGGCATATATAAATTAGCATAGACAAATCTGAAAACTTTGGGGTGGAGGTGGTGTCACCAAAATTAGGTCTGCAATTATTTCAACATGTCAGAAGCAAGAATAAAACCTAGAATTGCTGAGATGCAAAGTTAGCATGCTAACATTGTGTTACTTGAGTCCAATAGTTATTTTTTCACAGTAATTATGAGCAAATTGTAATTTTGGGGGAAGGTTGGTTGTGTTTTCTGATATGTTACAACATTGGTGCATCCTGATTTAGCTTAAACACACAGAAATGTAGTTTTGGGATGGTGTGCAATCACATTATATTTCATGTCCCTACTGCCTTCAGATCATACAGATTTTGATGCGAGTTTACCCTTCAGGATTTTGCTTTTCTAATTTTTGTTGTTGCAGCGTTCATACATGAATTTTTTTATTTTTATTAGTTTTAGTTGAGGGTCTCAAGTCAGATTAGTTGTATTCAATTGATTTACCCTCTTTGAACAAAGACATTATTATTTTTATTATTATTTTTATTTGATGGCAGATTGCAAGGGACATATATTTGTTGAGATTTTTAAATCAGCAACAACATCAACATTAAGATTTTTGTTTAATTATTATCCAAGACAAAAAATACCAGATCTCAAAATTAATGCTAATTTGCTATTCCTCAGTTAGTGATTTTGCTGATGTGTCACTAAACCCAGCTGCCATTAATCTGTTAGAGCAGTGAAAATTACTCCTGGCTGTTGTCATAACAGTTAAGAAGAGGTCATGAGTCAGATTTGCTTTCATTTGGTTAATTAATCTGTTTTTTTGTGTTAATTGTGTACTAATAAACATCCAACACTTTACAAGGTACAAAATTCTCTTGGCAAAAATGGACTGGTGTTAAGCCACTCATCAGGTAATCATTATTATATATTTCAATGCAGTCATTGAGCTCATGGAACTTTCCTGGGGTAATACCCAAATCACTGATGATAACAAAATATATTGAGTCTAAGGCCATTATTGACCAATCAAAAGGTCACTTTAGCTGACTAAACAAATAATCCTGAATTATACTGAACAATTTATTTTAATATTTATATCATTGCTTATAAACATTCACTGCATTGTGTGGTGTAATTATAAACAGCCGCCACAAAACATCAGAAATTAGATGACAAGAGAGAGTGTAATCACAGATCTGATTTAGAAAAGAGACTAAGAAAGTGATATAAATTCTGGGAAAATGAAGAACACAAAAGGCAGAAGTAGGACCCCGGAGAGGCTGTAATGTTGTGCACTTTTTATTTGGAGAAGTATAAAAGTGTGCAGGAATTTTTATTCTTGAATCTTGTTGGTGAAATAGAGTTAATTTTGTTTTTGGAGTTGATAATAAAAAGATTGAGTAATTACAATCTGCAGTTGCTTCTGTGTGACTTTTTGCAGGATCAGTGCAAATTTTATTTTGATGATCTTTTGGGGTGTGAAAAAAAATCCTAATTTCAAGCCTTGCAGGAGGATAAAGATTTTGTCATGATGGTGTTTTGGCTCAGTCCTTGTTCAGTTGATGACTTTTGTCTTGTATGTAGGTGTTCCTTATGTGACCAGAAATTCCTAAGTTCATTGCGCCTGATTGACCACCTGACCAGTGATCACTTGAAGAACGACTCGTCCACCAAGTGGGAAAAAGTGTTTGAGGACTCAATAAACCATAGTGTTTACTTGCCAGAGCCAGATGAAACTCTGCCATCTCAGGAGAAAGATTTTGTCAACCTCCCACCAGAGCTTTCTAGAACACATCTTAATAGTGAGTACAAAAGAGAAAGGATTTAGAGATATATACATATGTTTAACTCGTAGCAAAATATATATTATTACAAGAATAACTGACATGACTTGTCCTCAATCCACTTCTACCGGTATTTCATTTTAAAGTATAACTTTAATAATATCAGGTAAAGATGTTGTGATGTCACACAGGTCATAGGCATGATGATATGATGTCACACAGGTCATTGGCATTATGTTATGATGTCACACAGGTCATTGGCATTATGTTATGATGTCACACAGGTCATTGGCATTATGTTATGATGTCACACAGATCATTAGCATTATGTTCAAGGTGTTCAGTTTATTTCAAAGTCATGTCAGTATAACATGATGCAATGTATTGCATAAACTCAATGATTTTCTTTTTGTGATAAATATATTCTAATGTTTGTGCTCGTGTTACCCACTGTAGACTCTTGGATTTAGGATGGGCCTGCATTACCCATTGAAGGCTCAATGATATATAAAAGACTAATGTTACCCCCTGTTTGCTCAAGAATATAATATGTCTGATGTTACCCCAGTAACTTCTAGGAGGTAGATTACACCCAGTGTTACCCCCTGTAGGTTGTAGGAGGTAGAATAGGCCTGATGTTACCCCAGTAGGCTATAGGAGGTAGAATGGGGCTGCTACTACCCCCTTTAGGCTCAGGGAGGTAAAAGAGTCCATATGTTACCCCCTATATGCTCTAGGAGAAAGAATGAGCCTACTGTTACCCTCCTGTAGGCTCTGGGATGTATAAATAGGCCTTCTGTTGCTACTGTAGGCTATGGAAAGTAGAATAGGCCTGATGTTAACCCCTGTATGATCTAGGAGATAGAGTGGGCCTGCTGTTTATGTTGTCTAATTGGCGCTATATGAAAATGATGCCAATATGACTTCCTTCTTATTGTATGGTCATTGTAATATGATGTCGGATTGGTAGTTAATGAAAGTTATGTTAGTAAAAATCCTATGTCAATAAGACTATTCAGGATGTGTTGAGATAACATGATTTTTAAGATTTGCCATATTGGCTGTCCCCATTTATGATGATGGACATCTTGACATTGTGTTATCTCTACTTTTCCTAAGCAGATGCTTGTATTGACAGACATTTTAAAATGTCTAGTTCATCCTAAATAAAAAAAATATAAATCTGTCTACCAATACAGCCACAATAGCAGCAATCTTGTAATCTTGTTAATGCAACTCTTCCATTTTTCAAGTTTATGAAGGAAATCAGCATGTGTTTGCATTCTTGCACAGAGACAATGACATAATTTACTTGCTTGCTTTCGATTCTGCACCTTGCTGATAGTGATTAAAGACTCTTATTATTTACAACACCTATAGACATGGGAGAGTGATCATTGGCCATGACAACAATCTCTCTGACTTATTAGCCAGCTTTAATCTGAATTAGCCCAGGTTACTTACATTGCTCTCAAAATCAAATCTCTTGTGATTCTCACATAGCTCAAATCATCTAAGCTTGCACATCTGAACAGTTGCACAAACTGCTATCATACAAGACATTCTGACTGATGGCCTTGGCCACAGCTTTCAGGGTGAGTGATTGCCAGTTTGTGCTACCCAAACAATATCCAGTTTAATTTTAATTGTATGGTGGTTCTGATAATGCATCAAGAATTCATGGTCAAGAACCGTTTGTCATCCACTGGTAGTGTGAAAGTAACCCCTTCATCATTTAATCCTTTGAGGAAGGTGAGATTTCAAGGGCCAATTTATGCTCCCAATGTGCTACCTGAAATGCACTAAAAGCATTTATCAGGAATTGCAAACATATTTTTCCTGGTGCTAGAAATCACTCTAAGCTTTGGTCTACTGACTCAAATGGGCGATTTGCTCAATATATTCTGAAAACATACAGGAAAATACAAGTTCATGAGATATTCTCTTCAAGCCTTGCATTTCAATGCAAATTTTCAATTTTAAGACGTTATTGAAGCTGGTAGGCACAGGTGAGCTTCTCGAGCTTTATCATCATGCTTAAACTCAAAGAAATTAACTGAATCTGTTAGGTATAGTGGCAGTTGTGCATATGTCAAGCTGACCAAGGTATGGCCAACACTCCATCATCACTAGATTGGTTTAAAACTTTCACAGGGATTCACCTGGAGTTTGCCTGAAAAAGAAATCGTGTTTCTCCTTATTCTTTATCTAAACGTTCACAGTCATTAACTGCTACCAGGTGGTTGTACTACACCTTGTTACAAGAGTGATTTTATCCCTTACATGAGGACCCATACCATAAAGTCCTCCAAGAGGTAACCAAGGTAGTGGTAGGATGCAAATATATTTCCTTACCTATTGCCTATTCAACTAACAATAATGTGATCGGGTAATGTATTCAATTGAGAAAGGAAAATATTATTTTAATTTTCTGAGAATACTTACCAGTGAAAATTACGCATCCCCATACATCTCCATTGATTTACTGCTCAGTCTTAAACAGAAAAACTTATGCCCCAGTGCTAGACATTACTATAAACTGCCTCACTGCAGACATCGTAGTGATATGACTGAAATTGAATTTTTTTAAAAGCTATGTTAAAATATCTAATCACATCGCATCACAGTAGATTTCATTAGATTCCTTGTCTTATTTTGAAGCTACACAGGATGATGCCAAAAAAGATGAAAGCCAGTCAGGACCAGGGTCATCAGCCTCTGACCATACATCAATAGCTGATGGAAGTTTGGAACCATCCTGCTTCTTGAACAACAGTCCTAGAATGGTAACTGGCCAATCTGAACAAGAGAGGAGCAAGTCTGAGAAGGTTGATGATGAAACAATTACCATAGTAAAGATGGAAGGTATCCAATTTGTATCATGTCTGTATTAGCAGATAGACATGTATTATATCTACCAGGTAGACACAGGTATCACATCTAACAGGCAGACACAGGTATATACTGTCTAACAAGTAGACACAGGTATCACATATCAAACAGACATACACAAGTATCACATCTAACATATAGACACAGGTATCACATATCTAACAAACAGATACAGGTATCACATCTGACAGATACAGGTATTAAATATCTAACAGACACATGTATCACATCTAACAGGCAGACACAGGTATCACATCTAACCGTTAGATACAGGTATTAAATATCTAACAGACACATGTATCACATCTAACAGACAGACACAGGTATTAAATATCTAACAGACACATGTATCACATCTAACAGACAGACACAGGTGTCACATCTAACCGTTAGATACAGGTATTAAATATCTAACAGACACGTGTATCACATTTAACAAACAGACACTGGTATCACATATCTAACAGATACATGCAGGTATAACATCAGTTAGAAAATGGGTATCACATTATCTTTGGAAATGTTTATAAAAAATTGTACTATGTTCACTTGACTTTCATCAATAATTTGTACTATACTGACATAACTTTCATCAATAATTTGTACTATACTGACATAACTTTCATCAATAATTTGTACTATATGGACATAACTTTCATCAATAATTTGTACTATACTGACATAACTTTCATCAATAATTTGTACTATACTGACATAACTTTCATCAATTATTTGTACTATATGGACATCACTTTTATCAATTATTTGTACCATACTGACATAACTTTCATCAATAATTTGTGCTATACTGACATAACTTTCATCAATTATTTGTACTATATGGACATAACTTTCATCAATAATTTGTACTATACTGACATAGCTTTTATCAATAATTTGTACTATACTAACATAACTTTCATCAATAATTTGTACTATACTGACATAACTTTCATCAAATATTTGTACTATACTGACATAACTTTCATCAATTATTTGTACTATATGGACATAACTTTCATCAATAATTTGTACTATACTGACATAGCTTTTATCAATAATTTGTACTATACTAACATAACTTTCATCAATAATTTGTACTATACTGACATAACTTTCATCAATAATTTGTACTATACTGACATAACTTTCATCAATAATTTGTACTATACTAACATAACTTTCATCAATAATTTGTACTATACTGACATCACTTTCAATTATTTGTACTATATGGACATCACTTTCATCAATAACTTGTACTATACTGACATAACTTTCATCAATAATTTGTACTATACTGACATAACTTTCATCAATAATTTGTACTATATGGACATAACTTTCATCAATAATTTGTACTATACTGACATAACTTTCATCAATAACTTGTACTATACTGACATAACTTTCATCAATAATTTGTACTATACTGACATAACTTTCATCAATAACTTGTACTATACTGACATAACTTTCATCAATAATTTGTACTATACTGACATAACTTTCATCAATAATTTGTACTATACTGACATAACTTTCATCAATTATTTGTACTATATGGACATCACTTTCATCAATTATTTGTACCATACTGACATAACTTTCATCAATAACTTGTACTATACTGACATAACTTTCATTAATAATTTGTACTATACTGACATAACTTTCATCAATAATTTGTACTATACTGACATAACTTTCATCAATAATTTGTACTATATGGACAAAACTTTCATCAATAATTTGTACTATACTGACATAACTTTCATCAATAATTTGTACTATACTGACATAACTTTCATCAATAATTTGTACTATACTGACATAACTTTCATCAATAATTTGTACTATACTGACATAACTTTCATCAATAATTTGTATTATACTGACATAACATTCATCAATAATTTGTACTATATGGACAAAACTTTCATCAATAATTTGTACTATACTGACATAACTTTCATCAATAATTTGTACTATACTGACATAACTTTCATCAATAATTTGTACTATATGGACATAACTTTCATCAATAATTTGTACTATACTGACATAACTTTCATCAATAATTTGTACTATACTGACATAACTTTCATCAATAATTTGTACTATACTGACATAACTTTCATCAATAATTTGTACTATACTGACATAACTTTCATCAATAATTTGTATTATACTGACATAACTTTCATCAATAATTTGTACTATATGGACAAAACTTTCATCAATAATTTGTACTATACTGACATAACTTTCATCAATAATTTGTACTATACTGACATAACTTTCATCAATAATTTGTACTATATGGACATAACTTTCATCAATAATTTGTACTATACTGACATAACTTTCATCAATAATTTGTACTATATGGACATAACTTTCATCAATAATTTGTACTATACTGACAACTTTCATCAATAATTTGTATTATACTGACATAACTTTCATCAATAATTTGTACTATACTGACATAACTTTCATCAATAATTTGTACTATATGGACATAACTTTCATCAATAATTTGTACTATACTGACATAACTTTCATCAATAATTTGTACTATATGGACATAACTTTCATCAATAATTTGTACTATACTGACATAACTTTCATCAATAATTTGTACTATACTGATAACTTTCATCAATAATTTGTACTATATGGACATAACTTTCATCAATAATTTGTACTATATGGACAAAACTTTCATCAATAATTTGTACTATACTGACATAACTTTCATCAATAATTTGTACTATACTGACATAACTTTCATCAATAATTTGTACTATATGGACATAACTTTCATCAATAATTTGTACTATACTGACATAACTTTCATCAATAATTTGTACTATACTGACATAACTTTCATCAATAATTTGTACTATACTGACATAACTTTCATCAATAATTTGTACTATACTGACATAACTTTCATCAATAATTTGTACTATATGGACATCACTTTCATCAATAATTTGTACTCTAATCACACAACTTTCATCAATAATTTGTACTCTAATCACACAACTTTCATCAATAATTTGTACTATACTGACATAACTTTCATCAATAATTTGTACTATACTGACATAACTTTCATCAATAATTTGTACTCTAATCACACAACTTTCATCAATAATTTGTACTCTAATCACACAAGTTTCATCAGTAATTTGTACTCTAATCACACAACTTTCATCAATAATTTGTACTCTAATCACACAACTTTCATCAATAATTTGTACTCTAATCACACAACTTTCATCAATAATTTGTACTCTAATCACACAACTTTTATCAATAATTTGTGCTATTATCACATGACTCATTAATAATTTGTGCTATTGTCATATGAGTTTTATTAATAATATGTGCTATTAGCATATGATTTTTATCAATAATTTTTGCTATTATCACATGACTTATCAATATTTTGTGCTATTAGCACATAACATTTATCAATTTTTTTTATTATCACATGACTTTCATCAATAATGTGTGCTCATATCACATAATTTTCAGAAGATGTAGACCAGCAGTCAAGCTCTATTGATGAAGACATGAAAGATGACACTGCTGACAAATCAGACAGCCAGAAGGTCAGTAATGTCTGACAAAAGTCGGAACATTTCTGCTCATATTTTAATTTGTCATGAAGTAAAGAACAGGTTCATGACACTCCAGTAGGATGTCATATGTCTCCTGTGCTTTTGAAGCATTTAATTGATTTTTTTTCTGACAAAAGTGTTTATTTCAATTATCCAAACCATTCTTGTGTCTCATCTTGATTCCAGTTGTCCACACCATGCATCTGATGTTGATTCCAGTTATCCAAACATTTCTTGTGTCTGATGTTGATTCCAGTTATCCAAACCTTTCTTGTGTCTGATGTTGATTCCAATTATCAAAACCATTTTTGTGTCTGATGTTGATTCCAGTTAATAAAACCTTTCTCATGTCTGATGTTGATTCCAGTTATCTAAACTATTCTTGTGTCTGATGTCGATTCCAGTAATCCAAATCATTCTTGTGTCAGATGTTGATTCCAATTCCAAACCTTTCTCGTGTCTGATGGTGATTCCAATTATCCAAACCATTCTTGGGTCAGATGTTGATTTCAGTGCCAGTCCATTCTTGTGTCTGATGTTGATTCCAATAATCCAAATCATTCTTGGGTCTGATGTTGATTCCAATAATCCAAATCATTCTTGTGTCTGATGTTGGTTCCAATAATCCAAATCATTCTTGGGTCTGATGTTGATTCCAATAATCCAAATCATTCATGTGTCTGATGTAGATTCCAATAGTCCAAATCATTCTTGTGTCTGATGTTGGTTCCAATAATCCAACCATTCTTTTGTCTTGTGTTGATTCCAATTATCCAAATCAATCCCATGTCTGATGTTGATTTCAATGATCAAAACCATTCTTGTGTCATGTTCATTCCAATTATCCAAAACATTCTTGTGTCTTATGTTCAGTGTGGTTGGTTCTTAATGTTGCTTTAAAAAATTTGGCCAAGGGGGTATATCCTATTAAAGAAGAAAGCTGTTTTCTGTACACAGAAAGATGTATCAGAGGAAGAGGATAATGCAGAGGAAGGTTTGGAAGAGAGCGCTGTGAATGATTCTGCACCGCGAACAGTGGTGAAAGGATCAGATTTGATACAGCGCCTAGGTTACCTGCCCATGACCATGCAGATTTTCCAGAAGATGAGGGATACATTTGGGAATGAGGAATGTGAGTTTTGTGGCCGTCTTTTCTACAACAAGTCTGACTATGAACCACATGTCAGGACTCACACAGGTAGGGATAAGTTCTAGTATGCAACACATGTACTTGACAATATAAGAATATAGTTGGATGTAATAAACTTGACTTTTAGATGCAAATTTGATGGCTAAAGTAACATGAACATCATCAGATGTTGTCTCCATTTTAACACAATATTACAAGCAGTATCAGTTTTGTGTAATCAAGATGTTTGATTATGGATTGTGTGCCACATTTCTAAATGAAACTTTTACACTGTGAAAATTGCAGACTTGCAAAAGGAAGGAATAAATGCATTATTTTAAGACCTTAAACATGTTTTTTGTCCTGAATCTACTCACCTTGTTAGCAATGGTCAGTTGGTGAGTTTTTATTTATTGGGTTATTTGTCCTGTCTTCTATTAAAATTATATGAGGATCATAATTAGTATTGTATCATGTTGTACCATAATTAGTATTGTATCATGTTGTACCATAATTAGTATTGTATCATGTTGTTTGTGTTGCAAATCATGTACTCTCTGATCCTGAACTTTGTTAGCATGGAAATTGCAAGAAAGTAGTGTATTTTATGTCAACATGGATCTTCAGCCAATCTTTTCGAGCAATATCAAAATTTCAGGTTCCTGCATGGGATTGAGTCAGAGGAAGAAAGAACATATCTCTTTAAAATATGTTACTGATCATAATAACATTGGAAACATGTAAGCTTCACTGTTTCTGAAGTACATTTGACCATATTTGAGCTTGACCTTTTGGACTCAGCACATGGGAATTTACATAAAAATTCAACAATGTCATCTCCTTGCTCAGGACTACCATCATAAGTTACTTAATTGTACCTGGACAGCAGCCTTCAGAATAACATCATGGTAAATTCTTCTTCGCTGCAGGAAAGGAAAAGCCTTATCAACTTATCTCAAGTTTCACCTTCCTAGGCTTTCTTTTGAATAGAGAGAAGTTGGATGTTATCCATTCTCAACATTTTGTCCATCTAGGTATGAAAACGGTTACCCATCTCAATCTCATTCACATTGACAAAGATGAGATAGAAGTGATTTGATCTATAGTACATGCCCTTACCATTCACTGATATCTCACCTCTGTCTATGCAGATTTCAACCTTGGGTATGTGAAAAACTTCAAAGTAGCTTCCCATGGGTAGGTGGTTCTTTCCAGGGTTCTTCCTCCACCAGATGTACTGGCCACCATGTATAGTCTATCATGTGCTGACAATGTGAGTTTAACCCATAAACTACAAACATTATGTCCTTAAAATAAGAATTACACAGATTATCAAGCTCTTGATAATTATCTCACATGAAATGGGTTTTGCTTGAGATAGTCTTTGCAATTCCTCGGTTTACTAAATATGGTGGTGGGATTTATTCCTCAAGGCCAGCTTTATATGTGCCCTCTGTAGATGGTATTGCTCACTCAGTTGCAGCCATTTCAGTTCATCTGCATCAGCACATAACAACCGAGATAAATCCATTTCTGTATCAGTGCAAGACAAACACTGACTTATGGCAGGAATTTTTGTAATGAATCCCAAACCAAACTTTATCATTCTTTTGAATGCCGGTTTTTCCGGCTGGGAGTTCACCTGTTGCCTGACTTAACAGTAAGCAGGAACTGAACCCAGAGTTATGAGCTCTTCATATGAGTCTTTTGGAAACAAAGGGGTTCCAACTGATTTATCTGTCCTGGTCTGGGAGTTTCTGAGTTGGAACACCATATCAGAAAATATTCCTGGCAGGCTCATTGTGTTGGATGATTCTCTTTCAAGAAGTCAGACTGTGCACACTGAGTAGTCCCTTCATCATTGATCTAGCACTTTGCACACTTTAACAGTATCTAGTGACAGATCTCTTTGCGGCAAGATGCAGTCACAAACTGCCCACCTTGGTCTTTGCTCCCCTGGTTTGAGAAGCTTAGACATTGGATGTTCTGGATGTCAAAAGATGTGATTAGATGCTACACCTTTTTTCAAACTAGTTCTAATCCTAAGAGTCTTTGACATAAATCAAGGATCAAGAATTCCAAAGTGGTTCTTTGAGAGACAACTATGCAAGACTCTGTCCATGATGTTTTCTTTATTTGAAATGCATGTCATCAATAGAGACAACTATGCAAGACTCTGTCCATGTTTTCTTTATTTGAAATGCATGTCATCAATAGAGACAACTATGCAAGACTCTGTCCATGTTTTCTTTATTTGAAATGCATGTAGAAGAGTCCAGAATCCCAAAAATGTTTTTTTCTCTCTCTCTTAAGGTAGGAAAAGAGGATACAGCTCTTCATACCCTGTCAACATGGCTGACATGGGTAATATGCACATAATATTTTGATTTATAACTGGTCTCTGCATCATGGGAATTTCTGATTTATCACAGCTGTGCCTCATGAGATTTTCTGATTTATCACAGGTTTAGATAAGCTGTACAAAGATTTCTGCTTATGAAATCAGAGCAATCTTGGTAGGTATTAGCTTCTAACACAATATTTCTATCCAAGATACAACAGAAGCCATTGACATGCACAGTCAATCTTTCTTAACTGGGCAATCTTGCATCACAAAGATGAGAACTGAGTCGCTGCCATGGAAGCAGGAGGTCGTGGGTTCGATCCCCGGCTGACTCATGCCAAAGACTTACAAAAATGGTACTAACAGCTGCCTCGCTTTGCGCTCAGCATTAAGAGGTTAGTGTTAGGACTGGTCGGCCTGATGTCAGGATAATGTGACTGGGTGGGACATTATGCTTAATGCCTGCAGCGTGATGCCCCCAGTGCTAGACATCACTATAAACTGCCTCACTGCATACATCATAGTCATATCACTGAAAAATAAAGCTATGTTTAAAAAATATTCTAATCACACGCATAATTTAGTTGGGTAGGTCTAATGGGTTCTGCCCAAAGAACCTCCAGACAATTTTCCTGACTATTTGTTCATGTTTTTACCTCTGCTGGTCATAGACCAAATGATCTTATGGGATGGTCTGTAGCCCAGCATCTGTTATCAGTTTGTCCATTAGCACAAGTTTCTTGTTACAGCTCCTCATAAACAACACGGAGGACTGCCTTGAAACTTTACACATGCACTCATCCCATGGTCAGGTTGGTCCTAAAAGAAAAATGGTGCTTCTTGGACATCCAATATGGCTGTCACATTGACTTCTTGAAAATCTTGTTATCGCTATTCTTTCTGAATGGATGGCCATATTAACATGTTTTCATTAAAAGACATTTTATGTTGTCTAGTTGATCCTAAATGCAAATTATGCTGATCTAACATCCAGTATGGACACAATGGCGGCCATATTGAAAATCTTGTTATTGCTGTTCTGCTTGAACAGAAGGTCATATTGACACTGGGTTTTCACCAGAAGACTTCTTGTGTTATTAAGTTGGTCCTCAATGAAAATGGTGTTCCTATTAAAGAAGGGAAGAACTCGAGCCTTTGCATTAGTAGCCATTGTTGTATATTTCTGTATAATAATTTTAATTCCATTGAATAGTTTTCAACACAGCTTGTTTTCCCTTAGCCAAAGGAAAAACCTTGTTGGGATTAGCAGATCCATGTTAAGTGTCACCCTGACTGAAATAGATTGTGCCTATCCATTTCATTCTCAATTATTGGTTTTAATTCTACTTAACAAATTTCAGCACACTATGGTACATGTGTTTTCCTTTGCTGGTGGAAAAATCTATTGATTTTAGGAGCCATTCACTCCGAGTTGTCAATCATCCCAATTTTGGTGGATTTTTTATTCCAAGTTTTAACAGATTATGTCATTACCTTCACATATATCAAATTCCAATTTTTTGATCAGCTAAAATTGAACTATAACATGAACTATGGTACATCATGAGTAGATCATTGAACTACAATTTGAACACTGGTACATCTTTAATAGATCATTGAACTACAATTTGAACATTTATATATCTTGAATAGATCATTTAACTACAACTTGAACACTGACTGGTACATCTAGAAAAGATCATTGAACTACAACTTGAACACTTGTATTTTTATAATATATATTGAACAGCAATTTGAACACTGGTACATCTATATTATATCATTGAACTACAATTTGAACACTGACTGGTACATCTAGAATAGATCACTGAACTGCAACTTGAACACTGGTACAACTCGAATAGATAATTTACCTGCAATTTGAACACTGATACATTTAGAATAAATAATTGAACTACAACTTGAACACTGATTAGTACATCTAGAATAGATTATTGAACTACAATTTGAACACTGACTGCTACATCTAGAATAGATCACTGAACTGCAACTTGAACACTGGTACAACTCGAATAGATAATTTACCTGCAACTTGAACACTGATACATTTAGAATAAATAATTGAACTACAACTTGAACACTGATTAGTACATCTTGAATAGATTATTGAACTACAACTTGAGCACTGATTGGTACATCTAGAATAGATCATTGAACTGTAACTTGAACAATGGTGCAACTCGAATAGATAATTTAACTGCAATTTGAACACTGGTACATCTAGAATAGATCATTGAACTATAACTTGAACACTGATTGATACATGTGGAATAGATCATTGAACTACAACTTGAGCACTGATTGATACATCAAGAATAGATCATTGAACTGTAACTTGAACACTGGTGCAACTTGAATAGATAATTTAACTACAACTTGAACACTGTCTGGTACAGCTAGAATAGATCATTGAACTACAACTTGAACACTGTCTGGTACAGCTAGAATAGATCACTGAACTGTAACTGGTACAACTCGAATAGATAATTTTGCTGCAATTTGAACACTGGTACATCTAGAATATATCATTGAACTACAACTTGAGCACTGATTGATACATCTAGAATAGATCAATTAACTACAACTTGAACACTGGTACAACTCGAATAGATAATTTAACTGCAATGTGAACACTGGTACATCTAGAATAGATCATTGAACTCCATCTTGAACACTGATTGGTACATCTAGAATAGATCATTGAACTGCAACTTCAAAACTGGTACAACTCGAATAGATAATTGAACTACAACTTGAACACTGATTGGTACATCTAGAATAGATTATTGAACTACAACTTCAACACTGGTACATCTAGAATAGATCATTGAACTACAACTTCAACACTGGTACAACTCAGTGAGCAAGAATGGATTTCCAAAGTTCATTTCTAGAAAATTCTAAATTGTAAACCAAAATAGATCAGTTATCAAAATTATAATAAAAAAATGATTAAGATGGGGTACATTCTGTGGGGAATGCCAGTGTCCTAGACTCAGACCCAAATAAGTGATTACCTTAATTAATATTGATCTTATTATTTAAATAGAGAAATATTGCTTATGTATTTTTTGTTTACCAAAATAAAACCGCTACAGTGGCCTAGTGGTTAGAGTATCCACCTTGGATGCAGGAAGTCATGGGTTTGATCCCTGGTCAGGTCATATGGTACTTAACAGCTGTCTCACTTGGTGTGCAGCATTGGGAGGTTAGTGTTAGGATTGTTCTGCCTGGTGTCGAGATAATGTGAATGGGTTGAAGCCATGTTAAAAATCCAAATCACACACATCAAAATAAAGGTTACTGGGCAGATAGAAAATGAACTTGATTTCAGACAAGGTCAGGTCCAGAATAGTTATGCATAATATAATCATGGGAAAAAATTAACACTACAGATTAAATATGCATAACAATATACCTTGAAAAAGAAAGTAAATATACAGTGTCTTTTAAAATTGACACATTAGTCAGATTTTAATTCATGACCAAAATCCTTTTATTTTTCTGTTCCTATCTCCTAAACGAAGTACAATTTATGACAAAGTCAAAATATACCTTCATAATGACTCTTAAAAGGTAAAATAGCATTAAATAATACATTGTTCATTGTTTCTATTTTAATCCCAGGAGAAAAACCATTTGCCTGTCCAAAGTGTGGATATCGGACCATCACAAAAGACAACTTGAAGCGGCATTTCGAGAAAGAACATGAGAATGCAACATATCCCTGTAATGATTGTGACTTTATTGCTATCAGCAGGACCCAGCTCTGGAATCATCAACTGAAGCACAAAGGTCTCAAGGGAGTAGAGTGTCCAGAATGTGACCAGCAGTTTGAAAGGTTAACAATTATTTGTATGAAGTTTTTTCTCCATAATTGGTAGATGTCAAGTTGTTGTCTTATATCATGCATGAACTTCCCATTCTGATTAAAGAGATTGTTACAATCAGGACTAATGTATTGAAAAGCCTGCTACAGCTAATAATATTGACAATCAGGGTTAAGGTTTTGACTTACCTCTAAAGTTAATAATACTGACAACTAAGAATTTTTTGCTTGCCTTTGCAGCCTATAATACTAACAATCAGGATTAAGTTTTTGACTTGCCTGCTACAATCAATACCACTGAAAATCAGGATTAAGTTTTTAACTTGCCTCCTGCAGTCATTAATACTGTTTGAATGGATTAAGTTTTTGACTTACCTCCTATAGTCAATAATACTGACAGTCAACATGCTTAAAATCAATAACATTTACAATCAGAACTAATTTTTTTTTACTTGACTGCTGCAATCATCAGTACTAGGATTTTACCTGCTACAGCCAGTAATTAATCAGGAGTAAGTGTTTGACTTGCCTGCTACGGCCAGTAAATAATCAGGAGTAAGTGTTTGACTTGCCTGCTACAGCCAGTAATTAATCAGGAGTAAGTGTTTGACTTGCCAGCTACAGCCAGTAATTAATCAGGAGTAAGTGTTTGACTTGCTTGCTACAGCCAGTAATTAATCAGGAGTATGTGTTTGACATGCCTGCTACAGCCAGTAATTAATCAGGAGTAAGTGTTTGACTTGCTTGCTACAGCTATCAATGTAACAAAGATAAAATATTTCAGGTGTTATCATTTAATGGATCAGAGAAGACATGCCTGAATTTTTGTTGCCTGATAATTGAGGCATGTATTTTCTTATCTTTCCAGTGTAAAGCAATTGCGGAACCATGTTATTGTAAAGCACCCTGATGCTAATAAAGAAGAACTACAGAAAATCACAGGGTACAAACATAAGCTACAGGGAAAGATGGGTAAGTCAGTTTTCAGCCATATTCTAAAACAATTTCAGGTATCAATTGATGATGGAGTTCTTTTCTTAGACTATTACTTTTCATTCACATGTATTGGTATTTAAATGTCATATTCAGTATTACACCATCAGTGAAATTTAGACCACTGTGATCTAGAAACAATTTATTAATGCACATTGATATCATGATATTTCTTGTATATTTAATGTATTGGTTGAAGTCAATAGTTTTTATTCTTTGTAATATGTCACAGCAGCAGAGATCATGTACAGATACAACAGAGACCATGTACAGATACAACTGAGACCATATACAGATACAACTGAGACCATGTTCTGATACAACTGAGACCATGTACAGATACAACTCTTACAATATTATGAGTCATGATACATCATAGAAATAATTCATAGATTTTTGGGTTTTTTTAAAGAAAAAAAATCTCTATTCTTTCAAATGGAGAATTATTTCTAATCAGAACAACAATAAATAGTTTTAAAAAAATCCAAACATTGAATGAGCTATGAGAGTACAACTGTTTAGTATGGCCTGTTTTCAGAAGATGTGTACCAGTTTGGCATCTGGAAATTTCCACTGTATAGTATGGCCTGTTTTCAGAAGATGTGTACCAGTTTGGCATCTGGAAATTTCCACTGTATAGTATGGCCTGTTTTCAGAAGATTGTGTGCCAGTTTGGCATCTGGAAATTTGCACTGTGTGTAGTATGGCCTACTTTGAGAAAATTATGTGCCAGTCTGTAATCTGGAAATTTCCTCTGTGTGGTGTTATGACTTTGGTATTAAAATATGTTACAGAAAACAGTGGAACAAACGCATTAAGTAAAAAAATAAATCATTTTTATCCTACATTACAAAATGAAAACTAGAAAGACATGTGAATTAAATCCCAGACAATCCGAAATGTCCTATCACATGTCCAAAAAAGGAATGTTCTTAAAAAATATAGAATGAAATGAATTTCATTAACCTTGAATGTCCTGATGTAACACAAGGATGCAATCCAGAAGATTTTTTGAGTTCACAATAGTCAGAAGTAGTGTATACAATCCAACAAAAGTGAATGAGCACATTAGTAATTTCCATCAATATTTTAAATAAATAATTGTTTTCAAATTACACTGGACATAAACTAAACAGCTGGACTTCCACAGATTGATCTGGAACAGGAGTTTTTTATTTATGAAATCCCTATTTATACATATTTTTGCTTGACCTATAATGTATTAATATACTAAGATTTCTGATGGATAAGCCTCGTCTAACTGTAAACAAGACTGATCTTGAACTCATGCTATGTAAACAAGTCTGTTTCTAGAATGTTATGGATGAAAAAGTTATGTCAGCATGTTTTTTTTACAACTTATCAACAAAAGGTAGCATAATATTGGAATGTGGCCTTCTTTCAGAAAAGTATGTGCCAGTCTGGCATCTGGAAATTTCCACTATGCATAATATGGCCATATTTCAAAGATTATATGCCAGTCTGGCATCCAAATATGCCCACAAGTAACCAAGATATTTTCACTGTTTACAGACTAGCATTTGCTGCATTGTGTTGCATATCACATTGCACATTAAATACTGCATCATGTAAAAGACCAATATGCATCATTTATTTTACTAGGTATTGTGATGTGTATTGTGAACCAGATTACTAGGATTTCTATATGATTCACAGGTCTACTATGACATTTTGTATGGTCCTTTGATTTTGGTTCACCCCTGCATTTTTATCAGGCAGTATTTTCTATGGAGTCACATTACTCTAAATATATAAAGTGGTTAGAATGTCTGCCTCAGATGTGGGAGGTCATGGTTTTTAACCCCAGCAAAATCATACCAAAGACTTATAAAAATGGTACTAGCAGTTGTCTTGCCTTGTTGGTGCTCAGCTTTAAGAGGTTAGTGTTAGTTCTGATCAGCCTGGTGTTGGAATAATGTGACTGGGTGAGACATGATGTCATGTGTCTGCAGCATGATGCCCCAGTACTAGACATCACTATAAACTGAAAATTTCAGACATCTTAGCGATATGGCTCAGAGTGTTAAAACTAAATTAAAAATCAAAAATATCACAAACACACTAAATATTAAGTACAGTTGGCATTTATTTAATGGTGCATAACACAATAAAAGTCTAATTGTGTCAAGAAAACCATATTGATTTTTCACACCATTTAGCCCATTATAAGTTTCAACAGATGTTGTTTTTTTTAAATAGTGCAACTCAGAATACGAGGATTTTTGGAGATTATCTAAAATTGAATTCAGTAGATTCACATTTCTTGATTAAGTACCAATTTTCTTTCTGTACAACACACACCATCACCACCCAGTTTTAAATGTCTGTACCCTATGTAAATTTTCATAACATTTGTCATTTGAATTTATGCCATTTTAGTGTATTGTGGTTGTTTTACAATTGTCTTTGCAATGTATATTAGTTCTAATGTAAAAAATGGTACCCAGTGTCAAATTCAGTTTATGCATATAATTGTACCCAGTGTGCAATGCAGTTTATGCTAATTATCTTGAATGCAATTTATGTCATTTCTCTCTAATTCAAATTCTCACATTAAACAAACAACGAAATGTAATTTGTAGCCAAACTACAAAAATTGATATGCAAAATATTTATGAATTAACATTCAGTTATTAAATTCATTTTGTCTTCACAACAAAGATTTCTTTTAATTCTGAACATTTAGTTTGTCACCTAGTGAAGAAATTAATTTTTTTTTTTTTTCACAGGCCGTAGATCATATAAATGCCCTCACTGTGACAAGTTGTTTTTCCGTGCCAACTCAGAACTACAGAAGCATATTTGGATCCATGAGGGGATCAAACCGTTCAAGTGTCCTACGTGTCCCCATGCATGCAGGAGCAAGAACAACCTCCAAGCTCACATGTTACGACACTCCACGGACAAGCCTTTTGTGTGTACAGAGTGTGGCAAAGCGTACAAGTCTAAAACTGCACTTAGGTGGCATGTACGCTCACACAAAGATGGCAAGATCTTCAAATGTGACAAGTAAGTCAAGCACATGTGTCTGTTAAAAGCAATGCATGTTTACACTGCAATTATTCATGACTACCTAAGGCCATATAACCAAATATACCAGTTCAGGAACTTTGTCAAGTTAATTTCTAGTGAAATATCTTTTTATTTATGATAAATCTTGACCCCTTTTTTATACACATCAAATTCATACAGTTGATAATACAGTAATTGTGTTTTTGCAGTAATTGTGATATCAGGAAATTATAACTTAAGATTGTTATACTTATTGTTATTGTTTAATTACTTGGTCTACAGTTAATCAATTTCTTGATTTATTTATTTTTCTTCTCCTTCAGGTGTTCTTATGAGGCCACACAACGTAGCCACCTAAAGCGCCACATGGAAACACATGAGGTGACACGTAGGTTCGCATGTGCCCATTGTGACTACTCGTCAAATACCCATGGATATCTCAAGATACACTATACCAGGTGAGTATTCCTCTTACACCAATGGTTATTACATGATACACTATACCAGGTGAGTATTCCTCTTACACCAATGGATATCACAAGATACACTATACCAGGTGAGTATTCCTCTTACACCATTGGATATCACAAGATACACTATACCAGGTGAGTATTCCTCTTACACCAATGGATATCACAAGATACACTATACCAGGTGAGTATTCCTCTTACACCAATGGATATCACAAGATACATTATACCAGGTGAGTTTTCTTCTAACACCCATGGACATGTCTCAAGATAGACTATTACTGGTGGATATTCTTTAAACACCCATGGGTTCTGAAGATACACTATACCAGGTGAGTACTCCGCTAACACCCATGGACATATCTTAAGTTATGCTATTCCAGGTGACTACTCCTCTAACATCTGTTGACATATCTCAAGATACACTATTCCAATCAAAATTTCTTCAACACAGACATCTCAAATATGCTAAATGAGGTGAGTATTCCTCCAATGCTAATAAATATCTCAGTATATACTATACTAGGTAAGTATTCCTCTAACATGTGTCTCAAGATTATACCAGGTGAGTATTTCCCTAATACAAATGTATCAAGAGACACTATATCAGTTGGATATTCCCCTAACACCCAAGGATATCTCAGGATACACTACAGCAGGTGAATAATTGTCTAACACCCATGAATATCTCTGTTCAGTTGGTTATTCCTCAAACACCCACTCAAGATACACTTTACTAAGTGAATATTCCTCTCACAATCATGGATATCTCAAGATAACCATACCATGTGAGTCCAGGCCATATATTGCCATTCTGGTTGTTGACCAGCCAGTTCAGCTGTCCAGTGAGCCATACTCCATAATCAATAGCCATGAATCTGTCACGGTTGTGTGCTGTGCTGTATGTGAACCTATAAGGGGAAACAGCTGATCCAGCTGACAGTTTGGCTGCCAATCCAGCTAAGAGACAAGGAAACAACTCAGTAGGTGGACTATCCATTGAAGCAGCCAAATTAACTGGCCAACACACCAGCATTCACACTGGCAAGACAAACTGCGGACACCCTCTCAAATCAAACTTATTTTGGAGGGTCTTCAAATTTCATTTATTACAACCCCTTCCCCTCTTGACTTTCCCTTCCATGATGATTTGCCACTTATCAGAAAGGAAATTTTAATTGCTACTTGGCAAGCAGGTGATTGAGATAGTTTGCAAGCCATATTTAACAGGTTTTCCTCAAGGCTTCTATTAGCCAAGGCCAACATGAATCTCAGACCAATCATAGATCTCAGCCAGCTCAAGTATATATCCATGCTGAGGTTCACAATAGACATGGCAAGATCACAGATTTATGGTACAAAGGGATGAATTTGCAATCAGTTGAGACATAGCATGTACTTTCACATTATATACACACACACTCACACAAGTTCCTTTAGTTTGGTTTCCAAGGAACCATTTGCCAGTTTAATGCTGACTGGTTCAGCCTCAGTATCAGCTCACGAGTTTTCACCAAGATCATCAACTGTTTCATTCTTCTCTTAGTTGGCAGCAACAGCTGATGGCATTAATACAATCCCTTATATCTTGATAGCATACCTCAAAAACACATTGTACATTTTTTTGTTTGATTATCAGCAAATAAAATCTTCTTTCCCTTCCATTCAATTTTGACCTCCTTCCCAGTATTTTTTTTATCAACCTGGGCATACAATCTTATTCAAGCCACAATTTTGTTTAGTTTCCTCAATTGCGCACAACACAGATTATTAGGCTTATGATTTCCAACAAGGTGTGAATCATGACAAGATTTTGCAACTCCATGGACTACTCAGTGCAGTGGCAGAATTTATTCTCCTCAGCTAACTTGTTATTATCCCATTGCAAATGGTCCTGTTAGCCTTTTCTGGTTGACTAGATCAGAAAGTCATGATCTTGAAAAAAGTAGTTTCTTTCCTGTGCCATTGGGGTAACCGGACAATTCGGTGCCAGACAATTCGGCTCAGACAATTCGGCGCAGGACAATTCGGAGCGGACAATTCGGGACCAAAAAACGGGTAATTCGGAGCGGACAATTCGGAGCAGACAATTTGCAATGTATTCATTTTTTATATTTTAAGCGCAGTATAAACACGCTTTCAATTAGTGAGTACATAGTTTTGAAACCTAGACGCTTTCAATTAACCAAGACATTTAATTACACAATAAGTGAGTACATAGTAGCTAGGGGGACCAGTGTATATAAGCATGACTGAAAAGGTCAGTGGACAGACACCTTTGAAACTTTAAACTTGCAAGTCCAACATCATAGTCTGTGAGACATTATGGATTGTAGTTAGTTATTTCGATAGTTTTAGTTTTAGTTTTTGTTTTCTATTTAAATTATAACTATCCTATGCATAAATAAGTAAAGAGACTCATAGAAATGGCTTTAGAATTTGTAGAATCAGAGAAAGGAAAACGAATGCTGGTTTACGAAGGTTATCTTTATCACATGGAAAGAAAAACTGAACAGAAAGAGATATGGAGATGCTGCGATCGTTCCTGCAAAGGTCGCTGTCATACAGCGAATGGAGTGATAATGAAACCGCCATCTCAACATTCGCACGCAGCATCTACTGGTCAACTTGAAACAACTCGAGTCCGATCAACCGTTAAACGAAGAGTTGCTGGTATTTGCTATGACTTTTTTTGTAGTAAGCTAAATAAACTTTACTTTATACGGTATTAAAGTTCTATTAAACATGATTAATAAAAAAAAAATTGTTTAAATTTCAAATAGATATGTTTTAAATATCCTGCTCCGAATTGTCCGCCCCAAATTGTCCGCTCCGAAATGTCCGCTCCGAATTATCCGTGACGAATCGTCCGCTCCAAATTGTCCTGCGCCGAATTGCCCTAGACCCTTAAACCACCATTGGCGCAACAAACAATAGTACATCGTATGAACTTATCTAGAAAAACACCAACCAGAAATTATGATCTGTATGGATGCCAGTTTGGGAACCCTTCTGTTGCTTAGTTTCATATAGTTTGGGAACCCTTCTGTTGCCTAGTTTCATTACAGCCAGTGGTGAATGGATGACAGAAGAGTTACCTCACATTCTAGAAACAAAGACCATAGTAAACAGATGAGTTTCTTCAAATATGAACTTTGTTTCAAAGAGTGGTTATATTGATAAGCAAGTTAGTTAGCAAACCAGTCTATACTTTATAAGAAAATGGCACCAGATGTTTAGTGAAATGCTTTACAGTGTGAGTCGTGAATGTTATATGACTGAAAATGTTAGAGCAGATGGATCTTTACAAACTTCAAAACATGTCAGATCAGAAAAAAGGACAAATCAGCACTTCTGTGCACATGATCACGCTCATTGCAAAATTCCAGTTTACAATCATTCACACTAAGTTACACATGTAACTAGTTAAAGTGAGTGCTGTACATAAATAATCTTTCAGTATATTTCATGTTTATATTCTGGTTTTAATCCTTGTGGATTTTGCCATTGTGAAAAGACTTTTGACCAGCTGCAGAACCAGGTTAGTAGCAAAAATAAATGTGTATTTTCCAAATGTACTGTAATTCTGGCATGTAATTCATGGGTTGCACACTTTGTGCCCAGATTATGTTTGTTGACACTTATAATAGATAATAGCAATAATTATGCTTATACCTAAAGCGGGGTTGTCATGTATGAGTTCAGGGAGAAAGATCTGCTTGATCTAGTGACAGAAGTTCACAGGAAAATTACCCCAAGCCCCAACCTGATCATATTAGTAGTCATATTCGCAGACATTTCATACATGCCCAGACAGCATATACCTTCATACCTGGCCTTGCAAAGAAAAAATTGAAGCCCTCTGTCATGGAGAGAATCTCATGAGCAACTAGAGTTTTTTTTATTTATTTTGAATCATTTATAATGCCCATACCTTAGTCTTAAGGGCAAGGTCAAGCTTTCAGAAGTGTTGGCAAATCCAATACCCATAGTACATTATTGACACATATTCTATACCTATAAGGTTATTAATGACCCACATCCTATACCCCACATAAATTAAAATGAGTGCTCCCTTATGCTCCAAAAATCAGCTTGAATTTGTCTAAAGTAGACTATACTTAGCAGCTATTAAAATAGGGGAAATGAATTTTGCCAGACTGAAAGTGAAATGAATGAATTACCAAATATATAAAATGTGTTAAAAAAAACTATTGACTCTTTTTAAAAAAATACAATTTACCTCTGAAGATCAGGAAGTGAAAATGACCAAGTGGAGCTGGTACGTTTTTGAAAGATGTACATCTGTAGTAAGGCCAAGCTGTATACTCTATAACCCATATTACACCCATCAATCATACACCAAAATAAGGGGAATTAAAGGTTCTTTGAACTATACCTTAGATGCACAAGGTCTTTTCTAAATAGCCAGAAAAAAAATGAGGAAATTCTTTTTCTTAAAAATTCTAACCCTATGCAAAATATCAAACTGAAGAGTGCCACCTTACCCATAGGACTATTATTAACCCACATCCTATACCACCCCACCACCCTCCCGTAGAACTATTATTGACCCACATCCTATACCACCCCACCACCCTCCCGTAGAACTATTATTGACCCACATCCTATACCACCCCACCACCCTCCCGTAGAACTATTATTGACCCACATCATATACCATCCCACCACCCTCCCGTAGAACTATTATTGACCCACATCCTATAACCATGAGACTATTGACCCACATTCTATAACCATAGGGCTATTATTCACCCACATCCTGTACCCATAGGAATATTTTTGACTCGCAACCAATAACCCCATAGGATCTTTATTGACCTACATTTTATACCCTTAGTGCTATTATTGATCCACATCCTATACCCATAGAACTATTGACCCAGTTTTCATTGGTCTAGTTTTGGTAGTGTAAGACGAGTCCAGTGGCATTACATTCATGCACACCTATTTATTTACATACATATATAATGTAATTCATCACGATATTGCTGTGCTTCTTTGGAATCAGGATGAGCACATTGAGAGCTGAATTTCCACTCTTATTTTGTTAAGGTTTCACAAAGGCCTAGACTGTGTGGAGCCCGTAGCCACATCTAGTCCAGACAAGACAAATCAAACCAACCGAGTTGAGCCCAATGTCTTCAAGTGTTTGAGCTGTGATTACCTGTTTGGGAACCTCTCAGACCTGAAACGTCACCTGAAAATCCGCCATCACATCCAGGTGCAGGACATCAAGCAGCTTGAAACAATCCCCTCACTCTCAGAAGTCCAGGTAAATGCAAGTTCTAGATTATTTTAAGATAAAGCATATTTTGTTATAGTGCCCATCTGTTAACAGTTTTGTTTCTAAACAATAAATGAAGTTCACTGCAATGTCACATGGAAAACTTTGTATGGTTTGCACTTGGAGTAAGAAAAAAGTCTATTTATTTTAAACAGAAGGCGAAAAGTCGATGTCACCTGTACAGAAAGAAAAATGTTTTCCACACAGTAGTAG
Organism: Unio delphinus; assembly: GCA_029339505.1. NCBI lineage: Eukaryota > Metazoa > Mollusca > Bivalvia > Unionida > Unionidae > Unio > Unio delphinus. The sequence continues at coordinate 5,055,888 of JAQISU010000057.1, read as the reverse complement.
TTTGACATCACTGACTTAACCATTCTTTGTAGATAACTTGCACTTTGGATAAGTTCAAATTAACATTGAATTTTGGGTCAAAAGGGCAAATGTCAGTTTCACTGTGACTGAAGGTAAGAAAATGGTTTCTGCACAAAACTTTCTGTTCTTGAACATGTACTTTCACCAAAGTTTATAGATGACTTATACATTGAATAAGAAGGAACCAACTGGTTTGGAGTGTCGGACAATATCACTGACAAGAAATTGGTTTTATGGCTTTTCCATCATAACTTAAGTTCTAGATCGTCTACCTTGATCAAATTGGCAGAGGGCTTACACATAAGAAATTAAAGAGACCCAACTGAGTTTCAAAATGTCAAGGTCTTTATGGCTCTGAGAAGAATTGGTTTTGCAGAATAACTTTCTATTGAGTGCATTCTTTGTCCCATGTTTGTAGAGGATTTCAGTTTTGGGCAAGAAAGAAACCTGTACATGAAATCATATGAGAAAAGATATAAATTGTAATGACAGGAAATCTTAGTGTACCTAATTTATCAAGAAGCCTCAATTTTGGGGTTATTATGTTTTTGGGGGTTTCATTAGCTTTTAACAATACTTTCAGCTCTTTAGTTTGAAAATATCATGCCATGGAAATGGAATGCAAATGCCTTTCTCGAGGACACGCTGAGGCAGCCAACATGGGCTGGGGTAGGTAGCATCAAGCTGGCAACTCTTGAATAGCAATTTCAATGGGCGTCCCAGGTGGCTTTATAAATAAAACCTTGTTATATCCAATTATTTGTCATTTTTACTTCAGTAACAAATTGGTAAAACTGTTAAAAGTCAAACACTTCAGTAAATGTTTTTGCATCCAATGCATGTGGCAGGACATGTTATGTCATGATATCTTTCAGTTTGTCATTCCATCTTTTCTCAATATCCACACAAATACTCCAGTTTTCTGTCACAGACCATAAAATCATAAAAATCATTGTAAAAAGCTTGCAACCAGAGTAAGGAAGATGCTTTTTAATTTGGAGGAACATGGGTCAAAGATCAATGTTACTGTGACTGAGTGAAGAAAAATGCTTTCCACTTTAGTTCTTCATCATAGTCCTGGATTAAACTTTGTGGATGGCATGCACTTGGAGAAAAGTATATGCCTTTTGATCAGCCATGTCACTACTTCAAAATTTGTAGATCACTTATACTATAGATAAGAAAGAAACTTATTTTGTGCTCAGAATGTCCTATTGTCCAAAAATAGTCAAAAGTCAGTGTCACTGTGACTGAGCAAAGTCATATATAGTCAAAGTTATATCCCACCTTGACATTAAAGCCTGGCAGCAAAATCAACTAACAGTTGAATAAAGTCCAGGTTGGAACTGGCCTCTTGCCAACATAAATGAGGAAACTTAAAATTGGCAGCAAGATTAACTAATTGTTAAACAAAGTATGGGTCAGAACTGGCAGCTGGTCGACATGAACAATTAGGCAGGAAAATCATAGCCTGGCGGCAAGATCAACTAATTGTTGAACAAAGTATTGGTCTGAACTGGCAGCTTATCGACATAAATGATTAGAAAACAAAGGATTTGTTTAAGCTGAGACCAAGGGCTTCTGTCGACATGTACATTTGTCTTTTATCTTAACATTGACATAAGCATGACAATTTGGTAGTAATAGTAGACCAAGGGACTGGGACTTTGCTTTTTTGTCAACATAGGCAACTTTGTCGACATAAGTGATGTTGATATAAATGATTAGGACTGTAAGTAGATAATGGTCCTGCATAATAAATTTCATTCAAGACCTCATTACTTTATGATGGAGTCAAGGTAATTAAGACCAGTGATCAGTTATTACCTAAGTCAACCTTGCTGTATTCGTGCCTGCAAAGTTTCCAGTAACTCATACTGTGGATTGTAATCTTTGTGTTTAAATCTCCCAATCAATTTGGCTTCATAAGTTAAAATAAACGGCATCCAACATACATTGTACTGGTGTTGTCTTATAAGTCTTCATTACAACAGTACAGGATAAATTTTGTATCATAAAGGCAACTCCCTACCCACCCACCCTTTACAATTCCATGATGATCTCAAAGTGAAAGATCTAACCTTATTTCCCTTACGTTATTATCTCCATGTGTCAAAATCCTCATCTAGGAATACATTGTGCTGCCCCACCCCACCCCACCCCCCCGATTGCAGTGTTACAGTTTCAGAAGTTCTCATACTTTGCTGGATAATCCTGTTTACTTAATTTTGAGTTTGAGAGTTGTTGCTGTTTAATCTTGTTTAGTTAATTTTGAGTTTCACAGTTGTTTTTAACATAGTGGAAGCCAACTGCATCTCATGGCTGCTCATGCAAAAGTAATTATCTCATGATAGTTTATCCAAAACCAGTTATATTGAAATTCAGCCTCTTAGATAGAATTAACTGTGGAAGAAGTATCATGTTTTTCTTTTTTTCTTAGGTACTGCATTATAATGATGAGATCCCATTGCAAATTGCACATGAGCAAGCGGGCAGTGGAGGAACATCAGAGGACAATACTATGACCATTGCAGAAAATACAAGTAAACAACTACGATTTATACTCACTTATACGTTGAATGCAACTTAAGACATTGATCTGTTATATATAATGTGCCAGCAGATCAGGGTCTGTATTGTTTGTTCTCCTGATTACTTCTAATACTGCAGAGATCCAGATGTGCTGGCTAATGATGTGACTTTAAAGTGAATTCATTCAAATATGTTGTCTGTGTCTATATGGAACCATGCATTTATGGACTCTGGATGAAAGCCCTTTGACTGCATACATGCTGTGGTTCAACCTTTTCTTAAAATGTCAGGTGTCTAATATTCACTTAATTACTGATACATATACAGTCAAACATACAATGACCTGAACAATTTAATCCAGATTTACAGTCAAACAAAGGCTCCCATTGGCTGAGTGGTATAAAGTGCTCACCACCATCTCACCACTGTCTGTATGGGTTTGAGTCTTGGGCTCAGCCAATCTGGGTATGTGAGAAAGCTTGCCAGTAGCTTCTCATGGGTCAGTGGTTCTTTCCGGATTCTTCCTCTGCCATTTACACTGGCCACTGTGTATAGCCTACCAATGGTCAAACATACATTGTCTGGTCCCATTAGATCCAGATATAGTCAAGCATACATTGTCTGGTCCCATTAGATCCAGATATAGTAAAACATACAATGACCAAATGCATTTAATCCAAATGTAAAAATATATAGTAAATTCAGTACATGTTGCTTTCTGTCATCATTTCAGTACATGTTTCTTACTATCACCATTTCAGTACATGTTCCTTCCTATCACCAATTCAGGACATGTTCCTTCCCATCACCATTTCAGTACATGTTCCTTCCTATCACCATTTCAGTACATGTTCCTTCCTATCACCATTTCAGGACATGCTGCTTTCTGTCATCATTTCAGTATATGTTTCATTCTATCACTATTTCAGGACATGTTCTGTTCTATCACCAATTCAGTACATGTTGGTTTCCATCACTGTTTCAGTAAATGTTCCTATCACCATTTTGCTAAATGTTCTATTCTTTTGCCATTTTAGTACATTTCTTTCTATCACCATTTCAGTACATGTTCCTATCCCAATTTCAGTAAATGTTTCTATCCCAATTTCTGTAAATGTTCTATTCTTTTGTCATTTTAGTACATTTCTTTCTATCACCATTTCAGTACATGTTCCTATCCCAATTTCAGTAAATGTTTTCTTTTCTTTTGCCATTTTAGTACGTTTCTTTATATCACCATTTCAGTAAATGTTCCTATCACCATTTCAGTACACGTTTCTATCCCAATTTCAGTCAATGTTCTATTCTTTGGCAATTAATACGTTTCATTAAATCACCATTTCAGTACATGTTTCTATCCCAATTTCAGTAAATGTTCTATTCTTTCGCCATTTTAGTACATTAATGTTCCTATCACCATTTCAGTACATGTTGCTTTCTATCATCAGTTCAGTACATGTTCCTTTCAATCACCATTTCAGTACATGTTCCCATTTATTTCCATTTCAGTATGTGTTTCTTTCTATTGCCATTTTAGTACATGTTGTGTTATGCTGAAAGATTGTTATGTAAAGGTTTTGTGCATTGTTTTCATTTTAGTAAATGTTTGATGAGAAGAGTTATTTTGGAATTTAGTTACATTCAATAAATGCAGTTTATGATGATGTCATATTATTCTTCCAGATCAAAATAAAAAAATCAGTCATATCTTACATATTAACATCCATATTTGTATTTATTTCTGTGTCCAGCTATCACACAAGAAGTCACAAGTTGAAAACTCACGGTTTTGTGTTTTTATCTGCAAACATTCTTTTAAACTCACTCATCAAAAAAAAAAAATTTATATTCCCATCCTATGATAGGTAATTAACCTAGTTTCTTATTAATGTTCTTGTTTGTGTTTATTAACAGTGTAATTACAGAAAATGCACTGTTAGTAAACCACAGTAAATCTGAGTAAAAGCATACAAGTTTCATTAACAAGGAGATAATTCAGTTTATGTTATCAGGAACATTGTTACACTGTGCCACCAATCACATTGTATTAGTTTTAAGTAACAAATATGCTTAATTTGATTGATTTTGTGAAATTTAGTGATAAGCATTACATAATTTGACATGTTCAGTAGTTCTTTATTTTGATTTCAGCCCAGCTATCTCATCATGACCCAAAGAAGAAAACGGCTGTCAACATTCTGCAACGCATCATTGACATGTCTCAACAGGTAAGCTGTATGCAGTACAGGTGTTCTGAATCAATTAACAGTTTTTAATTAGAAGATTAATGTTGTATTGCTTTAAAACCCAATTCATATTAGATTATACGTGTTTCTAAAACTTACAGACAATATTATAAGTTGTCAATTACCCTCTGAACAACCCTCCACTGAACATCTTTGTTTTAATAATGGCCTACCTTTTCTTAGGCCCCTCAAGAGATGCCATCCCTGAAAAGAGGTGGTCTCATCCTTCAGTGTATCACATTTGGACCATGTTCTCCTTTTTGTGGTCAACTTTCATACAGTCCACAAGAAGCATATATTACACACTTGGAACAATCAGTTATCAGCTTGCCATTTAATTGATGTACCAATCTGGTTACACTGCCTATGCTTGTATCAGATCCAATATTTTATCCGGTGTTAAACTGCCTCTGCTTGAATCAGATCCAATATTTTATGTGATTTTACACTGCCTTTGCTTGAATATATCCATTTCATATGGTGTTACACTGCCTTTGCTTGAACATATCAAACATTTTTTCCTGTTGTTACACTGCCTCTGCTTGAATATGTAATAATGAGGCTTTCTATAGCACCTATTCTTTAGAAGCCTCAAGGGCTTTTCAACATCTATAATGATATGACTACAAAAAACAAAAACAATCATGAAATTAGAAAACAAAAAATGCTGAAAATATTTTAGGTAGGAAACATTATTAAATCTTTAAGTTTGTTCTTACAGTTAAAAAAAGGTGAGTTTTAAGAAAACTCTTGAAAGGGATCACTATGTCATTGTGTCTAATTTCAATTTGCAATTCATTCCACATTACTGGGCCCTGGTATGCAAAAGAATGTTGTTTTCATCGTGGTAATAATGAGTATATGATTGTCAGAAGAGGAGCGTAAGTATCTTGCTGTGTGTACACATGGGTGAAGTCAGATAGATATGCTGGACTGGAGACCATCAGTGAAACATAGCACAGAGATCAAATTTTGTTTGATTCTGGATCGAATGGATTGCCAGTGTAGGGTACAGAGCAGCCGTGAGGTGTGCTCTGATTGTGGTACTCTAAAGATGATCCAAGTAGCTGTGTTTTAAACTTTTTGAAGTAGATATTGAGATGCACCAAACAGAATTAATTTACAATAGTTCAGTCTTGAAAGTACTAACGAACACCCAAGTGTTTTAGTGGCATCAGCTGAAAGATATTTGTGAATGGAGCTGATGCGTCTCAGCTCAAGATATGCAGCCTTGCATATGTTCATGACATGTTGGTGCAGTTTGAGAGTACTGTCTAGAGTAACACCTAGGTTTCGTACTGACTGTATGAATATAATGTTGTTGCTGATATTTATTGTTTGATGTAAAGGATGTGAATGAGAATGTCTTTATGTTGTGATCAGAATGGCCTCAGTTTTATCATCATTCATCTGCACCTGGTTACATGTCATCCATTGGTAGCATCAACTTCAGTTAGGTGGCTAGACTTGTATAGTTGGGTGTCATCAGCATACAATTGGTGAGACATGGTGATGATCTATGACACTTGAGAGCAGCTATATGTATAGAATAAAGATAACATGTCCAAAAACAGACCCCTGTGGAACACCACATCATAGATCAACTGGGCTGGAGTGTATTCCATTTGCAGATACAATTTGTGTCCTGTTGACTAAGAAGGACTTGAACCATATTAAGGCTGGATTGTGAATGCCAAATACATGCTGGAGATGGTGAAGTATTAAAATTTCATGACCTGCAGAAAAATCAGGAGGGTGCGGACTGTAATCTTTACGCTATCCAAAGCAAAGATAATATAACTACTTTCAGAAGAGTAGTTTCAGTACTGTGGCAGGGGCGATATGCAGACTGTACATTGCTAAAAAGACTGAATTCGGATGAGATAAAAATGGGTTAGAACAACTTTTTCTAAAAATAATTATATGAACAGAGATTAAAAACTGGGCGGTATTTCTTTAAATCATTATGGTCAAATGATGGTTGCTTCAGCAGGGCTTTACAATGGCAGTTTGAAAAATTATGGGAAATTCCAAATATGAGAGAGAGGTATTAATAACATCAGTTAGTGAAGGCAATATTGGGTTTAAGCACCCGAGCAGCAGTGATGTTGGAATTGGATCAAGCTCACATGACTTTGATGCTCTCTTCATCACGTTTGTCGATATGAAATCAATACAGACAGGTTCAAATGCTACTAGCAGTTGTCACTGAAATTTTGTATCGTAACTGTATTGTTATGAGTCAGTTGAAATTGTGTTTTCGAGCTTATCTCTAATGGCTTGTACCTTGTCACAGAAGAAATTTTGAAAACTGGTCTGGAAGGTCTACTGGAGAGAAGGTAGTTTTCAATATGTTCAACATTTGATCTGGTGTTACACAGCCTCTGCTTTAATATATCCACTGTATACAGTGTTACAGTGCCATTGCTTTAATATATATATCCATTTCATATGGTGTTACATTGCCTCTGCTTGAAACAAAAACATGTGGATATGGACACTTATTCTTTTCTTAAGGAACAAAAAATTCATATCACAAAATATCCACCAGAATTTATTTATTATCCACTGGGTAAGATAGCTAAATTCATAAAACTTTTGATCCCTATCATACATATGTAGTTTTACATGTATAATATATTTAATTCCAATAAACTAACTGTTTACATTTTCCTCTTAAATAAAGTGATAATGTAACCAAATTTGTTAAATACTATAGACTGTGCTTAGCAATATTTGTAACATGCTATTTCTTTTTCTAGGGAGCCTTTGGGCCAAAGCAGATAACCATCCAGTCAGAAGATGGACAGATGTTGTCCATCAATCCGGAGACAATTATTGTCCAGCAGAATGGAAATGAACTACAGTTGGTAACAAACAGTGGCACTGAGATCGATGCAAACCAGTATGTCATTCAGTATGTGGCTCCTGATACCACTGTTGAAAGCCTCAATATGATTGAAATCCAGGCAGATGATATCCCCAGCATTCAGGATCCTGAGGATGTCATGACAGTAGTTGGCAATCAGTGACACAGGATGTCTTGACAGTAGTTGGCAATCAGTGAGACAGGATGTAATGATAGTAGTTGCTAATAAATGAGACAGGACATCATGACAGTAGTTACCAATCATTGAGACAGGACCTCCTGACAGTATTAGCCAATAAATGAGACAGGATATCATGACAGTAGTGACCAATCATTGAGACAGGACCTCCTGACCGTATTTGCCAATAAATGAGACATGATATCATGACAGTAGTGACCAATTATTCAGTGAAACATTAGTGGTTCATCATGATTATTTTGTGATGACCACTGAGATACAATGTGACAGCGAAGACATATGTGAAATTCACCATTTTTGTGCATTACATGGTTACAACCAAGAATTAAAAGACTCAGTGAAGAGAAATTTTTCTGAGGTAACTAAGGAGAACCCATTCACAAACCATGAATTTATGAAGTGAGGAAAATGCAATTTTTCACAAAATCATGAAAATTGTACAATTGTGCAAACTCTGAACAATAAGGTCAAATCTTCCCTCAAGAAATGTACAGACAATTCAGGGTTTATGTTGTTCACTTGAAAAATACACAGAACAAGTACTGCAGACATTGATCTACATTATGAGATGGCAGAACTTGGCATCGCTGTTTACATTTCTATTTACATTGGTCATGAGCACAAATGGTATTTTGTTGACAAGTGTCTTAGAAAAGTTACAAGACAACCTTTTTTCGGTTACTGTTTTGTGAATTGAAGAACACGATGCATGTAAATATTATGATTAAAATAGGTTGACATTAAAGTATGATATTATTTCAGATTATGAATAATAACCCGAATGGTAACAATTAGAAATTTAATGTTGGAAAAAATTTAACAGATGTACTGCAAAAAAAAGCAAGCAGTGCTGAAATTATTTGATAAAAAAGGTAGCTCAGTGGTTTTCAGAATGTTGAATATCTTGTAACAATGTTTGAACATGCTTGTTTATGACACTGACCTATTCTATTGGCATATTGCAGTTGACTTTTACCTATTAAGACTTTGCAGTACCTATATGTTTAGAATGAAATTTTGTATGCTTAGATATATATTTAAAGTTTAATTTGACCTTTCTGGCCATGTAATAGACATTTTTTTGCTGTGTGGACGATAAGTGTATCTTCAGTCAAAAGTTTGAGAAAGGTAAGATGGAACTCGGAGCTTTTACTGCAAACTATTTTCTCTACTCACATTGTAGTTCAACTGCATAGACCCAAATCTGCCAGTGCATAATGCACCAGCATATCTGGGTCTGTTAATTTATTATGAGTTATCAGTTGAACACACAACAGTGTGATGACATATATGTATATGGTATATAGAACTATCAGGTCCATGCAAAAGCTGCAAAACAAATTACTTGAACATTTATTGCTGCTATACAGGATTATAGTCTTAGTATTCACGGTATTATATGGCGGTTATTGTATTTGAGCGATAATTGTAACAAAAATTATAACTCCGCCATTCAGTTCATGTCTGGTTATATTATTTGTATTAAACATAAAATTATGCCCTCACGACTTGTAGACTGTTTCTATCAATTTGTACATCCATATATCTGATAGAAGGATTACTCACCCAAGCAAATAAAATAATGTTGGGATCTTTTGATCCATGTGTAGATGACCGGATTATTTGGATTACAATTGATAGCTTGTGCCTCCTAGGAACTAAATTTCAACTTTTGACCTTTTGTTTTTGGAGACGATGTTTGCACTGTGGTAAAAATTATCATAATAGCGGTTTAAGACTCCTAAACTAGTTTTGTATACCCAGCAATTTTTCTCCATTGAAGACTGATGCAAGTGTGTGACCGATTGTAAACCACATAAGCCCCAAATGAAGTTGCCTTTAGACCCCCAATGTAGGCAGATCAATAAATCAATAAACTGGCAGACTCAGTTTTCACAGCCTGTAAACAGCTACCTGTTTTTGGTTACTGATGTAGTTTCATATCTGTGCTTAGAGATGTCTGTGGTTTTCCTGTTGGAACTCAGTCATGCTAATCATTTCATCCTTTAATAACCAAGAGGTAGTTGAATTGAGACTGCAAATGAAGTTTTAAATACACGTGTATAAGTGAATGTAAATGAAATGATTTTGCCAGTGCCACCAGCTACATGGGTTTCCATGGATACACCTTCAACAGCATATACAACTACCATGCCTATGATAGTTGAGGTCACAACAACACCACCAGCAGTGGTCATGGCAGTGATTCCACAGATGGCCACACATATGCATTTGTATTTCACCAGTAAAAGTTTTCACAGCAAATTGATCTCATAGCTGTTGTTCTACTTCAGTTATTTTCTTTCATTGGTAACTTTTAGGTTTCTCTCCAAAAAAAGCTTTGCTTATTGATTTTGCAGGATCTACTTGATCTTTAGATGTTCTGAAGAACTTTATTGTTTTTATTTAAAGTCACTGGCTCAAGTACAGACCTTGGTATTTTCTAAGACAAATGCATGGTGGCAAGAACAAAAGGTATTGATTAGAATGCTTTGGAAAAACTTAAATCTTAATTAATTTGTTGGAATTTTAATAAAATAAAAAGGAATTCATCTTCAATTTCACCAGTCACAAAAAATATAATCAATACGCTCTATTGAGAATTTGAATCTACCTGCATCTGAATAGAATTTAAAGAGTATATGTTTCATTATCTTCAATACTATAAGTATCCTTCACATTAAGACTTTTATATTTCTTATAATTCTTTGAGCCGAGCATTTACTTAAATGTGCCATTCTTGCAAGTTAAAATACAATAACTGTTGTCTATATTGCACAGCAGATAAATCAATAATGACAATATGTGATATCCACAGAAAACCAAATCCATATTTACAAAGTAGCCATCTAATACAAGTCAGAGGTCTTGATAGAAATTTGAAACAAGAGTCCCACCAGCATAAGCTGCTGTCCCCTACCAGATGCAAATTGGGCATACATAAAATGGCTATATTTCCAGATGAATAGAAAAAGATGTTGCCATAGAGTTTAATTTTCTAACTTCTTTACAGCACTGGCATGTAGTCCTTATTTGTCCATTAGAGTGAGTGTGAATTATGTCAGGCCAGGGAAAGGTCAAAGTTCTAAGTTAGGCATCACACAGTAATCCATGTGAAATGTCAGTTCTAGACTAGCAACTTCTAGCACTCTGTTAAATTTCAATATGATCTTTGTTAATTTGCCATTTAACCCAAAAATACTTATCTAACTCTCAACATGTCTTGATTTTGAGGTCACATGCACTACTCAGTTGGCTACACATGGAAACGAACACAATAATGAAAACTAAAGTTGTTCATTTGATGTACTCTTATACACAAGTACATCAATGGGGAATTCTGCCTCTGAAATCAGTCATTGTAAATATCAGCACATTTTCTCACCACTCTGCAGCTAGTCAAGTCTTTGAACTTGCCTCCAAGCTTTTGGGTCATGTTCTTCAGTTGTACTCTTACAATGACAATGTGTACAACGAGGAGGGTAGGGGGGGCTTTCAGCAACCGAATTTTCTGATTGTAAATATCAGCACAGCTGAAATGATCTACACATTTTCCATTCAACAAGTGGTTGAAAAGTAGGACATTGAATTTTCCATCCAGTAAATTGTGCATACGGAGGACTTCTGTGTAAGTGATTTTCTGCATCCCAAATACAAAAAGTGCATCCAAACAAGCATGATTAAGCGTTTCCAAAACCTCTGCAAGTTGTCCAAGTTATTTTCTCGCACACACCCAGTGCCTTTAGCATCATGTAGAATTTCCTGGGATATCCATGGCTAGATATATTTAGCAATGTACACCAATATTTTATACATCTAATATAATTTCCTTATTCACCAAGAGCTCCCTTGTTTAAAGATTGTTTTCCAAAGACAAATAAAATTTACAGAACTGTTGATGGAATTTCTCCACAGATTTTCATATATCAGCAAATCTCTGATGAACAGGAGAATTATCTTAATATGAACACGAAATAAATGTAATTCAACACAATATTCATAATTTCTCGACTGGAATTGAAGCATTATTAGCTGTATACCAGGTCTTTCAATTGCTATTGGCTAATTCAGACTGCTAGAAACACTACTTCCAAATAACTGTAGTAAGTTTTAAATTTTATATGCTCATTACAAGTCCACTTTTCAGATTTCTTAAGTCTATTGTTTGTCCTATCCATGTTTACAGTAAGACCCAATTTTACACAAAAGTATTTTTCTATTAAATTCTAAAACCGCACAAATTACCAGCATCAAGTAACAGACGCATAATTTGTAACTGTCAACCATTTTCATTCATTGTTAGTAATAAACCATTTAAATACATGGAGAAAAGGTGAAGCCCTAAAATACAACTTTGTCTGGCTCCAGGCTTACTTAGGTCATTGTGAGAAGCCTTTGATTTATTATCTAACATCCTACTATGCACACCATTTTCTAATATTGCATACCACAGCCATTATCCTGTGAATCAAAAGCCCTTTAAAATCATGTAAGCAATCAAATCCTCCTCTTTTTTTCAAAAGATATTTCTGTATCTCACACATTGCAATGTATAAATATTATCAACCATTGAGTAACTGACCTGGAATACCACCTGCTGTTAGGTATCTTACCATATCTGGTTGCCCAAGTATTATATATTTCACTATGAATGATCAGTAATTTACTGTAGATAACTAGTCAAGTTGTTCCACGCTAATTGTTTACATCACAGGGTTACCTTTCTTAAAAAGTGTTATCAGGAAACTGTTAAGAAATCTTTTTACAATTAATTTTTTTACAGAAACTGGCCTTAACAGATGATTTGCTACTTTTAAGCACATTGAATGATAAGCCTTTCAGTATTTTATTCTCAGTTGAGAATTTGATTTCTGTCATCACTGCATGCTCGGAGATAAAATTGTTATGATTTCCCACAATATTCTAACAAATGCAGCAAAGTTTGGGTTTAATACACCAATAGATGGATTCAGTACACTTTTTAAAAAAAACTCAAACCATTCCTGATGAGAGAACTGTTTGGGCATTTTAAGGATATACTCTATGACGTCTAATTCTATTAGTCTGTGCACCACCACCAGTGTTTCCCTCGAGTCTACACACATTTTTGTGTCAGAGACGCACGCTGGAGAAAATGTATGCACGTTTTGTTGTCATGCATTTTTCTGACACAAATTATTCCCATAATGCGATCAGGATTTATTTTATATACAGTGCTTTTGATTAGAGATGGCACTGTGTATACTTCCAGCAGATTCACAGACTGGTTCCCCGCTTTGTAAGCTCTCTGTGTTGACTCCACTATTCGTTTAGTGAAGTGCAATGCTGGCAGCATATGAAACAGGGAACCAGACAAGCATAGGGATTGTGTGCATTAAGAATCATTTGCAAAGAACATGAAAGAAGCAAAACACAAATGAGTAAATGTGAATCTAACTTTCATGAAAAATGGAGAAAATAATTCCCCTGACTCGAATACGGCACATCCATTAGGATTACTGGTGTGACTTCTGATTGCATGATTGCAAAAGTGAATAATCCTTTAGTGACATGGTTTACTAGAAGTTTTAAAAAAATCTGCCCTCATTCACCACGAGATATCTGGAGAACACATTCTTTCACAACAAAGAAATCGGTAAACTTGCAGAGACAAATGCGCTTTTTGGATTACATACAAAGTCAGAGGGTCATTGCAGATTTTGTTGGTGGGGGTGGTGATTAACTACTACTTTGCTGCAATTTAAAAAAAAGATCTTAAAGTTTATGTGTAACTTATTAAAAATTACCCTCTTTAATGTTTGGATAAATGTGTTCTAGGACAAAGTAATTGAAACCAATGATAGTACACATTTTATGACAAGCACTAAATTAACTGCCATTTTGTTAAAATGATTTTTTTGGGCTTTTTGCTTTGGCTTGTATGTAATTTGTTGGTCGATAATAAAGATTATACAAGACTGTTCAAAGTACGACTTTAAACTAAATAAATAAAAAATTTCTTTTAATGGATAATGCGTTTGTTGATTGTACATGTTAGTATGTTAGTTTATTTGTATCTTTAGAGAGAGCGTGTATTGCCAGTTATAATATCCTATATTAAGATGAAAGCATACGAGCCAGACAAAAATTATTCAGCACAATTTTTTATATGACCCTAGTTCTGATACCAATATTTTATTTTTAAACCCTCAATTTTACACCCCTGGGGACAATACACAGCACCTCCACCCCCCACTGATTATCTTCAAAATGACAACCTAAAAGCCTTTTATTATTCAATTTATTCTGATCTAGACGTTGGGGACAAGAACAATTTATAATGCAAATAAATGACAGATTTTAATAACCATTACAAATCATACATCATGACTGGTCAAGTTTGTGGAAAGCTGATACTTCACTTATGTGGTCTCTAACTGCATTGTCCAGAACCTGATAAACATCTTTTGTTCCCTTTACTGCCACGTCTAGCACTTTACTCAAGTTGTCCTCATGTAATCTCGAGTTCATCTCCAAAAATACAATCTGAGATGATTTTGGCAATGTGGCCACAATGAGTTCGGGACCTCCCGAAGATTCCTCTAAGTAGTTGATATCAACAATAGGACAGTCTTTTATAAAACTGGCAGAGCAAGCACACACGTAATCCTTCATTGGAATGCCAGCATCAATCAAAGCTAGAGTTGCAGCATTCACACTGGCACAGTAATTTCCTCCATCAGACTGAAGTACCTGTTAATCCAAAAAAAAATATAAAAGTAAACATTTTCTTATTTTGTATGCCTAAATTGTACAGTTTACTATAGCAGTCAAATAAAAAACTCCTTTCTGTTTGAACCCAGAGCCAAAAAGATTTTTGGACACCAAAATATTCAAAAACCAAAAACCTACAAATTCTGGGACATTCTTTGTTTTTTTTTTTATATTTGGACCTGATGGAATCTACAGTTGACATTTAAATACAACTCGAAACAATTAGTCTAATTTCAAAGGTAAACTTGAAACTAAATTTGTTGTATATCATTTTGAAAATAGCATTTGGTATTTCCTATAGTAAAACAATTATTTTAGTCAAACTGTAATATTGTTGATGAATGTAAAGTTAAATAAATGTACATAAGCAAGGGGTCTTGGAAACGCTTAATTATGCTCATCTGGACGCAAATGTTTGGTCTGGGATGCAGATAATCACCTGTGTAGGAGTCCTCCATATGCATGCAAATAATAGCCAGGTGGCAAATTCAAAGCTTTGCCGGACATGCTTCAACAACCTACTGAGTGAGAATATGTTGATTACTTTATCATTTTAGCTGTGCTGTTATTTACAATGACAGAATTCAGTGTTTAAAATAGCCCCCAGATGTGTCTGCTGTATTTATAAAGAGTACATCAAAAGAACATGCTGCAATAGCTGGGCAGCAAGTTCAAAGACTTCGACTAGCAGCTTGGGTGGAAAAATGTTCTGAAATTTACGACTGAATTCAGAGACAGAAAGATCCAGAGATGTACATGTGGTTATTAAAATATAATACGAGTACACCAAAAACTTTAGCTTCCATTATTGTGTTCATTTCTGATAGTAGCCAAATAAATAGTGCATGCGACCTCAAAATCAAGACATGTCAAGAGTTGGACAAAATGTTTGTAAATCTGGTATTTGGGGTTAAACGGCAAACTGAAAAAGATTTTAATGAGATTCAGAAGAGTGCATAGGTTCTAGAACTGACAGTTTGGATGGAATATTAGCCAAAAGTAAGAAAGTGTGTGATGCCTGGCATAGTGTTTGGAATACAACCATTCATTGGACTGACAAAAATCAGCCTCACTCTGAATGGACCAATAAGAGTTACACCAATGTCAGGCTATTCTGTGCATCTAAAGTCACCAATTTTGGCGCAAAACCTATATCGAATTCAATTGATGAAAATAATATTCTGCAATGCTTACAAATTGAAAAGCTATAATTATCACCAGAATATTATATTCAAAATAATACAAAGTTTGGACAAATGGGATATCACCCCTATATTAAATTAAATTCCACGACTCAAGATATGGCGGACTATTCTGTGCATAGCTTTGAAAAAATATAATGTTTATGCATATCCTTGTGCAGAATTACCAGACACACCGAATACGCCGACACAGTTATACATGTCAGTGTTGTAAAGAATGTGGAAATTAAACGCAATGGCAACCATCAGTTCTTCTAATCTGCAAAGTTCAACATTGTATGGGATGGGACTGCAACTTTTGCTGGTTGGACATCCAATTATTACCAAAATGGGAGTCCTGGACTCCTAATTTTAAAATCCTAGCGAGACATATACATCAGGATACTAACAGTTTAAGTAACAAAAGGTTGTGCCAAAATATCTACATACTTCAACATATATATCAATCTGTGACCTGGGATAGAGGCTCGTCATTATTGCAGCATTGAAAGTCTGCTGAAGATGCATTGTCATCTCTTTAGACTTGCGGTCTCCACGAGGCCGACGTTTCCTCTCTCCTGTGCTGAAAGTTGCCATACTGTACTGACAGTTGACAAGGACTTTGTCATGCAGCGCCTTTCCTCTGCCACCTGCAGTCTAGAGAAATTAAAATACAAACAGAATTGAATAGATAAGTATGTACATTCTTCTCAAGAACTATCATGGACCTATTTACTTATTTGGATTAAAGTCTTTGACTAGCTGAGCGTTTGTTTTAGACCAAGAGTTCCATGTCATTATTTGCCTGAGTTGGATGCTAAGGTGCTCTAACAAAAATTAAGAAAAAGATAGAAATTATGAAAGGTCAAAAAGCCATATTGATCTGTTATAAAAAGTAAAAGCATAAGAAGCTGGAAAGATCAACAATGAAGCATTAGGCATTTAATATGAAATTAACATCATCTGACTAAATGAGTTTCAGCAATAGTTTAATGATCTAAATATAAAGATAAATGCAAAAATGGCATGCAAAACATTTCCGTATTTATTTTGTAATTTACATCACAAAATTATTTGGCCTGTAATTCAGAGTAGTTACATTTTCCATGTCGATTGTTTAATAATAATACTATGAAAAAAGTAGTTTTCCTTTTATGACAGCTTTTCTTCAGTACCCATATGTATTTACTTTTTTGTCAATTTAAGATTTGTATGTGATTGTTTTATTTTTGGAATATCCAATAAATCTTCTGATCTTATGAGACTTTTTGATAGCCAAATATTTAATTGCGAGTTGTAACACTGTTTCAACATATAATACAATAAAAATGAGCATCATTAAATTATTTACATTATTCAGTAGGTTTTAACTTTGATTAAGGCCTGCTGAACCCAAATCTTTATAAATTTATAACAGAGATATTATTGATTTGCTTTAGGGGTCCATCCACAAATAACATCACGCGATTTTATCCGATTTTCTACCCTCCTTCCCTCGTCACATAAAGTCAGACCCCTCATATATGACAAAAACAAAAAATATAAACGAACTAACAGTGATGAAACAAAAGACTAAGACGAGTAAATAGCATAACTTTACATATGGTACATTGCTACCAACGCACTTCATGATGCATAATAATTTCTCCGATCCTATATCAAAACTTATATGTACTATTCATGTATTTTAATTTAGTCTGATATGTCAAACTGATTTGAAACTAGTAGATTTGCATGTCCGCATTTCTTATTCATATTTTTATAAGGTATAAATTTAACATTAATATGAATTATATCATAAATTGATTGTTGGTTATGAGATGCTTTGTATAAAAACAGGTATAAACAAGTAAATTCTCCTTTGGAATATATAGCATCGCAATGTGTTAATTACTTGGTATATTTTAGAAATATATATATATAGATATATATATACACCACCACCATGTTGGCTAATACTGCTTGTCGGGTGAAACTGCAACGATTGTAACTTGTTTAGCAAAGAGGCTGTATGCTGAGGCCAAAGTTTTCTCAGTTTGATTGGTATAACTTGGGATGTGATTATTCCTGTTGTTGCTACATTTAATCTTATTTTATTTCTGAGTTGGCAAGCCTTATTTCTATATTAAGTTTGAAACATTTGTATGTTATAAGAAATACATTTTAAAATGTAATCCAAAACTTGCTTTTGTGTATTAAACCCATTTCTGCCACTATCCCATACTCTTCTTCAAATAGCAAAAGAGGTTTAAAAAAAGGTCAATGAAAGAAGGAAATGATTTGAGTCTTTTTTAACACGCCAATCTCGCATATTTTTTGGTCTTTTAACCATTATCATGCATAATTCATGATAGTTACACTCATGTATCATGCATTATTTAACCATTATCATGCATAATTTATGATAGTTACACTCAAACTATTTCACATGTTGGATTGCAAAAAATCTCACACATCATGGAACTTAAGAAAAATGTAATAATTAATAACCACAACATAATAATGAACTTAAGAAATCAATATAAATATGCTGTATTATTAATAGCTGAAGCATTAAACTCCTGTGTAAATTGCAATACACACTGTTAAATTTAAATTTTGTTACTGTATGAACTGTCGCCAAAATGTGCAGTTTCCAGCTTCTTTTTAGTTTGATGTTGCATCACTTGCAGTAAAGAAAGTAAATACTAATTTATTATATAACTAATATTAAATGTCACAAATATGAATTACACATTCACCACAAATATACACTATGGTATATAAGATATAAATGATGTGCGCTCCGGTGTTTCTCTTGCGTTCTGGCATTTCGGTGCATTCTGGTGTTTATATGCACCCCAATGTCACCACATACTGAAACAATGATCTTTTGACACATACTGAAATTATTTGCTCATAAAATTATCAATCACATATATAAGAGATATCAATGAATAATAAAATCAAACTGAATGTCAAGAGATGATATGAAGATGCAGTTCTTGCAGCATATATAGTTAGTTACCCCCTCCATCTTACCCTCATTTAATCAAAGTCATGTGATGTTACTGTTATAATAAGATGAAAGATTTTTTAGATGTAAAGATTTGTATTATATATATATATATATATATATATATATATATATATATATATATATATATATATATATATAGTGCCTAATGCTGCCACAGTGCTTCTTTTCACACCCAACCCAAAACTGAGTCTAGTGTTCAGACTATAGATTGTTGGATCTGTATCCATCTCTAAAAAAAAATTGCACTTAATCAATTGAATGTGCAATAATCAAACGTTTTCTATCCCATTCTATTTTCCTTCATTAAATCCCTCCAATATTCTGAAAATGAAACGGGGGGGGGGGGGGTGCTGGTGTGCGATTTCCTTCTAATTTTTACTTCTAGAAGCCGAGATGAACATAAGTAGACATATACTGGTAATATAAATAGAATAGGATGTCACAATTTTGAAGACTAAAAAGAGATGCCGTTTGTGGTAACAAAATTTAGGTGGCCTGTGTTTTCGTGGCAGTGAATTGTTGTTAAAATAGTTCTTCAATGTAAAATACTGGTCCATGTAATTGTGTTTCTGGGGTTTTAAAGACACAAATATCAGGAGTGTCATTTTACATGGTAGGATAAACCTAAAATGTAAGACATTGCACATGTTTTTGTTGCCACCCCCAGAACAAAAATATCGGGTGATGAATCTAAAATCCGACAGAATAACTTACTTCGTGTGGACCGTATACAGCAGCTAAAACTTTGGTATTTCCTTGTTCAATATAAGCTGACCCATCAGCTTGATTGAAAACGCCCAGTCGACACTGAATTCGACGTAATTCATTCTGTTTTCTGCCGTCTATTCTGAATCCTTGATCCGACAGCAACTCAATGCCCGCCATGCTGTTTCTTTCAAATGCGTGGGGTACATTATGTTATAATATAACAACACGAGAATAACATTCGATGACCCGTCAAAGGTCAGTTTAAGACTGCACTTCAATACAAATTTTGATCTAAGTAAACGGATAAAAATAGCAAACTATAGGTTCAACAAGGAAATTATAATTCCAAGTCTTCTTTGCACTCAAATATTGGATAGTTACCGGTATTTAAAAAAATGATATTTTCCAATTAAAACTAAAAAATGTACATAATCAAAAATAGTTTTGTAAGAAACAAAAGAGCACATTATATTGAAACCTTAAATAAATCTATAATGTGGATGCATATGTGAAAATGACAGATTGCTTTTTTTACGTAATATGAACTAGGCATAAATTTAAACGGTTTTCACATGAAAGATCATTATTTAAGTACTCTTGCCAAATTTAATAATGTAAGTTCGATCTGCCCACAGTGTTTTCAGTTGGTCATGATCAAAATCCTCATTTTGTTTATTAGGTGAGACTTGCATTGTATTATGCAAATATCAAAACATCGACTTTGATCATTAGTAATTTCTAATAGTCAGAACATAAATATTCTACGAGTTCTAAATTTTCGGCAATATCACACTGCCTTCATCAGCGACTAATGCCGATTACGTGACCAGTATAGTTTCGCAAAAAGGCAATGTGATACTGCCATAAATTTCCAACTCTATACGATATCTATGTTATGAGAGAATGGAAAATCACTAATGATCCAGAACAACCGTTTCATTTGTAGCTTCAATTACGTTTTTATTCTTTTAAATTAGTAAGCACGTAATACAATTCAACATTACATATTAAGTATCCAGCATGCATATTAAGTATCCAGTATGCATATTTAATACCCATCATACTATTTTTAATAAAGAAAATAAAATAATGTAATGGCTCATATAGACCTGATCTTGCTGACATGTGGTGCGTAATCCCAGTAGTTAAACACACGAGCATAATCTGTAGAAATTATTCCTATGCAGATGGTTACACATGTTATGAAGGCAGAAGTTTTAAGGTTCTGTCCCGTAACATATTTATCCATATTTGAAAGCACACCAGCATAATTTTTAATACTGAAGGTTTTTTTTAAGTCAAAGCTGGTATAATTTTGAATATAATTAATTTTTAGATAAATTTGAAATAGTCCGTTCTATTTTAAGTAACTATTGGTATTACTGCTACAAATTTGAAAATCTTGTATACCAACATGCTTGCTAATAAATTTTATCAAATGATATTGAGCAAACGTTGTAACAGTGCGATAATGGAACTGTGAGACCGTCATACCAGTTTTTCGGCTCCCAGACCAGGTACCCCCTTTGAGGATTTACGAAAACGTGCTTGTTTCTATGACTTTAGCCCACACGAATCAACGTGAAACTTGTGATTCTGATATATAACAGTACGATGCATTACACAGGTATGACTTGTTGCTGACAGACATTACGACCAATGATGTCTGCGCAAAAATGGGCGATGAGCTGCTAGTAAATGAGTTTATCGCCAGCTTAATATGAAATATATTTTTCTTCCCGCTGGACACCAATCTATGATTTATCCTGATGGTGTCACCACTTAAGGCTACAGGTACGGGTAGATCCCACACTAAATCTTAATGGTAACTGTGTAATAGCAGGAACGATTTGTAATTCCTCTCGCACCAATGCACTACCTGGAAGCTTCACCGCTCGTTCACCAGTAGACACTAAATGAAATCGTGTTGAGTGCCCCGGAAAATCGGATCGGTTATAGATCTTACGCACATCCAATGACCATAGTAGGTCAGTAACGAGTCTTTGTCCGCCTTCAAACCTCCACCACCCAGTGCATACAGATACCAAACGAAATTGTTTCCATGTGGGTCCAACTCGGGTGTTTGTGAAACTGTTTCAGTTTCCGGTGGATACAGTCTTCAGCCTAATCGCGTCTGTGTGTTTCAACCGAAAACCCCTTATGGTTTCATTAGTCAACGCTACGATGACCGAGTGAAGCCGTATCATCCATTCACGAGACCACGCTTTACGATTCATCAACAATTATTGCACGAATAGTCATTCCTCAGATGAAAGGTTGAATCGTTCCAGAGTAGCCCGATGTATACAGATATGTAGTACCTTGGGAATGGTTATTTTTCCCCATTGGCCCATATTGTGGCCTTTACACCCATCTTCGAGTCTATCCTCATGAGAATGTTAGCCCATATGTTCCCTTTGCGTGTTTATCACTTTTAATATTGTCCACACGTCACATGAGCAAGTCATGAGGGCAGAATCTTTCACAGATGGAAGTGTCCGAAGAGCTCCAGTGGGGACAAAACATCAACATTTCATACAACTGTACTGTGTTATGGACCTGGCTGCATACAGTACCGATCTTTACTGCCCAGGCACGTCACAATGTCAGCTGCCGTTTCAATCGATAAACCAGTTATTTGCATTTTTTTTTTTTTACTCTGAGTTGACCTTTTGTGAATCCGCGTTGCTTCTTATTTCTGCTCGTAACTGTCTGTGATTTTCCTTTTCAGCCATCACATTCTCAAACTCGGCCGCACTAATAATTTTGATCTCGATTGCTACAGGGTACAGTTTACTGATCGTATTGAGACTGTGTTATGCAGCTGCTAGCAATTCGGAATAGACGCGTACTCGTGAATGAAGTCGCGTCGAAATTAATGTTCTATCACCCCAAGAGAGGCCGATTACTATGCATATGATTCCAACAATAATACCGATTGGTGTACTTACAATGGTTGGTTCTGTTGTGATCCCTGTTTCACCAAGATCAACAGTCGTAACAGCAATACCATAAATACCCTCTCTGATCAAACATGTGCGTTTTTATTTCACGATCATCAATGGTCTCTTGGTAATTTCATCTTGCAGCTTTGTTCTGCCTTGATTATTTTTCATGCCGGTAAGACTGGGGGTCTTTCATAATTCTTCTATTAATAATACACGACAGACAGAACTTGCCCGCTCTCGTTATCAAGCACATGTTCAATAGGTACGCGCACTTTTAATTAACTACCCTTTATACTGGTACAACTGTCATACAATAATAGAAAATACCAGCTTTTAAAAAACCTAAGTTTTCTGCGATAGTGCAATCTACATGTTTATCACCTTTTCACTTGCAAACCTTTTACATCTAACGATTGTCTTTTGCCAATAACCGTTACCAGAACAAGTATGGCCTTTCTGGATTCCAGTTTACCAGATTTCTTTTGTTTTATTGTTGTTGTTGTTGTTGGTTTTTTTTTTTTTTTTTTTGCTGCTAAGCAAATCAACGTTGGCTTAACTTAATTAACAGTGAACATAACTGGGCTAGATTGATTGGTGAATGCCACCTCGTCGTAGTAGAAACAATCCCGGAATTTTTTGTATCTGCTGATTAACGCTTGGGCTTTTTCACGTGTACGTGCGACGATTCCGAGATTAAGGTGTGTAATGGTATATCAGGGTGGTTCCAAATGACAATTTCTACTTGACACTTAATAAAATTATATGACAGTTTATACTGGGTCTGGTTACACCATTCTGAAGCAGATATTCATCGTGAAGTGGAACGAAATTATTATCGATGTTAACATCCACTGACAGCTGATCCAACGCCTCGTCGGCAGACACAGCAACCTCGTCACCGCGGACAGATTCCAGTACTTATATAATAATCATAAAATCTAATCTTAAAAATAAACGCCAAATATAAATGCCGTTGAGTTAAATGTTGAGTACTTCAATCTAAATTTAATTTCTCGCGACTAGTGATATTGATTCTGCATATTTAGAAAAATCATCCAGATTTATCGATACGAGATATTGACAACAAAAATCCAAGATGCTGCTGATTTATCAACATTACCATTCTACCACACCCACTTTTACATCAAGTTATACTTTTCTAAAAAAGTATGATCCAGACTCGCGCACCCTAAGGATGTGACCTTTAGGTCTATCAAAGAAATCTTCACAAAAGAACTTAAAAGAAGTTGACCATTTGCTAAGGTTAATAAGTGTTTTCCTCTCTTTCTTTGGTGAACATTCATGCAATTGTGCTCCAACAACGTACTACCTCTAGTGGTGTTGGCAAACGTGAAATTTCTTCTTGCAAAGATTGCTTTGTTTTAGTATTAGGTGTATCAAAATAGCCTTTGATAAATGTGACCGACGCGCCGCTGTCTCTGATTTGTCGTTGTCAGTGAACTCAGCCAGCGATAGTTTCGATTTTGTAAATACTGTAAATGGCAAAAGGTCCAACATAAAATATTTTATTCTTCTCAATTCAATGGTCGGGTCATGGATCAGCCTTCGAAGTTTGTCTTGCTCACTATCACAGACAAGATATATTCAAATTAAGTTTTAATGGATTGACAAAACAGCATTATTCATGATCTTGAAAAAGTCTGTTTCAAAGTCAATGATGACCTTTGTGCTCAGGTCAGTATTCATCTGAATATTCGGGGCCATTCAAGCTTTGATGAACACACAATCTAATCACAAGTACAACTGCAAATTTCACAAATGGAATACGTAATCGTGTGTTGTCCTAAGACTTAGTGGTGTATTCAGTGTATTTGCGTCTGTACTCATCGACGATCACACACTGATATGGAGACAACCAGGTACCGGGCCCGATAGTTTGTGGAGGCAGTAAATAATCGTTGTGTGTGTCAAATAAATGCTCAGGATATCAACTTCAGCGAAGTATCCATATTCACTGTTGATGCTGTGATCGTGCACGTGATTTTGTTGATGATTAAATGCAGGATCGATCCTCTGTAATCCATTAACAGATAGTGGCTGCATTGTTGCCCATCCACAAAAGTTATCTGTATCAAGACACGATGTATTTATTGGGTTAAGCGGGGTCATAATCGCTCACGTTTGGGTTGTTGGCACGAGTGTATCTGTGACTTGACATTAATATTCCGTATCTTGAAGGAATTGCAGGATGATTTTGGTTTTGGACAACAATGTATCCCAACCTAACTGGGATCGAGCTTGTATACATGCAAGGAGGTATCAAAACATTTCTCAGATAGGTCAGCGAACAACACATCAATGCATGTATACTGATCATGATAGTCCTCAAGGTTTTTAAACTCGAATGCAAACCAAACTTTCTTGCATATTCGTAATCTTCTGAAATTTCTTCACGTCAACTAAATAAAATGCTTTGATCAGTGGCAATCGAGTTTCGGCAAATTTGTTCCAGTAACTCTTGTGCTAATTTGGAGACTTTTTTTTTCTCGTTATCAAATTGGTATTGTTTGGTCAGTACAGACGAGTGATTTTGAAGTTTTCCGTTGTCAGATTGTTCTCTAACTTGTTCAAGGACGAATTCATGAGTTGTATCGAACTGATGAACTTTAACTACCCCAGCTTGAGCGTCATATATTTTTCCATGTTGCTGGAAATCAGGTTTTTGGTCAGTTTTGTTGCCGTGAATACTTCTTGCGTTATTAAATACTTATCATATCAACTCTGGTTTTGCAGCACCACATGGATTTTTGTTTTGTTTGGGTACTGGCAATGTTCTAGAAAGTGTTATATGCAAAGTATCACTGCCATTGGAGACCAAATTCAATTTGAAAGACTGAACACAGTACTATGACATCATTGGTTTTTTTTCATTATATTGTGGATTCTACTTATTGGGCAAATGATTGGTTGACATGGGATGCTAGTATCGATGGAGACATTGTGCCTCATGTAGACATATCTGCTTCAAAGAAGAATTTACCAACCCCAGTATACAATGAAATGTAATTTTGCTATGGGTCAAATAGAAATTAACAATTGGTCTCACTCTTGTGAACCAATAACAACTTGGAAGACAGCATGGAATTTCTGCATTTGCATATGAAATGCCCAGTAACAGACTACTTCACCAGGCATGAAAACAAACTGGGATTATTTCTGTTATGGTCAAAAACTAAATAACAGAAATAAGAAAAAAATAAAAGTTTTGTGAAAACTTGACAAATAATTTAATTATCAAAGTTATAAATGAAAATTTTGAGAGGAACTTTCAGACTTATGAAGTGAATCCAAAATAATACTGATAGAATTCTATAAAAATCCAAAAAGAATTTAAAGCTCCATTTAAATTTCAAACAGGAAACAAGAACTCCATTGAATAATTAACAACAGTTCCAGAATAATAAAGTTCAATTAATGAGCACTTTCTATTCCACTGAACAGTCTTGATCAGATGTTTTTTCCTCTTGAATAATCTAAGTACAACATAAAACAAGTCTGCAGACCTATA
Source organism: Unio delphinus (assembly GCA_029339505.1). Taxonomy (NCBI): domain Eukaryota; kingdom Metazoa; phylum Mollusca; class Bivalvia; order Unionida; family Unionidae; genus Unio; species Unio delphinus. Next base: position 5,029,883 of record JAQISU010000057.1, on the reverse strand, counting down.
ATAGGAACACAAGAAATGAGGATTACTCCAAATTTGGAGGGAACAAAATATGATTGTTCAGTTGTTTTCTTATATGCAACATCTATTGCAACTTTATTTCACAATATACCACAGGTGCTGAATCTTACTACTCCTAATGCCTCATTCAAAACTATTCATGTTAAATAGCCCCACTAATAGGAAATTACTTCTAGAATCATCTAAATCCAACCAGCCTAAGAAAACTTAATCCAAAGATGTTATTTAGTCTTAAGATTATTATTAGTAATTGTCAACACATACATAAGCATCAATTTAAAGATCCTATGTTATTTTATGCTGTTTAGAGGCTCGAGTACCATTGGCAAAATCTAACTTATGATAAGTCTGTCCAAATTACAGACACAAATAAAATTTGTATGTTGTTTTACAAACAAAATCATGTACCATGAGTTACAAAAAATATAAATATATACAATATTTATTGTGAACTTGTTGCATCATTGTGGCACATCAGGACAATCAAGACTTTTGGAATTCATTTGGAAGATTTTATATTATACTGACTTGCGAAGACATTTCTATGCCTCTCCTTGTAAATGAACTTCACTACATATGCACAGAGTTTATTTATTTTCAATTTGAAAATGCATTGTAGTTTCCTGGGTAATGTTATACTTACCTATACCCACATACCACAGTGGGGTTATGATCTGCAATTTAATTTTAAATTTGAAGTAGCACATCAACTTCATAAAACTACCTACCAAGAACACAACATGTAAAGAAAAGTGTACATTTTTATTTCATGACAAATGAACATATGATGTAAGGCATCTTGATATGATGCTCTGAATTTCAGTACAGCCTCTTTGTGTATACACACATACTAATATAGTCAGTAAAGCCTCTTTGTGTATACATACATACATACTACTTGAGCCTGTACAGCCTCTTTGTGTATACATATATGCTAATTTAGTCTGTACAGCCTCTTTGTGTATACATATATACTAATTTAGTCACATACTATTTTTGTCCCTTCAACCTGAATGTGTATAGTTACATATTAATTTAGTCATTTACTCTTCAATTTTATCAATCCTTAAATATTAATTGCCAGATTAATTTATCAAAAAACTGTTGGTTATAATCAAGAATTTGAAAAGCACCTATAAATAAAAACTTAATTGACAATGACCAGGATAGATCAATGCAAAGTTATAAAGTAAAATCAAATCTTTTCTGTGCACCTTGGAACTGTCAAAATGTTTTCTTTATAAATATCTCCACTGTTTTTCACAATGGATCACCCTAAATTTGAATAACATACTACTAACAATGGAGATATCAATTTTACCTAGAAATCATGCCTTAATCTTTGTGTATTTTATGAACACATGCTGCAGAAATGACATCATCATTATCCCAGCTGACAAACATATACTTTAGGATTTGATTGGATCAGCATAATCTCCGAGGACTTAATAAACTGTACCTCATTCAATATTGCCAAAAAGAAAGAAATTTGGTAGGAAAGCAATGCCCAAAAGGTGTGTGAATGATTTCAATGACAGAAATAAACTTCAGAGGCAATCAAATGCACAATATTTGAAAGTTTCATTGTCTTTCTGTCCAAAGTTATGTATTTTAATGTATAATATCCCACAATTCTCCATTCAAAGTCCTCCATTTTAGTGGAATATCTTCTGTCTTCTCTCAAAGTCGATCCATATCCTCACCATTACCGAAAACTGAATTATGTCATACTGAAAGAAAAACAACATTTAATGACTTGGCTATATTAAATTGTTTATGCTGCATTCAGTTCTCAGCATTACTGCATGTATGACAATTGATGAAGAGAGATAATCCTCTGCAGCACAAATTTTCCCCCCTTCAAACTACAAATATGTGCAATGAATCTGTATGTACTCATGTCAGTAAGACCAAAAACTCACTTAAGTCATTCTATTCAAACTATGCTACCAAGACAAATGTCTATAGAGTTTCATGGAATTACAGGCAATGAAAGAATCTAGACTTTTCCTGCTACTTAAATCTGAGATAAGTTCTGAAAATACAATCACAAAGACACATCAAGAACTATTCACAAAATGAAACTTAATACAAATTTCAACTGAAAAGAAAATGATGACTAGCTTCAGAGTTGTGTGTGAGGTTTGCCATTAAAAAACATTTGATGAGTTGTCACTGTGTTTTGTATAGCTTTGCAGATTAAAACTGTGCATATTGCAGATTAAAACTGTGCATATTGCAGATTAAAACTGTGCATATTGCAGATTAAAACTGTGCATATTGCAGATTAAAACTGTGCATATTGCAGATTAAAACTGTGCATATTGCAGATTATGATCCATGTTTTCTTCAACTTTGGCTTGGTTGCCCTGAGCATCAAACAAAGTAGTGTCATCAACATACATGTCTGCTGATGAGACTGCTACTCCTAGTTTTAGGGAAATGTCATTTATGAATAAAACAAATATACATAATGGTATTATGTTAAAATCTCAATAACTAAAGTGATATTCTATGTTCATGGGATTATTTTGAAGTAAAAACAATTGGACTAGAACTGATTCTTCAGTGCTGTTAGCATGGTAACATATAAACATATTTTTTACAACCTTCATTCAGACCAACTTTTGGACAGTTTCTGAATTTAGTGAGAAATTGATAGAACAACTTAGGACTATATTCTAGGATCATACATAATACATTTTTTGTTATTTGTTAAACTTTGTTTCATTTTATATATTATTTAAATAAATTTATATTTTGGAAAACTGAATGCATGTTGGGATTTACCTAATCTTGTTCCTTAAGATTCAGCTCCTAGACCTAATACCATCAACTACTTGAGGAATAAGCACCCAAGACATTTAATCTCACCATATTACATTTAATAAATTATACAGAATTTGCCCTTCAGAACGAATCCAAAAATTCACGTAAGAGAATATTATCAGGAAATGACTTTATAAAAGTCAGCAAGTTTATGGTAAAGAAAGGTAGCAGTGAGCTGGATATACCTGTCAATTAGAGACTCTCTCATCTCCTTGGCTATGGTTGAAGGCTGTGCATCTCCAAGCCTGAACACACTTTCTATCACAGACAACTCAGTACTAGTAGTGTCAAGGCCACAAAATGCAATCCAATCATTGACAACCAAGCCAGCTCCTACTACATCACTACCACGGTTTACTGTACCAGCCTGAAATAACAAAAGTCAGGAATGCAGTGATAACAAAAATGTGTACATATTATGAAATACATATATTCAACCAAATAAGAAGTTTTCACATCACTTAAAGAGTATACAATGACAGCAGTTGATGGTGAGGGCTCATGGAACACTACAAATCACACTTTTTTTTTACCTCAGGCACCAGACCTTTTGCAGGTCACTATATAATCAATTCACTTTTGTTGCCTCTGTTGGTTACAATATAATCAATTCACCTTTTCATGTCAATTAAGTTTACACAGAAGCCAAGATTCTAAATTAATTTAAAGTTATTTCTCAGAAGTCTATCCCCAAATGGTTGGTAAAAAAATACATGTGACTTGGATGTGATAAAGTACATTCAAGGTTATGAGTATGAATGTCAAAATGTCTCCAACTTCTGAATCATAGGTTTGGACCCAGGCGGGAAAGGTCTGACCCAAGAACCAATGCTGACTGCAAATTCTATGCCCATGTCAAGTAAGTGTAGATATGGCTTTGAAGGTGGGGCTTTGAATAGTTTCTAGTTATAAATAGGGACAGACCCATGTACCGATGCTTTTTTATTGGTAGAGAGAATATAGTTCTAGGTTACGGTCCAAGGGTTGGACCCTGAAGAGTAAGGACAGACATGAAGGTACAACCCAATATACACAACCCCTTCAATAATTTTCACCCTGATAACTCGCAAATCCACCAGTTACCAAAATTGGTAACTGAATAGTTTACATTTTGCTCGTTTTATAGATACAAATGGTAGTAGATGGGACCTTGAAATTTCAATTAACATTTTTTGAAATTATCTACTTTCAATAAGAAGTCATATAATTGGTTACATTTTCTTTCCAAATGACATTCATGGCACACCATAATTAAAGATATCAAATGAAATATTGATCAAAGAAAATGTCATGTCCAGTGTAGGCAGTACATTAATACTTAAATATTAATTAAATAATTTTTGAAATTTATGTTTTAATTCTATCTTTTTGTTCCTCTGAAGTGTAATCATCATGAATGCAATGTGTATTTAAATGTAAAATGTGTGAATCTACCATAACAGCTATGTCTGCAGGTGAAAGTTTCTCTGAGAACCTAATTAAGTGCCGACAGCATTTTGAAAACTGACTTGTGGAAGTATTTGTTGTAGTGTTGCACTGAATTAAAAGCTGGCTTCCTTTGTATTAGCATATTTTGTTGTTTAAATCTAATAAAGGAGTTGGATTAAAAAAACAGTAAAAAGGCACGCAAATCATAACAAACTTAAAATCTAGCAGCCCTGGTCAAATGTAAGGTGAACTCACTTCATTTAATCAATCGAACACTGTTAAAAACGTTGTGTATGTAACATAATCAACCTTAAATTAACCAACTCTTTCATAAATGTGATCAAAGATAGCAAGGTAATCAAGGTTAATGATTAAATCCTAAAATAAAGAGCTTGATTTCACAGATACGGACCATTGTGGGCAATCAAATTTCAGAGAATTCCTGAACTGGCACTTAGAGATATTATCAAGGATAATAAGAAGTTTTACTATTACTTCCAATGAAATCACAACATCAATATTGTACTAATGAACTATACAAAAATTTAGTTTTGACATTTATGATTGTTTAGCGAAATAAATGTCACTTGTTTATTAAAAAAAGAATCTTGTTTGGATGTGTATCAACAGTTAGTCAAGTTCCTTGTTAACAGCATACATGCCAAATCCCGACAAGGAAATGGCGTAATCCAAGTGGTCAAAAAGCGGAATCCAGACAGAAAAAGCATAATCCACATATAACATGCTAAAATTTCAATAAACAACAATTATTTGCCCTTCTCGTCTTTTAACATCCTTTACTGTTTCAAGTTTTCATATGTAGCACTTTTAACTTTACACACATCGACTAGAAACCATCTTAAGACCTTTAGCACTAAATTTTAAAATTCTTTCATCACGGCAGGAAATATATGTCACAGGATGCTGTAGTCTTGTTTTAATATTTAGCGGATTCTGTTATATTTTGTTTCGGGTTTCTATTTTTTGCCTTTTTCTAATTTTTCCCAGAAATTTTTGAAAGGGGATATTTTTGCTCACATAAACGCATAGACTAAAATAAAATATACTTTTGAAGCACTAAAATATCTTTAGACTGGTTCTGCAGGAAATATGAATTAGAACATGGAGACTGCATGCAATTATTTAATTTAGAAAACCAGTTTGCTCTCTCCTCACTAAGCATACAGATGCTATAAATAGAATTTGAGGTCAACAGTAGAACCAGGTCAGCTATAATTAGAACATAATACCGTTAGGAAAGTCCATGCTCAAGAGTACTCTTATATTGTAGTTACATAAAAGCCATCTTTTATAAAATATGGTCTGTGGGATTAATGGAAAGTTACTAATAACGATGGAAACAAATAATTGATTTTTTGGGGAGGTGGATATATTGAAAAAGTGTAATCCATATACATTTAATTTAGTGATAAAAAGCATAATTATTATGCCAAAAGCGCAATGGTTGGCATGTATGTAACAGACCCCAGATTTGGTAGGATACTAATAAAATGAATGAAACAAAAAGCAGTGATGTAATACAGATGTTTTCGCATACACAAGATGGTTGTTGAAACCAGTTGGAACAATCTTTCACCATGTTGGACATTTTGAAAATAAATTTTATTTTATACAGAATAACGAACAACTTCATTAGAAAAAGCATGGTATTAACAATTATTATTGATGAGATCGTAAAACAAGGATTCATTAAACAGCCCAGTCCCTTATCCCTCCCCCTCATGGTTTTCTTGATGTTTAAGTAGATCTTTTAAATTTTTGGAGGTCCCTCAGTAACTCGTGCCCTCTCTTATAGTGCGGTTTTTGTTTGTAGACCACATTGTGTGCTAGTTATTGAAGAAGAGGTATATATGTTTGTTTAAAAAAACTATTTGTGCATTCTCGTCCCTTGTATGCAGTAAGGGAGGCGAGTAGAGAAACAATACACTTTGGGGGGGATGGGGTGTATTTAACCACTTCCAAAAGCAGGGATTTACAAATGAAATAAAGTCAGCTTACACAAGACAAACTGAGGGGAAACTTGAACTTGTCCTTTGGAAATATGAGCTTGCCCCAAACATAATATCCCAACATAAAACAATAACAAATCAAAAAAGTTTTAGGTGATTTTAAGAAAATAACACTTTCGCTTGCAGCAAATATCTGTAATTGTATAATAAAATGAATACAAATTGCAGGCAGTTTATACTTGCCATCAACTGTAAATTTCCCTTGCCAAATTTACAGAGCCAACAGGTATTTTAAAAGCAAAAATGAAAAAGAAGAATCCCTTAAAAGGAATGACTGAAAACCCCATGTGGTTTTACCATCCATTCAGGAAGAGTATCGATAATAAAATATTTAAGGCAGCCTCTGTAAGGGACATATTGGATGTCCAAGCTGAACCATTTTCATTTAGAACCAACTTGTCATCAACAAGAAGTCTAAATGAAAACTCAAATAAAATAGGACTTTCTATTCAGGAGGATTAACAGATTTTCATGATGGCTGCTATGATGGCCATATTTGCTGTTTGAGTGGAACCATTTTCTTCCCCTCTGAAGCAACTAGATATCAAGTCCTCTGCTTAAAACCCCATGCCTACCATCATTTTTTTTCTACTGTGGAGGAGCAGTTAAAAGATTTTCATGATGGCTGCCATCAACAACAAATCTCCAAATTTTTTCATTTAGGACAATCTAGATGTAATCAATTTTTCGAGAAAGCCTCATCCTTATACGAGTCTATTCTGATGACAAGATTATTAAGATAACTGCAGACATGGTCATACTGGTTGTGCAAGTGGATTTTCATTTTGAAAACCCACTAAACATCATAAGAAGTCTTCTGGTGAAAACTCCATGTTGATATTACTTTTTTTTCAGGAAGAACAATGAAAAGATTTCCAAGATGGCTGCTATTGTGGCCATATCAAACATTAGATTAGCGCCATTTTAATGAGGACCAACTATATATCGTAAGAAGTTCCATGCTGATATGACCATCCATTCCACAGAAGTAGTCGTAACAAGATTTTCAAGATGGTGGCCATATTGGATGTCTGAGCATCATTTTCATTTAAAACCAAAATAACCTTGGAATGAATGTGTGTGTGCGTGCAAAGTTTCAGCATAATCCTCCAATTTGCTGCAATGATTATTGATCACAAACTTGTGTGTATGTGTGTAAAGTTTCAATGCAATCCTCCAGTTAGTTTAGGATGAGCAGTGATCACAAACTTGCGATCAATACTCATCCTAACTAATTGGAGGATTATGCGGAAACTTTTATGATTTCTGTCAATTTATTGAGATTCTGTTTAGTGGTTTTTGCACAAAAGTGTATTAGTTTTCACGTGTTTAATAGTGGTCAATGGCAGCCAGCATATTTTTGGTACAGGAAGAGGAGCTTTCTCACACAACCATGTCAGTCGAGCAAACACTTGAACTTGAATGGATAGAAGTGAGATGTACCTGCAATGGGGTTCATCTTATAACTCCAGGATTCTCTTCCATGAAAGTTGTTAACAGATTTTCCTAACTTCAGTAACAGTGGCCTTATCTGACAGATTGGCACCACTTGTTCAAATTTGAAAGCCGCCTATGCCATATTCTTTTTTTGTCCAATTTGGTCAAATTCTGTTGAGCAGTTCATGAGATACTGTCTAAAGGTTTTTCTCTTATAGCAATGGCAGTTTATCTGATGATGGATTTTGTATCACTGGAGCAAAATCTTAAAGACCTCAATGACAGAATACTTGTATCAAATTTGGTCAAATTCTTCCCTAGCAGATTTTAGAAGTCACTGATTGATCTGTTTTTAACTGCAGAGGAGATTTTGGATGTTGGATAAAATCTGAAAGGCACTGATGCCAGAAAGATCTCGGTAACATCTTGTCCAAATTGGTTAAGCATTTATTTTAGACTCAATTTTAAATAGCAACTTTAAATACAACATAGGGCCATACCATCAGCTAACATGACCTAACATTATAGAAAGATAGAAACCTACCACCAATGGAACTTGTAATAGAGATGACAATTCATCCTGATCCTCTATCTTGGTTTTGGGATGAACCTGAAAAACAAATGCAGACACATAAAGTATGCTACTCAGAAAGCAAGTTTTATAACAAAGTGTAGCATAAGAGAAAGAAAAATCAGTTTAAAACATGGCCCCATGCTTACCGATTTTGCTCACCAGCCACAATTAAGCCCAATGGCCTAATCCCTAAGCATTATGTTTAATCCAGGGGTCACTGTTAGAAATGTGTATTTTCTCTTTCATGTCCAGTATATGGTTATAGACATGGTGCTCTTTTACAGTGATAACCATAATGGCCTATGGGCCAAGTCCTTAGTAGGATAAAAGTAGACCATGGATCCAATAACAGTTGCATATGTAAAGTCATCTTTCAATCCATATAAGTACAAATCACTTATAAACAGATGGTTAAAGGGTGAGATCTGAATAATTTCCAAGACACAACCCAGGGTCCAAGTTTACAGGGGGATAAGGAAAGACCCAGGGCCAATATCAATTGTACATTTGAATTTCTATCTATATGTCCCATAAGTGTATATATAGTTATAGGGTGGTGATCTTAATAGGTATAAAGTTATGACCCAATACCCAAGTCATATTTTTGATCCATGCAACTATGTCAGTTACACAAGTATAACTATGGCTATAGAGTGGAGATCTCAATATGTTTAAAGTTAAGACAAAGGGCTAAGTTTCTGGAGTAAGGGCAGACCCTGGGGCCAATGCTAAAGTCATATTTCATATCTGAAAAATGGTCTCCATGATTGTCAGTTCCATATTCAAAATTGTTATTTACCCCTTAACCATAACTCTAACCATTCTTACTGATCAAGTGACCAATTAATCTACTAACTGATTTTGGGATACGAGGAAAAACATTTGTGCTGGCACCATGGATCATGAATGGTGATAACAATATTCAAGTGGCAATTCATTCCAGCATCAAAATGGACAGGGCCTGCATGTCAAGCAATTATCAAAGCATATGATCGAGACGTCAAGGCTCAAAGAATGTCACTGTATGTCTTAACAATCATAACGATACATTCAAATTATGAGCACAATTCATCAAGAGCTTTATGAAATAAAACTCTAACCAAACCTCTGACACCAATCTTCTATGACTGTGACCTGGATATCAAGCCCAGATTTCAGAAAATATAAGAAAATCAAAAACAAACTTTAATAAATTTTAAAAAATTACTGATGACAAGATTAGTGTTTTTTTCTCACTTCTCATGAATGTAGGCTCAATAATAATAACATATCAGATGATTAAAAAGTTATCGAAGATTTTTGCCTTAAAGTTTTTTTGTTTTTTTTATAAATGATCATATTAAGCATTCTGGCAGTCATGATTAGTGTACTATGCACAGGTAACTTACCAGTCCTCCTTGGTTACTCAAAGCACAATAACTGCCAACTAAGACATTATCAGCAATTGTTTGTCGGAAAACTTCTACATTTAAAGTATCTGTTATTATTTCTTCTGTTTCCTGCAAAACAAAAAATGTCCAAAATGAGTAATTGCTCTAATAAAAACATTTTGCCGCGAATACATTTTTGGTTCACTTGTGTATGTAATATGGTCATTCATGTACTTTGTGGTGTGAAAACATTAACTAAAGTTTCAATGCGAGAAACTGGAAAACGCACCATAATAGACTCTTTCCCTACAAACTGTTTGGAAGGTTGCATCTTGGTTATCGCTACAAACCAGAGGCAATAATTATTTCTACTCCTCTATCAACTATGACCATGTGAGGGAAAATGTCCTCATTTCTCATGAACATGAATACATGTACACCTAATTAGCCAAACACTATGATGTGTAAATTTCCATGCAATTGAAAATCAATATGCCATTTCACGATGTTTGACTCAGCCAATCAAAGTTTCTCTTCCAAGCACAATCACTTATCAATCAATAAAATGGGCACCTCGATTTATGTATAGGAGACTGTTACATTATGTTGTTGATAACATATTTTGTTTATGTGTACTAGTGACAAACGAGGAACTCTCAGCACAGGCAAATTATCTTAAGTGGCTTGTGACAATATATTTTGGCATCTTAACAGTTAGCCAAATGTTAGTCACTATTGAACTGAGCCTCAATTTGGTTCTTATACATAATTAACCTATAATAATTAGCCAAATGTTAGTCACGGTTGAACTGAGCCTCAATTTGGTTCTTATGCATAATTAACCTATAATAATTAGCCAAATATTAGTCACAGTTGAGCTGAGCCTCAATTTGGTTCCTATACATAATTAACCAATAATAATTAGCCAAATGTTAGTCGCAGTTGAACTGAGCCTCAATTTGGTTCCTATACCTATAATAATTAGCTCATCTGAGTCATCAGCATATTATTTTACAGATCTAACTCATTATAACACAGTAATCCAAATCCATAAAACCAACTCCATGTAACACGGATATGGTGCATGATGCCCCAGTGTTAAATATCCAAAATACACATAATACAGTAACCAGAAGGGCATAACCGACTTTTGATCCGGAAATCGGATTCCACCGGATAGTATGAACTTCCGATTAATCGGAGTCGGACAAGGCAGGAACGACCGATTCGGATAATACAAATAATAAAGTTGAATTTCTATAGCACCGTGTCTAACACTGCGTGTCATTCGATAGTGCGTTAATAAAGTTAAAAAAGAAGTCAGAAAAGTCCAATATGGTCAACACAACCACGCTGTGAGACAATCTTTTTGAACCGACGAGTGAAAACCGGAAATGAAGCCGGATATGGTAAAGTACTAAGTAACATGCTAGACACGGCAAAACCAGATACCAGAAACCCGGAAATGGAAGAGGAAATTTTTAAGAAAAAAAATACGGATTTAGCATTCCGATTAATCGAATCGAATCCGGCATCGAAAAAATTTCATGCCCAAAATCCGGAATCGGAAATCGGTAGAAAAATGCTAATCGGTTATGCCCTAGTAACCAGCACAGAACAGCAAACTCTATAAAACAATAATGTCACTTATCTATAACACATTAATCAGTCCAAAACTGCCAACTCTGTAAAACAATGATCAGTCCATAACTGTCATCTCTTTACAAACAGTAATCAAAGTCCATAAATGCCACTTCTCTATTAACAATAATCAGTCCATAACTGTCATCTCTCAGCAAACAGTAATCAGAGTCCATAAATGCCACTTCTCTATAACAATATTCAGTCCATAACTGTCATCCCTCTACAAACAGTAATCAAGAGTCCATAAATGCCACTTCTCTATAACAATATTCAGTCCATAACTGTCATCTCTCTCCAAACAGTTATCAGAGTCAATAGATACCACTTCTCTATAACAATAATCAGGCCATAAATGCCACCTTTCTGTAACAGTAAATAGTCCATAACTGTCATCCCTCTACAAACAGTAATCAAGAGTCCATAAATGCCACTTCTCTATAACAATAATCAGTCCATAACTGTCATCTCTCTCCAAACAGTTATCAGTCAATAGATACCACTTCTCTATAACAGTAATCAGGCCATAAATGCCACCTTTCTATAACAGTAAATAGTCCATGAATGCCACCTCTCTATAACTGTAAATAGTCCATAAATGTCACCTCTCTATAACAGTAAATAGTCCTTAACTGTCACCTCACTATAACACAGAAAGCATTTCATAATTGCCAACACCTCTGTAACACAGCAATTAGAGTCCATAACTGCCAACTCTATATAACACAGTAATCAGAGTCAAAAACTGTCAATTTTATACAACACAGTAATCCATAATGCCAATCTACATAGTTACCAATTCAGTTTCATATTGTGATTGGCTAACAGGATGGGTAATATAGTGTATTGAAACAAGGAAATAATTACATAAAAAATTGTAAATAGATCCTTTTGGAACTTGTTGCTGTCTTTCATATATTTCCTACATTGTTATCAAACAGCTTCAATGTTACTATCGTTCTTTTACATGCAAAAAAACTTATTTCTAGCCTTCAATGCGATTTAATTTAGAGACATGATTTGCAATGATAGTGTTATGTATTTTTAACTTAATTGTCTGATGTTTAATTTTAAAAAAATATCATTACAGGTTATTGTATTGTAATATTGTTTACTGAACTGAATTTTTCTTTTCTAGAATGAAGTTCAGTTCTGTTTGACCTGATTTTTTATATTATTTTATTGATAAACACTTAATAATAGAAACATTGTATCTAGTTTCTCACCTTGATTCAGAACCAGTGAAAGTTGTTGAGTGTTGTGTACATCTGATCTGATATGTTTTCATTTAATAGTTTGTCAGTTTTAAGTTCTTTTTAATTTTCCATTACATGTTATTGTAATGTAAATTTATTCATAAGAGATGTCTTTTCAGAAAATTGGCTGATCAAATTATTCCTTGGTATACAAAATAAGTTTTTGGTATGACTCAGCCTGGGATCAAACCCATGGCCTCCTGCATCCAAGGCGGACACTAACCATGAAGTCACCAAAGTGGTACCTTTTGCTAGGAAAAAAATATAAACAAATTCATTATGTAAAAGTAGAAAGCGAAGACTTTATACTCTGAAATTTGAGATGTAATTTTGTAGTAACCTATTTTCTAGATTATCACCTATTTTCCAGATTACCATATATTACATTGACAAATTAATTCAATTATTATCTTAATAAAGGATGAAAAATCTTATTTTCGCAAAGTTTATTCAGTAGCTCTTATGAATTTTTTTAAATATCTACTCTGCACACTCACTTAATGGATATTTCACCAGAACTTCATCTGCAGACAGAAGAGAGGTTACTTCACCAGCGCAGATCCTGAAAATAGCTTCATTCTACTGGGCCACAAAGTTTACTATGGTCCTATATGTTGGCTCTCCTGCGGGAATAACATTTACTAGTTGGTGGTCTACACATATTATACTGGTGAACATGTACTGTCACAGAATTGTTTCTACACAGTCCTGCAGTCAGATCCTTTAGGGCGAATTAACTTTTTAGTGATTAACTATGCAAATGGATATTGAAAGCAACATTAACAGTCTCTTTCTGTCTGGTGAAAGAATGATAAAAGCAGACAGTCAAGGACAGCTGTGATGGGTCAAGTTTTCTGCAATGTGTAGTGCCACATGAAAGATTAACAATCATATGTTAAGGAATACTGATATTTGAATTAAAGCCAAATAAAAAGGAGTGGTGAAGATTAAGTTTTTCTTTTACACATTACCAGAACATGTGAATTTTTAAGTATGCATCAAGTATTTTATGATCATAAGATGACAGATGTTAAAGTTATTATGGTCTGAATTTGTAAATGCTATAACCAGTGATAATCAGCATGAAAATTAGGGCTGTCAATGGGTACCTGGGTAATCGATCGTAGTGAAAAAAACGGGCATTGATAATTAATAACGAGTACCCGTTCACAAAAATAATTTGTCGACAACACTATCAAAATATCATCAGCAGTACACTGGTCTGAGTTGTAGTTCCAGTCTATATTTAGGAGTAGGACCAATCGTTATGCATCAGCAGCCCACTACTAAATGGCTGCTGCATGCTGGGCTGTGCGAACAACTTCACAGTTCAAAACAACACCAATATGCAGACTACTCATGTTAACACTTCAGTGACTTCATGGTCATGTGGTATCGCTGGGTAATTCAAATCTGAGGTCAACAGCTGATGAATACACAGGTCTTCTGTTCTGACAAGGATTTATACTAAAAAAAAGCGTGAGTGTTCTAAAGGATTTAAAGCAGTGGATCATTAGAAGAGGGATTATACTTACTGTCTGAGTACAATGGTTAGTCTAAATAAATTTATTAAAAGTGCGATCCATTCATTTGCAGCTAACATGGTGCAGATGCTTCAGACCGAGTAGTGCATTACAGGGTTGGTCTCTGTCGCCAGTCAAAATATTAAAAAAGGCAGATAATAATATTTAGGTTTAGGGTTGTACATATCTTTCATGTTCTAACGAGTACCTGGTTGCCTGTTAAATGGTGCAACGGGTATCCGTGTGAAGTTTTCCGTGGTTTTTGACAGCCCTAATGATAATGAAATGCTCTGACAAGGTTTTTGATTGGGTTTTTAAAAAAATAGATCTGAACCATTTTTTCTGAAAGTGACCAAATATACGGTCCGACACAAGCCAACTATAAGAGGACAAGTAGTCTGACCGTAGCCAAATGTTTGGGGCATGGGTGGTCCAACACTAGCCAATTGTTTGGGGTATTGGTGGTCCAACACTAGCCAGTTGTTTGGGGTATGGGTGGTCCAACACTAGCCAATTGTTTGGGGTATGGGTGGCCTGAGAAAGCACTTGCATTTATGGAAAATAAGGCACAATTTAATTAAAACAGAGGACTATTCATACATGATAAAATGAGCAATATAAATATCAGACGTGAAAAGAGGGTCTTGTTTACCTTGTCAATATCTGGATGGACCAAAGCAACATAGTCATTGCAAGCAATGACATTTCCGAGGGCAGACAATCTTTCTTCTATTCTCTGTACTTTTACAGAGTCTGGCAATGCATTGCGAATATGTTGTAGTTCCTGATCAGTTGTGCTAATTGGTACTAAGAGACCATTTCTGTTGCCTGAAGAAGAAAAAAATATTTGTTAATCATAAATGGGAAAAAGGGGACAAGATAGAGAGGGAGATCACTCCAAGTTCCGGTCTGGAAATTATGAACTCTTAATTTTGATGTTTTGTTTCAACCAATTGTAAATAATGCTACTTTCAAAGACTGCTCCTCTAAGAAAACGTAAAGAGGTCAAGACACATTGGGCAAGGGGTATTTCTGTGTCCCTGACCTGAAGAGCTTGTCAGAACTATATGGTCATTTCCACTGCAAGTAAGTCATTTCCACTGCCAGCAAGAAACTACAAACTTTTCATCAGTTACAAAGATTGAGTATACTGAATTGAAAATATCAAGGTGCTAAGAGGGCTACAGTGACACTCATAACCATGGAAATAGAGCAAACTTTATCTTTGAAGAAAAAAGAAGAAAATGCAACAGTAGTTTAAAAGGGGTGAGGACAAGAACACATCTCCTACTGCAACAATTTGGGAAAATAATCTCAATGGCATCATATACCTTGGAGGCTGATTGCTTTCTAAATGGAGTGATGCATTTTGCAACCTTGCTAAAAAAAAAAAAATTTGGTGGAAAGATCATTTGATATCAGCCATTATGAATGTGGAGGATCTGTGTGCAATACATGAGGGACCCTCTGTGCTATGACAGTAGATCCATCCTTAGTGTTAATTCCCTGGGATTGTTGACCCATAACATCTAGGGATACATGTGACGAGCCATACCTATGAAGTCCTGGCTCAGTGAAGAACCTGAGGAATTATTCTATTAGCATAGGATGGCATAGTCGTACAGTCAATCCCAACTCAGAAGGCATCCATGGCCTAGATGTGGAGAGACATAAAGAGGAAGATTGCTTTTAAGCTTCACTGTGAACATGTTTACCATTGTTCTCCCCCCCCCCCCAAGATGAAAAAGTATTTCTGAGACTGTTTTGTGACGAGTGCTTGTGAAATGTGCCAAAGCTTAGGTAGTGGTACAAAATAAAAAATTACATCAGTTTATGCCGCCTTCCCCTACCCCATGGTGGGGAGGTCAACATATCTGCTTAAATGACAGCTTACAATTTGTTGTTGATAGTTGGAGACTGGTAAATTACACCCACAAAAAAAGGTTAATTTCCTTTTCTAGTCTTTCTCAGATTAAAGATTAAATAACAGTAAGCCTTACCAACACACATACGGCCAATAATTCTGCAGCCTGCCAGACTAGCATGGATAACTGGTATTGTGTCTGCCAAGTCGCCTTCAAATACACTGAAAAAGAAAGCAAACTACCCAAATGTATCCCAAATGTATATAGTCGCATATCCTGAGGGTAGTTCTGGGGAAGGCTGTCTTTCAAGCCCAGATTTCTAGTTAAAACAGTGCATGTTTCTGAAAAATGGAAAAGTTGACCATTTGAAGCAAAATTAACAGCCTCTATTATAAACGAAATCCCCACCAGAAAAAGGTTAGTACATTGTATATAATACAAGACCTTAAAAATAGAATGAAGCAACCTGAAATTTAAAAGTGGAACAACTTATATCCTCACAGCAAATCAAATCAATACCTCAGCTTGCAGCAAGTGTACTATCAAAATAATTCTGTATTAGCTTTAAACCTAGCAACAATTGCTATCAGATGATCTTTCACAAAAGTGTGTGCGTGACATTCCAACAGTGGCTTACCATAAAAACTAAAGGTAAAGCTCAAGATGTGAATTTATAGATGTGAATTTATTTTCAATAAAGGTTTTCATTTAGTATTATTATTATATACTTTTTTTTCTCCAATTACTTTAAAGTGTCAGAATCATGCAACACCTTGATATTCAATACATGTGTTCCTATAAATAGTTTAGTGTACAGGTCTTGAAAACAAATTTTCATCTGGGATGCAGAAAATCACTTAGGCGAGTGTCCTCTGTATGCATGTAATAGGAGGGTTGCAAAATTTAAAGACTTGCCAGTCCTGCTTCAGCCACCTACTTGGTTGGAAAATGTGTTGATCAATTAGCTGTCTACTTCATGTATTAGGAACTGCTCTGTAAGCAAACCATGTACACTCATGTACAAGATACTGTTGGTTTTAGTACATTAGATTCATTTATGGAAAACTAAAGTAGCTGTTTCATTTAATTGAAAGTAGAGATGATATATGGCTAAGTGGACTGTCACACATTAGCAGCAATTTACCTGCTTTGCAATGTTCAGCATTAACTTTGTTCATACAATATTTCAGATTTAGGCTAGTGATAGCCACCATACAAGTCATAACATATCTGGTATCCCTACAAAGCACATGCCAGTGACCAAGCAAAGACATGTCTTCTTTAGATGGTAATAAGAATAGCAAAACATATACTTACATTTTTTGCAGCTTGAATTATGGATTGAATAGACTTTGGTTAACAATATTAGTATTTCATTTTATAACGACATTTATTATTATATTTCAAATGAGTAAATTCGCCTACTTGATCAAAGTGACGTACACCTTACACAACGTCGTTTATCTAAGATGCAAGACCCTAACAACAAATCACAGACGTCTTAAACTCTACTACTAAGTGGCCAATGAAAGCACTCGAGAATATTGGACGCTCCTTGACATACAAGACAAATCTAAAATGTGAAACTGCCAACTGAAAACAAGAACCAAAAAAGGCTACCCT
This sequence comes from Unio delphinus, assembly GCA_029339505.1. Lineage (NCBI taxonomy): Eukaryota > Metazoa > Mollusca > Bivalvia > Unionida > Unionidae > Unio > Unio delphinus. Next base: position 5,012,289 of record JAQISU010000057.1, on the reverse strand, counting down.
ACCCTACTGTCAATCCAATTAAAATTCTTATACTGTACCTATAGAAATTTTCTGATCCCCCGATAGCCACGAGGCAGTAAGCGTTTGTAAGTTTTGCGAAGACACCAACATCATTCTGTCCCTCAAACTGTGCACGAACGGCCATAACTTTCTTTCAAAGGGGCTTTGAGTAATACTAATTATACAAATCTACAGTCCTTGCAGAACCATGTGAACTCATGCAATTTCACAATGCCGTGTTTACAGCCTCAGTGAGGTACGTCACACTTTCTGTGTCAACGTCACAGAAATCTATGTAGTGTAAAATAATCAACCAAAATTAGAAACGGGGATGGATTCTGAGATTATGCCACTAATTTAGACGACAAATTAATTACAGCTATTTAACAAAAAGTCTGTTTAACGAAAAATGTATTTATATACAATATATTCATTGTCTAAACATTTCAACTTTCCGATAAATGTTAACTTTTAATAGGATTTGACTATTCATGTTTGTCATATAGGATCGATAGAATCCAATCTGTAAAATGGTTTGAATCATATTCCGAAAACAAAAAAAAAACAAAAAATTAAGATTAATGGGGTATAATCGAAACTGGAAAGCAGAAAGAAAAAAGTTTTGGTTTCCATAATCCCTACTATTTTTGCTCAATATCAATTATATTATCATTAGTATTGATTTAAAATGCAATCTACTTTAACACAGTTCATACTGGTATGACAAACGTTTGTACCATGTGCGTTGGGGAAGTGTCTTATTCAGTTACTTACATGTAACCAATGGAGTGAGACAATAAGGTATTCTTTCCATTTTGTTATCTAATTGATATATATATCAATATATATCAGTTCTACATATTGCCCAAAACTCATAAATTTCCTGATCATACATTACCTTTAAATTATCCAGGACGACCAATTATATCAGGTTGTAATTCATATACAGAGAACTTATCCAAATTTATAGATAGTATTTTGCAGCCTTTAATGAAATCGCTTCCTTCATATATTAAAGATACTACTGATTTCATAAAAAAGTTGAAGTCTATTCCACAACTATCTCATAATTCCCTCCTTGTATCTTGAGATGTTACATCATTGTATACAAACATACCGCATGCAGATGGTATTAAGGCGTGTAAATATTTTCTTGACAACACTCTTAATAATAACAGACTATCGAGTGAAGATATTTGTAAAATAATAACTCTTATCTTGGAAAATAATAATTTCCAATTTAATGGTACTAATTACATTCAAATAATGGGTACGGCAATGGGTAGTCCTATGGCTCCTTCATATGCTTCCCTTTTCATGGGTAAATTAGAAAAAGATTTTCTTGAAAACGAGAATTTTAAGCCCACTGTTTGGCTAAGATTTTTAGATGATATATTTATGATCTGGAACCACTCAGAAGAAGATCTACACAAATTTATTAATAGCCTAAATAATTTTCACCCCACAATTAAATTTACTTACACTGCATCCACTACAACAGACGTAGGTGCTCTCAATGTGCAAATATTACAGAAAGTACCTATTTTAGTAGCTCCAATACTAAAGAAATGTTTTCTCTACGTTATAACACTGATTGTATATCAACTGATGTAATTTATTTGATAACCTGTAAAAAATGTAACATGCAATATGTTGGACAAACACTTCAACAAGTTTCTAAGAGAATGAATAATCACCGCTTTCATATAAAAAATTATATGGATCCTCAGTTCTCCTCCAATGTTTCAATGCATTTTAATACAAATAATCACTCATTAAGGGATTTTTCTTTCATGCCAATCGATATTGTGCACGGAGAAATGAACAGACTCATTAAAGAAAGTTACTGGATTAATCGGTTAGATACTGTAGTTATATGTATTACTGTTAGTCTCTACATTATAATCTCACTCTCAGTTTTCATTAGAGACTCATGCATCATTCTGATCCAGTTGTACATATGATATTTGTATAATAAAGAATATAAATTATGATGTTATGTCAATTACGTAATTATTGACATATAGACGTCATCTGCTTCTTTCAAAAGCATGACGTTATGTTAATGACGTAATTGTTTATAACTTTATAGACGTCATCAGTTTCTTTCAAATAAAGTTTGTGCCTGAAAGAGCATAAATGCGAAACTAGTCGCACAAGTTTATCGGCGTTTGTGTTGTTTTTTTATCCCCTATATATATATATATATATATATATATATATATATATACATATATTAAATATCAATTACGAGTTGAATCGTTATCTGGGTAAGTGTCCAGTGGGTTACTTTTGACACCAAATGTGTCATTTATCAACTTTAGCTTTGTTGATGATGTCATTAAAAAAGCTCTTCTGTCGCAGGTTTAAGGAAATTATTAAAGATATGTAAACAATATACATTTGAGAATAATATCACGTATCATACACAAAAGTCAACTTCTTTTAGATTACCATATCCTCAGGCTCGGCGCTAGGATGTGTGTGTGTGTGGGCGGGGGGAGGCGAGGTTGCAACGGCGTGGTCCCAGGCAGCAAAAGCGGGACCCCAAGCAATAACATTGCCTTGCGGAGTTGGTTTCCTGAAAGCGTGTTGTCCAAGGCGGTTGCCTTGTTCGCCTTGCCTAGGGCTGGGCCTGCATATCATTCGCTGTGCATATTAACGGCCATGGTCTTGCGCAGGTCAACAGTTATACGTATTTGTGTCATATATTAACATCCAATTGTCCGAAGACGAAGATACGACATTACATGTTTATGTCTACTCGAACGAGCACGATTCTACCGAAATTTAGTTATCTAAATGTTCTTTGAATATAAAACTTAAATTAGATTATGCAAATTGTTGCACAATTTATTGCGCTCCCGTGTAGAAAAACTTTAGTGAATGTATGAAAAGAATAATATTTATTGGCTATAATAACAGTATTCTTTTTCTATTGAGTCTTCCTAGAGGAAATAGTACCTCTAACAATCTCGTAAACTACGACGTATTCAGTTTTGAAGAGGTAATGAGAAAGTTCCTGTTTTCAGTGACGACAGGGATATTTAATAGTAAGAACCGTATCTTGAAATCTCGTTTAAATTTTTGTATTATAGATGGATGGAACAAATTATTCTATAAATGTCTTAGATAACGTAATTCTTAACGATGCTGCACAAAGTCCATTTCTGTTGATGTGTCTGCGTATTTGTACATAAAATATATGTGATCTTTAATGTTTAAAATACTTCAGTTTTATGTTTATAATTTTAATTAATTTTACGTTATCTCACGTTACCTGGTCAGGCCATGCCTTGCCTTGTCTTTCCTAGCTTTGCCTTACCTGACCATAACTTAGCTTAACTTAACTTATCTTAACTGAACTTAAATTAAATTAAATTAACGTAAATTAAATTAACGTAAATTAATTAACGTAAATTAAATTAACTTAACTTGTGCGGTTGGGTGATATAATAATAATAATAATAATAATAATAATAATAATAATAATAAGAAGAAGAAGAAGAAGAAGAAGAAGAAGAAGAAGAAGAAGAAGAAGAAGAACGTTGTATAGCGCATATTCTTTAGAGGCTCTAAGCGCTTTACATCATCTATAATTATATGAATACAACACAAAAAAACACCATGAAATTGGAAAACAAAAAATGCCAAAAATATTTAAGATAGGAACATTTTTAGGTCTTTATGTTTGTTCTTGCAGTCGAAAAAGGTGAGTTTTAAGAGCACTCTTGAAAGGGATTACTGTGTCTTTGTGTCTAATTTCAATGGGCAATTCATTCCACGTTGCTAGGCCCTGGTATGCAAAAGAACGTTGTCCATGTGACTTCGTTTTCATAGTGGAAATAATGAGTATACGATTGTCAGAAGAGGAGCGTAAGTATCTTGTTGGTGTATACACATGGGTGAGGCCAGATCGTTATGTTGAACTGGAGACCGTCAGTGAAACGTAGCGCAGTGGACAAATTTTGTGTTTGATTCTGGATCGAATAGATGGCTATTGTAGGGTACAGAGCAGTGTGTGTGTGTGATCTGATCGTGGCACTCTAATGATGATCTGATTCAACATGTTACATTGAAACTCTCGACACATGACATTAACATTTCAAGAACCGCCGTGTAATTCAGATTATGCAATCTAAAATCTCGACATTATACATCGAATTTTCAAGCCGCATTGTGTAATTCAACAGATAAAATATAAATACTAAACATATGAAGTAAATTCGTTGAACTAATACGTAAATTAGGAATTCTTGACTTATGAGATTGAAATTTCAACCACCAACAAACGACACAATCTAAAACCTGAACATATAAAATATAACATTCAACCACTACTGTTTAATTAAACAGATACATTCTAAAATCTTGACCTTGAAAATGGAGCTTTAAGGACAACAGCTCTGATGCAACACCTGAAATATGAATTTTGTATATATGACAACGGCAGCGCTTTGATTGGACCAGCTATTGTTTGCTACGGCGCCTCATAGGATGACATTGAAAATAGAAAAGGTGTGACGAATAGTAAATATGGGGTGTTAAAGTACATACCTAAGTGGTGGCCGGAAAAAGTTTTTATTTTTATATCATAACAATTCCGTTTAGAGGCGTAATAGTCCCAGCATGATAAATGACGTTTTTAGAGTCTACAATAACATTTATGAGAATAGAGCAACTTATTTGAAACTAAATGTTTTAGCCCGATGCTAAATTTTCGTTTCTAAACAGACCTATAATGATACAGTGTTACATTTCCCGTTAGACAGACACATCATGTGAAACCTATGGAAATATTTAAGGTAATTTCCTATTTTGCCCTTATAATTCACTTACCCTTTTTAGCGAAAGATTCCCGTTTGAATCTCGATAGCCTTATATTATTCACAGGAGACCAGCACCTGCTTGGAGTATTTTGGATTTCTAGATTTCTTCTTGTTTGCATTGCATGCATAACTCTGCAGAATACGTCATTTTATACGGCTCTCAAGCATGACACAAGACCAATTCTTCTTCAGAGTCGTTCTAACTTCTATCCCACATTAGCAAACCCGGGTTAGGCAAACGTTGTATAAATGTCGGTCCAACCTAGCTAAATGATTTTAGTCCAACAATAGTTTTTCTTACTGGCCCTATGTTGGGTCAAAGTGTTAAACCAACGTTGATCCCAGTTGTGTGCATTTTTTAACCAACGTCAACTCAACGTGAGCAAAACAGCCCAACGTAGCAAATTGACGTGTGAGTATCTATATTTAGCCATGCTTGAATGCTGTTGATTGTAAATTGGTATCCACTGAACCAATGGTGGTCCGAAAGAGGGCAAATGAGTTATTATTGTGTAGAGGGTTTAATGCCATTTTTCAGCACAGAATAACCATATGTAGCGACCAGGATAAATGGAAATGGTGTAGGAAGATCACGGGACCCCACCCCCCACCCCAGATAGAACCACCAACCCACGAGAAGATACTGGCAAGCTTCGGTACACCCAGAGACTGGAACACACCAAAAAGGAGGTGATATGGAGTGATCCGTAAGGGTGAGCGCTTTAGATCACTCTGCCACTCGGGGCCTCTAGGCAAATTAGTAAATTGACGTTTGACAGTCATGTGTGATGTAAAGTGACATTGTACACGAATCGATGTATGTAACATTCCGACTAAACGTTGTATCCCGGCTATTTTAATTCTTTTCTTACAAAAATTTATATAAAAAAAAAAACACAACAAAAATTAAGTACAAATAAACAAATCTTAGATCTAAGTAAAAAACTATCATACGAATCGTCCAAATTAGACATCAAGGCCATTTGTTGGGTGGGTGGGCTGGGTGCAATTTATGTGTCGATTAAGACTCTAAAAATATATGTCAATATACGAATCCTAAATCCATGAAAGCAAATATACTTGCACGATAACGTATGAAAACTATTCCATTGATATAAAGTACCCCACCCACCCCCTTATCCAAAAATATAAAAATGTTCAAACAAGTATTTTGCTTCACGTGTGGGTTATACAGATCGAGTAGATGAAGTAGACAATATTGAACTTGGGAAAACTTGGGTTCACAACGTACGCGTTACAACCACAGCGTTGACCCAACTAGCGCTTATCAGCAATTAAAGAATTGTCCGACATAGGCCCAACATCATATACCCAACACCCACCATGCGGTTATCAGCCAACGTTGGCACAACGTCATATACCCAAAAGTGACCATGTGGTTATCTGCCAATGATGGCCCACCTTAGGAGTGTGTAGCAGAAGCTAGGTGCGAATAGATCTTTTGCTGAAACGTCATTTTGAAGAAAAAAAGCTTCTTATTAAAATTAAAAATATAAGGTCAATAACGCCAAATCGACGCTTCTGACTAAGTTTTTCTAACTGGGTTAGCTCATTTTGTTACTTTATCTTTTGTCGTTAGCGTTTTTTTTTAATAATTTGTATGTATATTTTGTTTACCCGCTGGACGTTTCATTGAGGTCGCAACCCATTTGCTGCTGTATGTGTGAGCAATTAAATCATTATTATATTTTTTTATGAGATGTTAGCTGGAATGATCTACAGTCCGTTCTCATAAACACATGCTAGGAACTCAGGACGATAGAAAGAAGAGAAGAATGAGTTCCCAGATAAAGAATGTCACCCGATGATGGAATGTCTTGGGGAAAAAGTCAGGTACGGAATCGAAGCTGGATTGAGAAGTCAAACATCTATTTTCTGCTGATACGGAGAACTTTATTTAAATAATCAACACACATATATCACTACATTCTAGAAACACATATAAAAACTTTATAGTAAAAATTCATGAAATACATATTACATTTTCCTTATTAAGCTTTCCAACTTCATTTATTAGTATAACTTCTGCATTTTAGAATATTATACAAATAGTTAATTCTCAATCAATTTCAAGATAGCCAAAGTATAAAATGTAATAACTGTAATTAATGCAACAATTAATTTAAATAAATGCATTTTACTTATTTTAAAATAGAATATTGATTTAGAATATATTGCTAGATATTATTCTTTCTTGCTTAAAGAATACTTTATTTCAATCATTAAATCAAAACATGCAGTTGGTAGCAAATTCAACCTTTACAATAAAAATTACATAAATATAATTAAATATGAATTCTTTAAAACATTTAAACATTCCATTACAATATATTACAAAATAAAAGAATTCAGTAGCAATGTTGCAAACATATCAAATTTACCATTAAAATCTCAAACATTAAAAGTACTTATTCCTAAAAGAAGTTACGACATATACAGTTTCTTACCTGGAATGAGAAGTCATACATCTATTTTCTGCTGATACGGAGAACTAATCTGACTCGATTGCGCATCTGTATTTATACACATTCGGCCAGATTCAGGGTTAGACAAGGTCATACCCTCCATGTACCAGTCAGAAAAATGCTGACTCTTCCCCCCAAGCAAGAACCGGTTCCAATAGGTGGAAACCAATTTGTTTTACGTCATAAGACTTAGTCTTGTGGTTTATTTATATTCGTTTGGCGACGTTGCACCAAATATGGGTATCCGTTGTTGGAAGCCATCATGTTTTATGTCGTTTAGAAGCTTCTTAGAGAAAGGTTACTCCACTTTTATTAACCGAATTGGACTTCCGCCAATGTCTAGGTTACAGAATATATATTTTTACTAATGGAACCTAGAGATTGTAGCTGAGTCTGCAAAATGGGATGTACGATGTTTTTCGTTATATAATCCCACACAACACTACATTGGCAAGCTTTTAGTTATTTTTACTGGTGTTATGCAGTATGGTTATATACATTGCCTTTTTTCCACTTACGCAGCAACCTTTTTTATTCTATATAGTTGTGCTACAAAAACAAATGAAATTACCTTTAATATGTTTTAAAAACTTACTTAAATGTAAATAAATAAAACATTACTTTAATATAATTCAAAGAAAATGGCAATCTTATTAATTTTACTAAAAATTCTGTCATAACATATCAATAATATTGCACCACCTATGTAATCTAGAGCGACTACAAGCAATCAAAAAATATCTTCCCGTCTGCGATTCTCTCAGACGAAAATTACAAGAATGTCAAGAATCTCAGGTTGAGTTTGCAAAAGGATAAGAATAATTATTCAAACCAGTGACAAAGGATGCCGAAAAAAGTGTAGAAGTAAATGAAATTCATGGTCCTATGTTAAAACAAACTGCCAAAGCGACTAGCGAAATAGCAGAAAGAACTAAGAAGACAAAAATAATTTTACGAGAACTTCCAGATGAAATAGCTGATCAACCTATCGAAAACGTAAAGGAAGTAATACTCGAGGGTACTGGTCAAGGTCATGTTGAAATAGATGATACAAAAAAATCTGAACTAAACATAAAATAAACGAAAATATTGTGTTGATTAAAAAATGTAGAGAATATTTTTAAAAACAAGAATTTGAAGAAATTAAAAGGGACGAAGATTTGTCTCGTTATGCACTGTCTCGTTGGTGTAGATAATGATTATTTATATTTTTTTAAAAATGGATATATCGAATGCATTACTACACAAAAACAAAAAACAACCACAAAGACCACAACAACAAAGTCAAAGAGAGTTTAAGGGATATTTTCACCTGAGGGTATTGCAGATATAAAAAATCCATAAAAAGTAATAGAAGTTGCTGCGCAAGGATACGTAGAGAGAAATATATAATGCTCAAAAATGTTGAAAAACGACGGCGTAAAAATTTGATTAAAGAGTATGTCTCGTCGCTAAAAATCCTGAATCTGTCAGTGACAAATATTAGGGTTTCTATAGATTTTGAACAGAAGTAAAAAAAAAACAAAAAAAAAAACACAAAACCAAACAAACATAGAATCAGTCTTAAATGGAGCTGATCAAGAATCGTACAACAATCTGGAGCTTATGAAAAATACCTCGACGGCTATTCTGAACCAATTATTGTAATAGGTATCGGTATAGGTATCAGGAGAAATGGTAATTGTTACTTTTCCTAACAATGTACAGTCTGATGTTGAGCGATTAGACATTTTGATTGGAAGAAAATGAGCCAGTAATAATTCCCCAGAAATCATCAATGAAGCAGCTGATATTTGTCGGAGATAATTTACAGGCGGTACCATGGATATTAATGTTTCTCGGTCTCTTATTGGTGAATTCGTTGATGATTATAACAGTGATTAAATAAATAAATAGCAAATAAGATGATTACACATAAGGCTCTCCGTATATCAGATCCAGCATTTGACATGGACGCACCAGTACCCAAGGACGAGTCTGTACGCGATTATCAATATTATTCTTGTTTCACAAATTCTGCTGTTATTTGTGACAGCGTTTTCGTTTTCACGATGTGACATACTCTTTTTAAGTTGTTTTACACCTATATAGATAATCTTACCTTTTCTTCATCTTCGTGAGATACTTGTGATTCAAGTTTTTCGAGTATCAGAATTCAACGGGCACCTTCTTACTGATACATGCTTTAGAAATTATTATAAAGTTACCTATGCTGGATTTCCATTACAATAACCACGGCGTGGATTTATTTTTTGTTTTTAAACACATCGTATTAAATATATATATATATATATATATATATATATATATATATATATATATATATATATATATATATATATATATATATATATATATATATATATATATATATATATATATATATATATATATATATATATATATAATGAGGACTTTGTATAGCGCCAAATCTTTCGAAGCTCTAAGCGCTTTACACCATCAATAATGATATGACTACACTACAGAACAACAAATGACAAAAACAATGAAATTGGAAAACATAAAAACATGCTGAATACATATAAGATACAAAACATGAATAGGTCGCTAAGTTTGTCCCTGCAGTTGAAACAGGTGAGTCTTAAGAGCACTCTTAAAAGGGACCACTGTGTCTTTGTGTCTAATTTCAATGGCCAATTCGTTCCACGTCGCCGGGCCCTGGTGTGCAAACGAACGTTGTCCATATGACTTTGTTTTCACCTTGGGAACAATGAGTATACGATTATCAGAAGAAGAGCGTAAGGATCTAGCTGGTGTATACACATGGGTGAGGCTGAATAGGTATGTTGGACTGGAGTTTGTCATTGAAACATAGCACAGAGAGCAGCAGAGAGGGTGAACCTCACAACTTTCCGAGCGTCGATTCGGAAATCTGAGGCTTCCACCAAATAGTAAAAAAAATGGCGTCTATTCGATAAAATAAGATTTCCTTATATACGCCAACGTCGTTGTCATCCACCCTCTCTGCTGCTGCAAATGTTTCATTTGTGGTTAACAAAAATCATTTACGATTTCAACTAAATATTTGATCGAGTCCGATACGATATCGAGTCCGAGGATCATGTAAATTTATTGTTACAAATCCATGCGGGGTTGACTGAGCATGATTAAAGAAATTTTTTAATTGATTGAAGTCCATATCGGAACACCATGTCTGCCAAATATTTCGTAGCGTATGTGTATCAACGCCGTTAAACACAGCAAGAATATTACAGTTATCTCTGATCACTTTTGGAATCTGAGTGTAGCGTTGAGTGACATATATCACATCAGTGTTTTTGTGACGCCCCCGGGAAAATATTCTAGCTGGGTTTTTTTGATTGTCTAACATCACATCGTCGTATACGACTAAATTGTTAATGCTCCCATCAAGGTCATCCACGGATGGCGCCTCGTCAATATCAGTTATAAAATCAATGGTATTCTCACCTTTAATTTCTCATGCATTCTCGTTAAAATCCTTTAACACTTCATAGCATCGTTGATCATCTACGCTAGGATCAATTAAATACAACTTATCCCACTTCATCCATCTCATTATTAAATTGAGCAACAATTGAGTCTTGCCGGATCCAGATGGCCCGATTATAATTGCACGGATAGAGTTTGGTAGCGCTGCATGATGCTTAACTGGTTCTCTTATTTTAGTCGCTGAAAAATCAATTATATTCATATCTCTATACATAAATTATGGATCTATATTGTGTGAAGTGTAAAACGCGTACTAGCACAAATGATGTGACGACGGTTACAACTAAAAATAACAGATCAGCACTAACTGGTAGATGTGCAACATGTGGTATAAAAAAGTTTAGATTTATTTCTACAAAATCAAAGATTTTACAATCCGGAGATGTTTTAAAAAAAAACGAGGAGGTGATATCGCAGCCAAATTGACAAAGCTCCCTGGAACCCCATGGGCAAAGTACCCCGGAGAAAAGCACCTTCCAGGATATAGCTACTGTGGTCCCGGAACACGATTAGATATCAGACTTGATGATCAAAATCAACCCCGACCCGGTGAAGAACCAATAAACGCCATTGATAAGGCCTGTCACCTTCATGATGTTGCTTATAAAAGCAGCAATCTGCAAAACAGGCATCTCGCGGATGTGAAATTAATTCATGCGTTAAATGCTATTCCTGATAAATCTTTTAAAGAAAAGTTGGCTTCGTGGTTGGTAAAATCAGCTATGAAAGGCAAATTGATGATGGGTGCTGGTAATTAATAATATGGAATCAATTTATTATTCCCCAAGAGGATACTGGAGGGGTAAATCAGCAGTACATAAACTCGCTAGCGCTGCAAAAGTGAAAAAAACTACAGAGGCGGATTGGTTATCCAAACAGGCACTATGGCAAATTTATCTACCACCACCTAAACAAATTCAATTCTCGCATTTTGATGTGACCGCTCCTAATGAAGTTCATCAGGCTGATATATTATTTCTGCCACATGATCGTGGTTACAAATACGCGTTAACCGTAGTTGATATTGCAAGTCGATACAAAGAAGCAGAACCGTTAAAAACAAAATCAGCCACTGAAGTTGCTTCTGCATTTGAAAGGATTTATCGACGAGGTCCTCTGCACTGGCCGAATCTATTGCAGGTTGATCCTGGCAAGGAATTTCAGGGTGCGGTTCTATCTACAATGAAAAATCATAATGTCACCATACGACGAGGGCATACTGCGCTACATCGCGATCAGGCCATTGTCGAACGATTTAATCGGACGATTGCTGAGCGGTTATTTGGATATCAATACGCAAAAGAATTCATTCAAGAAAAGCGATCCAGTGAATGGGTTAAAAGGTTACCAGCTGTGATTACCGCACTGAATAACGAGATTACTAGAACAATCAACATGAAACCTATCAACGCGATTAAAAAGAAGTCAATACCCGTACAACCACAAAAAGATTTCCCTAGAAACGCTAGCGTTTCCCAACCAATTCTTGGTAGTAGTGTCATTGTGAGGTACTTATACGAACCAGGAGAGCTTGAAGGGGGTAGAAAAAGGGCTACTGATCCTATTTGGAGCGTCACTACGCATAAGATATCTAGTATAACACGATCAACTGGTAGACCAGCAATCTATAAACTGGATTCAACTGCTCCTCAGCGAGGATTTACTCGACAACAACTACAGGTGATTCCCGAGGATACTCAATTGCCACCGCATGGTCTTAATTAGCACCCTGGGTGCTGGCACCCCGGCGTCTATTGCACTCAAGACAAGTCAACATCACATTATTTCTGACATGACCGAGATTGTTATTTTTTCTGTCTACGGTGAATTGGCGAGGATCCTTATCCGAATACTGCCAACGCATTATACAATTGCAACTCGCGCAGTGATTATTCTGTTGTTTCTTCAAAGTGATTATTAATTTAGCATCAATATCAAATTCTCGTTGTTTTTTTTTGTCCTGTTGTTTGTAACCGGAGAGTTTTTTTATTAATGATGCTAACATCAATATCACTTATTGTTGTGTCATTATCATCACCAATGATTTCATCATCGCCTGACTCTGTCAGGACAATTCTTCGAAGCTGATTTATTCTTCGTACTCTGGATACTGCGAGATAGACTAAATTCGACCATTCGATGCGATTATCTACCATCCAAACAATTGTATCCGATATAGTCAATCCCTGTGAAGAGTGTATTGTTGCTGCGTATCCTAGCGTCCATGGGGATTTATTAGCACGCAATGCATCTTCAACGACATTGATATCAACCAGCACAATATCATTTAACACGAGAATCTGCTTTTCACTTCCTGACTTTGTCAGGCTTGGAATATCAACTTCTATATTCTGCTTTCGTGTATCCGAAGGCCTATAACACAACGGTACTGGAAGCGTTGCAAATTTTTCTTTATGCAATTCAAATAACTTCATCTGAAGTGTGTCTCTGACTATTTTTCTACTTGCTACTATCAAATCATTTGGTCTCCACGTTTCCCAGAAATCATTCATAGGAGTTTCTGAAATTATTTCACGCGCTATTTCGCATTGGATTTTATCCGGTTGTAATCTAAGCAGTGCTTTGAACTCGCGTAATTGTTCATCAAGTGATCTATGGTCGGTATTAATTTCTTCATAATAGTCTACAGAACCCTTTAGCCATTCATGTGGAGATCCACCGACAAATGGTGGTGGTTGGCCGTGATCACCGCACATGACGACTTTTGTGTTTTTGTTTAACAACCACTCAAGAAATGTTTTTAATACATCTAATGACACTGTGCATATTTCATCCCAAATTATGATTTCAGGAATGAATTTATCACCCATACGCTCAGGAGTCCATTTGTCACCTTTCCATCGAAAAAAACTATGATAAGTACAGGCATTTACCCCTCGCTGTATCATCTCTCTGGCGAGTCTGTGAGTCGGTGTTAACACAATCATGTTAGTAGAAATACAAGTATTTCCACCACCACGATATAATTCAATTGCACGAGTTGTCTTTCCTGACCCACCACAACCGTTTAAATAAACTGTCTTGTATCTACATATTGGATCAGATACCGGTGGTGCATTAGAAAATTCTGATTGAATCTCATCACATTTTAAGTACTTTTCATCCATGGCAACGTCTGCGGATTCACAATACTCATGTAGCATCTCCTTTTTAAATCGCCAACGCCCCCACGCTTCCTCCGGATCTGTGAATGCCGCTACAGCTGATTTGTACTTATTGTGTATATACATCGAATCAGTGGCTACTCTAACCGCGGTATTAGGAAATCTATTTATCATCGAAAATAAATTGATAGAAGCATAAGCTAGCATAGAACTTCTCAAATGTGTGTACTGGGAATTATATCCATCACAGTAGGTAACAACCGTACCCAATTTCTCACCATTGGATAGAAAAGCATCCTTACGGGATACAAGTTTTCCCTGTTTCGTTAAATCCGTTACAAGAAAATCGTATTCAGCGACGTCTATGATCAACCGCGAGGAAAATTTTGCATTGTCGTATCTTCCACCCTGGGTAAATTTACCGATTATTTTTCGTCCAAAATCCTTTGCTTGTTCTTTTTTACTTTCAAATAACTTCTTAGACCAATTTATGATTTCTTCTTCATTGAAATCTGGACACTGTTTTCGTAGTTCGCTGATTATACGATCTAGATCGGGTTGTGGTAGCCAAACTTCTTTCTGAGCTCGATAGCATATAATAGCTTCGGAAACAATCAACGATATCAGCATGCCACAATCAATCATATATCGTAGTAACACTATTGGCATCCAGGCCTTTTCAGATAGGTGTCTACCGAGCCAAACATAACTACACGGATGTAACCCTGTAGCGAGTTCAAATGATATCACACGAGCGAATCCGGTTAAATCAAAATCAGGTAATGGTCCATTAATCGCAACACGAGTCATTTCATGCGTGGGGTGTCCAAATCGTTTGAAGTACTCAGCGCATTCCCCATACCCGAGAAAACTTACAGGATAACACGCGGATATATCAATTGAAATCATACCGTCACGATGGTATTTTGTATTCCACAGTCCTCCATGACCAAATTCGATGCAACTCAATTTAACGTCCTCGAGAAAATCACTTCGTGTTGGACGCCAGGAGTTTTTTTCTCTTGCGAAGTGAGCTACCACTGAAGAAATAGTAAAACTATCCGTGAGTAGTTTTTCATGGAAACTCTCTGGTGAAAAATCATTAGCGATTTTTCTCATTCTGTTATCTAATTCTTCAACGCGATATAATTCACCATTTGGTCTTACAAATTGATCAAATCCTGATTCGGAACCAGCACTACTAAGTAACCACACTGACACAGGATCATCTTTACACAACGCATGAATAGCATCGAATAATTTCTCTTCATAGAAAACATCCCCGGAAAATTCCCCGGAAAATTTCCGGGGGATATATCTCATGGTTCTATCTCGTGGAAATATTGTTACTGCAGGTGTCCACGCGTGTTCGTTATGATCAATAATTTGTATTGGCGCTCCTTGTAATTTATATTTCGGTTCGTGTAATACTTCTCCGGTTATCGTCATAACGGTTATTGGGAATCTTAATGATGTTTCTAATTTAGCTATATCAGAAATCTTTGCACCGTGCTGTTTCACTGTCAGTTCCCATTCGGTTATTTTCCTACGTCGCAGATCAGTTAGTTTATTTCCTCGGGATGCATTTGTGAAGTGTTCCATTACCCGTGTTGCTACACAATTGAGCCTTGACGAAGTCAACGGTGAATATTTCATAGGAGCTAGTTTTGCAATATCGGGTTTATCATTTAACGGATATATCCCATAAACCATTGCTGTTACGGGATAAGATCTTTCGTAGTATGGTTTATCAATGCCGGTTAGAATCCCTGGTTTGGAATCTCTACTCACAATGACAGCTTTTTTATTCTTGAGGATTGGTTCAAATTTATCCTTAATAATCCATTTGCCTTCGACTTCGATAATGAATTTTATTCTGAAAAAATACTTCTGATTGGAATTGCTTTGCTTGAAATCCTTTGGATTTCCACCTTTGGATTTCCATCTTTGAATTTCCCCTTTGGATGGAAATTGCTTTGCAATTTCACCAAGGTGTGAAATTATCTCAGCTGCTCTTTTATCGTTCATAGTAGCATCGATGATGGGTACATTGACATCTTCATCAATAATTCGAAATGTCGACCAACAGTATGCTGCACCGTCTCGGTAGAATTCATTAAAACACTCCCTGATTTTACCGAGTATAGTTCTATCACCGATTAGACGTTTTGGTGTATCAGAGACTCTATCGAGATTGAATTTAGTATTTTTCCAAGGTTTGATTTTCGATAATCTTTGGAACTCCCTATCAAGATTGAATTTAGTATTTTTCCAAGGTTTGATTTTCGATAATCTTTGGAACTCCCTATCAAGATTGAATTTAGTATTTTTCCAAGGTTTGATTTTCGATAATCTTTGGAACTCCCTATCAAGATTGAATTTAGTATTTTTCCAAGGTTTGATTTTCGATAATCTTTGGAACTCCCTATCAAGATTGAATTTAGTATTTTTCCAGGGCTTAATTTTCGATAATCTCTTGAACTCCTCCATGTTATAATTAAAACAAGTATTTAAATAGAAAAATATAGTATAATGAATCACTGCAAGTGGCTAATGATTGGATCTACAACCCCGTGTAACAAATCATGCAGAAGTGAATTCTGTGGGTATCATATGCAAAGCGTGAGAAACGGTTCAAAAGGCCCTCTCCCATGCCTCCAATGTGGGGTGGGTGTTAGAGGAAAATCGCAATTATGCCTTGCTTGTGGGGGTAAACGATACAGGGAACTAAAACGCTACTATGACAAACGAATCATTGACTCCGTCATCCTTGATAAAATCAAGGACAAAGTCATAAAAACCCCTCAAGATTATATCCAGAGATTTATAATTAAAGCAGATAATAAATTAGACAAGTAGTATTATTATACAAATGAGCCAAGATTTCAGACCTCACCCAGTGCTTGCTAATTACGAAGCCTCTAGTGATGGTGTTGTCAGACACCGCAGACTCAAAGAACCTGTTGGGTATCTGAATAATATGGGATATTTGATGTTTTCAGCTGGGAGGAAAAAGTATCTCTGTCACAGAGCCATCTATGAAGCATTTTACGGATTAATTGAAGACGGTCTTGTGATTGATCACATAAATGGCGTGAAGACTGATAATTGTCTTGGGAATCTTCAAGCCGTCTCGCAGCGCGATAACCTTTTAAAAAGCAACGCTGGTAAGCACGCAAAACATCCCAAGGGTGTGAAATCGTTTGATTTAGAAAATAATGAAGAGAGAAGCTTTCAGTCGATAAATGCGGCTGGAAAATATTTCGATATTTGTAGTACTTCAATTCGATTTGTTGCTGAAAAAATCATTAAAACATCTCTGTCTAAAAAAAATGGTCATAAAATAAAGTTCGTATACACTGAAACTATTTAAGGGAGATAAATCCTTTATGGATAAATCCGCACTACAATTCACACTCTACCTACTAAGTTCCCTTGTATTATGACGTCAAAGGAATTTGTCGCCTGCTATATTACCTGTACTTGACTAGGCGCGCCCACGTGACTGTAATGGAGATATAATGCATGAGTTTTCGATAGAGAATAAAACTTTTTATTGTCACTTGTGGGCTAAAACTGCATTATTAGTTTTATTTATCTACATATCTCATGTGTGGGGTGGGTGGACTAGCAGTAAAGCAGACAGCTAACTCGTTCTTTTCAGTACAAAAATTCTTTATAATCTAACGCATTACCTATGTTCGCTCAGCCGGAACGCGAGTGTTTCCTATTCATTGAAGTATGTGGGCGTGGTTAAAATTCCTTGTATGTGAATGTATTTTATCTAGAGCATTATAACAGAGTATAAAAACGCTGTTTTATTAAACAACTGTATTATTTTGTTTAAAATATTTCTCATTGTTGCAGCATAAAATTGTCTATTTTAAAAATCTCTTATTGTTAAGTATATCAGATATATATATATATATATATATATATATATATATATATATATATATATATATATATATATATATATATTAAAAAATCTCTATTCTGTATGACTAGTCCGTGGTGTAATGGTATCGTGTTTGTCTTATAAACATAGATCTATCAACTACGTGTTCGGTCCCCATAGCAGATACATTATTTGATGGCGAAACGGAAGATGTTTTTTTCTATTAATTGGGGGAGAGGGGCGGTCCCCCTCAGCCAAACCAACATGGCAACCCATGCTATCACATTCTCGGTAGCGTGGGTTGGTGTTTTTTCTAACTCATGCAACCATGAATTCGATTTCATGGGTTGCCATGTTGGTTTGGTTTACCACGCCCACATCATACCATCATCGTTCCATTGAATTATAATCCATCCTTAATTAAGTTAATTAAGTACATGTTATGCCTAAAATTTGCCACAACACTCGAGTGGAAATATATGGCATTGTGCCGTCCATGTTGTGACGTTATACCTCAAGCATATCTTCTGGGCGGTCTAAGATGGCGTTTGCCACGTTAGGCCTCCCTTCCGGAGATGTATGTTTCGGGTCCCCCTTGGGCTTACTTGGATGCGAAGGCACCCAAGGAGTTCCAAAGATGTGTTGTCATATAGAGATACAGTATACTATATTTATATAAAAATATAAATAATGGATATCAATGATGTAAATGCTATAATTGCTGAAATCTCAAATTTAAATAATAAAGGGGTATTATTATCTGAAAGTCTCGACGTTGACAAGATTACCTCGGAATATGAAGATATTGAATATCTGTCTAGTAAGGGTCGTTATGTTTTACCTAGGATGTACAGGCTCGTGAAAGGAATTCAAAAATCCATCAATGGTTGTTTGTACGGTAACGACATTAATTTATTTATAACGCTATTTAGCACCGTTGAAGCAATACGTCAAAAGCTTGGTCAAGAATATCAAAAACGAGCTGAAATTGGTTCTAAAGTTCGTGATCTTAGAAAAATGTTAAACGAGGAGCGACCCGTATCTTAACCACGTGAGTGTTACTAAAAAATAATATAGGCTTTCGTAAATAATTTAAATAATTTATTTATTTTTTTTTAGCGTTTTTTGTAACACTTGTTACATAGGATTTTCTCCTGAAAGGATACTCATCAGTCTGGACTTGCTCATGCAGTTATGTGCATAATGGATGATCTGGTCGTAGTAGCAAGTAATCACCGCGACGCCTCCATTTTCACGTAATTGTTCTTGTTGCCGCGTCGTTAACACAAATCGTTCATCGCCATTCTCAGATATTACAATTCTGAAATCCCCAGCGATGTTATTTCTGAAACACTCGCGGATAGCGTCGTACAGTTTAACCCTGTCGAAGATGAATACGTTAGCTTGATGGTACATTATTTAATAACTAAGTTATTTAATAACTAAGCTTTAAATTATGATGGAAACCCTCCGGATTTCACATTTGAAAATTTAGTTCACAAACAATATATGGTTGGTGAATCGCTTGCAACTAAATTAGCCCGAGAGCGGCTAGCAGCAATTAAAAAGTTTATACCGGTTCGAGACAGACTTCGCGAGAAACTTCAACAACGACAACAAGCGCAGACTGACTTTTCTGTGTCAAGTGAACAACTGTTTACTCCGATAACAAGTGCGACCAAAGATGTGAAAACAGCAACTGAAGCAGCGATATACGGAGATATTCCTAAGGAAGGCAAGCGACGAGAAGTGCCTGTTCTTGGTGTGCTTGAAAAGATATCAGCAGAGACCGGACAAACACGCGCAGGGATACAACAGTTATCCAGTGATATAAAAACTCAGCGTGAGTATGAACGATTAGCTGATATTGATGATTCCACACCTGAACCACAACTTGTTGATGTCGTCACCCCAAGAGGTGTTTCCTTTATAGACAAACTCACCGAAGGAGCTATAAAGGAAATCAAACGACCTCAATTGGAGAAACACCAGGATTATACGACTTTTGGTGATTTCGCCGCCAAAAGCTTTGATTCTAGAAAGGATTTTTTAAAAGACGAGTATAAAAACAGTAGAATAAGCCGAGATGAATGGGTTAATTGGTTGTATAAAACGAATAAGGGGATTATTGGTAATTTGAAAAAGGATACAATTGAGTATAGATCTTTTAAAGTAGGA
Organism: Unio delphinus; assembly: GCA_029339505.1. Taxonomy (NCBI): domain Eukaryota; kingdom Metazoa; phylum Mollusca; class Bivalvia; order Unionida; family Unionidae; genus Unio; species Unio delphinus. The sequence continues at coordinate 4,992,281 of JAQISU010000057.1, read as the reverse complement.
GTTGATAGTTATGGTATACAAAAACAACAAGAACGAGAAAAACAAAGTCGAGGCCGACAAAGGCAATTACTTGATGATAGTGAGGGCGCAACTGGTACAACTGAGGAAACAAGCGGAAAGGGATATTCGATTAAAAATCCAAAGGATGTATTTGACTCTACCGTGACATGTCCTGGTAACATTCTCAGTGATATATCACGGTTAGAGGTTCTCATCGGAGGGAAACGAGCCGGAAATAACTCCGTCGAGATAATTAACGAGGCCGCTGATATCTGTAGACGATTATTTGCTGGTGGTATCATGGACATTAATGTATATCGAGAACTTATTGCTGAATTAGTTGAAAATCACAACGATGAAAATCTTATGGATGTAAGCGATTGATCACTAATTGAAAAACTACTAGTTTTATAACAAGATGATTATACACTATAACCATGATAAACCCGTAAGCGTCTACGTGGTGAACTCACGATTGCCTGTTTATCGCGCGTGGTACGGAGATGGTTTCGGCAATACCATTGCGGGGTTATTTACAAGAATGGCTCCCAAGGTGGCGCCGTTAGCTAAACAATTATCAATGAAAGCCATTGATATCATTCGTGATAAGGTGCCCAGTAAAATTGGAGATTTCGTTGGAAATCTTGCTGGAAAGGCATTTTCTGCTGCGAAAGATAAAATAGCATCATTGGTGCGAAAGAAACCACGAATGACTTCGTCATCGATGACTTCGTCATTAGTGCTGCCATCAACTACAGTGATGCCTGCAAAAATCAGCAAAGTAATAAATAACGCAGTGGAAGAAAAACTAGCGCAATTGACTTCGTCACCACCGGTAACAGATAGCGCTATCATGAACGCGATAGCAGGAAGTGGTTTGAAACAAAAAAGAAATTCGAAGAATTTTCAACGACGATGATTATAAAGAATTAAAACGCTAGCGTTAAACTCTTCGAGTTTCACAATTGAAAACGCTAGTAATGTTATAAATGTTTAAACGAACAGCTGATCCCGCGTTAGATATGGAAGCAAAGATGCGCAAAGATGATTCCGTCCGCGATTATCAATACTATTCCTATCATGCAATACAACCCGACCTACGATCGCGAATTGAACTTCAAGTTCAAGATACCAGTAAATACTTTTTACCATGTGAAGCATTTATTGAAGTAGAAGGAAAACTTGTAACAAATGTTGCAGCTGATACCCCATATGCAAATGATTCAAATATCCGAGTTGGTTTCGTCAACAACGGTATAATGGCGTTATTTGAAAGTGCAAGATATCTCATTGATGGAAAAGAAATTGAATCAATAGACCGCGAGGTTGATGTTGCAACAACAATAATCGGACCAGCAAGATACTCCGATGATTATACAAGATCGGCTGGTCCATCTATGATGTTTGCAAAGGATACCTCTGATAACGCTGACCACCTTCAATACATTAAAGTGTTAACACCGCAAGACACTTCAGTTGATAATCAACGAGAAGCAACTAATCCAGAACGTCGAGCTAGACCCGGAGCTGCGTTTGATATTCTCGGAGGTGTTAATGGCAATTTCAATTTAGGATTTGCAACACGAAAATTAGCATTGGAAGGACAAGAGAAAAAGTTTTCATGTGCGATTCCACTCCATCACATATTTGGATTCTGCAGAAATGTCAGAAAAGTCATCTATGGAGCCAAACACACAATCGCATTAGTGCGAAAAGGCAATGACAATGATGCAATTTGGCGTACTGGTGCCGATGTAGGTAAAGTTGTTTTGAGTAAAATAGTATTATGGATGCCAGTAATGACTCCATCAATTACCACGGAAGAGCGGCTACTTTCATTTATGGAAACCGGTGGTAAATCATTGCTAAGTTGGCTAACAACAACGACTGATGCTAAAGAGGATAATGTTAATGGTACATTTACATGGCACCTGGCATCAAAACAAGGCGTTTCAGCACACGTCATATATTTATAGCGCTGCAGAATCGGAATCGATTAGGTTCCCAAGAACACAGTCATATGATATTTGATCGGTTAGGGGTAAGTGAGGTTTCACTGAGAATAAACGGACAACAAGAACCATCTGAGGATATACAGCTTAATTACGGAAACAACCAAATAGCACGTGTGTATCATCGGATGCTGTCATATATGGGTCGTGATCAAAATGTTGATACTGGTTTGCAAATATCTCAGCTCGATTTTAAGAACTTGTATCCAATTTATTACTTTTCACTGGAACATCTTGATTTAACAAGGCAATCCGTTGTTGATATACATTTTAGGGCTCGTATAGATCATGGTGGTGTTGATTATAGAGCGGTTGCTGTTATTCTCAGCGACAAATCAATGTTGTTAGAAGGGGCTGGCGGACGAATGAGACTCGTTGATGCACCAGTGGAAAATCTGTAAATGTAAATGAAACTTGAAAAGTTTCCATAGGATTTTCCCAATTAGATCAATTGAAAGAATAAATGTGTTTTACAATAAAATGCCATATAGTGTTGTTAGTGTCAAGCTGACTGATGGTCAGGTCAAGAAATTAAAATCAAAATCCGCTAAGGAATGTGGAACAACAATAACGTTAAAACCAGCGCAGATGTCCGGAGGTACACATAAAATATCATTAACGGATCGTCAAATAAAACATTTCAATGATGCAATGAAAAATAAGCGAGGAGTTCAAATAGAATTTTCGAAAGCTGCAGTCGCGAACATGATAAAATCAGGTGGTATATTTCCATTGTTAGCCGCAATACCAGCATTGATTGCAGCGGCTGCCCCAGCGGTGGCGAAGGCGGCAGCGTTGGGAGCCGTTGGGACCGCAGCAGGGATGGCGTTGAAAAAGGCAACTGGTGGATCCTCTCGCGGTAGATCCACAAGTGGATCCGGGTATAAAAAAAAGGGAAAGGGGTTGTACCTACCAGGAACCCCGTATTCATGGTACAGCGGCAAATCCGTGAACGGATCGGGTCTAAGAAAAATACCAGGAACGGTTTATTAGTTGAAAGCCCAATTGTTGAGGAACCTATGGTTCCTATGTCCAATTTTGATTTAATTGATGCTGCTAAAAAACTAGCGATTAAAAATTTCAGAGGTGTTTTTATGAGAGATCAATTACCGAGAAAACCAAATAACGTTGAAACCGGTATCATCAATCTTGATAACAGCAGCGGATCGGGAACTCACTGGGTTGCATACGCGATTGATCCACGTGGGATTGTCTATTTCGATTCATATGGGTTAGCTCCGCCAAGCGAGTTTATGCGGTATATAAATTCCTCGATGAAACTCAAAGGGTTTCCGATTTTTTATTCCACGCTGCCAACACAACAATTAAATGATCCACCGATATGCGGCCGTGAAGTATTAAATGTCCTCGCGGAGATTTCATTAAAATCCTTTGGATCTCCGTGGAAACCACCTCATATTATTGTAAACGAATACACGAGTGGGAAATTACAAGGATGAATAAATTGAAAACACAAGTTACGCTAACAATAATGATCGATATTTGGGGACAACCTCTGTCAATGTTGGAACCCACCGAGGAAACATCTGCGGGTTCTATCGAGGATGTAAAAAAAATAATAGAAGATGAAATCGCTGAGACGTTAAATTTAACAAGTGTTGACCCGAACGAAATAGTTGTATTTCAAGATCGCCAGGGTAAATTGAAAAGCAGTAATATATCCGTGAATGACATTTTGATACGGCATCGCGCTGCCGCTGAAAACTCTATTGCACTGTATTCCAACGATGGACAACTTAAACCAGACGCACTTGTGTCTACGATCACCGACGCGATTGCTACCAACGAACGTTAGCTGAATGATTTTATACGAGGTTATAATAGTTTTCGCAAAAATGTCGTACATAAATTCTTTGGAACCCCGCTTGTGGTTGGCATGACTCTCGCTGAAATTAAAAACTATCTATCGCTATTCTTCGCTAACAAAGACGCGGGAAGGATGATGAATGAAAATGAAATCAAGGCAAATTATCTCGAGATTTCTAAACTAATAGAAGATCAAAAACCCACTAATGACATTGTTGGTAGATTCTTTGGATCCCCACCTGTGGCAGACTCGACTCTCGCTGAAATCAGTGAGTTTATCGGCAAGCACACTCACAATGCCTACATCGCTAATAATTTCTTTGGTGTCCCGGTTACATCTACAATGACTCTCAAAGATATTAATATGTTTATGGTGAGACAAACAACACTTAATACCATCGTGGATAAATTTTTAGGGAGAACACCTACATCTGAAACCACATCGTTGACAGGCATGACTCTCGCGGAAATTAAAAGCGCTATTGACAAACAAAAACGCATCAGCGAAATGGCTAAAAATTTCTTTGAGGACTCTGAAAGTTATAATATCACGACGACATATTCTCAACTTAGCGGGCATTATGGCATACAAAAAGATATGGGATTTGAGCTCCTTTTGTTTTCATTTTTTAAACGCCGCGATGAAACGATGATGAAATATACCGAAATCAAAAAAAACTATCTCGACATTTACGACGATATTCATAAACTAAAAGAAAAATCTGAAAGGTTAAAGCATGGGACCTTTGATTGGGTAAAAGAATCTAATGCTAAATTGAAAGTCAATATCGAGAAGTGGCCCCATGGTATCTACAGGATGACGTTAATCTCTGACAAGCAATTTGATATCATCGTGAAAGGTAAAACCTACTTTGGTGGCACCGCGACAGTAATTATCGCGGGGGGAGAAGAAGAATTTGAGATTGTCGCAGTTGATAACACCATTAGAAAAGAAATATCCTGGTGCTTAGAATTCGTAGCGGATTTAAGTAAATAATAAAACTGAAAATCCTATGGATTTTTACTAGTGGTTTCAATTGAAAGGAAATCCTTTAGATTCACAATTGAAAACGCTAGCGTTTTTAAAATAACAACAATGACTTTGTCATCGACGCAATGTCGCTATGATCAGGTCAGAGAATTTCAAAATAGACTCAAAACCCTCACTGAGGAGTATCAAAGAAAAATGAAAAAATACCGACGAAGAATCACCGCAATTGATGTTACTATGTACTCGGTGTCAAGCGTTCTCGCTGGCGCCGGAATAATACTTGCATCGGTTACAATGATTGCCCCGGTCGTAGTTCCAATTTGCATTTCTGCGGTGGCTACAATCGGGGGTATATCAACCGGGATAGCAAAAAAGATATCATCATGCAGCCAGAGTAAACTGCAGAATTACTTACTTCAATTTCATATTGCATCAACCGCATATTCGCAGTTATCCTCGATGATATCGTCGTCACTCGATGATACAATTATATCAGATAGTGAGTTCTCAGCGATGGTCAGTATTTTTGATTCCGCGATATCGAAATTAGAGCGACAACATGAATATAATAACAATGACAACACCGATGGAATCAGAAAACACGAACCCAAAAAAACAAAAAATGATCTCAATAATATCAACATTACCAGATTGTGAGTTCTCAGTGATGGTCAGTATTTATGATTCCTCGATACCAAAATTAGAAATAAATCATGAGTATAGCAACGATGACGACACCGATGGAATTACTTCAACGAATAGTGGAGAACACGAACCCAGTACAAACGAGTATGATATCAATAACATCAACGAATCCAGAATTCAGTGTGAATTTCCCCTCTCCGGTCCCAGTGAAGGAGATAGCGCTAGCAAAACTACGAGTGTATCACAGTTGGCCTAATATCAGATCGGTTGCATTTAGTGGTCAGCAACCCAATAACACACTGGTGTTCTCGTATAAGAATAAACCCGATGGTACTCCAGAGTGGGAAACTGTTTCGTTACCAACTGGGTCGTACCAAATTAAGCAAATCAATGCTGAAATTCAGCGTAGAATAAAATCAATCACTGGAAAAGAATCAAAAATAGCTATTAATCTTCATCAACCGACGCTCTCGTCGTCGATCGAAATAAGCACAGAGGGATACATTGTAGATATATATAACAGCTCGTTAAGAACAGTGTTAGGATGGCCTGAAAAACCACCGGAAAAATCCGCCACCGACTTAACCACGGACATACAATCATATCATGAAATCAATCCCAGTTATCGAGATAATTTATCTGATATAAGAAAAGGAAGAATCGCCGATAGATTTATATTTACCAACAAAGACACATTGCAATGGGATTTTATCATTAAAAGAACAACCGACTCATCTGTTACTATTTCATTTACGCTAACTGACGTCCGTGGTTATTTTAATGAGATTAAACAATTATATGACACACAACTAGAACAACTACGGAAAACAAAATCGCAAAAACACGTTGAAATAATAAATCAGCTTATATCGGACATGAAATATATCTATGAACTAATTATTCAAACAATAATTAATGACAACAGTGACAATAAACAACGATTCTTAACCGATTACAATATCACAGAGGACAATCTGCGTAATTTCAAGTTTCCCAAATACAACGCTGATGAACTAGCAAGAATTGTTAAAACCGATATCAAGGCGCTACAAAAATCAGATTCAGCTGTCCTCTTCAGGTATAATAATGATCCAGATGGTGGCGGTAGGCATATTGCCCCTCATAATGTGAATATTTCAACGGTGATTGCGCTCAATTTAGTATGTGATGCAATTGAAGGAAGCTATCAAATTAATCTAGAGCAATCAAATCAAGCTCAGCAGGGATATATTCTTTATTCGTTTGCACCAACAGCTCCTCCAGGATTCCTAATTATTGAAAACACAATTAATCCTGTCTACATGCGATGCCATAATAATTCGTTAACGAGAATTAATTTCAAACTCACCGACCAGTCAAATAATCTGATTGATTTACAAGAAGAGGTGTTAGCGATTAGTCTGTTTGTAAAGTCCTAAGGACTTTCATCATAAATGATTTTCGTCCTAAAGACTCGATCAAATATTTGGTTGAACTCGTAAATGATTTTTGTTAACCACAAATGAAACATTTGCAGCAGCAGAGAGGGTGGATGACAACGACGTTGGCGTATATAAGGAAATCTTATTTTATCGAATAGACGCCATTTTTTTTACTATTTGGTGGAAGCCTCAGATTTCCGAATCGACGCTCGGAAAGTTGTGAGGTTCACCCTCTCTGCTGCTGCTCAGAGAACAAATTTTGTGTTTGATTCTGTATCGAATTGATAGCCAGTGTAGGGTACAGAGCAGTGGTGAGGTGTGCTCTGATTGAGGTACTCTAAAGATGATCCGTGCAGCTGTGTTTTGAACTTTTTGAAGTGTCTGGAGTAAATATTGTGATGAACCAGACAGAATTGAGTTAAAATAGTCCAGTCTTGAAAGTACTAATGAACACACAAGTGTTTTAATGGCATCAACTGAAAGATATTTACGAATGGAACTGATGCGTCTCAATTCAAGATATGCAGCCTAGCATATGTTTATGACATGTTGGTGCAATGTGAGAGTACTCTCTAGAGTAACGCCGTAATGACTGAGAATGTAATGTTGGTGTTGCTGATATTTATTGTCTGAGGTAAAGGATGTGAATGAGAAAGTCTTTGTGTTGTGATCAGAATAGCCTCAGTTTTATCATCATTCATCTGCAGCTTGTTACATATCATCCATGATTTCACATCAGAAATGCACTTCTCTACTCCATGGATGGTAGCATCAACTTCAGTTGGGTGGCTAGACTTGTATATTTGGGTGTCATCAGCATACAATTGGTGCGACACTGGGTGATGATCTATGACATTTGAGAGCGGCTGAGTATACAGAATGAAGAGAACAGGTCCAAGAACAGATCCCTGTGGAACACCACAACATACGTCAACTGGGCTGGAGTGTATTCCATTTGCAGATATAATTTGTGTCCTGTTGACTAAGTAGGACTTGAAACACTGTATGGCTATATTCTGAATGCCAAATACATGCTGGAGACGGTGAAGTAATATATCGTGGTCTATTGTGTCAAATGCTGCAGATAAATCCAGGAGAGTGAGGACTGTAATCTTTCCAATATCCAAAGCAGAGAGAATGTCACTAAATACTTTCAGAAGAGTAGTTTCCGTACTGTGGCAAGGGCGATATGCAGACTGTACATTGCTAAAAAGACTGTTTGAATTCAAATGAGATACAAGTTGAGTTAGAACAACCTTTTCTAAGATTTTTTATATGAATGGGAGATTAGAAACTGGGCGGTAGCTCTTTAAATCGTTATGGTCCAGTGTTGTTTCTTCAGCAAAGGCTTTATGATGGCAGTTTTGAAAAATGATGGGAATTCCCCTGATGATAGAGAGAGATATTAGTAACATCAGTTAGTGAAGGCAATATTGGGTCTAAGCACTCAAGCAGCAGTGATGTCGGAATTGTATCAAGTTCACAAGACTTTGGTGCACTTTTCATCACGATTGTCCGTACTAAATCAATAGAAACAGGTTCAAATTATCCTAACGGTTGTCGCTGAAATTCTGCATCATAACTGTATGGTGACGAATCAGTTGAAATTGTGCTGTCAAGCGAATCCGTGATCTTAGTACTGTAGTGGGATAATTTGGCTAAATGGACTATGTTTGTGACGTTCTTCTTAGCGGCTTCGTAGATTTGTTTATGAATAGTGAGTCTGGTGGAAAGCCAAAGCCTCTCTGTTTTTCGGCGATGTCTTTTAGCAGTGCGAAGCTGGTCCCTAACTTTGCTATACCATGGAAAACACTTTTTTATTGATACTCTGCATTTGGTGGCTGGGGCATGTTTTTCAAGCAATGAACGCAGGCAGTTATCAAGTTGTTTCGCTGTTGGATGTAAGAAAGTTGTTAGGTTTTCTTGGATGTCATGCATGAATTTGGTTCTATTTATCATACGGAGGTTTCTCTTAGTAGCAAATAGAGGTGGAGGGTTAGGGACTGATAGGTCAAGATGGTATACAATGCAGAGGTGATCCGATGCAAGTTCGTGGGATACAAGGGTGGATTGCAGAATATTATCATCAGGTCTATAAAGAAACCAGTCTAAAATGTGACCAAGTTTATGGGTAAGTTGGTTAACTGACTGTTTAAGATTGAAAACATGAATGGAATCTATGAGTTTTGACGTGTTTGGTTTACCAGGACAGTCAAAGTGAAAGTTGGAATCTCCAAGGATAATTAGGTTGCCACCTATCGAATTTCCATACTCTAGAAGTAGAGAGATTCAGTCAGCTTGTTTTTTCTACTAGGAGGAGGACGGTAGAGACAGAAAATATGGACTGACCTTTTTCCCAGTGTGAGCGTTGTTTGGACTAGTTCAAACGATGTGTGGCAGAAATTGAAGGTTGTGTTGTACTTAGGCATTTGATCATGGAATTCTTTGTAATAACAGCTATTCCACCTCCGCGAGAGTTGCGGGGGAAATACTTGATGGAGTAATCGCTGGGTGTTAAATCCGCACACTTACATTCATCACCTGCGGAATGTAACCAAGTTTCTGTCAGGAAGAAGACGTCAATATTCTGGTGGTTGATAAAATTAACAATTTCTGTGCGCTTTTCCGGTGATCCTACTGATTGAGCGTTGAATAATGCAATACGTAGTGGTATCCCTGGTACATTTGACATAACGGTTCACGATTTAAGAGGAATTTGAACCAGGTTATTAAAATTAACAGTAGAATTTTTAAGTTGTTTATCCGTTACGGGCGAAAGGGAGATAACTGGAATTACGCCGGCCAGCTTTCAAAGAACGTTTCTTTTTTCGCTTCCGTTTACATTTAAGAAATGATGAATGTATTCCCAGTTCGTTTAGTCTTGAGCACAATGTAGTATCTAGAACCAAGGTGTGGTCATTTAATCCAATTAACGAGGGTCCGTCGTATTGTAAGCGGTCACGTGACGGCGGTTTATTCAAAAACAAATGACTTCTTAACATTGAGACAAAAGAGCTGATAAAAATTCTAATTGTTTTCGTTTCCAAAACAAGGAGATAAATTAACACATACGAACGGAACAGCCAATGCATGAGGAAACACAATAATGTAGACGATGATAGAGAACAAGCACAAATATCATAAATATAGCACAAAATCAGAAGAGCCTATCTCGAGCGGTTAAGCGATGGCGGCCATCTTTTCGGAAGTCATCACAATGTATATATTGTTTGCACTTGAAAAAGTAGGTGTCTACGTCTTTATAAACTAATGGATCTAAAAAGAAATAACTGAACTTTATTGTATATATAAGAGGGCGTGTAACCACTGTTTTCTGTCTTGATTTTGTCGATGAGTTAGAAGGTGTTAATGTTCACTAATTTGAACTATTATAAAATTATGTTACTCCACTGATATTAATTATCACACAAATGGTTAATAATTAGTTACGATGACGAAAGAAAAAGAAGTCAATTACGGAGTGACAAGCGGGATAACTACTGAATTACTCTACCGGAGAAAGAGTTACTTGATTGAGTTATCTCTCTTAACAATAATGTTTTCTATATTTAAAAAAAATTGTTTGTATTTCTTTGAAAAAGCAGGTCTGGCAATATTATCTGCAACGCACTAAACCGAACGCCGGCAAATATCTAATACTTTACAGCTGGGTTCATTGACTGAAATATTATTTCTTCGCCAGTCTCTGTATTTACAGACTCAACAGCTGTTGCGCTCTTGTCTGTATTTATGGCGCAACAATACAGATATGTGGAAATTGCTTAACGATACGGAGCGGATTTAAAGAAGCAAAGCTTGAATTTAACCCATCTTGTATCACTTTTCTGCAGCGTAATCATATTAGGCTATGATTTACCCGCTATTGGGGTTTGGTCCAACCTTCGTCACATTTTTCTTGCTGGTATCACACAGCAGCAACATTTTGCTAAGCATTGTGAATTTTTTTGTGGGATTTTAAGAGAGTGGTGCTACATTGAGGGTACCTAGAGTTATGATCAGGTTAGGTACCTGCTTGTCGGTCACGATAGCATGGCATTGAGTGGGCGACTATTAATAACATACCAATAAGAAACCTGGCTTCATGGTCAGATATCATCATCGACCTTGCGTACGAACAAACAATTGTCAGTAGCAATATGAGCCACTTGGGACTCATATGGCTCACTTATTGAGACTCACTTGAGATTCATGCTGGAATTTCAGCCTGAAAAAAAAACAACACAGCCTCAGAACTGGAAAGAATGTTACGTCGCATGTTTTGAGACCATATTGTGGATCCATGTAATAAACGGAGTCTCAGAATTTAAAACCTGAATGGTTTTATAGCCTCACACGGGAGTGGTATGTCTATAACTCAATACACCACGTAAGTTTTAGTTGTTGTCAGCCTAGACAAAGAAACATATATGTACACAAAACAAAAACAAGTACATACACAGAAAATATATAAATGCAAATGGCAGATTGAGAAGTATCTCTGATTTCTAGAAATGTGTGCTCTCAAGTATTCTTCTACACAATTTATTCATGGATTTATTTCTTTAGACACTTCCTAAATAGGAATCCAGTCTGTTCTGAGACTATTAGTATGCTGTTCCCTCAGTCGGGATCCAGTATGTCGTGATGGACAAATTTTCTTTGTCCTGCACCTTCGTCGTTTTTGGGATTGACTCTTTCTATCTTCTGATGCTCCTCTCTTTTTTTTTCTCTCCAGACGGCATTCGTCTTTTCTGCTTTATCCGCTATTACTTCTTTGACATGTATTTTTTTCTGTTTGAAGTGCAACGACATCACTTGAGCACAAATTAGTGCATACCATTAAACTTTATTTGGTTCTAGGACCATATCATCACATGCGGTGCTATTAGTATAGGAAAATGACGGTTCTAAAACATTAACATGTTCTTGTGCGTAATGTAACGTATAGAGAGGATGGTACACACGAGATAGAGGTCATCGTTGTTTATAACGCTGATGCGCGCTTTGGTGGCTAGGATTTGTTTGGGTAGTGGTATGAACTTCCTTTTAAGCAGTGGTGTGAATTTGGAAGTTTGAAACGAGATAGAATTGATTCCGGTAAAGAGCCATGCTGATCTCGATAATCTTCTATGAGAGATAAACGATCAGGCGACATCGACGATGTGACTAACATCGTCACTGCAATGCACGACGAGCAATTTGGCTCTTATACATACGTCGAATCTCTTGTGTTTTCTCACCAGATGAACGTTAAGACCTACTCCCAGTGTGATAGCCTTTTGTGTGCGTAGTTCTCTCTCTCTATGGTAGGTCGTAGAATACGCTCAGAAATTTGTTGTTCGACTCCATGCTAAAGGACGTGAGAATTATCGTAAATAAATCCTTTACCAGCACCTACGTACGTTTTCTCAACGCGGTCTAATGGTGGGGTGGGATATAATAAGTTTGTTTTGATCGCGTTGTCGTTGAACAGCTTGTAGATCAAGTTTGTGTACTTTTATTTCTCGAAGTGAACTCTGCTCGACCTGCTCGTAATTTCCTGCCGAAGTCAAATAATTTTGGAAGTCTGAGCGATTTCCCCCCACCACCCGTGAGTGTTTTGTACCTGTCTCGCAGTTGCTTTATGTACTACTACGTGGTGAGTATCTCTGGTCAGGCAAGCGCTTAGTCTCAAGAAGCAATGATGGGAGATACTTTGTCTCCAGAAGCGTTGATGGGAGAGCCTTTGTCTCCAGAAGCCTTGATGGGAGCGACTTTGTCTCCAGAAGCGTTGATCGGAAAGACATCGTCTCTTATCATCGCATTGTGGTCTTCTCTGACTCGTTCAATTAACTCGTGCAGAACTGCATTCGATCTGGTATTGAGGACGCAGACATAATCAAATACAAAATCCCTGATGATGTCTGTCATGACCTTGGTTTTCCCTTGAAGCCTCCTGCCTCTCCGTCTCCGAAAGAATTAGTCAGCATGGCGTGGAAAAATACACTGAACAGTGTAGGTACTAGAACACAACTCTGCTTGACGCCATTGGTTACTGGGAAAGGCTCGGGTGTCTCTCCATTGTCCTGGACTCGCGCCTGCATCGTGGAAATGCTGTACCATAGATCTAACTTTTCTTGGGCATCCGTACTTGGCCATTACCTTCCACAAGCCTTCTCTGCTGAGAGTATCAAAGGCCTTTGTCAAGTCGACATAGGTGAAGAAAAGGTAGGTGTTTTACTCTTTGACATTTCTCTTGTATCTGCCTCGCAGCAAACACCATGTCGATGATACCACGTTCGTTTCGAATCCACGCTGGTTTTCAGGCAGTAGTCCCTGGTCAAGGTATTTACTGAGGCAGTTCAGTAGGATTCTGGCGGGTATCTTTCCTGCAATTGAGAGTAAGGATATACCTCGGTGGTTGACGCAGGACTGTCGGTTCCCTTTGCGCTTATACAGGTGGATTATGGAAGCGTCTTTGAATTCCTAGAGGATAGTATCAGTATAAAAAAAAAAACAGCTTTTTTTGGAGCTTTCTATCAGAGCTGTGGCCCCTTCCTTGTAGACTTCAGCTGGGATGGAGTCTGAACTAGATGTACTTACTACAATATCAATGAAGCTGAAGATATTCCACCATCATCGCTAGAACGATCTATAATTTTATCATCGCGAGATTATTGCGATGAAATGAAACTACTACTTGATAATTTCGTAAACTTTGACTTAGCAGTGAAAATGAACAAATAATTTGGATCTGTAATTGACAATTTTAAACTTAAGAATCTTATGTTACAAATTTTGTAACAGCATATGTAATTCTTAGAAAACATCTTATGCTTAATAATCTTAGCACACGAAATATAGGTGGTAGTGCTTTTTTTTATTGGTAAAAGCCGAAAAAATATTATGCGAGATTAGTAAATAATTATGTTGCAGAAATATAAACCAGTTTTGATTATACAATTGGTTGATAAAATATGAGGCATTAATGGGTTGGCAATATAAAGATACCGCATAAAAATTTTCTTACTTTTCCCGCCAGTGTTGAATTTCGACAATTAATTGATTCAGATTTTACTGTCACGTAAAAAGATCAAATGAAGATAAAAAAATATCTTCGACTTAAATCGTGTCTCAGAAGAAAATCCGAAAGCCGAAATGATACCATACAAACTTTGGTAAGTATAATGAGGTTACAAATAGTAAAGTCAAATTTTACGCGTTAATTCATATTTACAATTAGGGTTGATATCATCTGGTATTACCCTTCTGATTCGGTCCAAATTACGGGCTGATTCGGACCAGATGACGGGCTGATTCGGACCATGTGAACTATCATAAGAAAAACCATGTAACACACACATTATTTAGTTTGGTAGTTATTACTGTTTTTGCAAACATACTAAGAGCATATAAAAAGTTCATATTCGGCTTTTAAATTTACGTAAGACAGTTGCTAGCAAATTTCTAACCGAAATCAGAACAAACTCCATATTAACTATAGCATTTAGATTTGTTCAACCAAAATAAAGAATATATATATATAATAAAGAATATATGAATATATATATATATATATATATATATATATATATATATATATATATATATATATATATATATATATATATATATATATATATATCTGCATTAAATTTTTAGATAATCATATCTTTCGTCAGATTTTGGACAGTTTATAATCTCTGAATTACATTGCATCAACTTCCCTTTGCAAATGACTACATGACATGGGTTCAAATGTTTATTTTCTCAGGACAGCGTTGCGATGCCCCGGACAAATCTAAAATGCTGGCCTTTCATGTTTAACACTGACATGGGGGGGGGGGAAGAAAGGTCAATGTGACCCTTCACAAAGATTTTTCTGGCTTAAATATGATAAAATTTTAATGCTCAATGCGTTCAACTTTAAGGTTCAGTACTTATGCAAAATTCGACACTTTACAGATAGATTATGAATTCAGAAAAACATTAACAAACTTTGCTTAAAACAAATATTATTAAAATATAATTCGTCTTACGAGGTCCACAAAATTAGAAGAATATAAACGTATGATATTGACGTGTGATATTTTATCGAACTGAATCAAAAATTGTACAGCACTTCACTTTCTCCTTTAAGATATAATTTTTATATAGTGCTATTAGTATATAGCAAAATAGACAATATAAATAAATTCATCATACATCTAGCAAAGGCATTACCCTACCATATTGTAAACTCAGATCAATATGTATGAATAAATGTTGCTGCGATTTTTGTCCCCAACAATATGCATACAATTTAATGATCGATTCCTTAACTGGAAGTTAATGAGTCCTTAAATGCATATTTGAACTGCTCAACGTACCTGGGAAATAATGTGAAATATCGTGTCTTAAACAAATGTAAGTGACACATTTAAATCTCAGACGAAACCTATTGATATTTCACATGGTCCGAATCAGCCCGTAATTTGGACCGAATCAGCTTGGTCCGAATCAGCCATGGTCCGAATCAGCCTGTTACCTTCATGTAGTTGGGTAAGAACGACCTATGTGAGTGACAGTAAACTTTCGTCACCATGGGCACCCACACAATTTGGCATGATATTGCTACTCGAAAAATAGCCCCATATTCCTTTTCTTTGCATCGTTTTAAATTATAAAAAATAAAAAAAAAAAGGTATTAGAAAGGTTATTTCCCTTTAATGTGTTACAAGTTGTGTCCCCTGAAACGGATTACTATTTGTATAATCGATATCGCAAGCGGCACATTTAGTTTAGAGCTGAACATGGCGCAGACCGGTGAGGGTGATTCTTCAAAGACGGATACAAACTTTCTTTCATTACAGGATGTACTTCATGGATTTAATAGCAGTATCAACGAAGAGCAAGCATGGGCAGTGTGTTATCAGTGTTCAAGTTACTTTTTGTCAGTTGAGTCACATGACAAATACAAGGAAATATATTATTATGGAAATGTTGCCATTCAAGTTCGCAAGGACGGCGAAGTGTTCATTGACAGTGCCCCAAACATAGGTTCTGGAAAAGGTCCGCCTCGTAAGTAGATTTCACTGGAATAAGAAATATTAATATCATTATTTGTTTTTGTAATTTTATTGTGAGAACGCTTATTTTCATCCAAATGTCACCGCCCGTGCTTGTCACCCAAGTGTTCTACTACTCCTGCAAGAGAAGCTAAATAAATAGTATGTGACTGACTATGTCATCCTAATCGGGTGCCTCTTTCGTAAATGGGTACATTCGCATTCCGCTTAAAGTTGCAACACAAGCGATGCACTTTTATTCTGAATTTATATATAAGTAAAAGTTGCCTTTGTAAAAAAAAATTAAAAAAGGATTTAAAAAACGCGCATGATATCGATCATTTAGACATGTCTCTTACCCGTCCCACCGTTTTTAATGCCATCATCTAGGTTTTAAGTGGTTACTTTTTTGCAGAAAAGAGGCCAACTTGGATGGTAGAATTTTAGTATTTTTTTGGGTGTTGACACTGTATTTCTAACAAACGGTTATGTTTCATGTTGCTTGCTTGAAACATTGTAGATCTATATTAGCATGGTTTTGGACAGTAATTTTCTGCCAGTAGAGGGGCGCTTGGTTGATAAAATACATTGTAGGCATTCTTTTGAAACCGACAAATTGTTTGCCAATGACATTTTTTCTCAGCTGCATTTGCATATAGAAATACAAAGATATCAATCTTAGGTAACGGCAGTGATATTGGCAACAAGTGTTGAGGGTTTGTATTCTACCATTGGAAAGTAAATTCATGTTTGTTCATTTTCTAGAAGACATATTGGTTTTTGAACCATGTTTACATTTTTTGTAGATGCTACATGTTTATTTCATATAACAACATGAACTGTAACAGTAACTATATTTGGTTTGTAAAATACATATTTGCATGCTAAGTTATTCCCACTGACTCTCATTCTACTGCTTGCTGCATATAAATTATAATGGCTAAATGATGAATCTCAAAACTTATTGTTTCATTCCCTAATGTTAATTAATTTTAATATATGTACCCACTAATTTTTCCATGCACATTATTTCCCCCTTCAAATTATTATTAATTTTAATAGTATATAAAATGTTTGGATAACATTTATATTTAAAAAAAATTCAATGAATAGTTGAAGGAAAATAATGGAATGCATTACTTGTACTCAAAAACAACAGCGGAAGTAGTATATATAATCATCAATTTTTTTATACTGGAGATCTAATTATCTCCACTTGAAAAAAAAATGAGGCATAGATAAGGATTATGTCATAGTGACCCTTTATAGTCCATAAATTCATCTGTTATTGTGTCTCCTGTGTATTCAAACACCATTTTAAAACAGGTTTTAATAGTGGCTGTTTTTGTAGATTTGCACAGTGGTTTTAAAGATGGATATTGCCTAGGGAGTGAGGTTGGTGGTTGAAAGAGTTTTTTTGTTTTTGTTATACACTCCAAACATTTCTTAAATATATGATGCAAATCTAAGAGAGAAAAAAAGCAGTGTAATCAAGGTTAGGGCTGCAACATTTTAAATAAAATGTTGTATTAAACACTCACTGGCTGATATGGGATGATGTCCCTGGGTCATAATGTGGAAACTATTGAGGTCACCACCCTATAATGATATTAGAAATAGAAAGACACAAGGAAACAATGTCAGTCATATATTCAGTACAAGTCCTGGTTCATGCCCATGGGGAAGAGGACTTTTTCCTGGAACATAAGTTAGAAATAGTTGAGTTCCCTATCTATTAACCTTATATAGGTTTGATGGTCATAAGGCCTACAAGAAAATCAGCCTTTTCCAGTTTTCAGACAATTTTTAAAATCTATCAATACATGAAGTTTTTCCAACCATACAAAGTAAGGAATTTAAAAAAAAAAAAATCATTTGTTTGTAAACATTGTAAAAGCATCTAACTTGCATACTAGAAAACATTATTCTCATATGGCTGCTTGCACATGCTGTTAGTTACCAAACTTTGTGGGCACCTTGCACCTGGTATAAGGATAAAAAAGTACATGTATGTTGATTTTGGCAACAAAATGTCAAGATCACTTAGACTTAAAGAAGAAAAATGGTTTCACATAATAACTTTTGTATCATGTATGGCTAAGCAGCTTTGTGGATGGCCAACACTTATGGTGAGGAAGAACCTTGTTGATTTCAGGGTTAAAAGATCCAAGGTCAAAATTTACTCTGAATGAGTAAAAATGATTTCTGCACAATAACATTATTTCTACATGTATAACTGGACAAAACAACTGCAGGTAGCTTGTCAGATGTGTAAAGAATAACCATATTGATTTTGGGGTCAAAAGGTCAAAGGCCAAGATCACTGCAACATAAAGACAACAAACAATGATTTCTGTATAAGAGCAATAGATTTAATTGCAGACCAGACCTGAACTGAAGTTTATGGATGGCCTACACTTTGAGTAAGGAAAAAACCTATTGATTTTGCGATTCAAAACATTATGGGGTTTTTAATTCGTGTAAGTAATGCCAATCCTCAAAAATATATGACTGCTGTTTCTACAAAATCTGTAAATAACATTTTTTTAAAATTGCTTAGCAGAATTTTATAAATTTGACATGTTATCTTGGCATTGATGACATTTGGATTTGTTTACGTATATATTTACAAATGATGCTAATGCATCTCCAGATATGGCTACCATTAATAAAGACATAAATATTTAATCACTTGTCCTTGATAAAGATTGTACAGAATTTGTCTACATTTAATAAAGTATGGCATAATAATAATAATAATAATAATAATAATAATAATAATAATAATAATAATAATAATAATAATGTTTTATTTATATAGGGTGGCTCATTAGTCAAGGACTATTCTCCCTTGAGGCCATCTTATGGAGAGTATAACAATGGACATTATATGAAGCTAGCTATAATTACTGTTTATTTTAAGATGTTTAGTATTTAAATACTAAATTCCATTATGTATTAGAAACACATACATGCTCATAATATCTCTTCTTAAACACTCATGAACATCTTTAAAGTTTATACAAACAAAATGTAAATTCACTATCAAATAGTTCCACAGAAAATCATTTGAACAACTTTATCTCCAAACCTGCTCAACAAAATTTGACAAACTTTGCAATTCAGCAACATGACTTAAAAAAATGTTTTAAATATTTCACAAATTTTGCTGGTATTGCTAAAAAATCTGAATGAAGATGTAAAAATAAAGAACCTTGAAACAATTGATTATATAACATATGCAATCAGCAGCGTTGGAAAGACATTTCTGCCAAATGCATCCTGTTGACCCAGAATTGTTGACTGCTTTTATTTATGTTTGCTAGGCAAATGTTTGCCAGGTAAGTGATCTTAGACACACTTGTGCCTCTTGTCTGTGATAGGTTGTTAGGATGGTAACACAAACAAGGATGAATTTGTGTCAATTTTTTGTTGATATAATTGAAGAACACCTGAAATGATACCAACTCAGTAAAATGCATGCTGACACAAGATCTGATTGTTTAGGCCATTGTATTAAATTTAAGATGAAAGTGATTCTTCTACACTTGTCGTTAAAACATGCTAACTCTGACATTTAAAGAAACTTTTGTTCTTTCCAGATTGGTGTGGGTGTGATTTGGATTTTTAGCATCACTTTTATAAAATTTATTTCAGTTTGGTAAGTTGAATGAAGTTTCTCAAGAATATTTGAGATTGTTGCAGTACTCAGCAGGTGTAGAAAATAAAAATACATAAGAAAAAGATATAAGATGTAATCCTGCTAATATTTTTGGCTAGTAGTGCATATTATCTTTGAGGTACTCTTGCTTTTAAGGTTTATTTCTTCTTCCTACAGAAAGGTCATGATATTTGTTATTTCCATGGCCCAACTCTAAATCACTGGTTTCCTATCCCCAGGGTCACATAGGTGTCCAGGATTTGTTAGAGTGGTAAGACTTATGAAAGTGTGGAAACAGTGTCATGGAGATCAGAACAAATACTCTGTTTGGGATGTGGCCAAAAATGGTTGGAATCCACTGCTCTAAATTAGCATTATGAGCATGATAGTACAAGTTGTTTTACTTTAATTTTACCTTCAAAGATTTTATATATGGCAAATAACAGTGGACCACTCAGGTGGCCTAGTGGTTAGAGCGTCCACCTAGGACATGGGAGAACGTGGTTGGCCTGGTGTCAGTCTAGTGTGACTGGGTGGAAGGAACATCATGCTACTTGTCTGCAGCAATTGGTGCCACAGCGCTAGACATCACTATAAACTGCCACACTGCAGACATTGTGATATGACTGAAATTGTTTTAAAGCTAAGTTACAAAAAATCTAAATCACACACAAAGCCCATTGCTGAGTAATTCAAACATAGCATAAATAATTTTCAATTTACTGTGCTGTCAAGGTTGTCCTTTTTATGAAGCAATCTACAAATATGTCAACAATGACAGGCTGTGTATACCCCTGGTACCTGATTGTAGCAAACAGCATTCTTCATTCCATTTATCCCTTGAATAGGTACATAACAATTTGCTGAAAAAGTAAATACCTGTTCCCTGACAAAACAGGTACAGGTAAAATAATTGCTGACCAGAGGCCTTTAGGCTCCTGCCAAGTGTGTCTCCTGTCAGTTTCCACTTAAGGCTTGTAAAATAGCACAAATGTTGTCACATAAATCAATTTACTGACCATAGATTTAATTATTTTATTCAATGGCAAACAGATTTCTTGTGTTTATTTGAAAAGAAAATTTTTAAAAAAAATAGGGTCGATGTGATTAATTTACTATGTATTTTTCTTTTTTAATAACAGATAGAATGTTAAATTGAAGCAGACCAAATCTATAAATTTGTTTAAAGATTTGAGTGAAAAAATTCTTATGAGATTCGTAATTTTTTTTTTTTTTTTTTTTTTTTTTTTTTTTATGGTTTAACGCCATTTTTCAGCACAATATATAAGCTATACATGGCGGCCAGTATTAGTGGTGGAGGAAGAAACCGGAAAAAACCCGGAAAGAACCACCGACCCACGAGAAGCTACTGGCAAGCTTTCTCACTTAACTACATTAGCCGAATCTTAGACTCGAACCCACGCAGACAGAGGTGAGATGGCAGTGGTCCGTAACGGACAGCGCTTTAGACCACTCGGCCACTCGGGGCCCCCGTAATTTTTTTAATTGTTTTACTATGATAAAAATACATCTGTAACACTTTGATTAGACTTGGGAACAGTTTAGAGAATTGGAAAACTTCCAGACATCACTAAACCCCTGTCTGTTTAAAGTGTTTTAGAAGTGTAACAATGTCTGATTGGTTTGAATCCCCTCACTTTGAAAATGGAGGGGAGAATTTCCCTCTTCACTGTTCATTTGTAGAACAGACAATTGATCCATATGATATGGACCATTCCCCCCCCCCCCCCCCCCCCCCCGACATTTTGTATGCTTGCTGTTTGCTTGTATGAAGGTTTGTTGAGAGAATTATTTAATTGGTAATAATGCTGTAACTTTGTTAATGCTAACTTTATTTGTATCATTAAAGTATGCCATTTAGTCAGGCAGACATTTTTTCTTGATATTCAGTTGTTTGATAGACTTGGATATATCCATCATTCATCCATTTATTTATCCCAGACATAGATTGGATTCATGTATTTTTAAAGGTATGCAGAAAGAGGTTTCATTTTCTGGAGTCGAGAGAGGATGTATCAAAACAGTCTTTAAATTACAGAGTGTGTGTTTTTGTGATTAAATTGTTAATTTACAATAGCAATAAGCTGATGAGGCATCCAGTCTACTTTCGAAACAAGCCTCACACTAAAGGAATTTTAGTCATTCCACTTTGCATAACCATTAGACCAAGTCAAACAAACTATTGTACTGTACCTGTTGAAATAGCTAGTTAAAATTAGTTATTTAGCAATTCCAAGTAAAGTACACCATTTTACCCAATTGCGCTATTACACAAGATGTAAAAAATTCTTCATCATACGGAAATTTAACAGATTTGTGCATCACTTACTCAATTTCCTCACATTTTAGAGAAAAGGCAGGGATTATTGTATTTGATACTGTCTTGGAGACATGCTAATATTTACAGTGTCATGCAACTCCTTCAACATCATTCAGGATATAGATTTCTGACTTTGATATATGCTTGCAGGTAGTCTGGTTTTAAAATTGTGATCCATTTCAGTGAAGTGGAGACACTCATGTTTTTGTTTACAGTGAATTTGTTACAGCTTGAGGGAGCCATGAAGGCTTCTCCCATGCAGGCTGTCAGTGAATTTATAAATGTAACATGTCCAGACTATCATCAGTATAGGGGGATGAAATTTTATATATATTTAATGAATTCCAGACAACTGATGCTGAGTGAAATATCATAGTGTGTGGATAACTCAGAAGTGTGTTGTGCTGCAGATCTCTATAAATTTCCACTATTGGAAACTTTTATCCTATTTCTTGAGGTCAATATCGTCTTTGCATGTAAGAATGATTAATTTTCAATGTCTCTAATTCATATAGCTTTGATTCCGTAAAGCCTAGCAGATTTTTAAAATATTTTGGAAGTTGAAATCTGTGAATAAGACATTGTAATTAGTCATGATAGAGGATTTGCATGCATGTAACTCAGTAATAAAAAGCTATGAAATTATTGTATCTGATGATCGTGTAGACAGCATTTGCTGATTTTCTCTTACACGAGTTCCATTGGCTAAAAGGTACTGTCATTAACTGGGGCAGCTAAAATTGTTGGTACACTCTAAATCAGTTTGAATTTATGATGTCAATCTACATCGTAATTGGGATATTTCATAGCATTGTATCCAAAGAATTTTAAATTCACATCATCTGAATCAGAAGAATTTAGAAATATAACTAATCACTTGATAGTAGGCACCTAATGTAAAGTTTACATGTTGGGGAATCAACGTATAATAACACTGATGTGTCCAAATACATGTCTCACAAAACTATTTGAATTTATTCTCTTTTATGAGGAAACTTATTTCAAAATAAGAGACAGTCTTTATGGAATTCTCCTTTACCTCAGATTTCATAGTTTTCTTAAATGCGTAAATTAGCAACTGTTCTGGTGTCCTAGTGTTTAGAGCATCCGCCTCAGATGTGTGAGGTTGTGTGTTCAAACCTTGGCTGAGTAATACCAAAGACTTTTAAAAATGGTACTATTTATGACCCAATCCATCCCTAGAAATGGTTGACACAATCTATAATCATTAACCCAAGTCACATGTAGCTTTAACTCTTATGGAAGTTAAAAGACACACACATACACCTGACCATATTATATTACATTATATCAGATGGATGGATAAACTGTATTGTAATATGAGTGTGTAAGTGGTGCACTGTTTAACAAATTGTCTAAATGTGTGCACCTTTTACAGTACGGTAATTGAAATCATGCAGTTTGATCAAAACAATTTCAAACCAAACTTTCATCTATCTGCTGCACTTGCTAAACAGCTTACAACTATCAGAATGTGTATGTAATACCCTTGGAAAACATCCATTTCATGTATAGTCTTTCCCATGTAGGTCAGAATTCATTTTGTTAGACTATTTTTTTGTGTGGAATATATCGGACAATTTCGTAAAAAAATGACTGGTAGTTTTCTTGTGAAGCACTCAATAATGAAATCAAATGTACTGTGCTGCTTGAATATGTGCTTAGAATTCTATCTTGGGATCTACAGTTACTAAAAAACCTTGCATTGGCTAACAAACTTAAAAACTGAATTTCTTTAAGAAAACGTTAGTAAATTAAATATTCTGTTAAGAAACATGTTGTTTAACAGTTTTTGTCAACTTTGTTTTTTTTAATAGTGATACAATCTTTGGTGTACAAAATTATAAATCGCTGCTCTAAAGCAGAAATTTACAAATATATAATAATTTAATTGGAATGGGGAGTTCCTTCCTCCATAACAGCTGCATGCATGTTCATTTACATGTTTACCAATTTTTTAAAACATTTACAGGCAGTAAATTGAGTTACATGTGTAAACCTTGCAGCCTTGTCCCTGCATTTCTTTTGAAAGCATGGACATAATTACAGGTTGATACTAGCACACCACACAAAGTCAGTTAGTTCTTTTGTACATGGACATGCATTGGTGTGTAGGTATAGATTTTATTGATCATTAATCAATACAGATTTGGTTCTTGATCATGATATCTGGGGTCACATGAATAACCTTATTGATATTTATGCTGCATGGCTGAGTCACCAAATGATTTAGCAGTTCTTGAGCAATGGTCAATATATAACTCCATAAAATGTGTATTGCTTTACTTCCACCACTGTACAAGTACAGTGTTGATGGAATAAACATGTGAATTTAGTATAGCAAAAATAAAAAAATATATTGGTTATTTCACCCCATTAGTTTCAAGGAAGTATATTTTACAATATTCAAACCATTTTGTAGGGAAAAAAAATCATTTTTAAGAACCATTAGTTAATAAATTTAACTGTCGTTATAAAATCAAATAGGAACCATTTTGTGAAATGCTTTAGTGAAAACATTTTATTCTTTACTTTTATTTAAAACCTTGGTCTTGAGTGAAAATTGAAATCTTGCCACATAGAGGTAAACAGTGCCTACCATTTCACGGTAGACAGGACAGTCTTCATCTGCAGTGCGTAAGTTGGTTGTAATGTTTGGGGTACTCAAAAGGAGTTATTTGACCTTGACCCCAAATCGCAAGTGTCAGAGTCAAAAATCTCAAGTTGTGAGCTTAGAGCAGGGATTGTTTATTATTCATGGAGCAAACTGGTGTTTAAGATTTCTTGTCTCATTTATTTGCAAGGAATGTTTTATATTTCCAACTGCTAAGAACATATCGTGTTTTACTCTTTGAATCATTTAAAAGCCAAAATATTCCCATCTAACTATAAAAGTTTGATATGAATTAAATATCTATATCATAACCATTTCATTATGCATCAGACTAATGCATATATGAACAAGACATTATCAAGGATGATCATGCATCCAACAACATGAACAAGGCATGTCTGCAGGATGATGTCCGAGTGATAGACATCATTATAAACTGCCACATTGCAAACATTATAGCGATATGACTGAAAAATTGTTATGTTAAAAATCTTACACATATCACATAGATAATCTTCAATGTGCTGCTGTACATGAGCTTCTTTAGGTCTTTTTGATATAATAGTTTACAAATGCATCAAATACATGTATATTAAAATATTTCCATCTATTTATTCAGTCTCGAGTAATTTAATTCAAAAGCATGAAATAAATCACTGAGCATAATGTTGGTTGAACTGTTGATAAATTATACTTTAATTGAAACGGAGATTTTTTTAAAGCATTTTGCAGATTGAAGCAAATTCATTTCCCATAAAGCAAATTAAAGTTTGTCCACATATCTTTGTGAACTGGCTTTGCAAGCTGCCATATTTTACACCACTTTGTCTAATTGATTACAATTTGATGGGAAATAAAACCGATGCTGACATTTCATCAAAAGTTAATCCAACCAGTTCATAATTGATTCCCTATTCCTCTATCATTAACATGAAAGATAATCCCAATACAAAAAAATCTAATCAGGATTCAGTTATGGACACCTAAGCATGACATCTGAGTGACCTATTAACTCCACCCAGGTCATAATGAATTTAGATTGGTGCAATATTATTGGCCGATAAGGTATAAATAGTAGTCTTGAAAAAGTTGATCAAGAGTAAATTTGTTATGGACAGTGTGCCAGAGGCGAATCAGGGTTAGTTAAGGCTTAGATGCTCAGGTCATAAAAATGCACAGGTTGGATACATATGGGGTGAATTTAAATTTCAAGTAAACAAAACCCCAAGGGTATAATTGTCTTCTAAGATTCCTGATGTCAAAATAATACCCTATACTTTGACATTTATAGACTTCGTATATATGCCAGTTTAAAATTGGCATATTTAGTTATGGTGTTGTCCCTCTCTGTTCAATCATTAACATTTGTTTGTCCAACCCATTTGGTAAAAGTTGGGCAAATCTTTAGAAAAAAATTTCCTAA
The DNA here is from genome assembly GCA_029339505.1 of Unio delphinus. Taxonomy (NCBI): domain Eukaryota; kingdom Metazoa; phylum Mollusca; class Bivalvia; order Unionida; family Unionidae; genus Unio; species Unio delphinus. The sequence goes on along the minus strand of JAQISU010000057.1, from coordinate 4,966,299 downwards.
GTTATCATCAAATTTCTGGATGACTTTGATTCAGAGCAAGAGACTTTGCATATTAATTCAGACTTTGGAAATACAAAATTTTAGACTCGTTAAATGGGCAATCATTGTGATGTTTGTGCTGTGCTTTACATAAGATTGTGATCTTGTAGTATACATTTCTGCTTAGTGTAATGGTTAGTTATTAGGTTATGAAAGCCAGGTGACTGATGTTAGATCCATTTGGGCCCCCTGTTTAGTAATTTAATACTTGTATGTGCAATTTAAAATAATGAGTGCAAATGACATTACAAAAGTCTTCATCCAGTCAATTCTCATGTGACACTGTCCACACGTTCCCAAATACACAGAATGGATAAGCGTTCAATTCTCAACAGAATAAGATGTTTATAATGTGTTTAATTTTGAAGATAGCCAAGTCAAAGTTACTTCATCTTCTCTTTCTCTCTCCCTTTGTGTGTGTGTATATATATATATATATATATATATATATATATATATATATATATATATAATTTTACATTAAGAAACAAACAAATCTGTGGGGGTTGTAATTTGTATGATATTTTTGCCAAAATAGCTTTGTCATGATTTGTGAATGAGTCGGCTGTTTTATGATTTGGCCTGTTCATAGCTTTGTAAGCTATCTACTGATAATCACATTCCAGACTGCTGACTTTAATGTATCACACAGAAAGAATGATAGTTAATCCCATTGTCATGAATAATAAATAATTTGTTTATAAGTTACACTCAATTAGTACCAGACTATTTTCTTTAAGGCCTTCTCTATAACTTTATAAACACAAACCAGACTCAACTTTCAAGTACAGCAATAACTGTCACTCCTGTGTTGTGTATGCTACATGGCCACTACTAACTCTGCACACCCACCTCTTATGGGTGCACTTTCATTATCTCTTGAGACTAATGGATGCCAACAACAAAAACAAATATGCATGTATGTATGTATGTATGTATGTATGTATGTATGTATGTATGTATGTATGTATGTATGTATGCATGTATGTATGTATGTATGTATGTATGTATGTATGTATGTATGTATGTATGTATGTATGTATGTATGTATGTATGTACCAATTCCATATTTATACACTACAGAGAACCAATTCCATATTTATTCTTCAAGAGAATCAATTCCATATTTATTCTACAAGAGAACCAATTCCATATTTATTCTACAGAGAACCAATGCCATATTTAAAGAGAATCAAATTGGTTAGGCCTGATTCCAGATTATGTATATTGACATTTGAATAGTATACAGAGTTCAGTAATTATACCTGAATCTCACATTCATTGTTTGGACATATGATTTTGTCTGATAAATTTATATGGAATGATATGATACCAATATAATTACACCTATGCTCATGTCATGTATTGCCTACTTCTGGTGTACCAGAGCCCAAACCCAAATAGACTTGTTACCGCTGGAAAGGACAGAACAAGTTTAGAGTTAAAGACTTGAAGTGGACAAGAACTGGCTTGCTCCACAAGTCAAATTGACATTTTATATGCACGAACTAATTTGATTTCAGTTGAGAAATCAAGGTATCTGCATGGAATTAAAATTTGAAATGTTATTATCATATATGAAACTGTGTGTGTTACAGTTCAACATGACCTCTAAGAATAAGGCTATGCTAACAATTTTAGCTTAGTAAAATAGTTTCAGTTACATGTAGATGTATATTGAAAGTACAGGTTTTATTGTTTTTTAAACTGTCATCATGGGCATGGCATGCATCTGGTTGCAGAAATAGATGAATTTATGAGTGGATAAATAACATTGATAAATAGTACTCTGTGTATTGCAAGTTGTTGTTGTACCCAGGGTTTAATACCATTGTTCAGCACAAGATAGGCTATACATGTGCGGCCAGCATAAATAGTGGAGCAAGAACCCACGAAACCCACTGAAAGAACCATCGCTCCATGAGAAGCTAATTGCAACCTTTTTCACATACCCACATTGGCCAAGCCTGAGACTCGAGCCCACAGAGGTGAGATGGCACTGATCCATAATGTTGATCGCTTTAGATCACTCAGCTACACGGGGCCCCGTTTATTGCAAGTAAAGAACATTATAGACTATAGTATGCACGTTATTGATCAATCACTATGTATTGCATGTCATGACCACTATATACTGTAGTGTTCAAATGATTGATCTGTATTACATGCAAATATCAGATTGTACTGTGGTATACAAGTGATTAATCTCTCTGTATTGCCTCCTATGACTATGGTCTAATTACCCAAAAATAGAAAGTTACAAATTAAAAGTAACTTACAATATAGTGAGTGAAATTCTGAATAGTCCTAAAAGTTCTATCACAAGTCCAAATGTACTGAGTTATCCATAAGAGTTCCATTGGTAGTCGAAATTAAGTTTTAAAAGAGTTCAAAAGAGTTCCATTGGTAGTCGAAATTAAGTTTTAAAAGAGTTCAAAAAAAGAGTTCCATTATTAAGTTCACTATTGTACTCAGATGTGCCAATAATCTTGACATATAACAGAGATATAATCCAAAATGTTTTAAAATGTATTCACAATAAATCAATACAGCTATTAAATCCACTAAAATGAGCTATTTGTCCCTTCTGAGACTGATGATAATGCTATAGTATTCACATACCCTTCCATTATGTGCTTTTACCCCATGACTGAGTCTAAAATAAAAGCAATAATGTTATACAGGTCCCCAACACTTTCAAATTATTGCCATTGCATTGCAAACAAAAGCTCCCAGTGTAAACAAGCACACTGACTGCTTGCTTTCCATATCTGGTTTCATGAATAGTTTATTTCTATAAAAACTGTCATCTGCATCCAATATTTGCAATGTCTAGTTTTAACATTTCTAAACAAATTGAACCAGTAAATAGGAGGAACTCATGTAAACATTAGTTCAGTGTTACAGAATTACTGAGATTTTCCGATAAATCATCACTTACATTAAAAATGAGACAGAAAGCAGAAAGAGCCAAAATTAAACATTTCAAAATTCTAACTGGAAATAAGGTTGATACATTTTAGCAGCTAGCCAATTATAAATTAGGTCAGCTGGATTTTCCTTGGGGGGAAATAATCCTGTGTCCTGTACTGAACTCAGCAACATATTTACTTATGTATGTTTCACTATTCTTTAATTTATGAATATGTTTATGAGAATGACATCATCTTTTTTACTATGTAATTTAGTAAATGCACATTTTAATCCAGAATCTTGAAAATTAACACAAATAATATATATATATATATATATATATATATATATATATATATATATATATATATATATACACACACACACACACACATAACAAAGGCAAATACCAGTAGGTACTTATGTAAATTATTGATAATGATACCCAAAGAACTTATTGAATTGTCACCAAAGTAATTTGCAAAGATTTTGGTGTTCACCATTTCTCCTGCACCAAGTGTGGGTTTTTTAAGTCATTTTGTATGTCCCTCTGTGGAAGTATAAGGGGTAGGGTATCTTGTTTTGTATGCCCCCCCCCCACATATTTGTCTTGTTTGACTCCATGGTGAGATCAGGTCATATGCTATTTTGTATGTCCCAAATTAGTAAGAGCAGAAAGGGAAGTATGTATATTGATTTGTATGCCTGCACTGAGTAGAATGGAAATATATATGGTGTTGTATGATCCAACACAAACTGTTTAATTTTGAATTGTGGCATTTTATATACTACATCATTGGCTAAATAGATAATCTAATCAGAATTTTAAGCAATTGTAGCAATTTTTCAATTTTGTCACCAATTTTCTTTGTATAGATTTTTTAACATTGGCCTTTTTTTATTGTAAACAGCATTATTTAACAAATTGAGGTGGACGGATCAAATTTGATCACAATGTTTGTATGCATATGCCTACGATTTGATTAACCAGTATATTTGCAGACCATTGTAACAGTTTTCAAGGGGTGGGGGCATTTTAACCTTTTACGTCTGCAGAGTAGTCTAGCAGTTGTGGCATATGAGCCTAGATGTCCTGCTTTTTGAGCTAATTGATGGATTTTTGGATAGTTATTACCCATTTTGTATTTTCACTTGGAACTTTTGCTTGGTTTAGCTCAAGAACCATTCTTCATGTTATCTTTACATAGGATGTTTGCCTGTTTTCATGAGATCACGAAAGAGTTAAATTTTTAGCTTTTCATGTCATCATTTAGAGGAGTTATGGCCCCTTTACTGTATGTCTATCTTCCCCTAAGGCAACTTTGGGTTTTCAACTTGTCAGTTTGTCAGTTAAAACCCCATGGAGCTAGTTACATGTATATTGAGCAGGGATCTTTACAAAGCTTACATCAATAATGGCTCTTATTTTAAAAATTTATTAATTGATTTCCTAAGGTTGTTGATGAAAACCAATGGCAATTTCAACAACTGATAGAGATAGATTTTCTCCAATTTCTAACCATTGTTTTTTGTTCCTTCATAGCAGCAACAAGGTTGAGCTGGAATTATTTCCTTATTTGCCGTTACTTGACAGCTATTGCATACATTCTTTGAAGTCCAATGACTCTAAGGTTAAGGTGTGAATAGCCAGAATTTTTTTTATTAGGCTTAACTAATCCAGAATCTTTCAGATAGATAGCATATCATGTAGCATTATAACTGAGATTGAACAGTCTTTTGTCATTATCCAAATACACTTCAGTGTTGTCTATTTAAGCTAGTTGAAATAAAATGAAGCATGTTCTAATCCTGTCAAGCTACTTGTGGCACATTTGAAGTCTTTTTACCTGTGTGGATCTTATGGATTGCATATTGCGTAGTACCATCAATACTCGCTTATAAGTTCAGTTCAGTTGCATACTGCATAGACCCAGCTCTGCAATTTTGCATGATGTGCCAGCAGATCCGTGTCTGTGCACTTTGTTAGGATTAATTAATAAAGAACCTGATCTGCAGGTGCATTGCATGACAACAGAACCTGGGCTGTGATGTATGTCAAAGAACGGTTTGTGTTTGCCTGTTTATCAAATCATTTCCTTCCTTCCAAATTTCAGTTGAAAAAATGATGACATTTATGATAAATTGTGGAATTTAAGCTTTTACAGTGGACATTTTGTCAAAATCCAAAAATAATTAGTAATAATGCTGCATTAGCCTTGCAAGCGAGTTAGGAAGAAATTAATAAATGTTATATTGTACCTTTTGCATTCATTTTACAACCTTTTGAAAGTTACATATATGGTTGTCCACCATGGAATATGCAGTGTTCTTTAGTGCAGGTTTTTTGTACTGCTATATTCAGATGGTGGGGCATATAAAATGAAACAATTTTTCCATTTTTCCATTCATCTGTTCCATTACAGTGTTTTATTATATCACATTTTCTCATTCTTCATGGAGGTTTTCCTAAACTTGGATCAACATGAAATGTGTTGTTACTGATTCCTGACATTTAGAAGACTGTGGAATCCTTGATGTTCTTTTTGTATCTCTGTGTTGTTGCTAGCATGCACACTCATAGATACATATGCATTGCCAATAAAAACAATTACCTAATATTTAATTCATTGTGAATTCCACTCATTTACTTTAGTAAATTTTATAACATTTTTGAGTGCATTCCCTCATTTTTTAAGTTTTTGTGTACAACAGAAGCAGAATTTCTCAGAATGAGAGAATGTGTTGTTTGGTGTTTCACACCATTTACAGCATATGATAGGTCATACATGGTGGACAGTATGTTAGCTGGAGAAAGAGCCCAGGAAGAACCATTGTCTCACAGGAAGCAATCTGATTAAAACAGATATCTTGTGTCCTCAGTGATATACTGACAAGGATCACTTAGGGTTCAAGCTATTTTAACCTGTGTTATTACCATAAGTGCAAATTTTATGAGCCAATCAGATGAAATCTTATATCATCACATTTGGGAGACTGGGCAGAAGAGCATCATTGTGGCAAAATGATTTGATTCACTTTCAGATTTCTGCATTTCCATTGGCTAATTGAATGGTCACCAAAACTGTTACATGTATCTGATTTAATATATATATATATATATATATATATATATATATATATATATATATATATATATATATATATATATATATATATATATATATATATATATATATTATTATAATTGTTTGTTTGTCAGTTTTAAATTCTTTTCTGTTTTACATTACATGCTATTGTAATATTTATTTATTCACTAGAGACGATGTTTTTTCAGAAAATCAGTTGGCCTGAATTATTCTTTGGTAAACAAGTAATGTTGACCTAGATTTTGACATTGATTTAAGGTTAGTGGAAACCATGTAAACAGTTTTCATTTTTATTTTAAAATGATTGGTTGTTGTTAAGGTCAAGTTGGAAGTAGTGAAGAAGTAAACAACTTTTTATTGGGAATGATTGGTTCTCGTCAGGGTCATGTTAGGAGTACACCACTCCCTTGATAACTCGTGCCCTGATAACTTGCAAACCTGTTTATAACGCCGTGTCTAACATAGATCCCAATTTTCCCTTATATAAAATATATTTTAAATATTTTTTAAACTATGCTGAACATGAAAACACCTTTCAGACATTTCTCATTTTATTATCAAAAATGGTGATTGATGCCCATAAAGATAGATTCCATATTGTGAAATCTGCAAGTTCTAAATAAGATACCACATATGTTAGGGTTTATTTGTTGGTAAATAGTCATCTATACACTGTAAATAAACAGTCTGGTGAAATAGCGATCAATGAAAACGTCTGGTAAATGCTAACAGGTGGCAATAGAGAATGAAATAAACAGCAAATAAATATCTTGCTATGTGAAAGTCACATGCTGAACCTTTTATCCAATTCAGTGTAAACGTTAAATATGTAACATATTTTTTTTGTATGAAAACATGAAAAGAGTCAATCAACTCTCGTATCAAAACCTGTGAGAACCTAATTACCCGCCAGCTTTGTTTTAATCAGCAACTTGTTGAAGTGTTTGTTGCATTGAAATAATCAATTAAAAGAGACCGGTGTTGTTTTATCTAGAGCTGTACCGATTAATCGCCCGTACGCGTAATCGGGCCGATTATTAGCACAATCGGTATAATCGGGTATCGGCAAAAATAATCGGTGCCGATGCAAATAATTTTTTTAAATAACCAATTTTTCCTGATTAAAGTTGTATATACAGTCGCGTTTTGACTGACCGTAACTTAATCCTTTGTAACACTAGAGCTCGGGATAAATGCAGTATGTAAGCAAGTTGCTCATTAACTAACACTACTGTATAGTCGAATAACCATATATCGAGATAAACACATCGAACCATCAATTAATCTTTTAAAAAGAATTTATCTTGCTGCCAGTTGTGCGAAATTTTCAACTCCAGCGTCCGGTAACATTTGTAAACTGCAGTAAACCAGACTAAAGTACATGTCGCTAACCGCCATTGTAGTGCCAAAGTCATGTGAATAGCCAGTAAGATTAACATCAAATGGAGTAATGATGGATATATACACAGTCAATTTTGAGGTTTGTGTTTTTTCTTTATCTTTATGAAAACTCACAAAACAGCGATAGTCCTTATGTCCCAGTGAGAAATTGTTTGAAAGGACTTCAGTGTAGGTTTGAGTACGTCGTCTGTCTTTCAGTTAATCCGTAATGCCTGGAGGGTGAACAAACTCATTGTCTTTAATACTAGTAAGTGAGAATCATTTCCGGATTTTTTAAAATTATTTTTTATTTCTTTTGTTAGTGTTTCACCAAGCCACCATCTGGCAGAAGGGGCGGTCTCTCATAAGACATAACAGGTTTTACTGTACCTTTGAAGCACCGACATATACTAAACAAATAAAACAATTCTATATCAATGTTTTACAATTATCTGATGTTGCCGCAGCAATAACGAGTATTTGTTGTCGTCAAAGCAAGCCGACAACCTTTGCTCATAGAAAGTCGGCAATAAGTTTAATAATTTTCGGGTCACCGAAAGTTACTTTTTTAACATGCCTATGTCTTAGAACACGGATATTTTTGTCCCAAGATGTACTGCCGTTACAATAGACAACAAAAACACCTAAAACCTGTAAAGTTTTTACATTGGCCCACGGATAAGCCCTCCCCCCCCCCCCCCGCCCATTCCAGGCCTTTATTGTTTTCTAAATTTGTCGGCTTATACCTGAGTACATAATATGATAATCAAATAATCGGTCTCATAATCGGTATCGGCAATTTTGATAATCGGCTATACGCGGTATCGGCATAATCGGCAAAAAGTGACATCGGTACAGCTCTAGTTTTATCACTTTGAATATGTCTTTTGTGTCGAATCAAGCAAGGGAGGATTTTGCTCAGCGGTGAGAAATCAAGAGAGTAACAAAAAAATGAACAGATTTTTTTCAAAACGTGAATTGACATTTGTCTAGCTAATCACAACTGGCATTTATTATTGTGTTCTAATTTACAGTTTTAAATTTGTAGATTCATAAAATCATGTTGGTAATGATTAACCCTTGTTTTTTGTTTTTCATTTTAATTCTACCACAATCAAATCGCTATCGACATTGTTTCTCGAAAAGAGAGTCGATCTTTTGTATAAAAAAATACGTCTAACTTGGATCAAACAATAAAACTAGAATGTATCCAATTCAACACAAAAATTAGTGGTACACATGTTCAACGTTCCCTCTAAGCGAATGGTAGATGTGCGCGCAATGCTTGCTGCATTGTGCAAGCATTATGAAGACAAGCAAACTTTAATATTGGATTGACAATTCAGCTGCATGGGGATGTCTGAGCAGCTGCATGCACGTGCAGCTTAGAGGGAACGTTGCACATGTTAAGTGAACGGAAACCACATGGAATAATGTTTTCGATGATCTCCTCAATATACTGTAATTTATCCTGAAATTAATGTTACTCTATGAGCAAAAAATAAAATACACCGTTATGAAGTAATATTTATTCATAGTTAATCTCAGCATAGTAATAAAGTGAGTATTCAGTACTATAATTTGCCAGACTCCCACCCTTTTTGCCTTTATGTCAATCTTTTTATTGCTTTTTTATAATTTAGGTCCCTCAATAACTTGCGCCTCACTTATAGTGAGGTCGATGTTTTTGGACCCCAATGTGCACAAGTTATCAAGGGAGAGGTGTATGTGATATAAACAATCATGTGACTCCTTTCCCTCCTTCGTGATTTCTCTATTTGAGGATTTTTAAAATAAAAACTGCGTATTAGAATATGATATACTCTTTGTTTTATTGATAAATTAGTTTTGGACCTTTACTAATGATGTAATTAGGGCTGTCAAAAACCACGGAAAATTTACCCGGGTATCTGTTGCGCCGTTTAACGGGTACCCGGGTACTCGTTAGAATATGAAAGACAGTACCCGGGTACTCGTTAGAATATGAAAGACATTTACAACCCTTGAGCCAAAAAATTTTTTCCCACTAAATTACACGTTACACGTAAACATATATGGATTATGCTTTTTCGGTATATCCACCTTCCAGAAATCTCTTTTTTTAACATTCCATTAATCACACAGACCATATTTTAGAAAAGATCGATTACGTAACTACAATATACGAGTACTCTTGTCCATGGACTTGTACTTTCCTACAGTAACATGTTCTATTTATAGCAAACCTTGTTCTACTTTCCCATGAATTCTATTTATAGCATCTGTATGGCTTAGTGAGGAGAGAACAGACTATATTTATCTATGTGGGTACTATATAATATGACCAAATTATATGTACAACAAATTTTGGAAATTTGCTTATTGTCAATATCACGTGACTGTATGACCTAGGTTGCGAGATTTGTGTAGTCACGTGACTAGAAATGCAAATAGCCAGATCTGGGACAAATTTCAACAATGATGTACTTTCGTCTCGTCTGTCAGCAGATTAAAAGCATAACAAATGCTATGCTCACGATGTTTGAGAAAATAAATCATATTCCTATCGATTTCATGCTGGTATATCTCGATGAAAGATCGTTCATGTTTGCTGGGCTGGCATGTAAGCTGCTACCTACCCATGCCGACATCAAATGGTGTCGGCGAATTCCAACTTTTTGATATTAAATGCGCTCTGACCCTAGACCCCAACAAGACTGTCCAAATATCAAAAATGGGGTGGCAAGGGTCAGATGAAACTCTGACTACTCAGACCAGTGTGCTGCTGATGATATATGATATTTTGATAGTGTTGTTGACAACTTTTTTTTGTCAACGGGTACTCGTCATTAATTTTCAATACCTGGGTCTTTCGCTACGGTCAGGTACCTGAGTACCCGGGTACCCGTTGACAACCCTAGATGTAATATCATTATATTTTGTTGAAGCCAGGTTTTTAATCCACGTTAAATTTTTTTCAATTCATTTGGATTTTAAAGTATTATATCATATACAGTCCTACCCGTTTATATCGACATCGCTTATCTCGACAAGCCGCCTATGTCGACAAAAAAACAAAGTCCCGGTCCCATGGTCTACTATTACTATCAAATTGTCATGCCTATGTCGACGTCGAGATAAAAGAAAAACGTTTATGTCGACAGAAGCCCTTGGTCCCAGCTTGAACAAATCCTTGTTTTCAAAACGTTTATGTCGACAAGCTGCCAGTTAAGACCAATACTTTGTTTAACAATTAGTTGATCTTGCCGCCAGACTACAATTTTGCCGCCTAATCTTTCATGTCGACCAGCTGTGAGTTCCGACCCATACTTTGTTTCAACAACAGTTTGATATTGCCGCCAGGTTTAAATTTCACCGCCTAATCGTTCATGTCGACCAGCTGCGAGTTCCGGCCCATACTTTGTTTAACAATTAGTTGATCATGCCACCAATTTTTATTTTCCAGCCTAACCATTTATATTTGCAAGAGGTCAGTTACAACATGTACTTATTCTACAATTAGTTGATCTTGCCGCCAGGCTTGAATGTCGCGGTGGGTTAAAAGTTATTAAGTTGGCCTCTCACGGCAACTAACATAAAAGTAATGATCTCTGATAGATTATTGCATTTTCCAAAGTGATCAGTGATTAAAACAAGAGTATTGTGCTCTGAAAGTCTTCTTTTTAAGTTTATATTTATGATGGCTACCAACACCAGTGTAAAACGCAAATTAAATTTACATTCTCTGGAAACTAAATATCTGGCTGTTATTGAAGTTGAGGGTGGAGCATCTCGCAAAAACGTCTGCGAAAAATTTTCAATTAAACATAACACCCTGTCAGGATGGATGAAAGCTGCTGAGTCTGTAAAGAAAGACTATGTTGAAGGTAACTGCACTCACCAAAGGAAGAAGCAGAAGACTGCTAAATTTGTAGAGGTGGAGGAAGCCACAGCAAAATGGTTCAATGAAACCCGCATTGCACATTCCACTTTATCCATAGATCGTGATATGATCATCGAAAAAGCGAAAGAATTTGCAAAAAAACTTTGTGTGGAGAACTTCGCTGCAACAAGTGGTCGGTTCAGTCGATTTAAAGATCGTCATAATATTGGATACAAAAGGATTTGTGGAGAAGCAAACTCAAAAGACACATGACAGCTTGATGGATGGAAAACCCAACTTAAAGATATATTGCAAAACTATAAGTCTGAGGATATATATAATGCGGACGAAACCGCTTTAAGTGTACTCCAGACAAGACGTACTGCATCAAAGGTCAACCATGTATTGGTGGGAAACGGCCCAAAGATCGCATTTCTGTTCTAGTCACATCAAACATGATTGGCAATGATAAAATGCCACTTCTAGTTATTGGCAAGTCCAAGAAGCCTCGCTGTTTTAAAAATGTGCATCATCTTCCTGTGGATTATTGTGCGAACACAAAAGCTTGGATGACGTTAGATATTTTTATGGAGTGGATAAGAAAACTGGACAGAAAAATGAAAGTGCAAGGAAGAAAAATTGCATTGCTTGTGGATAATTGTTCCGCGCACCCATATGTGGACAATCTTCAACATGTGCAACTAATTTTTTTTCCGCCTAATACAACATCACTCATACAGCCAATGGATCAAGGAATCATCCAGAATCTGAAACTACATTATCGAAAACTTCTCGCCCATAAAAAGCTGGCTGCGATTGATCAGCAAGAACAATTGAAGGAAGATTTGCTTGGGGCTCTCTACAACCTCAGGAAAGCTTGGGGATTAGTGAAGCCAGAGACAGTACAGAACTGCTTTATGCATGCGTTCTTTCCTGAAAATGAGGGATTTCATGGCTTCTCCCCATCCGATATCCCACATCTTGAAGAAGATGATGGCTTATATGAAGGCATTGGAATTCCAATGGATGATTTTGTTCGGATGGCTATTGAAACGGACGACAAGGAACAATGTCGGGCAGCTCTTACAGATGATGACATTATTGCTGCCGTAAAAAATGACGTTTTAGAAGATGGCACGGAAGACATGATTGATGATGATGAATGGGAAACACCACCTTTGCCATGTGTTTCTTGCAGAGAGGCTTTTTCAATGTGTGATGGCTTGACAAGATATTTTGCTCAGTCAAACTCGTTAGTAATATCAGAAGAAGCTCATGATCACTTGGAAAAGTTGCAGTGTCTTCTCCAGAGAGAACAGATATCAAGACTCAAGCAGAAGAAGCTTGCATAAAGTTCAGAATGCATGTAAATTAAATGAAATTTTATTGTAATTTTTTTGCATTAATTATGTTATAGACAGTAATTTCAACTACATTTACATGTATTTGTCATTAAAACCTTTTACTGTTACATGTAAGTATTTTGAACTGCTATCTCTGCTATCTCTGAGACGTATTTTAAATGTATACCACTTGTTATAATATTGTATTGTAAGAATAATTTTTTTAATACTTTTTTTTGGTCAATTAATACAATATTATACCTTCATTTAATCATATCCGCCACTTATCTCTTGTTTTCTTTGATGTACTTTTCACGATGACTTATATATAAATAAATACATGTACTGTTTAAACAAACGTGTTGACAGGTTTTCATTTCCCCATGAAAAGCCCCATCCACTTGGTGGCCTCAATAATATGGTAACAGACTGACCAAAATCAAGGCTGATTTAAGTACATGTACTTAAGCATGCAACTAACAACTAGACACAATTGTGCTAATGCTGACATTGAATTTCTCATGTTTTTCATATCAGGATTTGACCGATGCAATATTTTATTGTAGACTTTATTACACAAAGGTAACCAAAATGTTATTTTTCAATATAACAGTGTATTTCACTCTAGTTTTGTCCTCACATACTAAAAATTTACATTGTTGTTTTCAAAGTGTAAATACTACTCAGTGATGACCGGTTGCCCCTTACTGAAGAATTTAACTTGCATTTTTTTTTGCAGACCCCCCCCCCATTTATCTCGACATCTGCTTATCTCGACAATATTTCCTCGGTCCCAAGAATGTCGAGATAAATGGGTAGGACTGTATAAGGAAATATTTGCTCATCTGGAATTCTTGGATAAAGACAGTTTATCAAAATCTTATTTGGATTTCTAACATCGGAGTGTTAACACATTAACCGATGGAGGTTTTTGATGTGTTCGCATGAAATGCGAGTAGGAAACACATTTTTTGGACTATTTCTGAATATATTCTAATACATCGACTTCAAGCAATTTTCCATTAGCCCAATGCCTAGTTGTGTTAAAAGCTGTGTTAAACATTGGTTAATTTGCTCGTGCATGAGCAGAAGATGAAAAGTCTTAAATTGACCCATAATGTTTGTATGGAGAAGACTCTTAAAAAGGTCCACCTAATATCCTACTTTTTGCAGAGGTTCATCTGTCTGTGTACACTTCAGACTGGTCTGCCTTCGATCTGAGGCCATAAAGTCTAAAGTCTGGACACAAAATCAGATTCCGACCACTGGCAAACGTCATTGTCTTCCATCTTGGATTTTCCAACAGGACCCGAACTTGAATCTGTTAGAACATTTAAACTTTTCAACTCTTAAGACTTTTGTAATTTAATTTGTGGTATAGTCTTAGGTTTGATTATTAAAACTTAAGTTCTTTTTCCAATCTTTTTCCAGTGAAATAAATTATTTGTTACATTTTACAAAGCTTGGTTTCACTTTTTCTGTGTTACTGTTTATTAGAGCCTGAACACCAACAGAACATGACCCATAAGTGGTTGTATTCAGATCTTCATGTAGGACATTGGAAATCTGATTTTAATAAGATTGCCATAGGAATTTAGCTATTGGAAAGTGTTTCTAAATGGTCAGATTGGTCATGCTAAGACTTTAACTCATGCAGACAGAGGTACGAAGGGGCCCCGAGTGGGAGAGTGGTCTAAAGTGCTCTCCGTTACAGATCACTGCCATCTCACCTCTGTCTGTGTGGGTTCGAGTTTCGGATTCAGCCAATGTGGTTATGTGAGAAAGCTTGCCAGTAGCTTCTCGTTGGTCGGTGGTTCTCCAGGATTTTCCCAGGTTCTTCCTCCGCCATGTATAGCCTATGTAGTGCTGAAAAATGGCATTAAACCCTACTACAACAACAACAGAGGTATGAAGAACCGAGTGATCTGTAAGGCATTTTTAGTGCTTTACACTACTTGGCCAACATAGTCATAAGAAATAATATTACCAATGTGATATCTTAGAAGGGGGGATGGGATCTGAGAAATTCTGCTTCTGTTTTACACAAAAATGTTGAAATTTTGGGGAATCTACCACAAGCTGTGATGAAAACTGTATATTACTGAGAAAAAATATAATTAAATGCATGGATTCATTTTTAGTACAGTCTCTACATTGCAAAGTACACAATACTTTGGTACTTGACTGCTTACTGTTTTGTTTGCTATTTGTGATCTGTATACATTGCTAACGATTGTAAATATTTTAAAAATTTGTCTTTCAGACATGTATTGGATGGTGTAAACATGCTTTTTTTTAGTTAATCGGATAGTAGCACAGAATTACTGGAATGTAAGTTTTTGATTTAGTTTGATGGTTTATAGCAAAACAACAGAAATATATTAAATGTATTTCTTTCTTAGGCAATTGGAATAAAGTGCCCAATGACATGGTAGTGGAGTTTAGGCTCATCCATTGGTGGGAATCTAACTTGTACCCACCAAGCCACAGGGGGCACTGAGTGGCAGAGTGGTCTAAAGCGCTGTCTGTTAACGGATCACTACCATCTCATCTCTGTCTGCATAGGTTCGAGTCTAAGATTCGGCTAATGTAGTTATGTGAGAAAGCTTGCCAGTAGCTTCTCGTGGGTCGGTGGTTCTTTCCGGGGGTTCTCCCTGGTTCTTCCTTCACCAATAATACTGGCCACCATGTATAGCCTATCGCGTTAATGGTGTTAAACCCAACAACAACAACAACCAAGCCACTGGCTTCTGACTCCATTAGTTGCCTCTGACCACTTCCAGATGGGTGTATCAGGTCTATTCTGCATTCCCAGGCCGGCAGGGGTTAAATACACAATGCATATGCTCAGGTAGAACTTACTAATGCCAGCATTTAAGGGCTGGTGTACAAAGCCATCAGATGAATGCCTGCCTGTATATCATTTTGTATTTCAAACAGGCATCTACTGAAATGTTACACAAATTTATGTTATTTGTTATAGGGACAACACTGCACAACCAGTTGATTGAAAGGCTCTTTATATTTTGGAAAAAAGGTACAGAAAGAAATGAAAGAAAGATTAACTTGTGTGATTTCATTAAAATTTAAATTTTAAGGAAGTCTATCATATGTTGATGTATGAAGTGGATTGTTCATTTAAGTTTCCCTAGTACAGTTAGGTAGGGACCTATTTAATGTACCATATATACTCACTTATGAAACGGGTCCAAGTGCAAACAACTGACCCTGGTCTGCTTTTGCATAATGTGCAGTCAGACCAGGGCCTGTATTACTTGTTAAACAGATTGCTCCTCACAACCTGCATAGAACCAGATATGCTGGCATAGTACGCGATGGCATATTTTGGTTGGACCTGACCAATTTGTCAGAATGTTTGTTATGTTGTTGACATTCTCTGGACATAATTCTATTTACCATTTTATGAAGTTTCAGATTTTCTGATGGAAGAGCATTTATAGGAATTTAAAAAAATAATGAATTTATGGAAATTAGTTGGCTGAATAGTTATGCTGCATAGTGCAGTATTAATAGGGTTAAGGGTTTTTAGCTATGGGCAGGAATGCTTTTTTACCAGCTTGAGAAAGCTGGTTCTGTCACTGAACAAACTGAATCATTTAAATATTTATCAACTGTGACACTGACATTTATGATCACAGGAGCATGGCAACAGTTTTGGAATTTATTATATCTCTCAGTATAATAATGTTGAATTATATTAATATTGGCTGCAGACATAAGAATTCATCTCCAGACACAAATTTCCTTACCAATGCTGAATAGATTGAAACCTTTGAATGAGATTGAAGAAAATTGGGGTCCTTTGACTGAACGTTTTTATCAGTATTGATCACAATGCAAGGAATAGATGTTGTATGAAATTGTAGTTAAGTGTTTCACCACAGGCTTACTAAGAGGACACTTACTGTCCTATGAAACTGTAGGTCTGAGTGTATTGATATAATTCTGCTGTCTAAAAGTAATGCTCATGTAAGAAACAGAAGCAATGGTCATAACAGAATTGGAATTGAGCAGCTTCCATGACTGATGTAAATATTGTCAGTTTCCTCTGACCCTTTCCACCGTATTTTACATATTTTGATGTTTATGTTGTTTTTTTTTGGTAAGTTTGATTTTTTTTGGTTGACTAGATCTCAGTTTAGTTTAAAATTAAAGAACCTCAGTAAATTTAAAAAACACAATCAAGTTGAAACATTTATTTCATCCCTTGAAGCTCTGTCGAGACTTGGATTCAGTTTGGAAGGCGTACACTTTTGGTGTTGAACACATTCAATATACTTGCTCGTGTTTGAGAGGTTCCTCAATATATACAGTACTGTCATGTCTTCTTAGATCCAGTTTGGAAGGCATACACTTTTGGTGTGTCACACGGTAAACAGGCTACATTAATTTCTGATTGGTTGTTAATATTTACCAAGGATGAGAACAAACAACAACTACTAATCATGCTTCATTGTATCCTGTTCATGGCATGACACACTGGAAGCTACAACTTTCAAAACTGTATCTAAGTAGAAAACACAAAGCAATGGAGAAACTTGAGTAAAAGTGTTCATTGAATGATAAGTAAATTACTTACATCATACATGAAAAAAAGGTTGGAAATTCCTTTATGGGATGGTGGCTGTAAATGACTGAATGTGCTGATGGTACAAGAAATTTGCACTAACTTTTCAAGGGGTCAGATTTCAAATCTTTTGAGATTGTCATCTTGTTAGTTGATAGAAGGGGAGCGTGTGTGTGTTTGTCAATAACAGTAACTGAGTACCTGTCTTATATATATATATATATAAAGTTTACATTTATTTCATAATTAGTATCCTATTGTATTGATGTTTATGGAACCAGAATATACTGTCATGACTGAAAGCTAACCTTACCTTTTATGAGCTCTTTTTAACATAAATCCTTAATATTAACAATGCTTGGAATGAGTACTTGCTGATTAAATTTAAATATGAATTTTCAGTCTTACATCTAATATCTCAAATTGACAAAACATGAAAGAAGATTTTGAGAAATTACCAAAGTAATGAAAAGAAAATATCTAGGTTAACCCATGCCCGACAGAGAGCAGGAGACACCTACAATGTGGTTTATACATTATCAAGGAACTACTAATGAATGAAATAATATAAAGTTCTTTCATCAGGGTAAATATTTCACATTGAGTTGCATGATGTAGAGTTATTTGTGTAGAAATTATTAAATAGGTAAATCACTGGGAGGCCAGGCTTTACCATAACCTTGACCTGGGAAAATGTTGATTGACAAAACATTTATCCCAGGTCTGCCAAGTTAGATTAACTATATGTACCAGTTATGGACTGTCATTTGTAGACATTATTTCATTTGATTATAATTGTCCCAGTTGATAAATAAATCAAAATTATGTCTAGATATTTGGAGAAGATAAAATATAACAGTTTAGGTTCTATTGATTTGCACAAGTTTACTGGAGATCCTCAGGTGCTAAAATTATGTGGTCTGCATGTAACTGACAAAATGGTAATCAGATAATGAATTAATTTCTGGTGTAATCTCAGACATTTTGTCTACCATTTTATATGTCTCAGACAGTGCAAGCTACTGACTCATTGTAATATGGAACTTTTTTAAAAATCAAATAAAGAAAAGAATGCTGTAGGTAATGGTATTTGATTTGTACATGTATCTGTTTTCATTATTCCTTCATTTAAAGGTTCTTTTAATTTTGTACTATCAGCAATTTCCAGAAAACTGAACATTCTTGAATGTGTAGAAGGATGTGATTCCACTAGATAAGTAAGAGGCAAATTACCACCTGTGGGACAGATCTGGCCAGTGACCTGAAAATATCCAATAAATTACTTATCTGACCTGTGTCCTAAAAGTAGTTGCCCATGCCTGCCTTGGATTGTGAATAGGATGCATTAATGGAAAATCCAATTTAATGTTTTGTTTATTGATTGGCAAATCTGCTTCTGTTCGACAGCCATGAATTTTTGTAAGGGTGGTAATCAATATAGCTAAGATGGGAATCCAGAAATGTTCCATCTCAATCAAGGAATAATGCATACATCAGAATCAATACTATCACAAGAGAGTGCTTGATTGAAATTGGAAATTGCTGAGTTTGCAATAAATTGATGAATCAGATCGTAGATGCTGCATTTTTTATCACAGGTGTTATGAAAACTATGGGATTGTTTTTCTAAAGTTGTCAGTTGTCTTGGGTTACTTACATAAGTTTAGGTGTTTTAAAATACATCAATACAAGTAGGTTATTTAGTGCCAAGGAAAGTTGGGATAAAAGACCATAATTGCAATCAAAGACCTTGCCATACAGTGCGCCATGGTACCCATCTTGTGTTGATTGGATTGTGGGACAAGTATCCACACTGTTATGGTCACAAGCCCAGTATACAAACAAATGTATCAGCTTGGCCCCACTCTAATTAATTATGTTCCAGGAGGCAGCTGTTTGGTCAACAGAGAAAGCCTTGCAGTTTTTAAGAGTCTGTTTGAGGTTTTTAAAAGATGGGTTTTGTTTTTTAAAAGATGGATTGTATCCCTATTTTTTGCTTATCAATGTATGTCTTTTTTGGGGATACCCAAGTTTTCTCAGCACTTTCATGATTGTGTTCAAGTGTCATTAAACCTTAAACCTCCATGTTTTCTGTTTGCCCAGTTACAACAAGCTCATATGTGTATCTGATATCAGGGCCAAGTTAGCTGTCTAACTGTCCTGTATAGTATGTATGTTCATTGACCCTGAATTTTCATCTTGGGTGTTAATAAAAAGTTGCCTCAGCGATGACCTTTGGCCACATAAAAATGATCCCAGAAAGTAAAGATAAAAAGATTGTTACTGAACAAGCATAAGATGTCAATTACATTGGCTGAAAGAAATGTTATGGTTTTGTTTGGTTTTGGCAACAATGAAAGACATTACAGTGGACAATAAGAGGTAGAAAATGTAAAGAAGAAAAAGTGAAATCTTCACCCAAAATGCCTTGCATTTATTTCCAAATGACAGTCAGGGAGGAATAAAGGTAGATTCAAATATCTAAATAAAGTTAGAGGTTACCTTTAGTCAAGCATAAAGAATTCAAATATGAGTTTGGAAGGCCTGCTTGCAGGGGAGGCAAAGTGATAATTACATATTTCAGTTGTCTTTCAATAAGTTTTTTTTTTTTTTTTTTCTTTTATGGTTTAACGCCATTTTTCAGCACAATATATAGGCTATACATGGCGGCCAGTATTAGTGGTGGAGGAAGAAACCAGAAAAACCCGGAAAGAACCACCGACCCACGAGAAGCTACTGGCAAGCTTTCTCACTTAACTACATTAGCCGAATCTTAGACTCGAACCCACGCAGACAGAGGTGAGATGGCAGTGGTCCGTAACGGACAGCGCTTTAGACCACTCGGCCACTCGGGGCCCCGTCTTTCAATAAGCATGAAACAAATAATGAGATTTATTCCCCCTCCCCCTTTACCATTTCTGGAATAAATAATATGATTTCCTATCATTGTTGATACATCTTCTAATGTGCTGACAGATTAGGGTCTGTGCTTGTTTAGCTGATTACTCCTAACAAACTGAATAGACCCAGATTCGCTTGCACATTACGCATACATGCCAACCATTACGCTTTTGGCGTAATCATTACGCTTTTTCCCACTAAATTCCGCGTTACGCGTTAACGTTTATAGATTACGCTTTTTCGATATATCCATCTTGCAAAAAAAAAAATATTTTTTTTTTCGTTTTTATTAGCATTACTTTATATTTTACATACTGTTTTATTTTTAATTAAAAAATACCCTGCTTCTACATAACTACGATATAAGAGTATACTTGTCCGTGGACTTTCCTAATATTCATGTTCTATTTATAGCAACTATCATGTTACTAAGATACTTTCAAACTTTCGACCTCATATTCTATTTATAGCGGCTTAGTGAGGAGAGAACAGACTGGTTTCTATTTTGTTTAAATCATTATGCACGTACTCTTTGTTCTAATTTTGTATAGTGCAGAACCAGTCTAAAAGTTTTTTTGCGCTAAAAAGTATTAAAAAATTCTCAATGCGTTTATGAGTGCAAAAAATATCTCTTAAATAATTTCACAGATGGGTTAGAAAAAGTCAATAATAAACAAAGCAAAATGTAATCAATCCTCCAAACACGACGAGGGCATCATCACGTGACGTCTAATCGTTGGCGCTAAATGGCTTCAGATGTTAAGATGGATTCTAGTCTTTGTGTATGTTAGAGCACATTTTTTTCCCCAAGAATTTCGCAGATGGATCAGAAAAAAGCAAAACAACGAGTCCTCCAAAGATTCAAAGATGAATATATGAATGGCATAATACAGCGTTCCATTCTAGGACAGCATCATGCTCATTGCAGACTGTGCGGAAACGATTTTAGCATTGGTCATGGTGGTAAATTTGATGTGGAAAAACACATGAAAACAAGGAAACACATCGAATTAGCTCGCATTACGAACTCTAATACTAAGGTAACTTCTTATTTACAGCAGAGCTCAAGTGCAGACTTGAATACTATAAATGCTGAGGTGTTATTTACCGAGTTTTTAATAGAACACAGACTACCCTTAGCGGTAGCAGACCATGTTGGTCCCTTGTTCAAGCGGATGTTTCCTGATTCGAAAATTGCGGAAAAATATGCTTGTGCAAGAACAAAATCATCTCACATTGTTTGGTGCCTAGCAGAAGATACTTCACTTAAAATTGCAGAAGCAATGAAAATTGGGCCGTTTAGTATTGCCACAGAAGGGAGTTGTGATTATGATGATAAAAAGTTGTACCCAGTATGTGTTAGATACTTTGACAGTGAAAAAGGCAAAGTCATGAGTGTTCTTCTTTCTTTACCAGAATTAACAGTAGATTCCACTGGACAAAACATTTTTGATTTGCTTGACAATGTTTTGAAGAAACATGACATAAGTTGGCAGAACTGTATGGGGTTTGCAGCTGACAGTCAAAAAGCTTCAAAAGTGTTAGATTCTCTGTCAAGAGATATCCCTTTCTATTGCCACCCTTGTCTAACTTGGATCATCTGGAAGAAGAATTCCTGAAGTATCAAGTTGGGATTCTACCTGACAATATACTTAATGCAGATAGAGTTGATGTGCAATGGCACCTTATTTCCCAGCTAAAAGACTCTATCACTGGAAGAAATAAATTTCCTCTTCTTTGTCAGGTTATGAAAGGAATATTGGTTCTTTATCATTCTAATGCTGACTGTGAGTTATTGTTCAGTGTTGTTAACAAAAATAAAACTGAATTCAGGTCCAGGCTAAGTAACCCGGTACTGAGTGCTCTACTGGTATGCAAAACATTCATGGCCTCAGCTGGTACAAAATGTTTTGAAATGCAACATAACAATCTGTTGCTTTCTAAAGCTAAAAGTGCTACATATGAACACTTGAACCATTAATGAATGATAAAAGACGAGAAAAGCAAATAAATCATTGTTAATTGTAATTGTAGTATGTTATATGTGGATTACTCTTTTTCTGCTTGGATTCCTCTTTTTGACCACTTGGATAACACTTTTTCCTCGTCAGGGGTTGGCATGTATGCATTACGTGATGGCAGGTCAGGGTTTTTACAGTTTGCAGTTAAACTTGTGATTATACATGGAAAGTTTTTTTTACTTGTGATCAGATGTTAGTTTTTTAGCATTGCCCCTAAATTGCCTACAGTTTTAACATACGTTGTCATTAATTCATCAGGTAAACTTAAAACAACTTATTCATTCATAACATTTTTTTTCACTTTTTCTTGAACTGCTCTGGTGGCCTAGTAATAATAATAATAATAATAATAATAATAATAATAATAATAATAAAGACTTTATTTAGAGAAGGTAACTCAATTAGTTACAGAACTAATCTACCTTGAGGCCTTCTATCTGTTATGTACAATATATACAATACATACAACATGATGTGAAGAGTCTGGCTCAATGCTAAATAATTAAGGAATTTTAAATTTCAAAGTATCAAGCCTGGAACATATGCACAGGCATCTGTAAAAACACAAACATATAAGAAACATAAAATATCATTCTGTGTTGAAACATTCAGCTTTGAAAATGATGCAAAAAAAAAAAAAAAAAAAAAAAAAACAGACAAGCAGGCAGTATTTTTTTTTTTTTTTGGTACTAGCACTGTTCAATTTTCTAAAGATTTCATCCATTTAAGACATTGATTATGAAATGAAGAAATGCTAGGAGCCTGCCTTATGTTGCTGGGAATGTTGTTCCATACTACTGGACCAGTATATTGAAAACTTTTTTTAAACAATTCCTTCTTTGGCCTTGGTATAATGTAATTTTTTCTTCTTATGGACCTTAAATTTGGAGTACCATCAGCATTTCTTTGGTGAAAGATATTGCTTAGATAGACAGGAATGGATTTTCTGGATACTTTATACATCAATTTGGCTTTTCTAAGAAATATTCTTTCATGTATTGTTAAAATCTTTATATTATTCATTGCATCCTGAAAATTGTCTATACATTGATCTAGAATTAAATGGCAAGCCCTCTTTTGGAGCCTTATAAGTGTTGTTATGTTTGAATTAGAGGTATTACCCCAAATTACGTTACAGTAGTCCAGATATGGCTGAATATAACTTTTATAAAAGATGACCCTATACTGAAGAGGAATGTATGTTTTGATTTTCCTCAGTAGCCAAAGATAAGAATTAACCTTTTTTGAAATGTGTTTAATGTGAATAGACCAAGTAAGATTGTTATCTACGAATACACCAAGAATTCTATCTTGAGAGGTCATATTAAGGCTCACATTATCAAAAAAAACCATTAAGTTTGTCGCTATCTAGTCTTGCTCGTTTTTGTTGTGTTGTAACTAGTAGGGCTTTCGTTTTTTCTGTATTTATGATCATACTGTTTTCCTTGCACCATACTTGAAGTCTGTTGAGAGCATCTTGTAAGTTATTTTCAAGTACCGTTTTGGTTTTACCAATCTCAGACAGTGTAGTATCATCTGCATAGAGGTCAGTGGAAGAAATTGAAGTTCCAATCTTGAGAGGTAAATCGTTGATAAATAGAATGAATAACAGAGGTCCAGGATAGAGCCTTGTGGTACTCCACAATTAATACTTTTACTTTGAGAAAGTTGACCATTTCAAGATACTTTTTGCACTCAGTCGGTTAAGTAAGAAGTAAACCAGTTTAGAGAGTTTTCACTACATTGATAAATCTTTAGTTTTTCAAGTAAAATTTCATGGTTTACAAGATCAAAAGCTTTACGAAAATCAACCATAATAGTGTCTACCATTTCTCCTTGATCTAACGCTTTCAGCCATTTATCAATCAAAGATACAAGTGCGGTTTCACAGGAGTGATTCTGGCGAAAGCCAGACTGATTATCATGAATAAGATCATAAGTGTTTAAATAGTTGAGAAAAGAATCATGTACATGTTTTTCTAGTAATTTGGAGAGACAAGGAAGGATAGAGATGGGTCTGTATTTATTTACATCATCTTTTGTTCCTGCTTTATGCAATGGTATAACCTTGGCAGTTTTCCATCTTTGTGGAAATTTATTAGACCTAATACTTTCATTACAAATGAAAACTATACTCTCTACAATTGCAGGTGCAGCCACTTTTAGTAGCCTTGGTCCAATCATATCAAGTCCTGTAGCTTTACATACATCCATTGTTTTAATATATTTCAACACAAATTCTGGACTCGTGTCAGGAATTTCAAATTTTATATTGTTTTGTAGTTTTTTAGCACAAAAATGTTTGAGTTCCAGATGATCAGACGAAGTTCTGGGTTCTTTAAGTTTTTCAGCAATTTGAACAAAAAAGTTGTTAAAAATATCTGAGATGTCCTTTGGATTATCAGTATAAATGCCCTCATGATTGAGGGAAAAAATTTCAGTTTTACGCTTACATTTGCCTGCACCAAAACCTGCAAACACTTTCCAGATAGCTTTCGGGTTATTTTGGTTTTCATCCAGCATTTTTTTGTAGTGCGCTTGTTTGGCTTGATGTATCATTTTATGAACTTTATTCCTCCAAACTCTATATTCAGTTTGATTTCCTACTGATTTTAGTTGGTCTCTTTGCTTTATTGCTTCTAAAATTTCTGGGGAGATCCAGCCTGGCTGATGGTCTTTCTTTATCCTGTGTGTTTTTAAAGGGGCATTTGGTTAGAGCATCCACCGTGGGAGCGGGAGGTCGTGGGTTTGATCCCCGGCTGAGTCATACCAAAGACTTACAAAAATGGTACTAACAGCTGCCTCGCTTGGCGCTCAGCATTTTGAGGTTAGTGTCAGGATTGGTCTGCCTGGTGTCAGGATATTGTGACTCCAGGGTGGGACATCATGCTACATATCTGCAGCATGATGCCCCAGTGATAGACATCACTATAAACTGCCTCAGTGCAGACATCATAGCGATATGACTGAAAAATTGTTAAAGCTACGTTAAAAAATCGAATCAAAGAAACAAACAAACAAATCACTTTTTCTTGAAACAAACTTATACTAATTCCAACTGTTTATACTTGTAAGTAAGCGTGAACTTCATGTTATTCCTTTGTGGAATTTATTTAGCGGTATGCCTCATGACACTTATTGACTGATCTTCTGTCACCCAATGTTTGCCATGTTCTTTAAACTCTGGTATTAATTTACAATTTAGCTAACTAAATACAAGATTTTATTTTTGGAGAGAAGATAAAATGTTTTGAATTCTAGTTTCTCAAGTCAGGGCAATGGACGGACATGTCATAGGCTTACGTTTAAACTGTTTGTATACCCGGACTTCCTCAGAGCAAAGTAAATATAATCATTAGGCTCTTCCTTGATATGAAGTCCATCTTTAGAAAGTGATTCTATTATGGCCCCAATGACTAAAAATTAATCCTTTGTCCTTGAAATTAGTCTGTAAAATGTAATACATTATGGGTTGAAAGAAAACAACATGAAGAGCCCCCCCCCCAATGCATTCATAAATAATGTTATTGCTACTACGTGGATGGTCATATAAATATGGGGTTTTCACATCCCTGCCTGAATAGAAAGTCATATTGATGTGAGATATGATGTTTTCATTATAATATTTTTAATTTTTTTGCTATAAATGAAAATTATCTGATATCCAATATAGTCACAGCCATCTTGAAAATATTATCCCCACTGCCCCCAAATGCATGGCAATGTCAATATGTATTTTTGACCAATAGTTGGTCCTAAAAAAATTAATTCCAGTTGTACAACCAATATGGCTGCCAAAATAAATGTCTGAGAAATCACGTTATCACTATGCTCATGATTATCAGGTTGTTTTTTCACCATAACACTTCTGATGAGATTTACATTGACCTAAATGAAAATAGTGCCAAATTTACATTCAAAACATGCACCACAAAAGCTGATTTGAAAATATTTTGATTGCTATTGAATATAACGGATGATTTCAACTATCAACAGATATAAATAGAAAATTGTATTAATTTTGGATTCCTGGAAATTCTTTTGCCTTGTAGAGTGTCAGTCTCTTTGAAGGACTTTTTTCATTTTTTTCTTCAACCGCTCTGGTGGCCTAGTGGTTAGAGCTTCCGCCACGGGAGCGGGAAGTCATGGGTTCGATCCTCGGCCATGTCATACCAAAGACTTGTAAAAGTGGTACTAACAGCTGCCTCGCTTGGTGCTCAGCATTAAGAGGTTAGTGTTAGGACTGGTCAGCCTGGTGTCTGAGGATAATGTGACTGGGTCATCATGCTACATGTCTGAGGCATGATGCCCCAGTGCTAGACATCACTATAAACTGTCTCACTGAGGACATCGTTGCAATATGACTAAAAAATTGTTAAAGCTACATTAAAAATCCTAATCACTCACTCACTCTTTCTTTTCTTCATATTTAACAGTTAGTAGAGTCTACCATCATTTCAGTACCTGACAATATCGTTTAAAAATCAAATAGTGAATAGATGATAATGTTTCACTGAATATTCTTCAGTTTGTCATAGTTTTGTAATGGAAGGAATAAAATGTTTTGTCATGTGAGTTTCAGGTACACTATTTTCTCATGACTTCAAACACCCTTATATTTTTGTTATTCTCTACTTTTCTTTATGTTTACCTGTCAGGTGAGTTAGCATAGCTGTATAATTACCTAACTAGCTCCATTACACAAACATTCCATCAATTATTTATTGAGTGCCTCAGATCTATAGGAGTGGCATTTTATTTGTTAGAACAAAACTAAAATTGCATTGGTATGAAAACATTCATATAATTATTGAGTCATGGCAAATATGTTTCCATTATGTATTTAAATTTTGGTGTGTATGTGACCGCTTTTTTTGTATTAGGTGGAGCAAATGTATAAAATCACATGAAATGTAAGATGAGATAAAATGAATAATTATTGATATATGGTGGTCCATTATTATAAAATATCTGAGTATGTGATGGTCCCAGATACAATATGGATATTGTCCTAGTATGATGATCCCATTTAATTTTAAATGTATATAGAATGAATTATATATTTCCATATAAATTATACATGATAAAGTTATATGGCTCCTGTTTAAAGTGTTACATCATGAGGGACCACATCAATATTTGGCCTGTTTATTAATCACTTTATTGTCAGTTGAGGCAGCATGGAGATGGTTTTTTTTTTCTTCTTACTTTCCTAGTTTGAGTAGAAGTTTACACTTTGTGCTGGAGTATGAATTAAGAATGCATTCTAGCTATTCAGAAAATATGTCTAGGTGGGGCTATCAAGTTAGAAGTGGTGGTAGCAGGAATAAATTTGAAAATCTTGGGGACAGCAATTTCTTCACTCAAGAATATTGTTGAAAGTAAACAAAGTTTTTATTTATAGACAGCTATTTAAATTCTTCAAAACATTTAAATAGATTTTTATCACATTTTTTCTTCCTTTTATATATTAGATTGAATGAGGTTTATAAGGTGTTTGTTTTTTTAATCTGTAATTATTTTTTATTCATAACTTGTGTATTCGTTGATATATCCAAATTTACTTGCTACAGGGATTAATAATGAAATTACTTGATCTTCTGATCTGTATTACAGTTTTATAAAACATTTTTCTTATGTTTTGTTTCATTTAATGCATTCCTTGTCTTAAAATTTCAGTTATTGATCTAACATTTCTTTAAATATTTCAGACATTTTCTCCATTTGAACATTTGTCATTTCATGATAATATTGTATTTCATGATAATAACATTATACTGTAGTCATTTCATGATAATAACATTGTACTGTAGTCATTCATGATAATAACATTGTACTGTAGTCATTCATAATATTAACATTGTACTGTAGTCATGTCATGATATTAGCATTGTACTAGAGTCATTTCATGATAATAGCATTTTATAGTCATTTCATTATGATAACATTGTACTAGAGTCATTTCATGATGATAACATTGTACTGTAGTCATGTAATGATAATATCATTGTGCTGTAGTCATGTAATGATAATATCATTGTACTGTAGTCATGTAATGATAATAACATTGTGATGTAGTGATGTCATGATGATAACATTGTGCTGTAGTAATTTCATGATAATATCATTGTGCTGTAGTCATTTCATGATAATAGTATTGTGCTGTATTCATTTTGTGATAATAACATTGTACTGTAGTCATGTAATGATAATATCAGTATGCTGTAGTCATTTTATGATAATATTGTGATGTAGTCATTTCATGATAATAACATAGTGCTTTAGTCATGTAATGATAATAACATTGTGATGTAGTCATTTTATGATAATAACATTGTGCTGTAGTCTTTTCATGATATTAACATTTTGCTGTAGTCATTTTACAATAATAACATTGTGCTGTAGTCATTTCATGATAATATCATTTTGCTGTAGTCATTTCATGATAATACAATTTTGCTTTAGTCATTTCATGATATTAACATTGTACAAATTTCATCCAAAAAATAATCATAGAATTAACACAAAAGTCCTATCAATGAAAAGTTCTAAGTGAATCTCAAATACCGATGAAAATCAAGATGGAAGATGATGACGTCTGTAATAACCTACAAAGTGCAGATATGTCAACAGTCTCTTGAAAATATTTATTCCAGGTTCATACAATATATAAATTCAAATGCCTGTTTTTGTCCAAGAATTATCAGAGCACTTTTGTATTTCCAGGGAAGAGAATCATTTAAATTCAATAATTTGAAGAAAAATAAAATTAAGGCCAAATAGGTCACAACATAACACAGTTTAATATTTCAAATGTTTTATGCTTAACTCGCTAGCTTTTATCGAAAAATCAGTTATACAACTAAGATGTGAAACAGATTACAGTATGAAGGTCAGAAGTTCCTTCATCAGGAAAAAAATAGAAGTTTATTAAAAATTGGCACATGATTAAATATGTAGTTTTGGTATGACCTTGACTCAACTTAATGATTCTTACTCTGAGAAAGAGAAGCAGAAAAAAAAAGTTGTTTACTAAAACTGTCACTGATTGTGGAAAAAGGTCAGCAACTAGTTAGTGCTTGATGAAGCTATTTTTATTTGTGAACATCAATAAAATAAAAAATAATAACCTGAACATAATTTTTGGACAAGGCCAAGTCCAGTGAACACGGTTACATCACAATAACATGTAATGGAATATTTTTTTAAAATAAAACTAATAAACAATTTAAATTAAATATACATAACAGTAGTCTTACAGTGTTGTCATTTCATGATAATAACTGTACTTTTATCATTTCATGATAGTAACATTGTACCATTGTCATTTCATGATAAAAAATATTGTATTGTTGTCATTTAGTGATAATAACCTTGTATTTTGTCATTTCATGATAAGAACATTGTACCATTGTCATTTCATGATAATAACATTTTACTTTTGTCATTGCACAATAATAACATTGTACTGTTGCCACTTTACGATAACAACATTGTACTTTTGCCATTCATGATATTATTATCCTTTTCAGGGAAAAGAAGTTCCTTTTCCTCTAGTCGAGACTTCAAGGAGGTGGTAACACAGGTTGATGTAAGTAATACATAATGCACATGCATGCACTTTTATGTTTTACTTTCAATCTAGTTTTGTGTTCTAATTATGCAGTACATACTACTATGAATGTTTTCTGACAAAATGCTTAAATGGAGGCAAAACCTTCATTACCCAAAATTTACCATTGAAATTGGTCTTTTAGTGAAATGGAAAATTGCATCTTTGCAACTTTCTTAACATATAACATAAGCACCTGTCTATACCAACAGGTACAGGTCTAGACACTGTTGGACCAAAACTTTTTGGCATTTTATAGAAATGGTCATAGCACACAGACCTGGGAGCCATAGCAGTTTAGTGGTCAGCATGCCCAGCATGCAACGTGTTGCTGTGCCAGAAAACACCAAACCAAAAGCACTGGGGCATTATGTCACAGACATGTAATATGATGTCCCCCTCCCCCAGTCACATTATCTTGACAAACAACTGACCGGTCCTAATACTAACCTTTTAATGCTGAGCACCTAGCGAGGCAGCTGTTAGTACCATTTTTTTAATAAGTCTTTGGTATGACTTGGCAAGGGTTCAAACCTGCAACCTTCCACATATGAGGTGGATGCTCTAACTGCTAGGCCACCGCAGCAGTTGCAGTATATATTTAATGTAAATTCTAATTGTCTGCAGTATATACTTAATCAATATCCTAGTTCTGTGCAATATACATTTTAAATCTATATCCTAGTTGTCTTCAGTATACATTTAATCTTGCCAGTGTCCAGAAATAAATACAGCGACTAAGTGATTGGAAATATATTAGCTGATCAGATCTATTCCAAAAATCATTAAAATATTAAAAGCAAGTTTATTTCGGATAATTCATGTCAATTCGCCAGCCTCAGATAATGTACTAAACCATATGTCATTGCTTATCATAGGTGAACTTCCTTACTTAGTCATTGTAGTCCTTTAATTAGTTAGTACCTACAAGGTAATGATCAACCATTATGGTTAATCTTTCCAGGTGAAGAAGGTTAGAGTGATGTTTTGTTTGTTCAGTAAAAGAAATTTCCTCAATTACAACTCTCAGATGTTATCATGAGGAACAAATGGTGTGAGCCTAATAATTTTTAACCACTGTGGTATCCATGACATGGCTACACACATTTTATGGGGTCTTCAGGACACATGGTACTAACTATATGGAAAAATATGGAAAAATATGGTAAAATGGGAACCAGTCTGGAAATGGGCAAACATAAAATAGAGTATATATGGGTTTTGTTGACCAGGATTGGTTAATAATGTAATTTATGTTTAAGAAAAAGGAATCTTTTGAGAGCTTATTCTAGTTGTAAGTGAAAAAAATAGAGACATTGTTTTATTGATGGAATTTCAGTCCTTTTATGAACATTCATTCATTCGTTATTAAAATTAGCACCCGACTCTTTGGTGCAGAATTTTAAATACTTGTTTCAAACACAGGCAGGTCCTGAAACTGCTTCAGGTCATATTCTTTCCTTGTTACACAGAAGCTGACAGCCAGATTTCATCTATACTGAAAAATATAGGTTGATCATGAGGACTCAAAACTTGTAAGTTATGAAATTTTTAATAACATGCTGTTTGCATAGGTATACTATGGAAACTGAATTAGTATCACGACTCCTTCAAGTTTGCTCATTGTTAACATTATGATAGTATTAGCTGTTGACCAATCTTAAGCTGGATTGTTTATGTTATAGCATTATGCCAATCCATCCATAATTGTCCAAGCAGTAACCTTTGCACTCATGTAGCTTTTTTCAGATATAAATCAGGAATGGACAACATATCATGTATCACTGTCATGACTCCAAGTGCATGGTCAAGTAAGGAAAATCACATGAACTGACTGACCTGTGTCCTTGTCTGGGCTGCAGTTTTTAAGCCACAGAAATGCTAACATGATGACTTAATGGTGTTGTATACCATGGTTATTCTCCTCCTGAAGATAACATGCATGCCAAGGGAAAATGTAACTCTTTAATGTATTTTTTTGTCAGGCTTGAGACTACAGGTATTTATGTGAAACTCAACCCGATTTGTGTTGTATATATATTTGATGCACTTTTATATTCACCTTCCAGAAGGTCATGGTCACAGCAAAGGAAAATGCACTTTTGCAAGGATATGCATCAAATAGTACCTTGATAGCGTTCCACATGTGTGATAGTCAGATCCTGGTTTTGTTAAACTTCCGAAATTTTCTGACTCAGATAAACAATATTTTACATGTCTTGTTACTTTTTTGATAATTGAATTTTTCACTGCACATTGAGGAGGATTAAAGAGCAAAATAAAAGCACTATCTTGAACTAACTGAAAATTAGCCTGGTTTAATCTCAGAGGAAGATCGGAGAATTCCTCGGGTCCTTTTTTGTTTTTTAGAACAAAAGAAAATTTGCATTTGTGTGTGAATTGAAATTATTTTCATCTTTTTTGCAATCTCAGCCTCAGACTATAGTAACAACATAGTTAAATTATTTTAAGCAAGATAATATAAAATTGAGATATTGAGGAGTAATTATGGGGCCAGGTCGCAAAACTTGGAGCACAGAATTATAGAATGGGAAATCATAAAAGATCTAATGCGATCTGATGTGTTGTTGTTGTTGTTGTAGGATTTAATGCCATTTTTTAGCACAAGATAGACTAAACATGGCGGCCAGTATCAATGGTAGATAAAGAACTTGAGAAAACCCCGTTAAGAACTACAACCCACAAGAAGCTAGTGGTAAGCTTTCTCACATAGGCATATTAGCCAAATCCAAGACTCGAACCCATGCAGGCAGAGATTAGATGGCATTGATCTGTAACAGTGAGCGCTTTAGACCATTCGGCCACTCGGGGGCCACCCTGACTTTTGTGGTATTCTTGTTTCTAAATATCCAAGTTTGATATTCAAACCAAATGGCTGATATATAGTGATTATGATAATCATGATCATCATGATCTGTCAACATGAACAATGGCAGATTGAATATTTTTGTGTAGGGTTTAGTTTTGACAATTAATAGGCAATGTTGCTTAAATTACTCACTTTTTGTACAGATGGTTTACATTAACTAATTAGTTTTCATGTGTTTCATTTGCCAACATAACTTTCAGTTAAAAGTGGTCTTTTTATCTTCTCTAGATAACATTTTTCTTTATTGTACTTAAGAAATATTTTATTTCACAATATGAATCCATGCATTATCTGGGGCTTAATATTCATTATACCAGGGTCTGTGACCCACCGTTTCAACCTTGAGACCATGCATTGTCAGGGGCTGAAAATGTATTTACAGTTATAACCAATTACAGCATGGACTGATATATATATATATACTATATTACATGCTTTGTGTGACACCAATTAAATATTTTACACCCAGATGCCATAGAACCAGACCCAGCATAAATTTAATTCAGAAGTGTTGGATCCAGGGATGAAGAAAAAATGTTCAGAATGATTGTTTCAAAGTAGTAATTTATCTGACAGTGATATATAGGATCTGATCATGGAATCTATAGGGTGTTGAGAATTTTATGTAGTATATTGTTTTAATGTTGGGAATGGCCTCGACCTTCCTATTGTAAAACTAAAAAGTGCCTATACAATTTTGAATGAATCTGAGTTTAGTTACAAGTGAGAGGGTTATATGCAGGATAGGGTTACTAAGCTACTTAAGAGACTTGTGACCTCATTTCAAACAGTGTAGCATATACATAATGTGCCAAAAGAATCATCTGATAATCAATGTCAAATTAATGGTCACAACTGTAATTTGTCTGACACTTTGAGGGAGATTTTCTTCTTCAAGCAAAACATGATATTTAAAAACATGGTTACTAAAATGAGCATAGTAAATTAATCAGTGGCTTATCATGATGGTCCTTCAATAGCTTGATCAATGGTCTTTCACTATCTTGACCAGTGACAGTAATAAGCAGCTTGAGATTAGTGGTAATGTCATTGTCAATATTTGACTTAGACAATTCAGCAGGTGTGCAGGCATCCTGGATTGTAAGGTATGATTTCATGCCTATGTCATTAGTCTCCCATGACCAGTATGTACTACTGCTTACCTGAACTACCATGTTCACCAGGTACTGGTCAAATAGCAGACAGGTCACTCAGATTGATGGTTCCGATATTTCTTTTTGCTCATGATCTGATCAGTAAATGTAATTAGCTATCAACCAAGATTGATTCATAACACTGTTCATGTAATTTGTATATAGCATGAAGCAATGATCCTTCCAGGAGAGGTGCAATTAATCCATTAAGGTGTGTGTGTGTGTGTGTGTGTGTGTGTGTGTGTGTGTGTGTGTGTTTTAACATAGCTTTAGCAATTTTTCAGTCGTACCTACAATGTAGCAGAGTATAGTCATGTCTAGCACTGGGGCATTATGCCACTGGCATGTAGCATGATGTCCCACCCAGTTACATTATCCTGACACCAGACTGACCAGTCCCAACATTAGCCACTTAATTCTGAGTGCCTAGTGAGCAGCTGTTAATATCATTTATATAACTCTTTGGTATGACTTTGCCGGGTTCAAACCCAAGACCTTACACATAATCAAATAGAGTTAATCAGTTGATATAACATCAAAATTTATTATCATTGCCAAAATTAAGTATTGGTTTTAATTTAAATCTGTCAACATTAGATATAAATACTATTTTATTATTTATTTATATTTGAACATAACAAAATTACAAGTGTCCTTGATATCTTCTCCAAAAAATGAATATCTATTGTCTGTTGTGTGCATTGATAAATTAGTTAAAACTATGTTGCTTTATATATATGCTAACCATTTAAACAAGCAACATTATTGTAGTTGTTTTCATTAATAAATTTTAAAAAATCGAGTTGCAGTTCTGGTGTTTGTTTTGTTTTGCTTGCAAAATAGTCAAGTGTGACTGGCCCTGAATGATATAATTATTGTAATTTCTGAAAACTATGGGCATGTTCACAAACCTGTGGCCAGTATCATGTTGCTTAATGTTTCAGTTGACGTAAAATATTAACATTGTTAAACATTGATATTTGTGAACATATAACACTGATAATAAAATATAATTTCTAATTAGAGATTTAGTATTGAAGGTACTTCACAATGTAAAGCTTGCTGAAATGATTTCTTAATTCAGATTATGTAACCTCAGAAAATTTGAAAGTTAAACCTATTTTCTATAAAAATACTTGAAATGATCTTGACACTCTATAATGCTACTGTAGCACAGAGTATCAGAATGAGGTTATGAGGGGAAATCTGTCTTCTGAATAAAACACCATAAAAAAAAAACTTGCAAGACTCATTGCTTTGCTTTGGGACTCCATGGTTCTGAATTATTGAGCATGCCAACTGTGTATTTTATTGCATACATGCAACACCTTAAGTTAAAATCTAGACAGTAGTGTAATTAGTGTAGTAATTGTGGTTTAAGTTAAAATCTATATAGTGTAGTGTAATTAGTGTACTAATAGTGGTTTAAGTTAAAATCTAGACAGTCTAGTGTAATTAGTGTACTAATAATAGTGGTTTAAGTTAAAATCTAGACAGTAGTGTAATTAGTGTAGTAATTGTGGTTTAAGTTAAAATCTATATAGTGTAGTGTAATTAGTGTAGTAATTGTGGTTTAAGTTAAAATCTAGACAGTAGTGTAATTAGTGTAGTAATTGTGATTTAAGTTAAAATCTATATAGTGTAGTGTAATTAGTGTAGTAATTGTGGTTTAAGTTAAAATCTATATAGTGTAGTGTAATTAGTGTACTAATAGTGGTTTAAGTTAAAATCTAGACAGTCTAGTGTAATTAGTGTACTAATAATAGTGGTTTAAGTTAAAATCTAGATAGTCTAGTGTAATTAGTGTACTAATAGTGGTTTAAGTTAAAATCTAGATAGTCTAGTGTAATTAGTGTACTAATAGTGGTTTCAATAGTAGCAATTGCTTGCATATTGCTCATGTTCAGTTTACTCTTTTGCATGTTGAAAAATCTTTTCCATCCATTGTGAATACATCTGGCTTAAAATAACAGAGGATCAGGTGGATGAATGTAACACAAGATGAAATATTGTTGAAGTTAGAACTGGTAATATTTCTCTTGTCACATTATCAACAAGAAACTTAACATTTTGTCCTTGGAAAAAAAGACTGGTTCAACATATCCATATGTTAGGTGCATGAATGGACCCGATCGTATTGACAATTCTCTGGGAGGATCTATTCAATTTGAATAGATGAGATTTTTTGACATGAAAAGAGTAAGCTGTGCAGCAGTGATGGGTAAATATTGTATAATGATAATTAGTTTTATTCTTCCATAAAACTACATTACACAGTCTGATGGTCATCCATTCTGTCACCAGTTTTTGAGTATGTGTAAAAGATTCTTTAATTTATCTTCCAACTTGAATTTGTAATTTTCATTTGTTTCATAAAAGCATACCTCATGTTCGGAAATATGTACCATAGATTATTATAAATTTGTATTATTGGTGTCTGTAAAATCTGGATCTACAATAATGATAGTAAAAAGAATTTTAGGAAAACATTGATCCTGCGTTAAAATTACTCATTGATGTTGAATCTATACACCATGCCAAATTTCAACCACTGAAGTTTGGTGAAACAAAAGTAATTAGTAACTATATAAGAAATTATTTAAGTGAAATGCACTGGTTGGGTCCATTTGAGAGAAGTATAAGGCAATGCAAATTAAAGCTGTCTTGTGTTGGTGAGTTGTTTTATTGATTCTACCATAGACAACAAAGATGTCAACTGGAGCGAATAATCATTGTCAGAATTTTATTCAGAAATATATATTATGATTATATGAAGTAAATGTTTTGTCATGTAGAAGGTATGCTGTGCAGGCATATCAATCCAAGAACTTTTATGAAGCAGGCACATGTGGTATCATGTAAAAAGTACACGGTGGTGGCCCATCAATGCTTTATTTGAAGCCAGGCATACATGGTACCATGTACAAGGGTACAAAGTGTAAGCCCATCAAGGCTTTATTTGAAACCAGGCATACATGGTGTCATGTACAAGGGTACACTGTGTAAGCCCATCAAGGCTTTATTTGAAGCCAGGCATTCGTGGTGTCATGTACAAGGGCACACTGTGTAGGCCCATCAAGGCAATAACTTTTATGAAGCCTGGCACATGTAGTATCATATACAGGGTACACTGTGTAGGCCCATCAAGGCTTTATTTGAAGCCAAGCATAGATGGTGTCATGTACAAGGGCACACTGTGTAGGCCCATCAAGGCAATAACTTTTATGAAGCCTGGCACATGTAGTATCATGTACAAGGGTACACTGTGTAGGCCCATCAAGGCTTTATTTGAAGCCAAGCATAGATGGTGTCATGTACAAGGGTACACTGTGCAGGCCCATCAAGGCTTTATTTGAAGCCAAGCATAGATGGTGTCATGTACAAGGGTACACTGTGCAGGCCTATCAAGGCAATAACTTTTACGACACCAGGCACATGTGGTATCATGTACAGAGTACACTATAGGCCCATCAGTGCTTTATTTGAAGCCAGGCACATATGAGTCATGTATAGGATACAGTGTACAGGCTCGACAAGGCTTTATATGAAGCTAAAAGCACCTCATGGTGTTATTTACAGGGTACACTTTGCAGGCCCATTTAGGTGATGACTTTTATGTTGCTTTCAGTCTTATTTCTCTATTCATTAAACACAATTATTAAAAATCAATAATGCATTGATATAAAGAGATAATTTATATCGATTTGGGGTTGATTGGTCAGTTGTTCCCATTATTTATTTACTATTTTTATTCAAGATTTTCAGTATTCTCATCAGTTTGTTTTGTATCAACTTTTTTGTTTGTTTTGTGGTTTTATTGCCATTTTTCAGCACCCGATAAGCTGTACATGGCAGCCAGTATATATGGTGGTGTATTACAACCCATTAAAAACCCCTGAAAGAACCACCAACATATCATGATATATGTTGCAACTGTTAAGCAGCATGGTCCAAGCTAAAGACTCGAATCTACGCAGGCAGAATTGAGATGTCAGTGATCAGTAAAGGGCAAGCACCTTTTACAACTCACTGCCACCCGCAAGCACCTTATACAACTCAGTGCCACAAGGTGCTTTTTTGATCAGTTTCTTTGTCTAGTCCAGTTTAAGTAAACATGTCAGATTATAACTAATACAATACTAGGACACCAGTCATTGTTCTGAATCTTTTTTTGGAAATATTTACATAGAACACTGTTTTTATTTTTATTTTTTGTTTAATAAAGTAACAATAAAATGTTTTAAAACAATTGAGTATACATTTTGTTATAGGCTATGTTTGAAAGTATATTTATGACATTTTATCTGCTCTTCTGTGAAAAATTCCAATTAATAAGGGCATGTTATTGTTTTAACTGAAATTCAAAACATTTTACCTTAACATGCATGAATTCTGGATCTCAGCATGACGCATGGAAGGGAAGCTGTTGCTCAAATCTGTTGCATAAATCATCATGACTTTCATACATCTTGCTAGCATGTGTGTTGGATGTCAAATTCCTGCAGTACTGCATGACTTATATCAGTTATGAATATGAATCTTACATGTATGTTATTCAGCATAACTAATTTAGGGGTACAGGGCACATTTAGGGGTGAGAGTTCCCAGCAGTAATAATAAAGGAAAACAACTCTTGTGGTAAATATGGTTATAATATCATCACTTATTATGATGAGCTTTAACCACACAATTTATTCTAATGATAATTTTGTAACTGCATGAAATTCAGTAGACAGATAAAAGGTTTGTAAGTACATATGGCTGATACCATGTCAAATATGGTATCCAGATAATAACTTTTGTTGGTGCAAAGGACTAGTATGACCTTGACAAGGGTATATTTAACTGCTTTCTTTGACATGCAAGGGTATAGGTACAAGTAACAAAGATTGATGAACATTATTCCATGGATAGTGCCCAGTGCCCCCTTCCCCCCCCCAACAATTTTCTTTGATGCTTAAGTACTCAATAAGCAAGTCTCTCCTGCAGACACAATATGTAAATGCCCGTTTTTCTGTGACAATAGTTGGCATGGTCTGAAAAATCGTGTTCATGTCTTTATAATGAAGCTGCTTGCCTTGCAGTTGTGAATTAGCAGATGTTTTCCCCAGGAGGTTACACAGTATCCTGCATATATTATTATATGTACTTGTATACATGTACCTGTACATGAGTTATGTAGTAGTGATTCTGACTGATAGTAAAAGAAAGCAAACTATCTTTACTGATAATTTCCATTGATGTATCATTTTTATTCAGGATGCATTACGAAAAATTGACTTTTGTAAAATATTACCTTAAATCATTAAGTCAGAGATATACTATTTTGCATCATAAGGTAGTGCCTTTCTTCCACAGCCTGTGATGTTATCATATTTAAGAATAGACCAAAGCACAGGGGTTCCTTACAAAGAAAACTAGGAGTATTGGTGGATGAATCATTAGGGATGGGAGTTCTAATCTGTAACAATGTAATTCTCTGAGGGATACTACTAATTTTCTTTGTACGGAACCCCTGTGCTTGGATCTATTGTTAGAGAAAAAAGACCATTGGGTGGTGTGTTAGAGAAAAGATGTATGTAGCTTTACATGGCTGTCATGTAACATAGACATTATTAGCATATTAAAAAACATGTTATTTGGAGACCCAAATCTTTGCTAAAATTGGTGGTTGCAGGACCAGAGATTTTGTCTGGAATTTAAAGTTCTTCTCATTAGATCTGCTGCAGACTTTTCCAAACTTCACACAGACATATCCCACTAAAACAATTGGCTAACTTTGGGAGTTGTAGTGAAAGGTGACAAGTCGACTGATATATATATTTAGTTTGTATCGTGTTTGGCTTCCTCCATGTTTGTATATTACAAATATCTATATATTGTATTCTTCATCTTGGTCAGCAATCGAGATTAGGGCCTACCTGACTAATATCTTATTTTGTGAACAATATATTATATTGCTGATATTTCTCTTTGATTATATCATTGTGATACATCAAAGCTGCTGGGAATTTCCCGATGACTGGCACATCAGCACATCCACTGTGTGTGTGTGCGTGTGTGTGTGTGTGTGAATTGGATTTTTAACATAGCCAATACAATGTCTGCTGCATTGAGTGTGGCAGTTTATAGTGATGTCTGCCGAAAGGACATCATGCCGCAAGCATGTAGCATGATGTCCCATTCAGTCACATTATCCTGACACCATGCTGACCAGTTCTAACATTAACCTCATTGTGAGGCAGCTGATTGTACCATTTTTATAAATCTTTAGTATGACACACCCAGGCCTCAAACGTATAACCTCCTGTATACGAGGCAGACAGTTTAACCAGTATTGGAAATTCATTTGGAATTCAACAGGAATTCGTTCAAAACTCGGTACATTTGGACTTTTAGAACGTTTAGGAATATTTGGAATTTAATTCATAATACTCTAGAGTTCTTTTTAAATTTTCCCTTTGTATTCAAGGGAAATAAATTATTTTTGAATTTTACAACACTTGTTGCTTTTCACTTTTCTTTTACTAGTTTAAAACCATTAAGTTTAGACACAGGTCAAAATCTAAGACATAAAAAGGATATCCAATTTTCACCCATATGCTCACAAAAAGTGACCAGTGATCTCCTTAATTTTAAAACCAGTGATCTCCTTAATTTTAAAACAAGTGATCTCCTTAATTTTAAAACCAGTGCATCTGGAAGCACATATTATTTTGTTTGGCTTGACAAATATTTAAGCAGGTACAAATGTAGTTTATGCAACATTTCAACCCTTGGCATTTTGATGAACAACACCTTAGCTTGACCAGTTTCACATGACACAGTTAGTAAACAGAACCTCAATTAAGAATCAATCATCTTCCTACCGTATGTATTAAAGTAGGGGCAATCACATGTATCAGTCTAATAATGCATTGTGTCATAATGACACATGCAAAATGTGCTTACTGTGTGTTACAGTGACATCTGCAAAATAAATAATGTTACACTGCAAATTAAATCGGTCTTATGATACTCCTGCCAGATTTTGTTTGGTATGACAAGTCATTGTACTTGGTTGTAAAATGTGTTTGAGATACATAACCATTACAATTATTTTCCCTTCTTGACTCATTAATCACTGGTCTATAATCAAATGCTGACATAAGGTATTATGTTACCTGACAGTTGAAGAGCCACCTACTGATATCAGCCTATAGTCCCATCCATCACCTACTGATATCAGCCTATAGTCCCATCCATCACCTACCGATATCACTGTATATTCCCATCCATCAACTATTAGTACCCTAAACTCCTAACTGATAATCAGTATTAAAAAAATCACTGTTTTGGAGTAGAATTTAAGTAAAATTTTAAGATACAAGTTCTGCTGATGGCAGACATTGCTTATTTAGTGAGTATGGATGCATGTTAATGTTATACTTCATCTTTGTATAGATTGCCAGCATTAATACTTTAAGCATGAATACTTTAAGGTAGTCAGCATTTGCAATTTTTTTGCTTGCTGCAATCATTTGCTTTGTCATTGCTTACTTCATGGCTCAAAACTAACTGATCATTATATTATGACCTCATGGATGTCACTTTCTACCATGGTGTAAATTGCACTATCAATTATGTAGAGACTAGAATGAATCCAGTTCAAAGATCAAGCTTAGGCACTTACGAAACAGACTGCAAGAAATTCAATGTAAGTTGTCATGTTTGCAGTAGAAGAAACATAGAATCAAGTTGAAAGAAACACAAGGTTACAAAATGCAGTGCAGGGACAAAGATAATATATAATCTTCAACTACAAAAGTGAACACTACTTTAAGAAGGAATGGAAAAAAAAATTGAGAAAAAAATGTCCTTGGCATGCAAGGTCACAAAGGACATGCAGAAATACTTTAAGATTAGGGGAATATACACAGAGGAAGGATCCTATAGTGAATGTAACGGCAATGAAGGAACAAAATGTTTGGATATGCAAGAGATACAGAAGGAAAATATCCCAGGGGTATCTATGGTGTTGATAGCACTCAAGATCAGAGAACCAGACATGCAACAAAAAATCCCATAAACAGAAATGGGTATAAGGGATACATAATACGACCACGAGGCAACTTGCCAGCTATAAAATACAGCGAAATACACATTCACGGAGAGAAAGTATTAGTAAAGAATCCAGAACCATACTTAGAAAGATTAAAAAAACAGACAGGAGAGCTACATCTGTCTGATATCCCAATGGAGATACCCTTACAAGACACAGTCAGGTGCTTTGATGAAAAATTTGGCATTAAAGTAGGGAAATCAAGACTCGCAACAGTTCCAGGGTTCACAATAGACAACGGAACCAGGATAATTGAAATTGAAAAGACCAAGCTCAGAAGTATAAAAGGGGCATTTTATCTACATGGATTCCTGACCAAGGAACCAAGAAGCAGGAGAACCAGCATATACCACAGGATGTGCAATAGGTGTGGAGAGACTGGGCATATGCTGCATAAATGTCCAAAAACTGCCGTGGGAACAATGGAAGACAGTTTGGAACCAACCAACCAATGCAGAAATAACTTCAAAAGATAAAAGACAGGACCATCAAAAACATCAATCAATAACACAAAAGCAAACACCAACGCAAGTGCAGAACCAGCAGGAGAACCAGCTACAGGAACAACAGGCAACAAATCTGAATCCAAATAAAGAGGGGATAAGAGAAATAGAGCAACAAAAGATAAATAAGGCAGAACAAATGAACATGAGTATCTTGACAAGATCAAATAGTCAGGAAGAGCAGGGGCAGAGAAAGGAGGCAGAACAACAACAACAACAACCTAGCTAGAAGAAAAACACAAAATAAAATATTTACTCAATCTACAACATACAGAGCAAGAAGTGAGTGCTGGAGAGGGAAAAGTAGAAAATGTGTTTGTGTGTTATCTTATTTGATTTATGCTGTCTGTTCCCCAGTATCCATATTTACATTTCACATTGGTATTAATAAATAATTTATGTATATTATGAATACATTTGGTATCTGTGTAATAAATTATCACATATTTTGGCCATGTGACTATAAAAGAGAACTTAGTAGCTATACATATTAATGAATTTTAACTAACTAGATTACAGTATTGTAATTGCAAGTTAGTAAATTTGCTTAATCCAGTACCCTTAATTAAGACTATTTTTTTTTTTTACTTTCTCAAAGTTCACTATAAAATTGCTTGAAAAGATTTCTAAACTTGTTTGAAACAACCCCTGTACCATGAATATGACAGCAAATGGACACGTCTTCAGAACATTATGTTCATTATAAATTTTTGTTGCAGCTATTTAGAAATGTATAGTTTTCTTAATGTAACCACTCACTTTACAGAGTTATTACAAAAGTTCATTGATAGGATTGCATATATTTGGTTTTATTTTTGTCTGTTTATATTTTCACAAAAATGAAGTAAAAAAAACAACTGACCTTACATTGACACTGCCCCATACGTTTCTGTCCCACATAATTGCATTTTAAATATAAATCTTCACTAACATAATAATTAGACTTGGCTTTCTTTTGAATTGTATAGTTTCCTAAATATTATTTTCTCAATGGTTTATGAAAACAGTCAATCTAATGAATTAGTACTTCCCAGACTTGACGATGTCAGCCATTTTTAATCCATGATAGATTCGCTTATGGTTTCAAACTGATTTTATAAAGAAAATAATGTACACGCAGCAGTTAAAATATTCGTTTCACCAATTCTATTCTTAAAATGCAAATTGATATTTACATACAATTGTTTAAGCTTTGAAACACAAATGTGTTTGTTTTAATCAAAAAGGATCATAAGTTGTGAAAATTTGGCAGTGATAGTTACTAACTTAACTGGGAAAGGGTTAATTGTCAATAAGGTGTCAAAGCACATGCCTGTGAATTTGCAAGAGTATGTGAGCAGTTAATTGATAGCAGCACTAGCTATTTGATGGCTTGATGCCTACATTTGCACACAATGCAGGAACTAATTTGACTAAGGCTACCCAAACCAAAATTGCAAGC
The DNA here is from genome assembly GCA_029339505.1 of Unio delphinus. NCBI lineage: Eukaryota > Metazoa > Mollusca > Bivalvia > Unionida > Unionidae > Unio > Unio delphinus. The sequence goes on along the minus strand of JAQISU010000057.1, from coordinate 4,922,444 downwards.
TTGTTTTAAAGCTTGCAGGAAGCTTGCGCAAGCTTATTTTTGCAAGTTTGTATTTGGAACATTGCCGCAAGCTGATTTTTGCAAGCTTGTATTTGGAACATTGCCGCAAGCTGATTTTTGCAAGCTTGTATTTGGAACATTGCCGCAAGCTTGCGCAAGCTTACTTTTACAAGCTTACTTTTGCAAGCTTGCAGCAATCTTTTATTTGGAACATTGCCGCAAGCTTACTTTTACAAGCTTACTTTTACAAACTTGCACAAGCTTGCGCAAGTTTATGCAAGCTTGCACAGATTTGCTACAAGCATGTGGGCTTTCAAACATCACACATGATTGTTGTCCCCTGACCCCCAAAAAACCTGAAAATATTAAGGGGTGGGGATGACCTGTACTGCGTTGCAGATTTCATCATTTTGTGCTCCCAACTGCAAATGCAAGTCCTCTGGTGTTCAGTTTTTTTTATGAACTGACCAACTACATTTACATCAACTTTCCATGCACTCAGGCCATTCCTATTTCCACACATTTTTAAAACCATTTTTAAGTTTATTCAAACTTTTTGTGTCCTGCATGGTCTTTCAGTAACTCTAGAGTAGATGCCATGTTTTGCAAATATAAAGCTAATTAACTTCAACTTTGTGGAAAAATCACAATTAAAATAACATTGAGCATTATAAAAGTAACAACACACAAGTGCAGTACATGATATCAATTGGAGTTAATGCCCTGCGAGCTGTAGCACATTTATTGTTGATAACTTCATTGAAGCTAGCTTCAGTAAGACAGCTACTTGGGCTCTCCTCCTAATTCCCTTTTAAAATGTTTCAAAGCAAGAGCATATGAGTTATCCATTGTGAATTTAATGTTTGGAAAACGTGTGCAAAATAACTCACCAGCAACATGTGTAACTGAAGGAGGAAGGTTTATTTCCAAAAGAAATTGAATAAATCTAATTTCGATCAAATTTTTATTAAGGTTCTCTCTGGTATTTATATATGTCGCAAGTTCAAGCTGAGTTGTGTGTGATGAAGCAAGAACCTGATGTTTATTAGCTTTTTCATGCACCATCATGCCTGATAGCGAAATCACATTACACAAAAATTTGGAAAACGTCAAGTTTTCTCTGTTTCTATATGGCTTCACAAATCTACACAAGACGGCACAATTGTCCTTCCAGTTGTTCTCATTTCCTGGAGAAAATTCTGAATATTCCTCTTTCCTATTTAACATGATTAGAACCTGAACATTATGAAGACGAGATACTTCGACAAGCTTGTACAAGCTTGCGGTAAGCTAGTTTTACTTTCTGAAGCAAATAAGAAACCTTGTACAAGCTTGCAGTTATATCCAGCTAGCTTGCCTTAAGCCTGCACTTGCTTGTACAAGCTTGCGCAAGCATCTATGTAGTATGTTAGTTTATAAACATTAAATTAGCTTATCGCAAGCTTGCCACAAGCTTGCGGCAAGGATGCATTTTGGTTTGGGTAGTGAGCATTCAGAAAATGCTATGTTGAATTAATGTACATCAAAAAAATCATAGGGTTTTCACTTTCCTAACAGAAGAAGGTGAAGTTTGCATTTTTTGGGTGGTAATTTAGTTGCACACTTTACCTGGTTGCCTGACCCCCCCCCATACATGTACATACATACATACATGTTAACAGGTTGTAGACATTTCCAATAATGTAAATAAACTTTACTTAATACATGTAACTCCAAATGTCATTACCTATAACCAATTGGAGGTACATAAACTGAGGCTTGGTGTCATTGATTACATAAAGTTATATAATGTGGGATACCCTGCAGAAATAGTTCTACTAAAATTAAATACATGTAGAAATGGATTAACTAAATTGAAATACATGTAGAAGGGCTTCAGCCATCTTGAACTACACTGAATATGTATTAGGCAGTTGCAATAATTGACAAGCTATTGTTTTCATTTTGGATCCTCTGCCAGAGATTCTGTCACATTTAAATTTTGAGATGGGGGGAAAAGCTGTGACTGATGAACCTACAATATGCAGAGGTAAAAGTGAATCTCTGTCACCTGTTGCCTCAGCGTGGGTGGGGTGGGGAAGGGGATTATTACTATATAATTTCTTACTTTATATAAATCCTTGTCCATAGGATATAATCTAGTTTTCTGTGAAGAAAGGTAATTTTTATACAGATCTAAATAAACAGACATACTTGTACCATTATGTACATAAATAATATTCAAACAGAAAGAAAATTATCCTCATACTTTTAATTTTTTTTTCTTTCTGCCACCGTATACAAAAATACCAAGAATAAAATACTCCAAGTATTAAAACATGGAAAATAATAATGCATGAATTTAATTAACGAAAAGGAATTTCAGAGATAGATATATTATTTTCATTGTAGGATAGATGCTTGGTTGCTAGATAGAGCTTTCAGACTTGTCCGAGATAATGTTGGAAACATCCCAAATGCAATGAACAATATTCAAATTTAAACAGTAAGTGAAGAAATATTTTTGAGCAAAGCTTGACTTGTACATAAAGTTTCAAGCCCCATTATATCGCAAGAACTATTTTATACTAATAAGAAAACAAGGCAACACCCCACAATTTAGCATCATTTTCAGCTCACCATCTTTTTATTCTAAAAACAAATAAAGTACTTGTTAAGAAAAGTCAATAATTGGGTCAGTAATTAAGAATGTGAATCCAAAAGTAAATTAGTAAAAGTGCAAGCATCAATACATTTAATCAGAATCTAATTCAGAGGATTAAAATGGAACCTGCTTGATCAAAGACATTAAAATTTTAAAGTATAAATTCTCAAACGTTCACTTTGTTGTCTATTTTTTGTAGTGTATGGACACAGTGTACCTAGCTGGACCATGTTATTGTTAAATTATTGATTATGTCCATATATTGCTTTATTAATCTGTGTGTAACTATTTACTTTGCATGAAAATTTGCATATAATGCAGGATAAAGGAGAATTAGTTAAATGCATCAAACTTCGAAAAACAGAACAGATTTCATCTTGGTGGCCTTACTTTACAAAGGAATCGCAGAACTGATTACGTCTTGGTGGCCTTACAGAACAGGTTTCGTTTTGGTGGAATTGCTTTTAATCTTCATCTTCAATGAGAGATCTATTAGATTCCTGCATTTGTTGTGCAATTATTGTGAATTCTTGTATTTTCATGTTTTTGCAACCACAAAATTTCACTAACATTACCGGTACTTAAATGTGTGAATTGTCGATGGGGTTCTGTTTTTTCCACAGGAGCATCTTTGGTCATTGGGTCTGCAAATTTGCGATTTCTTTTTTTTCCACAAAAGGAATTTTGTTCATTGGGTCTGCAAATTTGTGGTTCCTATTTTGACCACAGGAGGATCTTTGCTGTTTGTAAATTTGTGGTTTAAAACAACTATGAAAGATATAAGAATTGGTATCCCATGAAGACAAAAATATGAATGTACAGTAATTGCTGGCTGTGATCATCATCATTTTGTTTTGTCATTAAACTGTCTTGTTTATCCTGTCAGGTCTGATTTACCCTTGAACTGACTTGACTTTGTATGATATATTGGATAATATTGCTAATGTGAGGGCAGTAGACTGTGTGCTATAGGGCTGTCATATTATTATGTTCCTCATTATTGTGGCATGCATTTTCTGTCAGATAATGTGTCATTGAAATGCACCGATCAGGCCAGCCCAGAAAAGATAATTATAAAAAGATGTGTATGGTGCAAGTTTACCCTTACATTTTGCAGGTTTTTTTGGCAAGAATATCTGGAAATACTTTGCTTCAATTTTTATAAGCTGTTATAAGGCAGAACATATTGTGTACTGATGAACCTTGTTTATTAATCCATAATTTTACCATTTCATTTGTGCACAGTTGTTCTCCATTTTAAAGTTACCAAACTTTGTGCATGACTTGTGTTTGGGGTAAGGTCAGGAAGCCCTTTTCTTTTGGAGTCGAAAGTAAACGACTCTGACAAAGAAGAAAAGTCATGTGTGTGATTTGGATTTTTAACGTATCTTTAACAGTGTATCAGTTATCACTACAATGTCTGCAGTGTGACAGTTTATAGTAATTTCTAGCACTGGGGCATCATGCCACAGACATGTAGCACGATGTCCCATCCAGTTAAATTATCCCGACATCAGGTCAACCAAGCCTAACATTAACCTCATAATTCTAAGTGCAAAGCAAGTACCATTTTTGTATCAAACTTTGAGCAAGACTTGCACTTGAGGTAAGGTGGGAGTCTTTTTATTTAGGGGTCGAAGGTCAAGGTATCTGACAAAGAAGAAAAGTCAGTTTTTGTTTTACACCATGAACTTTCAGAACAGTTTGTGGAATGCTTATCCTTAAGTTATGGAGGTCATAGATCAAAGTCATTATGATTATTTAAAAAAAATTAACTTTGCTGAATAACAAATCTTCTCGAATGAGTTCATTGATAAAACATTCGGATGACTTACATTTATGGGTAAAACAATACACCCCTGCCATGAATAATTAAGATTTGCAAAATACAGCCAATGATCAACATGCATTTCAAATTTGATTGCCTTTCATCTTTAGAAATAGTATCATTGGTGGGGTGATGCCATTTTTATGTGCCGTCATATTGGTTGCAATTCCAACATGTATAAAACCGACATAAACGTGTCATCAATTTGTATGCTATTCTCATCCTTGAGAAGATGTTAGAAGTATTGAAACAGACCAGCAGTTAGGTGTCTGATTTTTAACACATTAACGTCTAGCGACGAGTTTACGGGGCATGAGGTAGTAGGCTACTTCCAAGGTCTGTAGCGTTAAGGTCATTCATGATACACTAAAGAAGGTGGTATTATAGAAAGGTAGACAGATTTAGCTCTACAATGATAGCAAATAATCTGGACATTTTAGTTGCACTACAAAATACAGAGGGAAGAACCTAAGTTTTTGGATCCATTGTTTTTTTCAACCAAAATTCGTCCATGATCGGAATCTGATTTTGTGTCCAGATTTTAGGCTTTGTAGCCTCAGATCCATGGCAGACCGGTCTGAAGCACACACATACAGGTGAACCTATGCAAAAAGTAGGATAAGATTGACATTTTTAATAAAGAATCTTCTCCATACAAAAATTATGGGTCCTTTAAGTATAAAAAAAAGGAGTCCAGTTTTTCACCTTCTGTTCATGCGTGAGCAAAATAACCAATGAAAAACATTTTCTTTAGCACAACTAGCCATTTGTTTTAATGGAATATTGCTTGGAAGTCGATGTGTTAGGATGTACTCAAAAATAGTCCCCAAAATGTGTTTCCTATTCTCATTTCATGCGAAAACAGCAAAAACCTCCAGGGGTTAATGTGTTTATCAGCCATTTAGGCCATCTTATGCTGCTCTGCTCTGTTCAGGTGCAGGGTTCATCTTGGACACCACACCCTTTGTTTTGCACTGCATAAATGAAAACATGTTATTACCAATTTTATGTCTTCGCCTAAATTTGGAAGTCAATATAGTGCTATTCTAAAGAGTGAAGAAATGGGGCAGTTCCCTTGTCCAAAGAAAATCTTGTCTAGAGAAATCTGAGGGTAGGAGCAGAGATGATTAACAAACAGATTCTTGACATTGTTCTTTCTGCAGATGCAAAACAACTGTCATGGCCACTGGTAAGATCTGTGATCATAATCTGTTTGGTTGATATAACACTCGGATCTGCTGGGTAGATATTTATTTTATCAAGATATATCATTTATCGAAATTGATAGAGAGATTAATATTTATGGTATCATCTGTCCAAGTTGATGGATTGTTAAGGTTGAGATAAAAATCTTGTTCAAGAGTATCCTTGATAGGTTTATATTGATTCATTCTCTTTCTTCTTTCAACATTCACCAAATTTTTCATTGATGCAGTCTTGTCATTTGTAAGCAATCCCCCTGAGGACCAACTATAGCCAGGATCCAACCCAATCTGAATTGCATTTGCCATTGACATGGATATTTATCCAGATTGCAGAGTTTACATGGGGAAGGTGTGGATTATTAAGGGATTCAATCATTCTAAGCTAGTCTGTAATTGTCAATTTGTACCAGGTAAATCTTTTCTGAGATTGAAGTTTGTATGTATGTGTGTATATATATATATATATATATATATATATATATATATATATATATATATATATATATATATATATATATATATAATCATCACATGTATGAATACCTTAATATTGAAATGCATTTTGTTAGGAATTTTAAATGAACTACATGAATGTCTGCTACACTATAACTTTCAGTCTCAAACACACATAATTTAAATTCATCCAAGCCTCGCTCACAGTGGAACAGAGGTCAATCTGATTTTTCTGTTTCTCCCAACCTCCTCCTAGTTAAAAAAACAAGCTGACTGAATCTCTTTTTTTGGAAAAGTTTCGTAACCTCCAAGAATATGGAAATTTGATAGGTAGCATCATGATTATTCTTGGAGATTTCAGTTTTCACTTTGACTTGTCCTGGAAATCCAACACATCAAGACTCATAGATTGTATTTACATTTTCAGCTTAGTGAATTAGCCAACCCTCTGATAAACATGGTCACATTTTGACTGGATTCTTCATAAAACGTTTATCAGTTTCAGTCACAAAGTCCGTTAGATGAAACTATATGCTTGGGTTTTATTTTGTAGTCGCAGGTTTGCCGAAAAATCTTGTCACACTAGTTTTTAAAAAATCTGAAAGCAACTTTTGACAGATTTTCTACTCAAGATATGTCTCAAGTTATATGGGAAAATATAGATACTCTGTAGTTTTCATTCTGAAGACATCATTTTCTTTAGAATATATATACACATATAGGCAAGATCTGGTTTTCAGTACCGAACCATATGTAAAGATTTTTGCACATTATACTACATGCAAAGTATATTTACCAACTTTGATAGAATTGCAGAGAATCATTTCATAAAATAATGGATTTGTGTGATTCAAGGGTTATGGGTACAGTTATTCACCAGGTCAGACCTGGTCAGTTTTTGTTGCGTGTCCTTATAATAGACCCTTTAGCTCCCATTTCCTCCAGATGATATATCCTGTAATGTGTGAACAGTGCCACTCCCTTCTCCCCCTCAGCTGAATAATAGGCCAGCTTTCACTTGCGTGGGTGTAGATGTCACCTAAAATTGTAATTACACACCCCTTGTCACTGTGTAAGATTCAGGTATTACTGTGAAATTTGGCCTGTAGTAGACTTTGATTTGGGTATTAACCTGCGGTTCATTTATAGCAGGCGTAACCAGTAACTACATGTGGACCCCAGTTAAGGTTTGTAATGTTGGGTGGAATTAGCACCTGTAAAACTACAAGAATGACCTGAAATAAACCATTGTATGTGGGGACAGGGTAGTGGCCTAAAGCATTCACAGTTACAGATCATTGTCATCTCACCTCTATCAGTGTGGGTTCTAGTCTCTGGCTCAACCAATGTTGGTATGTGAGAAAGCTTCCAGGTAGTTTCTCATGGGTCGGTGGTTCTTGAGAGGTTTTCCCTGGTTCTTTCTCCACCATTAATACTGACCTCCGTGTATAGGCTATCTTGTGCTGAAAAATGGTGATAAACCCTATAACAACAACAACAACAACAAAATTACTCTCCATAGCAAAAGTACACACACTTTGTACTGTACACTGTTTTCATCATAGTTGCAAGTACATAGATATATAAGCTAAAATTGCACACACTTTCAGTTTTTGGTATGAAACTATTTATTTCAGCTTTTCTGCATGTAATGCATCTGTATTTCCAAAACTATCTTCATGACCTGGATAAATAAAATATTACATGTAGTCTTAAAGGGAAAAAAAACCCTATTAAACTGATTGATACTGTAAAATGGATTCCAATCCAAATATACTTCGTATGTGATGGATGGGGAGGGGGGGACATTACTCAGTAAGTTGAGGCTGAACATGTATAAATTATTATTTGCACCCAAACACTTACTTTAGGGGCACTCTTTTAAGATCAATTCAATCATGATAGCTGCAATATAAGTGACATTGTACCCATGTTATGACATTTTAAAGTTCTTTGTTTTTTTCTAAGAAGAAATAACATTTGGGTAGAAAATAATGTCATTGGAATGCTTGATTCATGCCCAGCCTCAGGCTTACTCTGATAATGCCCCCACCCCCTCCATCACATCAAAAGTAAGCATGGATAGGGATATATTATTGTTGTATGCACTTACATATATAACTTTTAAATTTTAAAGGTCAACACCCCCTAAAATAGACTACTGTCACTTTATACGTAAAACCACTTGTAGAAAAGTTATTTTTTAAACAGTTATATACTGTAAATAATTTATTTATTTATATTTTTAATTATTATTAGAATTCTTGGATTATGTTCAATCTGCCATTTTAAGAATTCCTTGAATGGAACATCATCTCTTAAATGAAACAGATATCAGTACTGAGTGATGTGAATGGCTTTTAAATACTGGACATCAGTACTGAAGGAAATAAATAGCTTTTAAAAATATTACTTCAAAACTGAATGATGTGAATGGATTTTAAATACTGGACATCATTATCTAATGATGTGAATGGATTTTAAATACTGGACATCAATAGTGGCTTTTAAATACTGGACATCAATATCTAATGATGTGAATGGCTTTTAAATACTGGACATCAATATCTAATGATGTGAATGGCTTTTAAATACTGGATATCAATATCAAATGATGTGAATGGCTTTTAAATACTGGATATCAATATCTAATGATGTGAATGGCTTTTAAATACTGGACATCAATATCAAATGATGTGAGTGGCTTTTAAATACTGGACATCAATATCAAATGATGTGAATGGCTTTTAAATACTGGACATCAATATCTAATGATGTGAATGGCTTTTAAATACTGGACATCAATATCTAATGATGTGAGTGGCTTTTAAATACTGGACATCAATATCAAATGATGTGAGTGGCTTTTAAATACTGGACATCAATATCAAATGATGTGAGTGGCTTTTAAATACTGGACATCAATATCAAATGATGTGAATGGCTTTTAAATACTGGACATCAATATCAAATGATGTGAATGGCTTTTAAATACTGGACATCAATATCTAATGATGTGAGTGGCTTTTAAATACTGGACATCAATATCTAATGATGTGAGTGGCTTTTAAATACTGGACATCAATATCTAATGATGTGAGTGGCTTTTAAATACTGGACATCAATATCTAATGATGTGAGTGGCTTTTAAATACTGGACATCAATATCTAATGATGTGAGTGGCTTTTAAATACTGGACATCAATATCTAATGATGTGAGTGGCTTTTAAATACTGGACATCAATATCTAATGATGTGAATGGCTTTTAAATACTGGACATCAATATCTAATGATGTGAATGGCTTTTAAATACTGGACATCTATATCTAATGATGTGAATGGCTTTTAAATACTGGACATCTATATCTAATGATGTGAATGGCTTTGAAATACTGGACATCTATATCTAATGATGTGAATGGCTTTGAAATACTGGACATCAATATCTAATGATGTGAATGGCTTTTAAATACTGGACATCAATATCTAATGATGTGAGTGGCTTTTAAATACTGGACATCAATATCTAATGATGTGAGTGGCTTTTAAATACTGGACATCAATATCTAATGATGTGAGTGGCTTTTAAATACTGGACATTCATATCAAATGATGTGAATGGCTTTTAAATACTGGACATCAATATCAAATGATGTGAATGGCTTTTAAATACTGGACATCAATATCAAATGATGTGAATGGCTTTTAAATACTGGACATCAATATCTAATGATGTGAGTGGCTTTTAAATACTGGACATCAATATCTAATGATGTGAGTGGCTTTTAAATACTGGACTTCAATATCTAATGATGTGAGTGGCTTTTAAATACTGGACATCAATATCTAATGATGTGAGTGGCTTTTAAATATTGGACATCAATATCTAATGATGTGAGTGGCTTTTAAATACTGGACATCAATATCAAATGATGTGAGTGGCTTTTAAATACTGGACTTCAATATCCTATGATGTGAATGGCTTTGAAATACTGGACTTCAAAATTGATTGAATGTGAATGGCTTTGAAATACTGGACTGCAAATTATTGAATGAATGTGAATGGCTTTGAAATAATGGACTGCATTATTGAATGAATCTGAATGGCTTTTAAATACAAAACTTCAATATTGAATGAATATATGAATGCCATTTAAAAATACAGAACTTCAGTATTTAATTATATGAATGGCTTTTAAATACTGGGCATCAGTTCACATCATTAGTAGCACCACATTCAACTAATTATTAATGTAGCACTTGTATCTGCTTGAAAATAAAGAAAGAAAGAATCAACTACATGTAACTACATTGCCTATGACAGAGTACATTTGAGATAATGTAAAAATGTGTACATGAGACAATGTCTTTCCTTCGAAAAGGAGGGATTTTCAAGAAAAGCTCTTATCTCTTGCCTGCTGCATATTTGTAGTAAAGGTGTAAAATAAATGTAACGCCAATGCTTGGTACATGCATATTATGAATATTTTTATAAATCAGTGTTTGTGTTCATGCTGATGAGGAGGGAATGAAAATAGGCACTGTTTTCAAGGAACAAAATGTAGGACTCTACATTCTTATGAAGACGCAAATTAAAACTTACATGTCCCACATCTCAAATAAAAGCATGCTTGATGTAAATTCTTTATTTTTATTAAAAAAAAACCTTATGAACAATGCAAATAATAGATAAAATTCATTTTTTACCCAAAGTTTTCACTCACCTGAACTTTTGTTTTCATACCAAGTATGCAGTATCATGTCACATCTGTTTCTTCAGACACATTATAAGAACAGCATCCCCCACCCCCAACCGAATGATTAAGTTTCATAATGTAAGGTAATGTATATTTGTGTATTTCTCTCTTAGTTGCAATTAAAATTATGAGCATTTGATGAAAATCTAGTATTTGGAAGTTCGTCCCCATGCAGCTACACTAGTGTTGGGAATCGGTCAGAAATTCATAATCGATAATCGGTTCCCCAGAACCAACTGACCATCGATTATAATCGGTTATTAAGAGCAAATTTTAATTTTTCAAAACAGTTTTATCTTTGATCAAGAGTTCAATATGTTTATAAATGTACAGGAGTAATCTCTTTTAATGACACATATACTTTAACCTGACAATAATATTACATTGTGTGTTACTATTGTTCTACAACTTTGTTAAATTAACGCAACTTTTTATGGTTGATCAGTCATATGTAACTGAAATACTGCTACAATCCCCCAAATTGTTTTTGCTCACATGTGATGTGTCCATAATTAAAAGTACAGAAGGACAGGTTTTTCTTGTTTGTCATTGTTAATAATACTACAAAAGATGTTGCAATTTAACTGAAACAAATCAAGAATGTAACATATTGACCATGTAATAATGACTATATGTTCCTAATTATGAATCATAAGGTTTCATATTTGTAGTTGTAAAGGGAATTAATTTCAGGTCAGCTTCAGTGGCTAGGAGTTTTATTAACCTTTGTGCTTTGCATACACCTAAAACGTAGTCTCCCTTTACACACAATCGATTATGGAGTTCACAATCGATTATCTTATCATCCAATTGATGATCGATTATAATCGATAATCGGAACAACACTAAGCTACACATATTTTTTTTACACATTTCCTTTGGAGGGCATGTCTTTTTTAAATTCAGGAGTTATAAGCATGTCCTTGTGTCATTGGAGTAACACTGTATGCCATGATGAAAGGAAACACATACTGAGATGGCAAATATGGGATTACTATAAGAGCTTTAACCACTTTGTCACTCTTGATCATATTGACAATTTCCCTTGCTTTGTTCTTTTTCACGGAGGATACATCCAATGCCAGCTTTATTGAATCACTTTGCAAAATCTTACATCTCTGAGTCATATGTATTGAGTGACAGTAGAGTCCCTGTTGGTAGCCATAAGTCGAACTGTGCGTAAGTCGTATATAAATTGATATGAACAGCGTTAATAGGTTGGCAACTTTAGTAAAAGTATCACAGTATACTAAATAGTGTCAGCAATGTAATGCACAGCAAGCTTATTTATTTATATGGAAACAAAAGCTAAAAAAAATATAAACCACACAGTTGAAAATTGGTGTTTTCTTCAAGTATCATTGCCACCTAAGTACAAAGGGAAATATTGGTCTGCAGTTGGTACAATGGATCTTACATTAGATGTGTTAAGTTATGTGAGAAAGCTTGCCAGTAGCTTTTCGTGGGTCAGTGGTTCTCTCCTGGGGTTTTCCGGGTTCTTCCTCCACCATTAATACTGGTTGCCATGTATAGCCTTATGTGCTGAAAAATGGCATTAAACCATAAAAAACAAACAAACAAAACATTACAGGTGTCATGTAATTTTATTGATCTTTAGAGAGTACCTCTTAGGCAAACATTAACATGAAAATGCTAATTTATACATGTGAGGCTGAAGGTTTAGGAAAAATAATGTCAGTTACCTTTACATGTAGCCTCATACAGACAAACAAAATAATCCTTGTAAACACACTTATCATGCATAAGATTTAAAGTTATCCAGACAAACATTTTTCAAAGCAAAATTAAGGTCCACAGATTATTTTTGGTAAAATGTTTTGCTGTGTCTCCTGTTAATATTTTGACTTTTTTCTTCTTCATTTCTAGTAAACACAGATTTTCTTCCTAAATTAGAGACTAAAATAAAGATTTTTGTTAAATCAGTATAGGTGTCCAACTTGAGTGTTAATTCTGTGTAGGTGTCCTACTTGACTGCAAAATTTGTAGGTGCCAGAGTGAGTGTTAATTCTGTGTATGTGCCCAAAGTGAGTGTTAATTCTGTGTAGGTGCCCAAAGTGAGTGTTATTTCTGTGTAGGTGCCCAAAGTGAGTGTTAATTCTGTGTATGTGCCCAAAGTGAGTGTTAATTCTGTGTATGTTCCCAAAGTGAGTGTTAATTATGTGTGTGTGTGCTCAAAGTGAGTGTTAATTCTGTGTTTTGTGCCCAAAGTGAGTGTTAATTATGTGTATGTGCTCAAAGTGAGTGTTAATTCTGTGTATGTGCCCAAAGTGAGTGTTAATTCTGTGTATGTGCCTAAAGTGAGTGTTAATTCTGTGTATGTGCCCAAAGTGAGTGTTAATTCTGTGTATGTGCCCAAAGTGAGTGTTAATTCTGTGTATGTGCCTAAAGTGAGTGTTAATTATGTGTATGTGCTCAAAGTGAGTGTTAATTCTGTGTATGTGCCCAGAGTGAGTGTTAATTCTGTGTATGTGCCCAAAGTGAGTGTTAATTCTGTGTATGTGCCCAGAGTGAGTGTTAATTCTGTGTATGTGCCCTAAGTGAGTGTTAATTCTGTGTATGTGCCCGAAGTGAGTGTTAATTCTGTGCATGTGCTCTAAGTGAGTGTTAATTCTGTGTATGTGCCCAGAGTGAGTGTTAATTCTGTGTATGTGCCCAAAGTGAGTGTTAATTCTGTGTAGGTGTCCAAAGTGAGTGTAATTTCTGTGTAGGTGCCCAAAGTGAGTGTTATTTCTGTGTAGGTGCCCAAAGTGAGTGTTAATTCTGTGTATGTGCCCAAAGTGAGTGTTAATTATGTGTATGTGTCCAAAGTGAGTGTTAATTCTGTGTAGGTGCCCAAAGTAAGTGTTATTTCTGTGTAGGTGCCCAAAGTGAGTGTAAATTCTGTGTAGGTGCCCAAAGTGAGTGTTAATTCTGTGTATGTTCCCAAAGTGAGTGTTAATTCTGTGCATGTGCCCTAAGTGAGTGTTAATTCTGTGTATGTGCCCAGAGTGAGTGTTAATTCTGTGTATGTGCCCAAAGTGAGTGTAAATTCTGTGTATGTGCCCAAAATGAGTGTTAATTCTGTGCATGTGCCCTAAGTGAGTGTTAATTCTGTGTATGTGCCCAAAGTGAGTGTTATTTCTGTGTAGGTGCCCAAAGTGAGTGTTAATTCTGTGTATGTGCCCAAAGTGAGTATTAATTATGTGTAGGTGCTCAAAGTGAGTGTTAATTCTGTGTATGTGCCCAAAGTGAGTGTTAATTCTGTGTATGTGCCCAAAGTGAGTGTTAATTATGTGTATGTGCTCAAAGTGAGTGTTAATTCTGTGTATGTGCCCAGAGTGAGTGTTAATTCTGTGTATGTGCCCAAAGTGAGTGTTAATTCTGTGTATGTGCCCAGAGTGAGTGTTAATTCTGTGTATGTGCCCTAAGTGAGTGTTAATTCTGTGTATGTGCCCGAAGTGAGTGTTAATTCTGTGCATGTGCTCTAAGTGAGTGTTAATTCTGTGTATGTGCCCTAAGTGAGTGTTAATTCTGTGTATGTGCCCAAAGTGAGTGTTAATTCTGTGTAGGTGTCCAAAGTGAGTGTAATTTCTGTGTAGGTGCCCAAAGTGAGTGTTATTTCTGTGTAGGTGCCCAAAGTGAGTGTTAATTCTGTGTATGTGCCCAAAGTGAGTGTTAATTATGTGTATGTGTCCAAAGTGAGTGTTAATTCTGTGTAGGTGCCCAAAGTAAGTGTTATTTCTGTGTAGGTGCCCAAAGTGAGTGTAAATTCTGTGTAGGTGCCCAAAGTGAGTGTTAATTCTGTGTATGTTCCCAAAGTGAGTGTTAATTCTGTGCATGTGCCCTAAGTGAGTGTTAATTCTGTGTATGTGCCCAGAGTGAGTGTTAATTCTGTGTATGTGCCCAAAGTGAGTGTAAATTCTGTGTATGTGCCCAAAATGAGTGTTAATTCTGTGCATGTGCCCTAAGTGAGTGTTAATTCTGTGTATGTGCCCAAAGTGAGTGTTATTTCTGTGTAGGTGCCCAAAGTGAGTGTTAATTCTGTGTATGTGCCCAAAGTGAGTATTAATTATGTGTAGGTGCTCAAAGTGAGTGTTAATTCTGTGTATGTGCCCAAAGTGAGTGTTAATTCTGTGTATGTGCCCAAAGTGAGTGTTAATTATGTGTATGTGCTCAAAGTGAGTGTTAATTCTGTGTATGTGCCCAAAGTGAGTGTTAATTCTGTGTATGTGCCCAGAGTGAGTGTTAATTCTGTGTATGTGCCCAGAGTGAGTGTTAATTCTGTGTATGTGCCCAAAGTGAGTCTTAATTCTGTGTATGTGTCCAAAGTGAGTGTTATTTCTGTGTAGGTGCCCAAAGTGAGTGTTAATTCTGTGTATGTGCCCAAAGTGAGTGTTAATTCTGTGTAGGTGCCCAAAGTGAGTGTTAATTCTGTGTATGTGCCCTAAGTGAGTGTTAATTCTGTGTAGATGTCAAACTAAAGTATTAAACATAGAGTTCTAAGAAACTATGTTTTTTCCCCTTGTTTCCTGTTGAGAATGGTTTCCTTTTTGCTACACTCGAAACTGTTGGATTTTTTTTAATTGTGTTTAATTAGCAGTCATCAAGCATCTTGACTAATGTGAGTTTCTTTAATGATAAATAACACATTTGAAATTTTGTAATTGTTATAGATTTATACATCTTGACACAAAGTGCTGTAAATTCCTATGAATTCTCAAATTTGCAGTTTTGATCATAGATTCATAAACATATTTCAAATATGCACAGACTAAATTCATGACGTTTTGCTAAAACAAGTAGATCTCACACTTAGATAAGTCGGTTTTAGCTTTTTTGTCAAATGACAGTTAAATTTATTGCAGTTTCATATGCCAATTATATTTTAAGAAAACTCCATTATTTCTGGGTTACAAGTTTGCAAGTTATGGTTGATATGATTGTGAATATTTTTCATAATTTTTTCTTTCTTTTCTTAATTTTTCAAGAAGAATCAGGAGATTATTTAAACCCTCAGACATTGTAATGGGATTGAGATTTTTCAGTTTGAAACCTCCCATTTTGCAATGGGATTTGGATCTTTCAGTTTTGTTAGATGCTTAGGCTCGAATAAGCAGCAACACAGAAAGAGTGAAACTAACAAGCTTGTATAACTTGAACAATGATTTTATTAAGTACAATTATTTTCATAAAATAAATAAACTTACGGTTTTAGAGAATCAAATCCAACATTAATCCAATATAGAATTCACAAAAATAATCCACTAATGGAATTGCAAGAGTCCTGATAAATAAATGTCTAATGTTCTAATAGTTTCAGGTTCGAATCTTGATGATATAATCCAAAATGGCTGACAATGTCACGTGATGCAGTTCTTGTTTTATAATCATCCAAATGAAATTATGAACACGGGTTCTTTTCCAAATAATTCCTCTTGCTTTAATGAAATGACACAATGTCCAGAACAAGGTAATTAAAATCAACACTCAAACATAAAAACACAACTATTAACTTTATAAAAGCCCAGATTCTACTGAACTGTCTATCCCAAACAACAATTTATATAACTGTTTTTCTTAAGTAAACGATCGCGTGATTTTATGGAAGTTCATGGAAGGTCACAGAAAGAGGCTGCCTTCACTAAATCACGTACTCAAATAAAGATCTAGATATTTCCTACCCCCAAGAACTAAAAATAAAAAGTTGTCCTTGAAATTAATTGTTGACAATGTCTAAAGCAGGGTCAGGAATTAGGTCAACAAGCCAAGGTCAACCTGTGTTTACAGCTAGAGTCTAGGTCAGCCTGAATTTTCCAGAAAAATCTCCCAATTAATGAATGTTAAACCCTAAATGACAAATTTGGATTTAACAATTAAAAATAATAATTTAAATCCAATAGACGTAACAGTTTAAACCCACCCACTTTACAATGGGATAGAGATCTTCCAGTTTATAGCCTCCTATTTTGCAATGAAATTGAATTCTTTAAGTTGGCTCAAGCAAGCATTTTACCCAAGCATATCAAAGTTATAAATGAATGGACATGTTTGGATGCTTTTGCAGTTAAGATTAATTAGCATCTGCAAAGCTTCTTCTATGCAGTGGTACACTGGGTCTTTTAGCCAGTTTAAATTATTACTTGCCATATCTTGCTTTCATTGAGAGATTCATTTACATTGATTGATTTATCTTTTAGGCAGTGGAGGCTTTGGGTTCTGCCATTTATCAGGCACTAGACTATGGCCTCAGTGAAACAGAGGAACCCATCCTGAGTCATGACCTGGAGGAGCTGATTGAGTTAATGGTACACAACAGCGATGATGATGAGGGAATTGGTATTGAGAGCAGCCGTTTTAATGATGAAGGACAAGTGGACAGTGACAAAAGCCTATTTCAGGAAGTCATTGAAGTAAGTTTTTGTTGTGCAGTTTGAAAAATATGGGTTGTAAATAACATCTTATTTTGCACTTTAATTTTATTAATCTCTTTTTGTTAGAAAAGGATTTTATTGTATGATGACATATTTAAAGATGGAAATCAAGACAGTATCTTTAAAACATGGATCAGTGTTTGTAACTATAATATTTTATCATAATTTAAATTGACATCACATTTTCAGACTAATCAGGCCTACTGAGTTCTCATAGTCTCGTGTTTTAAAGCAGTCATTATTAGGTAATAAGAACTTTTTAAAACCAAATTAAACTTCAGAAATATTTTCTTGTTGTCTTTTAGAACATGGGCATAAGGTTACCAACATGTCCATAACCAGATTTCATTGATGAATAAGTTCTTCATTAGTCAGCATGAATGCATTTTTAATTTAAAATTACCATGTTGAAGGTTGATATGGCTTAATGTAGTACTGTTAACTTTCCATTCACTCCTAATGTTATGGAGGCTGTTTATTGGTTTTTATGGTGCAGAAATTTTGTATATAATTTTGCAGTATGTTCTGTCATGGTCAGCATGACATATAATCGTTAAAGTTGACATATTGATTAGGCACACAATAACTTGGTGGTACTTAACATTTCTTGTCTGGAGACATAAGTGTTATCATTTTGATAACAGTGAAAAAGAGATGCTAATGCAAGGTCATATAGGAGGAAATGACAAAGCTGAGACAAAACAGAGCCAAACGTTTGGGGAAACTTGGTCCATTTGAAACGGCCCGGGTGTCATAAAATAATATTTTTTAGAATGGTTATTAATAAAGAGACAGTTATTCTGACTTTGATGGGAGTGTTAACAATTTTTAGTGGTAAGAAAAAAGCCGTCCTGATTGACAAAGCTAAATGAGGGTGTGTATGTTTTCCCAAATGAAATTCAAAGTTTTAAGTAAACTCCCTTGCAAAATTAATAAGTCTCAGTTTCTGTGGGGAGCCAGAAGTTAATTCAGGGAAATAAACAAGTATTTTTTGTTAAATTGTTCAAATGAAGTTTGTTGGAAAGTTGAGGACATGAAAAGACAAAAATTCATCTCCCATCATCCCAAATTTGACATCGGTTTGATGACCAATTTATAACAATGTGTAATGTGCACATTAGTACATAACAGAGAAATATTGATTTCCTGGAGTTGCACATTACCTCCCATTGTTTCCTGTCACAATTTGAAATGATTTATCTTCATGCATTCAAAAGGGCAATAAATAAAATTGCAGATTCTGTTTATCGTGTTCTGAAATTGTAGAAGTTACAGTTTGTTGCCTTCTCGTTGATAATCAACTTTTGGAAGCTACGAAAAGCCTAAGTTGTACTTGATTTACCGGTAACTATTTTTAGATCATGAAAGCTTATATTAATAGATGAAATCTATTCTTCTCTTGGCCAGATAGTGAACTAATGCTCTGCCTGTCTGGTTAGCATAACTATAAGATTCATGTGTCTGTCCTTGGAAGAAGAAAAATTGGTTGATGGACAGATTGTTTATAAGAATGTTTTGAAAATGGTTTGAAAATTGGGCAAGAGATGTTGACTTTATAGAAATATGAAATTTTTTTAATGATTCCATTAGCACCTCTTCTACAATTTAACTAAGCCAAACAGGGGAGTAAAGGTGAACATTTTATACATATCTGGGTAATTAAAATTAGTCTGCAGGACAATCAAGTCTGTTATGTATGTTTGACTGACAGCTGTCATGCTCATCTAAAGGCAGTTTTCATGATGTTTCATGTTTGTTTCAGACTTGTTTCTAACATCTATATTAAATTAAAATAATAGTGGTAATCTATAGAGTGAGATTATTTCAAGAATTAGAATGATCATAAAACATAAAATGTAACCAAATAATAAATAAATCATACTTTAATGTTTGAAACTTTTTCAAGTAACTGAGGAATGCCTACAGCTTGTATATTTTTAGCCCAGTATGGCACATTCTATCGCAGCCCTCCCACATTGCTTCTAGTAGAAAATGTGTCTCAGTGTTAGTCTTGTATGGTAGGGACCCTACATGCTTGTTTATAGTAGAAAAAGTGTCTCAGTGTCTAAACCTTGTATGGTAGGGACCCTACCTCGTTTATGGTAGAAATCGTGTCTCAATGTCTAAGCCTTATATGGTAGGGACCCTACCTGCTTGTTTATGATAGAAAAAGTGTATCAGTGTTAGTCTTGTATGATAGGGACCCAACCTGCTTGTTTATGATAGAAAAAGTGTATCAGTGTTAGTCTTGTATGATAGGGACCCAACCTGCTTGTTTATGGTAGAAAAAGTGTCACAGTGTCTAAGCCTTGTATGGTAGGGAGTCAGGGACCCTACCAGCTTGTTTATGGTAGAAAAAGCGTCTCAGAATTAGTCCTGTTTGACACTTTTGCTTCTGATTACTTCTTGTAGGAAAATTGTCTTAGTGTAGGGAGACTCGAAGTGTTTGCTCTCTTTCAGTTTTACTTGTTGTCTTAAGTGCTGATTACCCCCAGCATGTTACCATCCATAGCTATCATCAGTGACAATCTGTTATCACTACTTATCTTGTATGAATGGTGGCATTGGCACAGGCTTTTCATAAAAACACAATTTTTGCCAGGTTGAAATGGTTGTAAAAAATATGGTGCAGATCTGACCACTAGTATATCTGTACTTTTTTAAAGAAGTTTTTAAAACATGACCAAACTGACCTTGTACTTCATTAAGCTTATGAACACACTGACTTGTACATTTGCATGTACACTTTTGAATGTTGACTAGACTTTATATTAAGCTGCATTCCAGTAAACAAACTAATTGCACTCAGATATTTGAGGGTGGAGTGATATGATAGGATCCCCCACCTGTGATGGTGTTGGTTACCAGGTAGGAGTTGATCGACTATGTCACTGTGTTATTTCCTGGATCAAGCAAACAATAAAAAAGGAAAAATAAAGGATGGAATAACATAAATCTGAGCAAAGATATAGAATACAACAACACAAGCACCTGTATATAATGTATAAAAATTTATTGAATTACATAAACAAAATAAAAATTGATCATGACATTTGAATGAAACACTTTCTCTTAGAAATAGATATACTAAATTTATGTGAAATGCAACTAGCTATTCTGTTGAACTGATAAAACAAATTTCACAAACTCAAATTGCCAGCATGTCAGCATAACCTGGTTGCTTCTGGTGCTTTCCAAATAAGTGTTGTAGACAGGTTATTGATATCATTTTCCCCCTTCTCTCTCTCTCTCTCTCTCTCTCTCTCTCTCTCTCTCTCTCTCTCTCTCTCTCTCTCTCTCTCTCTCTCTCTCTCTCTCTCTCTGTATGTCAGTCTCTCTGTCTATCTCTCTCTTCTATCTTCCAACCACAACTTGGCTGTAGTTTGCCTTCTTTCCAAAATATTTGTCCATTTTTGTTTCTGCCGTCAAACAATATTCACACTCATGTTTGATATTTTCTTATCGTTACTGAACAGACTAACGCTTTGGTCACTTTTTAACCTGACATACACATGCACACAAACACACCCACATACATACAACATGAAATTAATGTCTTTTCTTAGCTGATATCCACAATCCTAACTGGATCCGTGACATAACTAGATGAACTATTTCATCCTAATATGAGCTATTGTAGGCGTATTTTGGTTTGCTGGTGGTGTTGGTGAGGTTGATTAGTAGACTGTACCCTCTTACAAGGTGTCTGCTTTTTTTTGGTTCTTGTTATCTAGAGGGCGATCACCCTCTGTGTTGTTGCCAGGATCGAGTAAATGTTAATATAAAGTGTGAAACTTATAGGTGGAATAAATAGAGATCTCAGCAGATCTATTAGAACAAAATTACAAAAGCCCACATGCAGGGAATACAACAATTTAATCAATTACATTGAACAAAGGTGATAATATAGTACAAAATACACTTCTTTTCTAAATAAATCATTCACTGAATTTCAAACACAAATCTACTTACATAAATAACCGATCTGTTTTAAATGATAGAATTGGTTCATTATAGAATCGAGTGAACAATCGAAGTCATTGCCTTGTACAACTTCATAAGCTGCTTATTTCCTGTTCACTCCAACTTCACTGTAGCTGTTCTTCTCCGGCCTTTGGCTTTTTCCTTCTTCCCCAAACTCTCTGCTGTCTTGCTCCTTTTGGCCTTCAAACTTTGTGTGGGTAGGTGGATACTTAAGTACATAGACACTTAGATAAGTAGGAACATGGATATGTCATTGGAGCTATTTCCCCTTTCAAAATAAACAGAGAAGCAACCTAAATCTTCTGTCAGATATCCTACTGGGAATAGATCATAACTCTCCTCTCGATATGTCAGATATCATCCTGTTGGAATTCAAGCAAATACCAAAGGCTATCTGGGCAAGCCAAACATGGCAGACCATCAGCAAATCTAGTTTCATCACTAACTCGCATTAAAATCACACGAGACATAACAGTTCTGTTCTTGTCTTAATTTCACAAATGAAGGAATAAAATTCATTACATGGATTAACTGCATTATTTTCAGAGAATACACACATTTAAGTTTTTAGCACACGTGAAATCTCACTTCATGGCTTAACAATGTTAATTTCAGTCATTACGCACACTCAAGTCTTTATCAGACATGAAATGATCTAAGATCAGCAAATTCAAGCAATTTGTCAAACTTATATAAAAAAGATCATTGTTCGAATTCAGATAGATGAACTCAACACAGTTATACTCATATCGAGAAAATTGATCAAAGAATGTAAACCAACTAAGTTCATGGAAATATAAGCAAATAAATTCAAGCAAATCATTATATTGGTTTCAATGAAGTACATGAGATTGACACAAATACCTTGTGCTTTGCTCATTTCTACAGGTAGAATTGTGTATGTCAATTTTCCAGACATTCAGACCCTTGGATTAATGTTTTATGAGAGAATTTCTTCTAAATTTAATCTCAGAGTCTCTTACATTTTCACTCTTTCAGGAAATACATTGACTGACTTGATTTTTCGATGGGGCATATTAAAATGACATTTTGTGTGGGAAACAAGTCCTTTATTTAGCATAACCAAGCAGGATTAACTGTATCTACCACCTTTTATAACTAGGCACCAAAATTACGGTCAGCCTGACTTCTAGATTTTCAAACTCATCTCGGACATTTTCGATAAAAAGATTGACATTAACCTTTTCCACCCAGTCTGTTCGACAGTTAAATAAATGGAAGCTTAATCAAGAATCACTTCCTCTTGACAGAGATTTAAAATCATTGCATTATAGTGATTTAACACACACCTGTCCACATAATAATAATAATAATAATAATAATAATAATAATAATAATAATGAGGACTTTGTATAGCGCCTAATCTTTAGAAGCTCTAAGCGATACATAAGTCTAATTCATTGTTCTTTTGCCTGAATTAATGTGCTTTTTATAGATCAACAGAACTTTGCACCGTTACAGCTATAAATTACTTGCTGAACCTGGTTGGTTGACACACTTTGATTTTCTCACTTAAAAGAATTGACAATTTAATTACACAAATAAATTGATGCAATTCACATCTTGCCTAAATCATCTTGCTAACTAGCAATTCATTGACATCATAAAATCATTTCTTTATATAGATGCTAAATATCATTTAAGACAGATAAATTCCTCCAGTTCATATCAAAGTAATGCATAAAATCCTTAGAATACAAGATTCCTATTCTCTCAAAATGAGGTAACCCATTATCCAAATGGACTATAAAATTCACTCATGTTCCCTCCCCCACCTTAAGGTGAGGTTAACCACTGCAAGCTAGCAGTGTATTGTGAGTCTAGCCTGTACATCAATTGTAATTTAAATGTGTCATGCGGACTACAACAAAATGTGCTGTGATAAAACATCACAATTTTTCGGCATCAATTTACAGACATACATTTTAAGGTCGAAGGTCTCATCTCAGGTTTGGATCTATAATGGTTTATGAACTTGATAACACAAAAATGTTTGGATTTTTATTCTTTCACCCAGTTTGTAGGTATATCTAAGGGTAAATATGAAAGAGATTATTTCAGTAACTTTATTTTTTTTCTTTCTTTATCTCCTTGTTGTTTCCCCCCCCCCCCCACCAAAATGTTTTTTTTTTTTTTTTATAGATTTGACCAAACTTAGCCTGTGCATATGTTTTGCCGTTGCCTGAGAAGCGGTTATTCTCTTGAACTCCCACAAAACGTCACTGAGATACATGTGTACACACTATGAACAGGAATACTTTTACACCACATATATCATTAGTGTCGTGCAGAGACCGAATTCTGGTGGTTATTACGCACAATTTGGAGAAATATTTCAATAGATCTGCAATATTGTCATTACGACACATTCTTTACATCAGTCTACCCCAACCCCACCAATATTCTTACAAATAAACCTATATTTGCTTTACAAATAAGTTGAAAAACTAGTAGCCTTCTTGTTATAGCTAAATTTACTAGCCCTCACACAGCTTTACAAGTTAAAAATATACCCAACCCTAACTATAAGGATTTTTCTTCTATGGATGTACAAATCCAAACTGTTTTTAAAGTTCACATCCTAAATTAACCTCTACCTTTGAAGTCCAAGGCCACAGTTAATTTAGGAATGTTATTTATCTTATTACATGCTCCAAATACACTGAATAAACAGGCTACATTCATATTTCAAATTCTAACTAAAGAACACTTCAGGGACACCACCTTCAAAGAGATATTTTGGTCTTCATGACCACTCTAACATCTTCTGTATTGAATAATATAGATTTTGAATAGATTTTGAGTTTAGTATATATGTATATATATATATATATATATATATATATATATATATA
Source organism: Unio delphinus (assembly GCA_029339505.1). Classification (NCBI taxonomy): domain Eukaryota; kingdom Metazoa; phylum Mollusca; class Bivalvia; order Unionida; family Unionidae; genus Unio; species Unio delphinus. Next base: position 4,898,264 of record JAQISU010000057.1, on the reverse strand, counting down.
TATATATATATATATATATATATATATATATATATATATATATATATATATATATATATATGGGTGGGGTATTGATGGTATGTCACTGACTTCTGGCTGACTAGTGCTTAGATCTTAAACAAATTGTCACACATTTAAATCAGAATACTCTTCTGCTTTAATAAGCCAATAGAAAAGCTGTATTTGAAATTTTATTTGCTTACCTTGGCATCATTAGGTAAAAGAAACGAGCAAGGTAAGATGTTAAATTAGTTTACAAGTAAACAATTTGGAAGATGTTAAATAGCATGAAATTTAAATATTTTCAAGTAAGGCAAAGAAGAAGATATTTGTATTTCTGGTCAACCAATCATCCCTGTTTCTCATTGGCTATCCTTTCCCTTTTTCTTATGGTTGAAAAAACCCTTCCTATCCTAATTTATTTAATCAATGTGCACTAGGAAACATATTTTATGGGTGGGTGGGGGTGGGGTAGCTAATTATGATATCATAAATTCTTATTAGTCACACTGCTCACAACATCACCATTTCTATTTGACACATTGTATAATACTACAGGTTGAATGACTTTGTAGAATATTGCACAATCCCTGGGGCCTATGTGTACTGCTGCTTCATTGATTTCTCAGTTGACATGCCATAATATCCACATTATTTATGTCAAAGATTTGCCAGCACTTAATTGGTCAGCAAATGAATTTATTATTTCTCTTGTGTACATATTCTTTGCAAATGTTAGAATTATACCTCTGATATAGTTTTGTTTCTGTTAATTTTAAGTTCTCTTGAGAGTTGTTAACATTTGTTCTGTGTATGACTTGATGTATTATTTTTCTTTTGCTTTAAGCTGGTGAAAACACCTATGCAATGGGAAATTTTTATGTTAGTCCAAAACTTACCATGTGTATACTTTTGGTTGCATACAATTTGTTTTGGGATAAAAAGCTCCATTTCAGCATTCTTTAGTAGGAACAATTACTAAGCAGGGTGTGGATAGGTGTGATCAAATGAAGTCTAGTGGGATTATTACACCACTTGCTTATCTTTCACAAACTATAAGAAGATAGATAGTTGTGCCTTTTGTATCCTATGGTTGGATGAAATCTGGGATCTCTCAGAACATAAAATGAGATGGAAGGTTCCTTCCTTGTTTTCTTCAAGTATCCAAGGTTCTTATTCTCAGAGTACTTAGGTTTTTGTGAAGGATTACACAAGGCTCTCCCTAATCTCTTGGAGTAATGTACCCCCTCCCAAGGGAGTTTATAAATGGATAGAGAGTGAATCATTCTCTTCCATTAGGGAGAAGCAGCACCCTACCATTCGCTTAGCCCCCAAAAAAGGATGCAGCATTCTTTACTGGCCTAAGGATGTGTATCTAAAGAGAGTGAGTTGTGCCCCCAGTAAGTAGGCAGCTGCATTCTTTTCTTCTCTCTGCTGGGGACCTTAAATACTGCAACAGACCTGGTTCCAATTGGCAGACTGCATTTGCATCCTCTCAAGTTCTTTCTTTTGGCAGTGTGTAAGCCACACAGGAATCCACTGAATGATCCAGTTCTCTAAACAAGAATTTTACCATCATATGTTTTGATAAACAAGTCAGGACCAGTTTTAGGCTGGAGTCCTCATGCACCCCACCCCCAACCTCTTCTACCTGTTCACATTTTAGTCAGACTAAGGATGGGGAGCAACAGGAAAGTATTACATCATTAAAGTTTTATCCTCCCCCACAATATTTTCCTTGTGAAGAAATCACTTCCCTGAGAATTGAATGGAGATGGTCTCCACATTGAACTTTGAGCTTTATGTGTATTCAGAGACGTGTATACAGAGAACATTTTTTATATATATATAAAATGCTTTAAATCATGTTGCTATAGTTTTCCTAGGTGTAAATGTATCATGTTCCATGGGATTTGCATTGTAATGCTGATGACATTTTTTTTTGTTCTTCTGTTTTTGTCAATGTGATACTAACATATGAAGTGTAAATGTCAATTTTTTGTTATTAGGACCACAACTTGCCAGTTTTTCACTTTGCTGGTCACTGACCAGAAGAGTTTATAGGATGGCCCATTATATGTCTTCCATTGTCTTGTCCATTTATCAGTTAGCTCAAGTTTGTACTAAATCTCCTACTAAATTACTTTGAAAATGTCCTGGTTACTAATAACACAACTTGTGGGATTCCTTCTTAAGTAAGGTTTGATTGAAATTCAAGGGTCAAGTCGCCTGAACATTGAAAATGATTCTGTTCTTTACCAGTCAGTCATGACACATTATTGGGATCAAACTGTATGGTCATTCAGTGTTGCCTCAGAAAATGAAACTAATTTTTAGGTAGGAAACTGACATTTCTAATATTTGCCAACTGTTCAGCATCGTATACCATATTAACTTTATCTGAACATAAAGAAGCTCCTGGGTATAGCAAAAACTAAATGGTTTTCATTACTTGTATAGAATCTAATGTAGGTTCAGAGTAGTTGTGAAAAGCATCAGACTGTGTCAGTGTCAGACTGGTCCATGTGTCTGCTTAGAGTTTTTAGGTAGTATTATGGTAACTATCACCATAGGCCATCATAGGTAGTATTATGGGAACTGTCACCATAGGCCATCATAGGTAGTATTATGGGAACTGTCACCATAGGCCATCATAGATAGTATTATGGGAACTGTCACCATAGGCCATCATATGTAGTATTATGGGAACTGTCACCATAGGCCATCATGATGGTAGTATTATGGGAACTGTCACCATAGGCCATCATGATGGTAGTATTATGGGAACTGTCACCATAGGCCATCAGGATGGTAGGCTGCCTGATGAAAAGGCTGATTTGTATTTTCAGTATAGTCCCAAACTGAAACCTGATTATTAGCTCAGGTAATGGGTATGTATGTATTAACTGTTTTTTTTTATATCTATCTAACTAGCCTGACCTCTGTGTGTGTGTGTGTGTGTGCATGTGTGTGTGTATGTTTGTCTGTGTATGTGTGTGTGTGTGTGTGTGTGTGTGTGTGTGTGTGTGTGTGTGTGTGTGTGTGTGTGTGTGTGTGTGTGTGTGTGTGTGTGTGTGTGTTAGTATGTTCTAGATATCAAATGGAAAGATGGGATTCCATCTTTGACCAGGCATATCATTAGTGGCTGATAGATTGCTGGTTATTGTATCCTTGGGGCAGTTTGTCCTAGTTACCCTTCAGTTATCCCATTATAAAAGCCAACTCTTAATGCAGCACCTAGAATCAAGTTTGCTTCTTCAACCAGAACACGTTAAGGTGGGATAAAATTAACGTAAATAGAATTGAAAAGGAAAAAACCAGTTTTTGTCTGTTCACCATTTGTAGCCATGCAGAAGATTCTTTTTGGCCCAAACTCTTAATTGCTGCTATATTGTTGAAAATAAACATGGAATTTAGTGATATGTTGCATCTTGACAACATTGTTTATATAAACAATACAGAAGCTTATGTGGGCACATGTGTGACAGCTGCATTCAGCAAACTTGCTTTGTTGCATTGTTTTTATGTGTGAATCAAACTCATTTTTAAAAATGTTAGGTTTCCCTATGTTTGCCATCACATATATGTTAAGCATTCATTAAATTTTCCATATGAAAATATATAGGTTTCATATTTCATTTATAAATCTGTTTTAAATATTTTGAAACTTCACTCTCATACACTTTTTTTGTCCAATGCAATGTCTGCATCATAAATGGGTGCCATTGTGAATCACATATTAAATAGTATTCCAAAATGGCTGATGATAACTCTTGCTTAAAATTCAAGTCACATCAAGGTACAAAATGACACCATACCGACTTATATTACAGTCCTTTTTCATCCATGAACAATTCACTTCAATAGACAGGAAAAGGTAGAAATAAAAGCCGTCTTGAGATAATTGCGTTTTATGAAAGATTTAATTTCTTTGCTTTGATATTTATCTCAGAAGTTAATGCAGTCAACTGGGGTTTCCCTAACTGAAATACAGTAGCATAGAAATGTGACTCATGGTTGGGGAACTTGTACTTCTCTCATAGGGATTGTACTGAAATTAGAACCCATGAGTAATAATAGACCTGGATGTAATTATTCAAGTCCACATGCAGTTGCTGTCATTGTTTTGTAGACAGAGGCTTTAGTACAGTGTAGCTTAAAAACAGTACAATTAAAGAAAGCGCCATTATGATCTAATTTTGAGCTTGAAATAAATGAAGCTACAAAGACAGTTGTTTGTTCAAAAGCATAGCTGAAACAAAATTGGAATTATAATAATTGAATAAATTGACTTTACCATATGAATTTTGAATACTGAGCATTTTATACAAGAGAGCATATTTACAGTGTCTCTTTCAATGAAGTTATAAAAAAAATTGATACATGTAATCAATTTTTGTTGAGATGCATGAATATTAAATATAGTCCTATAGTTTATAACAGCTATGAATGAGTGATTCAAAATGTATGAAGATAAGTTATAAACATATTTTCAGTTAGACAATGTTTAAAAAAATTCTCATAAAAACATTTTCTTGAATATGGGGCCCAAAGTGGCCAAGTGGTCTAAAGCGCTTTCTGTTACGGATCACTGCCAACTCACCTCTGTCTGCGTGGGTTCGAGTCTAAGATTCATCTAATGTAGTTACCTAAGAAAGCTTGTGAATAGCTTCTCGTGGGTCGATGGTTCTTTCCGGGATTTTCCCGCATTCTTCCTCGACCAATAGAACTGGCTGCCATGTATAGCCTATCATGTGCTGAAAAATGTCGCTAAACCCTAAAACAACAACAATATTCTTGAATATAACATACCGGTATACTTTATGTAAGTTTAAATGTAGTTACTGCAGGAAGATAATAAGGGTAATACTTATTTTAGATATATAAAACAGAATTGTTTCAAACTTTAAATTATATTGAAATATTACTAAAATGCTTGTTGTCCCATCTGACCTTGTCAAACAACATGAGGCCAGCGATTTTTAGAAAATGATGTCTTTGCTGTGTGATATAACTTAAAAAAATCTTGCATCTGCTATTTTTAGAAAATGATGTCTTTACTGCCTGATGTAACCTAAAGTTTATTTATACAAAGGATTTGTGATTTTATTTACAGATCATACAGCACAAATACTTTGTGATGTAACTTACAAATCATATAGTACAAATGCTTTGTAATATTGCATACATTATCATATAGTACAAATCTTTGTGATATTACATACAGATCATATATCTTTGTGGTATTGCATACAGATCATATAGTATAAATGCTTTGTCATATTACATACAGATCATATAGTATAAATGCTTTGTCATATTACATGTACATACAAATCATATAGTACAAATGCTTTGTGATGTAACATACAGATCTTCAGCTAGAAGCAGGGCTCAATTAATTCTCCTTTTATTTCATAAGCATACCTCTGACCTCGAATTCCACACAAACAGCATGCACCTGTGCCGATATATATTTCTGTATATTTCTATTTATAGAACTCAACTTGACAAGATGAAACTGCTGATAATATTAGAGATAAGATGATATATCTATTGGTGCTAATTAGCAACAGTATCTTATATGTAGTTTTCTAGGAAATATCGTTGTTAGTAGTTTTATAGGAAATATAAGTATTATAGTTAAGTCATCTTTACCTGGTATCTATTCTTTAACTACCATATTAATATCATATCCCTATTTTGTTTCAAACATTGAAAGTGAGTGTGTCATCAGAGATGGAGTATACTAGGTAATAAATCAACTTTTTGACAGATCGCTGAGAAATTCAAGACTAGTTTTGCAATGAAAACAGACCACAGTACCAGAAAAACTAAAGACAGGCAATGAGAGAAATAGGATATTAGGGTGTGGTGTGTTAGGTCTGCCTGCTTGATCATTAGGGCAGCTCTCATGTCATTGGATGGATTGTGTTTAATTGAGTTAGCAATTAAACAAGTGTACTTGAAGCTGATTTTAGTGTACTTGAAGGTAAATCCCCCATGTAGCATACCACCCTAACTACATTCCTATTTCTCTGTACTTTTCTAGTCACTTTCAGTTTCAGAAGGTAGGGATTTTTTATTTCCAACTTACACTTTCTGAAAAGCATCTTGCTCTGATTTATCACAAGATAACACCATGTTGTATCAATTACATTATTTATATATTATTAAAAAAGGGAATTATCATGAGATTTAAAAAAATAAAATATTCTGGCTCAAGAGAAAACTGCAGACACTCCTTGACCCTGGAAAATTACATGGTCAGTACCTTCTAGTAGAATAATTTGCTATTTGTATGTTAATTGTTTTGTCTTCAGAAAGCTGTTACTAAAGTGAGATGATGACATCATATTGGACACATTGTAAAGCATTGAAAGGGCTTGTTCCTAAAAATAGGAGCTGTTGACAATGAGTTTTTTTTATAATTTACTCGCTATGCAGTTATTATAATAGAAAAGGGAAACTTTTTTTGGGATGTCAACACCCGGTTAAGACATTCAGAGAAGGCCAGTAACACATTGAATCAACAATTAAAAAAATATTTAGTGGACTACATACATTTTTAAAAATTCAAACAGAAAAGAACTGGTCCCCTGAAAGTCTTAGGATGATAGTCTGTCTTTTAAAGAAACACACATACTCAGCACACTAACAATAACTTGAAAAATGACTTTTTTCTCCTTTTATATCTGGAAACTTTTCTAAAAGTTGAATTTGATCTGAACATCTTTCACAAAGTCCTATGACATACATGGCACTAGTCATACATGTAAATTTATAAATTTAATTGCCTCTGTTAATGTCCAAATTAATTTGCTTCAAATGCTACTAATTTGTAAAAAGTAAACTAATATAAATAAAGATACTCAAAATGTTATTAAATTCGTATCAAGTTTTCGCAGGAATTTCTGTAAATTCCTTACTGAGAGAAATTACAGAAGGACTGTCACAGTGAAAAAGATACTGTGGTACAGATGACTGGGGTGGGGGGAAATGCTGCTGTAAAGTAGTAACTCGACAATACAGCACACCTTTACTAAATACATGCTTGTCCCAATCCTAAATATACACCCACACTACGATGTCATTATAGTAGTGCTATATAGTGTTAATTAGTCAGGTCTTATTGAACTGCATAATATTAAAGGAAACCAAGACCATCCATGATATGATTTTCATTTGGAATCTAAACATACAACATCAATGCAGGTACATGTAATGAAGAACAATGCAGCATTAACAGATAATTGATACCAATTGTGGTGAAACATTGAGGGAGATGTGAGTCCTGGATCACAACACCACAAAATAACTATCCATTATGAATAATAAAAAGAGTGTGACAATGCAAGAGTACCAGATTTATGTATAAAGTGTCTGTAAAAGCCATTCATGTCTGTCTAAGCCATATCATTTACCAAAGAGATGTTGATGGTAATCCATATTGAAGGTCTGTAAATTAGAAGTAAAAATTACATTATACCAAAGCCAAAGAAGGAATAGTTTGGTCTGGAATAACATTCTCAGTGATGTGTGCGTGTGTGTGTGTGTGTGTGTGTGTGTGTGTGTGATTTTCAATGTAGCTATTTTATAAATTTGATTTTTAAAATCACTGTGTGTGTGATTTTTAATGTAGCTATTTTATAAATTTGATTTTTAAAATCACTTTTTTAGTGTCAAGCCAAATTTTTCACATGTGTGTGTGTGTATATATATATATATATATATATATATATATATATATATATATATATATATATATATATATATATATATATAGTACATAACAGATAGAAGGCCTCAAGGTAGATTAGTTCTTTAACTAATTGAGTTACCTTCTCGAAATAAAGTCTGTATTATTATTATTATTATTATTATTATTATTATTATTATTATTATTATTGATCAGATGGATCATATTTATGTGATGTGATGTTCCTTATAAGAATAAATTTGATCCCCTGGATTTTGTTGATATATATATATATATATATATATATATATATATATATATATATATATATATATAACTATTAGTACTCGCATGTGTTCAGATGCTACTGACTTTTTAACACCAGCAGATGTTTGTAACTTTGTATGACAACAAACCAACTCATTATAGACATACAGACATAAATATGTGTATATGAATGCTGCAAGTAACATTACAAAAATGTCCTCCCACTCTGGTTCACACAAAATAGCATCTGAGATCTAGGCATGAAGTGTAAAATGTTCCCATTGCTGGTACATACACATCCTTGGTATCAATAATAAGCTGAACCAACTAATGTTAGTCATTGTCTCAAATGAAAATGTAAATTTTCTTAATTTAACAGAAGCAAAGATGAGTTGAAGTTATGTGTGTGTGATTTGAATTTTTATTGTAGCTTTAACAAATTTTCAGTGTGAAAATTTGTAGTGATGTCTAGCACTAAGGCATAATGCCTTAGACATGTAGAATCATGTCTCACTCAGTCATATTATTCTTACACCAGGCTGACCAGTCCTAAGACTAACCTCTCATTGCTGAGCGCCTTAGGCAGCTAGCTGCTAGAACCATTATTGTAAGTCTTTGGGTATGACCTGCCTGGGGCTTTTAACCATTTACCTTCGTATCAAAGGCGGATGCTCTTATCACTTGGCCATCAGAGTGAAAATTATCAAATGATCTATATTAAAAGTTATGACATACCTACTAGAAAAATAGAAGCCTTTCCTGGTTGAAGGTATGTCTTTTGGACCACATCTGCAAAATGGAGATCTTTGAACGCTGATGATCAAAACAAACTCTGTAATTTAATTGGTTTTTAATAGAAATCTTATTAATGTTCATGTAAATCAAAATTGATTGAAATTCTTAAATTCTTTATGGCATTACCCAATTAGTAGATTAACCAACATGAGGAACTTATCACGCAACTGGGATTGATCATATCTCTGCAGACCTGCAGGAAAATGTGTCAACCATACATATCCCTAGGGAAGGTTGAAGTGTTTCCTCATTTTGTTTTCAGGGAAATGTGGCTTATTAGCTGAGAAATAAATTACTCTCACAGAGCCTTCCAATAGATTTAAAAGTTGGAGGGTGAGTTGCCAAAGTAGGTGAGGAGGCAGTAGCCAGGTGTAAAAGTAGCCTAGTAAATCACCCGGCTGTTGGTAGATAAGGAAAGCCCTGCTCATAAAACCATTTCAAATTGATCATATTGTCATTTTTTGTTGATATCAATTCCAAGAGGGTCAAGGAAATCTTCTATGAAATGATGATTTTGATGATGCTTTTGATACAAGGATTCAGCTTGTCATACAGGTTTTGGGAAAAGATACACAATTGTAAACAAGATGAGTAAGAAAGGAAATAAAGCCTGACTGGATAACCCTTGACATTGCTACTATAAACACAGGGTATTTTGAATATATAGGTAAATAAACACTCTGCAGAAACAAGTTCACCAAAAAGATTAAAATGGACAAAAAACACTGTCTGTTAGATCTAAAAGTCATAATGGTCATGTACAGTCAGTACCAACTGTTTCAGTTATGGGTGCCCTTTTTTTAATGATCTAAATACATGTTGCTTTAAATGGCAATTATTCACTTTTTTTTAAAACTTCCAACAATATTCCTTTGGAAGGTAATTATTTACACCCCCAACAAAGATATAAATGGCAAAATTCATTGCTTAAGTATGTTGACATTTTTGGATGAAGTCCATCTAAAAGTGTGATCCAGTACAAACCAGATTGAATGCTGTGCACTGTGATGTCATAATGAAAGCTACGCATGTTGAATAAAGTTACTACTACCCAATGCTGTGATGATTAGATCTGTGGCCTTTTCTTCACACAGTTTAGTTTCTGGTCACCATTGTAAAAGTCCATAGCAATCTAAAGTGTTTGTTGGTTAGTATCTTGTCGGCAGTTTAAAGGCACAGAGCATTAAGTAATCATGATTTAATAGACTTTGATTATGCTATATTAGTGTTAAATTTTAGAAGTACAATTAATATTATATTTAGGATTAGCAAATGCATCTAATGAAGACCACTTATCATTCTAAACACAACAGACTAATAAATTATAGCTTAGAAGAACTTCTTTCCAAAAGCAAAACTCTTCCTTCCCAACTAATAAAGTTTTCTAAATTATTACAAATGGGTAATAAAAATAAAGCAACATATATCGACATTATTGGATTATGCTTTTTGTGGACTACTGCATATACTGTTTTAAGTTATTTAGGTGATTCGAATCATCAGTTTTCACCACAAGTTGAAAACAGTTACTCCCATTCATGAACTTGGTAATACAAAGGATGCAAATAACTGCAGACCTCTATCTGTCTTACCATCTGTGTTTAAACATAGCAGCAAAAAAACCAACCATGTTATCAGAATTGTATAACCTACTTACAAAACCACAAGGAGCTTCAGCAGAACGAATCTGGACTTGGGGGAAACCACTCAGACAGCCTTAGTTCCAATGGATTAGAGCCCTTGACCATGGAAAATTAGTGGGAGTAATACCTGTTGACCATAGGAAGACTTCTCTACTTGTAGGTGATGATGTAACTTTTTAAATATTATAAATGTGATACAACAAATTGGTTTATCTCCCCTACCTTACAAATTAACCATAATGTATCATAGGAAACAAAAACATTTTGAAAGAGAAGTGAATAAAGGATTACAACAGGGTTCTCAGCAGTATTCATTCCTTTTCTTCTGTTCATTAATGACTTGTTTGACATTTGGCAAATGCATATGTTCCTCTGATCTGTATGTAGATGACATAACCCTGTCAGATTGTAAACAATGCAGGTTGAACCTAGAGGTGCCATTACAGATGGCTCTGGATAAATGAGATTCCTGGTGTAAGGAAAATGAAAATGGTAAATACTGAAGAAAACAAAGTTGTAATAATTACTGTTAAACAAAGGGGAGCAAAACTAGAAAATTACACTTAAAGTCTTCATTTGAACAAGATATGTCCACATATGGTGGCCCATGACACAAGGCTGAAAGTCTTATGGTCAACAGCAATTTGCAGTAGGATTAACATAGAGAGGTTCTGCATCATAAAATTAATTCCCTTTTGTGGTAAACCATATCTGTCAATGAAACAGAAGATAGTGTTCTATAAAAGCTATATTACACCGTATCTAGATACATTACTGCAAATTGCCCATTCTTTTTCACAATATTTAAAATGCAAAAAGACACATTTTTTGCCACAGTCTGTATTTGTAATAGTTAGCTCATTTGCATTTACAAAAAGTGGCTTAAATTACTGCATTTGATGTGCTGTTATGGATTGTGTTTCCTTGCTGATTGTGTTGGTTCACCAAAACTATAAATTAACCTGGCATTACATAATTACTTCCAGATGTCAACATTCAAACACAGTACAGAGATTGCAAGCAGGCAAGCTGATGCTTTGCTTGCAGAGTAGTTGCATTCTTTGATAAATGCTATATTTATCTATTGGATTTGTTATCCTATGGCATGGCAACACTAATAGGTTATTTAGTGCTGATGGATTGGATTAAAGTGCCTTGTCAAAGAACACACTATGGTAGCTGACCCAGGCTAATTCAAAGTTGCAACATTTTTTTAATGCAAATTGGGCACTCCAATGACTCAGCTACAACTTTCCCATGTTTATCTGTGCTAATAGATACCCAATGTACACAGATTTAGATCTCCTGTCACATAATGTATCAGCAGGTCTGGGTCTACACTGCTCACATGATATAAAACATAGAATGAATAGTATTAATAATTACATGTTGAAACAGTACGCAACAGTCAGTATATTTGCCAATGTACACAGATTTAGATCTCCTGTCACACAATGTATCAGCAGGTCTGGGTCTACACTGCTCACATGATATAAAAAATAGAATGAATAGTATTAATAATTACATGTTGAAACGGTACACAACAGTCAGTATAGATCAAAGTTAGGTTTTACAGACTGGTGAATATGGTACTACCCACTTGCATATATGTCGAGAGACCCTGCAAACAACAAAGATCCTGATCTTCCGTAGCATAGTGTACAAATGCTGATGCAGGTATATGTTATTTGTGCTGCTGATTACTTCCAAACAAACTGCACAGACCTGAGTATGCTGGTGCATTATGCAACATCATATCTGGCTCTGTGCAATTTGCAGTTGGACTTCTCATTATATGTGAATATATATGGCAGTTAGCACAGAGAGTCTGGAAATTCTTATAAACCTTCCATTTCCTGATTCAGCATGTTTGGAATTGCCTGCTTTAGAACTGTCTGTTTTTGCTCTTCTCAACTGAGGCTGTAAAGAAGTCAGATGTGTAGTATTTTATTGGATGTTAAAACAGCAAGTCACCCAAGTGGGCATTCAAGCCATTACCAGAGCATCAATTCATCAAATACATGATGTGGATCAAAACAAGTTGCTTTGCCAAGCATTTTCATTCAGAAATTTTGGTACCTAGTACTCTCTTATGCAGAATGTCATGGAAACAATCCATTTTCAGGTTCTAACTATTAACATAATGCAAATGAAATCTGTTTTTTTGTCATTTTGGAAAATCAGTTAAGTGGCAAATTAAGTAGACCAAAATTTTGCTCATATACTGATGCATATACAAAATCAGGTAAAACATTTAAAAACCTAGAAAATCGAGACGTGCATGGATAGATTATTTCTTCATAACTATGTAGGAGTGTAATTTCTTTTTCATCTTGGTAAATTTACATATATATATATATATATATATATATATATATATATATATATATATATATATATATTGATTACTTTGTTCTTGCATTATTAATTCATATCAATCATAAATTTAGATACTTGTATTGAAAAAAAAAACATTTTTGTGAACTAAAATAACAAATCTGATCACATACAGTACAACCTCTTTATATAATACCTTCATGGATGTCTTAATGTGACCCATGTTATAGGTGATGGAACCTTATACTGTGTGTGTGCGTGTAATTGGGATTTTTAACGTAGCTTTAACAATGTTTCAGTCATATCGTTATGATGTCTGCAGTGAGGCAGTTTATAGTGATGTCTATCACTGGGGCATGATGCCGCAGACATGTAGCATGATGTCCCACCCAGTCACATTGTCCTGACACCAGGCCGGCCAGTCCTAACACTAACCTCTTAATGCTGAGCGCCAAGTGAGGCAGTTGTTACAACATTTTTGTAAGTCTTTGGTATGACTCAGCCGGGGATCGAACCCACAACCTCCTGCTTCCGCGGCAAATACTCTGACCACTAAGGGGGCCCTGAGTGGCTGAGTGGTCTAAAGCACTGTCCGTTACGGATCACTGCCGTCTCACCTCAGTCTGCATGGGATCGAGTCTAAGATTCGGCTAATGCAATTATGTGAGAAAGCTTTCCAGTAGCTTCTCTGGGTCGGTTGTTCTTTCTGGGGGTTTTCCCTGGTTCTTCCTCCTCTACTAGCCACCATGTATAGCCTATCATATGCTGAAAAATGGTGTTAAACCCTAAAAAAAAAACAACAAACAAACAAACTCTAACCACTAGGTCACCAGAGCGGTCCATGAAATAGGTAAAATCATTATAACAGATCAGAACATTTTTAATACTTTCCAGAGCTAATAGGTGTTTAGGTAAATAAGGGTTAGTGAAAATATTCATAATAAGTCCAAAGATTTTGAAGATATGTTTCAGAAAGATCTGCATTATTGCAAAGCATGTATGTAATATCAAATATCTTGTGCTATTGGCACTGACATGATATGGCAGTAAAATGGGCAGTGAGCATAAAACTACTGGAAATGACATTTTGACCTTCATAATGTTTACAACTGCTATGATTAAATGATATACCAGTTTTCTTGTTTTACATTTATATAATGCAAGCCTGTGAAGAACACAACATTCCCATTATGGTTTTAATCTGTACAAACTGTAGTAAGTGTTGATTGGAGAGCTGATGTTGGACATTGTAAAAAGAATTTTATCTAGAAACAACTTAACCTTTTAAGTAGGCAGATTTATCTTCCTGTCATCAGAAAATGAGGCAATTAATACATTTGTAGAAATAGGTTATCTTTTTTTCCCTATCCATCGCTTGCTTCAGGTAAAATCTTAAAGAGCACGGACTTGCATTTAAGAAAGATAATTTGTATCTTGTTTTACATTTCTCATATTATCATAATATTTGTTTTTATGGTCAATATGGCATATTTAAGTAAGTCAAAGTGTGGGGCCCAACATTAAAAGAAATAACAAGGTACACAGACATAATATAATGTGAATATAATGTTGAGATCTTTATGGCTGCCATGTTTGCTTCCTTGTTGTTACTGCTTCTCAACAGAAAATCATATTGGCTTTGTGATTTCCTTAAAGACATGTTTTCTTGTTTGAATTAATTATAATTATGCAGATCTAAGCACTAATATGTAGTGCTGTTCCGATTATCGATTATAATCGATCATCAGTTGGTTGAGCAAACCGATAAGATAATCGATTGTGAAACTCCATAATCAATTGTGTGTAAAGGGAGACTACTTTTTAAGTGTATGCAAAGCACAAAGGTTAGTAAAACTCCCAGCCACTAAAGTTGACCTGAAATTTATTAATCCCTTCACAAATACAAATAACAAATCTTACGATTTCATTATTAGGAACATATAGTCTTACATGGTCAAGTTGTTAAATTGTTGAGTTAATAAATTTAAAAACATTTTGTTGATTTGTTTTTAAATTGCAACATCTTTTTTGTAGTATTTATAAACGATGACAAACAAGAAAATATGTCCTTCTATATTTTAAATTATAGACACATCACATATGAACGAAAGAATTTCGGGGTATTGTAGCAGTATTTCAGTTACATATGACTGATCAGCCATAAAAAAGTTGAACAAAGTTGTAGAACAAAAGTAACACAATGTACTTTTGTAATATTATTGTCAGGTTAAAGTATACATGTCATTAAAATAGATTACTCCTGTATATTTATAAACATATTGAATTCTTGATCAAAGATATAACTGTGTAACAAAAATTAAATTTTGCTCTTAGTAACCGATTATAATCGATGATTAGTTGGTACAGGGGAACCGATTATCGATTATGAATTTCTGACCGATTCCCATCACTACTAATATGGCAGCCTTGGTAATCAGTTTGAAAATCTTGTTCATATTGATGTGGAGTTTACACAAAAGACTTAATGTGGTGTTTAGTTTTTTCCTAAATGAACATGTTGCTGCTCTGACATCCAGTATGGCTACCATGGCAGCCATCTTGCATGGTTGGTCATGGTCACTTAGTCAGCATAATATCATTTTCTGAATGAAAATGGTTCCAATCTGATATTCATTATGGCCACCTGTGACAATTATCTTCTTGAAAATATTGTTGTCACAGCAACATTGGGGTTTTATTAAATAACTTCTTCTAATATTTGTCCTACAATGAAATTTGTGCCAGTCAGATGTTGAATATAGCTGCCTCAGTGTCTATCTTGAAAATCTTGTTATCACTATTTCTCCTGAATGAGTATTAGCATGATAGACTTCTTGTTATGTCTAGTTAATCATAAATGAAATGTGGTGCCAGTCTGACTTATAATACAACTACCCGAGTCACCATCTTGAAAATCTAATCATATGTACACTGAAACTCCACCTTATGTCTGGTTGGCACTAAATAGAAACTGTGTCGCTTTGATATCACTAATGGCCACCATTGAATCCATCTTGAAAATATTGTATTGCTGCCCCCTCCCCCCCCCCAATCATATCAGTATTTGGTTACAGCCTGATTTCTTATGATGCTTTGATGGTCCTAAATGATATGCCCGGTTTGCATCCAATATATCCACCACAACAGTTAATTTGAAAGTCTTGTTAAATTGCTGAAGAAAATCATATGTGGTTTCAACACTAGGCAGTAAAATTATAAGAATGGTCTGCTTTTGAAATCTTGGGGGGGGGGGGGGGATATTCAGCCAGTAGAGCATAGATCCCTTTCAAAGATTTAAAAATAATGTGTTATATTTAACATGTTTTGTTCCTGCAGTATCTTTGAAATTTCAGTCAGATTTATTTATTGTTTTGTGCACTACCATATAGATGCAGATATTTCTGTCAGGATTAAACTTAGCCACAGCCTCACAATGCACAAAGTTTGCTTTTTGTTTTTTCTTCTTGTTTTTATGCAGTGGCAGATTTTATCCACACTATAAGCCACTGAATCCTTAGACACATGTACAATTCCCAGACGAATGCATGAAACTTTTGACATTGTAAATTTTGTATTACAGTCTTTTGACATAAATGTCTCCATATAAGAGTTTTATTAATATTGACATAGTGATTAGACCAAGATTTTGGCACTTGATAGCTCTCAATATGCACCACAACAGTTCCTTGAGTTTGACATGTGATATAAACTTGACAGTTCAAACAACAGGTCATCATTGATTGCTATATCAGTGGACACTAACTCAATTCTGATAACCTCCTAGCTCACTTTATATGTTTTTTAAGCTTGAATTGGGCACACCTAGGCCTGCAGAATCCCCACAGAATTGGAAAATCCCATATGTAATAGCCTTTGTTAAATTTAAAACTGTAATGGATTTGTGACAGGTTTTTGTGTGTGTTTACCGGTAGTGCTATTTTTCAGTACATGATAGGCTTGTGACAGGTTTTTGTGTGTGTTTAATGCCTCTTTTTAGTACCGGTACATGATAAGCTTGTAACAGGTTTTTATGTGTTGCCTTTTTTTTAGTACATGATAGGCTTGTGACAGGTTTTTATGTATTGCCTTTTTTTAATACATGATAGGCTTGTGACAGGTTTTTATGTGTTGCCTTTTTTTTTAGTACATGACAAGATTGTAACAGGTTTTTATGTGTTGCCTTTTTTTAGTACATGATAGGCTTGTGACAGGTTTATGTGCATTGCCTTTTTTTAGTACATGATAGGCTTGTGACAGGTTTTTGTGTGTGTTGAATGCAATTTTTCAGTATATGATAGGCTTGTGACAGGTTTTTCTGTATGTTGAATGCTATTTTTCAGTACATGATAGGCTTGTGACTGGTTTTTGTGTGTGCTGAATGCTATTTTTCAGTACATGATAGGCTTGTAACAGATTTTTGTGCGTTTAATTTCTTTTTTTATTACATGATAGGCTTGTGATCGTTTTTATGTGTTTGATGCAGTTATTTAGTACATGTACATGTTTGGTTTGTGACAGGCTTTTGTGTGTGTTGAATGCTATTTTTAGCACATGATAGGCTCTTGACAGGTTTTTGGTGTGTTTAATCTTATTTTTCAGTACATGTTTGGGCTGTGACAGGTTTTTGTGTGTGTTTAATCCTATTTTTCAGTACATGATAGGCTTGTGACAAGTTTTTGTGTGTATTGAATGCTATTACGGTGGGCATTCATTTTATTTTTTGGAAGGAAGAACCCAGGAAAGCCCTGGGAAGAACCACCAACCGAAGAGTAACTTAAGTGGTAAGCATTCTCACATAATGATACAATTGTTGGCATTAGCCAGAAACTCCAACCCATGTGGATAATGAGTCATTGATTGGTAAAGGTGAACACCTTGTATCAGTTGGCCATCTGGTGTCCCTAAACTTGTGATGTTGTAAGACAAATAAAAAGATATGCTATCCAAGTAAAATTTTACACTATTTGCCCTTTATTATTGCACATTAAAATTTGGATACAACTTCAGTTAAAGTTTTAGGGCAGTTTCTTTAGTCAACACAAGTTTTGAAGAAAAAAAATGCAATCTTTAAAACTGTAACTACTGCAAACATTTCAGTTATTTTGGTCCTCAAAAAGTTGTTATGTTACTAATCAGACCTTTTTATAATGGGTATCATATAAAAATGGTCAATGAGGGTGATACAGTCTCCAACAGTGTCTACTCTAGGAGGAAATTTATACAGTATTTCTGATGCCTGGAATAGATGCTTCAATCTCATGAATCATAATCACGAGTGTGGAACTCTTGTTCATATGCATCTGTAGTTTTGTATTAATATAATTTTTCCCCCCCCCACATATAGATAAATTTTAGATCAATAAAACATAAGATATCAGTCATGATGAAGTATGTCTGTTGTAAGAGATTTATTAACAAAATAGCATCAGATATCAGAATCAGTTTTGATATGTAAAGATAATGCAGTGAAAGAGATTGACAACAGTCCACTATTAGTTTTTATACATATCAATAAATCTGGTGCAAATTATTGATATCAACATCAGATTTGACAGCTTCCTAATGAAAACCTTTATTCTTCTGGTAATTAGAGGCAGTCTCTGAATTAAAAGCAAGGCTTTCTTTGTTGCAAGTTAGAGGTGACATAACTAGTAAATTAATACAGTACAAAAGGGAAAGGTAAAACTCTTGGGAGGGGGAGGCCACTTCTTACAGAGTCTGAAGTGTGAAGGAAATGTGGATGAGATCTTTTTCAGCCTAGTTTTTGTTTGTAAGTTGTACACATTTTCTTTACTAAAATTGATTTTTGTAAGGTATTCTTAAAATATTCATGAAACATACATGCTGATATAGTAAGACTAATCTACTGTTTGCTAGTGGATATCAGAGTGATGACCAGTGTACCATTTGATAGTAAATAGCAGTGATGACTGGTGTACTGTTTGCTTGTGGATATCAAAGAGTGTACTGTTTGCTAGTGGATATCAGAGTGATCACCAGTGTACTGTTTGATAGTGAATATCTGTGATGACTAGTAAACTGTTTCCATGTGGAAATCAAAGTGATGACTCTGTGTACTGTTTGCTGGTGGATATCAATGATGACTGGTGTACTGTTTACTTCTGGATATCAAAGTGATGACTTGGTGTACTGTTTGCTAGTGGATATCAGTGTATTGTTTGCTAGTGGATATTCGTATGACTCCGGTGTGCTGTTTGCTAGTGGATATCAAAGTAATGACTAGTGTACAGTTTGCTAGTGTTTGTCCAAGAACTACAACAACAACAAAAAACTGCCTTTTCATGATAGTATAGCCATCAGAGTGAATTTCCCACCTATTTCAGGTTCAGATATTTTTAAAACACAAATCAGATTAATAGTGTTTTTATAGCTCGGCATACACTGCTCCGGTGGCCTAGTGGTTAGAGCATCTGCCACAAAAGCAGGTGTGTGGCATGTTGTCCCAGTGCTTGACATCACTTTAAACTGACTGAATTTTTTTAAAATCTACGTTAAAAATCCTAATCAAACAAACAAACAAATAGCTCAGGAGTTACTACGTTCATTTAAATATTGTTATTGATGAACTCTGTCATAACTGTCTCAATCAGGTTATACTAAAATTAACGATTTCAGTAAATTATTAGTATTTTTAAAACCAGTATAATACAAACACTAGGTTTAGCTCAACTTTTAAAGTAAGCTTTTCTCATTGTGTGCAAGTAGGTCAATTTCTCTTCCTTAAATTTCATTGAGAAACGTGTCATTCCATATACTTTTGTGAAGCTAAATATAATACAGATACACTGCTTTCTGTCTATAATGCTGTTAAAGTGAATCACAACAATGAAAAGCATTATAAATTATGAGACATTGTACAGAGTGCAAACAAGGCCATGCCATAGATAGTTCATGAAAACACAAATTCAGTATTGATCTGATTTTGATCAATCCTTTGATAAATGTATATTAAATTCAAACCATGGTTACGTTCAGATATGAGCAACATATAACACATTATTGAGGTGATCTTAATCTCTCTGAGCTTAATCTCTCTGATCTTAATCTCTCTTCTGGAGCACATTTGTCTGATCTTATTTCAATCTGACTTGGAATATTGGCTTGCATCATTAAGATCTTGGACAATTAGGAAGGACATACCTGGATGTTAATAAGATGATGATATGCATCTGATGAAGGCTTCATTTATGAACTAGTTTTGTTATATTTGGTATTTAGTAGTCTTGTATCATTCGGATCCAGGATAGACTGGCTGGTGAGCATCATCCATGCATAATAATTAGGTCATCTCAAAATAGATTTTTAACTGGTGTCATTGTCCTGTCTTTGAGTGAGGATGTGTTTCTTATTACTATCTCCAACCCACTTAGAGAATTGCCATGAAACTTGACACACCCCTTCCACAGTCTAATTAGTCCTAAATGAAAATGGTACTGTTCTGACATCCAAGATGATATCCACAATGACCAGCTTGAAAATCTTATTACTAGCTCTTTTGAATGGATAATCATACCACAGTGGCCATTTTGAAATCCTGTTATCACTAATTCTGATGGTCATATTAGCATTGGGCTTTTACGAAAAGACTTCTTATGATATCTGGAACTTAGTTCTAGATCAATGGCTCAGAGAATCTGATTTAAAAACTCAACAGATAAAAAGGAAGAAACGTTCTTTTCTTGAATTCCTGGGAAAATAGTTTGCCCAGTAGAGCAGGAGCCATGGTCACGCTCAGTGGTTAGCATGTCAGACTCACTTTCAAAATGGGAGCAGATTCAAATCTACCATTTGACCTGCAGCCTGGGTCAGCTACTGCAAGGGCAAAGCACTTTACACCACATTGTCTCCAGACTAAATAACCTACTTGTGTTGATGTACCTTAAAGTACCAAACCAAACCAAAATGAAACTAAACCCAGTAGAACATCAATCCATCAATCAGTCTCTTGTTTTTCATCAGTGTAAAGGAACAAAAATTGATTGATTCCCCGTCTAGCATTTTTTAAATTTAAGACAGATTTTGAAATTATGGTTTCTAGTTGTAGAGTCCGACTAATGAGGTTAGTTAAGTAATCCAGATGAGCAATATCAGCTCCACTTGTTTCCTGTTTTGCAGGCATTTGTGGATTCATCAGCTATTCTATACTCCATTTTGACCCTATAACCCCAATATCACTGCCTGGTTGCGTGCCTATCTGTTAATTCATTATGTCTCTGAATGGATAGATTTGTGCCATTAATTTCTGTTTTATATCCATGTCTGAATTGTACTTATGTTGTGTGTGTCATCATATGATAAATCAGCTTGGCCTATAATGAGAAAATGGTAGATAGTTAAATACTCATCAAGCAATATTACACAGTCTACTATTTAAGAAGGAACATTAGAAAAATTCTTTTACACAATAGAATTTTTAAATAGAGGCAGTTTATTGTCTGGCTGACAATTACTTAATTTCAAGAATGATTGAAGAGATAAAATTGTTTACATAAATGTGTGAGTTTAAGAAACTCATTAAAATATGACAGATTGGCTATGCAATATGCAATTGAAATATAATCTTTATACAGTATTTAGATTTGCCTGAAATGTGATACCTATGTAGATTTCTTTATGAAGTTTAGTGTTAAATTCCGAATGAGTTACTGGACACTACACCATTCATGAAACTCGCGTGTGCTTTCCCTGAAAAAGTCAAACCTAGACTGAATTGACCTTACCCCAAATGATAAATCACTCTACCTACCAATCATGTGACATGATGTTACCTGTTAACCATGACAAACATGCAGTATTTGGCACAGAAATATGTTTCAATTGGAGTGATATGTTATTAAAAATGATTTGTATTACTCTTAAGAATGTAAAATTACAAAGTTAA
Source organism: Unio delphinus (assembly GCA_029339505.1). Classification (NCBI taxonomy): domain Eukaryota; kingdom Metazoa; phylum Mollusca; class Bivalvia; order Unionida; family Unionidae; genus Unio; species Unio delphinus. The sequence goes on along the minus strand of JAQISU010000057.1, from coordinate 4,876,621 downwards.
TATAAATTATATTGCAGTAGACAATATTTATATTTGTAGTTTAAGTTTGTATAGTAATAATCTAAGTTTTATTTCAGTAAATAATAAAAGTCAGTTTCATAGCTGCTTGAGAACTTATTCCTGAAAAAGGAAATTTGCTGCAAAAGATGCTTTTATATATTTAGTAAATAATCTTATCCTTATTTACTTTAATTGGCTTATGTTTATGCCGCCTTTGAAGTAAATTAATTTAAAAATTAATAACAAAATCCTAAATAATTACCATTTAGAAGTATACTGTTGTACATAATAACGTTATGGTTCTACTGTGTTTGTCTGATGGAAGTTTGATCATTGATGTCTGTTGATGTAAATATCTATTTGTGTGCTTAATATATTGGATGATATTAATCTGAAACCATTATTTAGGTATTTCTTATTAGTAGATGTCTATATCCCCAACCATCCTTCAGCCCCATGAGAAAGTAAAGAGTTACTCAATTGTTGGAATTTTTGGGGGGGAATAATCATACATTAAAATATAAATTTTCAAACTTTAAAATAATGCAGTCTGGGTTTCAGTCCAACCTATACAAGAAAAATAATATACATCAAAATCCACAAGTTAAGGGGTTCTCCACCCATATTCTAGAAACCTTTTTTTTTTTACATATATTTTTCAATTTCATTTTATCTTTCTTCAAGTCATCGATGGGGCATACTTTCTACATTTGTTTATGCCATCAATTATTTCCATATCCAGCTGACTACAAAAAGTTCTTTATTAATCAAAGTTTTGTGTATGTTTCTGGAAAGGAATAAATCTAATTTCTCCATTTAGACAATCTGAGTATCGACTGTCAGAATTATGAGACTCCCACTGACTTCTTTTCACCCTTTTCCATGGAGAAATCAGCTACTCGTGGGTTGGTGGTTTTTTCCAAGGGTTTTTCCTAGGCTCTTCCTCCACCATTAATACTGGCCACCATGTATAGCCCGTCTTGTGCTGAAAAATGGCATTAAACCCTTGAACAACAACTGGAGAAATGAAAAAAGTGATTTTTTAAATAAAATACTTGTATAATTTTGATCATTTTTTCAGTGTTTTTGAAATTTTATCTTGAGATTGTCTTTTTCTTTTTTTTATGATTATCGTCTTTGAAGGATTTAAACCTTTTCCTTATTTTGCTGTTTTCATAGATGAGGAAACAGAATCCTTTCATGTCTTTGGATTGGTAACAGTTTTCTTTTGCCTAATATTGTTGGCATTACAAAAAAATCATGAACTATGATGGTGTTACTAAAAATATTGACTGAACAGATTAAGCAACTTTTTAGGTCAATTTTAAGTCAAGGAAGGTAACTCAGATTTAGGTAAATGGTTTCATCTTTTAGTTATCTCTCCTGGATGTTCAACTGATGGTAATACTTGAAACAATAATGTTTCAAATGTAGTACATGTATACTGTATAAATTCTCAAGTGAAAACTAAAGAAAATTTGAAGATCATACAGATTTTTAAGAGCAGTCTTTTGATGAAAATAAAAAGGACCATGAATAACAAGCAGTCTCTCTGGAGTAGACTGTTTTCTTATCTTATATAAATATCTCTTCAATCCATCATTTTCCTTACTTGGAGTTTTAGACTTCAAATGTTTGGTACACTTCTCAGGTTGAAAAAAAAAACTTATTTAATGCATTAGCCAGATGAATGAACTATTACCTAAAATGGAAGATCACTTAAAGGAAGCAACAAGTCACCAGGATTTTCAACATTAAATGAAATAATTTGGAAATCCACTACTTTGTGGTTCTTCACTATAAAGCTAGACAGTATAACACAATCCCTGATATAATACAGGTATGATCATGGATCCCATTATAAAGTACATCAGTATAACACAATCCCTGATATAATACAGGTATGATCATGGATCCCATTATAAAGTATATCAGTATAACACAATCCCTGACATAATACAGGTATGATCATGGATACCATTATAAAGTATATCAGTGTAACACAATCCCATATATTATAAGGTATGATCATGGATCCCATTATAAAGTATATGGCTAATAGTATATCAGTATAACACAGTCCCTGATATAATACAGGTATGATCATGGATACCATTATAAAGTATATTAGTATAACACAATCCCTGATATAATACAGGTATGATCATGGATCCCATTATAAAGTATATCAGTATAACACAGTCCCTGATATAATACAGGTATGATCATGGATCCCATGATAAAGTATATCAGTATAACACAATCCCATATATTATAAGGTATTATCATGGATCCCATTATAAAGAATATCAGTATAACACAATCCCATATATTATAAGGTATGATCATAGATCCCATTATAAAGTATATCAGTATAACACAATCCCTGATATAATAAGGTATGATCATGGATCCCATTATAAAGTATATCAGTATAACACAATCCCTGATATAATACAGGTATGATCATGGATCCCATGATAAAGTATATCAGTATAACACAATCCCATATATTATAAGGTATGATCATGGATCCCATTATAAAGTATATCAGTATAACACAATCCCTGATATAATACAGGTATGATCATGGATCCCATGATAAAGTATATCAGTATAACACAATCCCATATATTATAAGGTATGATCATGGATCCCATTATAAAGTATATCAGTATCACACAATCCCTGATATAATACAGGTATGATCATGGATCCCATGATAAAGTATATCAGTATAACACAATCCCTGATATAATAAGGTATGATCATGGATCCCATTATAAAGTATATCAGTATAACACAATCCCTGATATAATAAGGTATGATCATGGATCCCATTATAAAGTATATCAGTACAACACAATCCCTGATATAATACAGGTATGATCATGGATCCCATGATAACGTATATCAGTATAACACAATCCCTGATATAATAAGGTATGATCATGGATCCCATTATAAAGTATATCAGTATAACACAATCTCTGATATAATACAGGTATGATCATGGATCCCATGATAAAGTATATCAGTATAACACAATCCCATATATTATAAGGTATGATCATGGATCCCATTATAAAGTTTATCAGTACAACACAATTCCTGATATAATACAGGTATGATCATGGATCCCATTATAAAGTATATCAGTACAACACAATTCCTGATATAATACAGGTATGATCATGGATCCCATTATAAAGTTTATCAGTACAACACAATCCCTGATATAATACAGGTATGATCATGGATCCCATTATAAAGTATATCAGTACAACACAATTCCTGATATAATACAGGTATGATCATGGATCCCATTATAAAGTATATCAGTATAACACAATCCCTGATATAATACAGGAATGATCATGGACCAATGATACTGGTTGAATTATATTTTTTTTTATTGTACAAGGCAACCATACCTATATACTTGAATGGCTGGTTACCTTAATAGTGTTGTCACAAGGGATTACTATATTTATATTGCAGAAGTTAGGAAACGGGATACAAAGTCTGTGATCCACAATGTTTTGTTGGACTTTTGAGTCAAGTGTTTTGAGGTCAGTGACAGGCAAGAGAATGCTTTCTACAAAGATGGGGGCTGCATGAAGAAATACAACACTCGAAAATTATTAAAGTCCTCCTAGATTTTGTTATTGGTTAATTGTTTCACTTTCACTAAATATCAGAGAAGTTAAACTTTTAGAAAATAATCATCATGATACATGTATACATGTATGTATACATGATACATGTATCATGATATGCCAAGAAATATACATGACATGTTTAATCTATTGAAAATGTTTTGTAGGTGTTAATCAATTCAAACTCAACTTCAGTTTCTTTTTTTGGCAAAAACTCAAAACTTCAGAAACAGTAACAGTTGATATTACGATTGGAACAGTTGCCAAAGCCTGGTAGTCTTTACCAGTACATTGAATTTTTCTCTTACATAGTCTTTACCAGTACATTGAATTTTCTCTTACATTATTTTTTCCTTCAATGCTTGAACGGCAGTATACAACATTTTCTCACCTTCTTCATTTTTTTAAATTGATCCTTTCACATTGAATAAACATCAGAAAAGTTTAGATCTTAGTATTAAAGGAACTAAGCAATTATGATATTCAAAATGCATATGAATGGAAATGTTTTGTTGTTGTAAGACCATCATTCCAAGTTGTATCAGAGTGACTAAGATTTGAATTTTCCGAGTATGTCTGTATTGATAAGTACTTATTCTAAGTAGTATTGTTCAATTGCACATCTGCTTTCATATTAGGTGCTGTGTAAATAGTGTATGATCAAACATGATCACACATGAACAGGTTCAACTGCAAGTAGTATACACTAGTACCCAGATCTGCCATTACATACTACATTGTCTGTCGAGGGACTGTGTTGTTTGTTCTACTGATGAGGCCAAACAAATTGCATAGATTCAGATCTGCCAAGTCATTATGTGATGGTAGATCTGAGTAAGTACAACTTTACATGAGTATATATGGTACTGTAACATTGTTTCCATGAGTCTTAATGCATGTACTAATAAAGCAATAAAAGTGATGAATAACATTTGATGAGACTTTTTTTCTTTTTCTTCATTACTCTGCGGTAAAAAAGCAGATTGAAGAAGCTCCTTTGAGAAAGGGCTGGAGCTATCTGTTTTATTTAAGGAGACAGTACAGTTTTTGTTTAAAGTTACATTTAATCTCAATGAAATAAGCCAATGTTTCAAGTTTTATCAGGATATAAAGCATTCAAAGCATTATTAATTAAATATTCAGAAGTCTTTTAGTCTGTTTTTCAGTTATATGTCTAAGCAGTAAGCTAAAAAACTCATAAACTAAGCTATTAGATGACATGTATAATTGAATTGCTCACAGTTTTTCTGTTAGAGTTGTTTACTTTGAATATTTTAAGTAGATGCAAGAAAATTGATAACAAAGTTGTTGAATTTGTCTCTCTCTCTCTCTCTCTCTCTCTCTCTCTCTATATATATATATATATATATATATATATATATATATATATACCATTTCATTTAGAAATAAATGTATCTCCAGATCGACATACAATACGTAGTATGCAAATATGCAAATGAGCTGATAAAAATGTATATACTTAAATACAGAAATTGTGCTAGTATGTGCCCTTTTCCCATGAAATTGAAGCAGATGGACACATGTTCTCTGCATTTCCAAAATATTGTGATTTTTTTCTTCTAAATATTTGGGATCTGGCAGTCAAAAAGTCAAATGTCAAGGTCACATAAGGAAGATAATGCCAGTTTGAATAACATTTTTTAAAAGTTCCTTGATCACACATTTTGAATTACTTGCTCTTAGTTTAAAAAAGAAAACTAGTCTAAGGTCACAGGTCATGAGTATGGTAAGTTGGTTCAGCAGATAATGGTTTCTCAAAATAATGTATAATTCAAGTCAGGATACCTTAGCTAAAGGTTGAGGTCATTGAGACCCATTAGTTAATAAACACCAACGATAACCATACATACTAGGACCTAAAAAGAAGACTATTTAGCATGAGTTGTGTTATTCATGGTACTCTTTGTTTTCTTCTCTTGAAAACTTTGTCAGATTTTGTTAGAAGTTGGAACAATTGTTATATTACTTTTTTGCCATGTTCAGAAATGTTTCGTAACACAAGGTGGAGAATCATTTATTGTTGTTATATTGGAATAATTTGACTGCACGCTATTGAAGAAGGCAGCACTTCAGGATAATACTGTACAGTTTTCATGACTCAGTTTCTAAGTATAAACTAGCTGACCGTGCTTGAAAACAATGGATAATTCTTAAGCAAGAACATTCCTTTTCTTGTGGTTGTAACTGTTTACTTACCTACCTGTAAAAAGAAGTCTATATCAACATTAGATATCCACTTTTATTTGATTTGGGGCTTTAAAGAATATTAGAAGTGGAGATAGGAATTCTTTGTTGAGTTGAACTCTAAGGTTGTCCTGGTTCATAAAGTATCTTGCACATGTTTTTTAAAAAAAATTGAAACTTACTAATAATGGGGCAAAAGACCTGATTTGTATAAACACATAAAGTTTACATTTGTTTATAACTTCTTGACTTCATTACTTGGCTATAAGTTAAAGTTTTCAAATATTAAGTACCTGTAGAAGATTGATAAAATGGAAACAGTGACAAACAGAAATAATGTTTCATTTTGACTTCAATTAAGGTAGAAGGTAGTGTATGTGTATGTGTGTATATATATATATATATATATATATATATATATAGAATATATGTATAGTATGTACACTGTATCAATGATATACCATGAGATGTATAAATTTTTCATTAAAAGGAAACGAGGCTTGCCCAAGTTTCCTTTTAATGAAAAATTTATACAACGAGTGGTATATCAATGATACAGCGTACATACTATACATATATTTTATTTATATCACATACAAATACAAATATTTGCAAGTTGGAGTTACGATGTGCTCCTGATATATTGCCCGAGTAAATGACCTCCTCACAACCAAGTGTCTGTCTGCTACAAAATCTAGTTCTACGATTTTTCTTGTTATTCACAATCACATATTCAAATTGATAAGTTGATTGTTTTATTTTTCATTTTTTTTTTTATTCACATTTAATAAATCAATATAAGACACACGCATTATTTAAACATAAAATATGTTGTTGTGTTGTTTTTTTTAATGAAGAAAGTAGTGCACTGCAAACATGGTGATCTTATTATAGACTATGCATGTACTGTCATTGACCTACTGTCGTATGGAAATTCGCGTGGAATATAAACGAATTGGAATCACGAACCACCAAGAGGTAATTAAAATATTTTAATATATTGACAGTTCAACTAAGTCATCATTTTGATTTAATTAGCGATTCTACAGACAAAACTCTCTCTCTCTCTCTCTCTCTCTCTCTCTCTCTCTCTCTCTCTCTCTCTCTCTCTGTACGTCTCGACTAACATTGCCATCATTCATAGGTCCAGACATCGTCGTATAGCTCTCTCTCTCTCTTTCTCTCTCTCTCTCTCTCTCTCTCTCTCTCTCTCTCTCTCTCTGTACGTCTCGATTAACATTGCCATCATTCATAGGTCCAGACATCGTCGTATAGCTCTCTCTCTCTCTCTCTCTCTCTCTCTCTCTCTCTCTCTCTCTCTCTCTCTCTCTCTCTCTCTCTCTCTCTCTCTCTCTCTCTCTCTCTCTCTGTATGTCTCGATTAACATTGCCATCATTCATAGGTCCAGACATCGTCGTATGACACAAGCAAAAATCCACAACGATTGTATTTTATTTTTCGTGTATTTTTGCTCCAGAGAGAGGGGGGGAGGGTTTGGCGACCATTTGGACAGTTTTATATTCAATTATTAATACTCGATTAAAACGGGTTTCAGAAACAACAACAAAGGCTTAAAGCACAATACAGTATGTGCGCATCTTAACCGACAAATTTAACATGTAGGCCTTGTGTGTCGTCTGACGATTGCAACTATGTATCATTGATATTATGAATACTATAGATAAATCCCAAGGAAAGCGTAAGCATAGGTTTACGAGGAAACAGAGTACTGTGGGTTACTTGGTACAAGTTCAGCTATAATGTTTTCGTCCAGCGCAATATATTTCTCTCTCACTCCAGATTTGTGCTTATTTTGCATGAGAGGGGGAGAGGAAAAAGACAGGATTCCGATGAAATTGTGTACCATTTTAATATTTAGAAAACAGGGACTCTTAATATTTGTGTCGTTAACTTCATGTCATTTATGATTAATGAATGAGTAGAAATTCTTCATAGAGCTATAGGCCTACGGTAGAAAGAATGTTTATATATTCGTATTATTGCGCTATGGGCGGATCACTATTTGATATACCAATAGTATTGGTATATAGATTTGCTTTATACCAACACTTTAAATGCCATGTTATTTTTAACGTATGTGGTATAAATATATATATATAAGCACAATCCTGGCTATACAGTAATGCATCAGTTTTAATTATCCCCCAAAGAGCACAAAAGAAATCCAGATGAAGTTTCTTCAGATACAAAGTAAATAATAAACTGCACTCTTTTAAAGATCTCTGATGGAACATCATCACAGGATGCATTCCAGAAACATAATCACAGGAATCATTCCAGAAACATATTCACAAGATGCATTCCAGGGCATGAACATCATCACTTGATGCTTCCAAGTAACATCAACACAGGATGCATCCCAGGGCAAAGAGGTTGTCTCTGTTAGTCCCTTCTTGTGACATACGAGGGTTGGGGGGCATCAAGCACATTCTTATCCCTGAGCAAGCAGGGGGCCATTAGCTTCTCAGACATCAACTTCTATTTTGAGAATGATTTATGGAAATAACTTTTTATTTTTTGGGCATTTACTGTATGGGCAAATATTCACTAATTATCTTTCTTTCTCAGTCATGCCTGGTGAGGAAATTTTGTCAGAATTTGTGTTTTGAAAGTTCAGTTTAAAACTACAACCATGGCTTGCCATTTAAAATTCCACTGACTTTTTACTGCATATTCCTAACACAAATACATGTACCAAAATTATGTATGCTTTCACACTCCAACTTCACTAAAGAGTTACCCAGTAATCATACTGTAAAATTGCATACCAAATATGATGTGTCTTCCAGCACTAATTTAAATATAAAGTTTGATCTGAAAACATTTGATTACATCATATTGGTAAGCACATTGTTTGATCTAGAGATTTGCCATTTAATTAAATCATATTGGTAAGCATGCTTTTTTATCTCAAACTTTGCCATTTGATAACAATTTGATATTGAATCACATTGGTGGCCTAGTGGTTAGAGCATCTGCCACGGAAGCAGGAGGTCATGGTTCGATTCCCAGCCGAGTCATACCAAAGACGTACAAAAATGGTACTAACAGCTGCCTTTTTAAGAAGTTAGTGTTAGGACTGGTCGGCTTGGTGTCAGGATAATGTGATTGGGTGGGACATCATGGTACATGTCTGCAGCATGATGCCCCAGTGCTAGATATCGCTATAAACTGTCTCACTGCAGACATCATAGCGATGTGACTGAAAAATTGTTAAAGCTACATTAAAAATCCTAATCACACACACGCACACACAGTGATATTGGCAAGCACGCTGTTTTGATCTGGAGATTTGCCATTTAATGAAATTATATTGGCAAGCACGCTGTTTTGATCTCGAACTCTGCCATTTGGTTACATGGTATTGGCAAACATTGGTTTGATCTGGAACTTGGCCATTAAATTACATCATATTTGGTAAGCACATTGTTTTGATCTGGAATATTACGATTTAATTAGATCATATTGGCAAGTGCATCCATGGCATATGGACACATTTCTACGGTCTAGAAAGTTCATTGTGTGTAAGGGCCTGGTGGGCAGATTGTAATGAGTGGGTTTGTGCACGATGCAACCATCATTAAAGGTGTTTGTTTTTTTAAATTTTGACCAGTTTAGAAACAGTATTCCATTGCTATGTATACAGAACAATTTTGATTAATTAGACTAATAAAAAGGTTTTTGTTCTGCTTTATTTCAGCACTGCGTCAAACATTGCTCCAATCAGCAGGATGCACTGCACCATTACAAAGCAGTGTGCCGAGCTCTGGTGGCAGAGGCCTTTGAACTTCTCACCTTCCTGGATAAGATGTCCAGGGGAAGGGAGGTAATTGTCTTTACTTTATCATTTGGAGAGATTAGCATCTTATTTGCAAACAATTATGCATGCTTGCTAAAAAAACATTTGCTTCATGTTTTCAATGGAATACATAGTCAAAATTTTTAGTTCCATGTATGAATAGGCTATGACTGTAAAAATTGATCTAAGTTACATTTAAAGTTTTTATTTGGTCACCTGGCTGTTAAACCATTTGTATTTAGGTATGACCCTGTATCCACTGTGTCATCTGCCATCCATGTTCCATTGTTTGTCATCCATCATGTGTCTTACAGTATATACCGCTAATATCAACTTCTGCTAGTAACCCACTGGATCAGTTTCAAATAAATTTGGCAGAGCACTAAACCGTGATGGCATTTAAGCATTTCAGGTTCTTATGAGCTGCTAATATGTGATCAGATATAATGTCATTAGTTTTAAAATGGAAGAAAACAGTCTTAACAGGAATTTACCATTTTGGCCAGAATGTAGGCCGTGCAAGTTTGCATCAGATATTGAATATGACCACCTTACTGAATATAATAGAAAGCTTGAAATAATGTCTTCTCCAAAAACACTTGATGTTGCTGTTGTTGTTGTAGGGTTTAATGCCATTTTTCAGCATACGATAGGCCATACATGGCAGCCAATATTATTGGTGGAGGAAGAACCCAGGAAACCCCCCAGAAATATCCACGACCCACGAGAAGCTTTTAGCAAGCTTTCTCACATAACTACATTAGCCAAATCTTAGACTCGAACCCACGCAGACATAGGTGAGATGGCAGTGATCTGTAAAGGAAAGTGCTTTATTCCATTTGGCCACTCTGGGCTCCCTAAAAACACTTGATAGAATTTGACCAGATTTGATACAAGCACACTGCCAGAAGGTTCTGTTAATTTCTAAAAATTATGCCAATTCACCAAATAGGTTTTTTTTTAATGTTTTCAACTTGAAAAAAAAAATGACTGGAGTGATTTCAACCAAAGTGGCACAGAGCATCCTAGCATAGAGCCTTTTCATTGTACATATTTGGTTCCTATATATAGTCCAATAAGTTGTGACTGAAAATAGAAAATACTTAAAATAAATTTGTATCTTCTCAAGAACAACTCAGAAAATGTTATTAACTTTGACAACAAGTATAGAGGCAAAAATTAATAACATCATGTTTTGGATGACCCAGTTTTCTATACATGAAATTGATCTGTCATTAAATATGGTCAAAGATAGCAAAAAAAGTAAAACCTTTATGTAACATTTTCCCTTTCAAATCAACAGTAAATATTCACAAAGAGGATTCTACTGAATTAGCAATTTCATTCCTCTGTGGTCTTCTTCTTTTTTTTTAAAATTATGTAGATTTTACTGTCTCCATCCACCACCATATTACATTTTTGAGTTGGACACAAGTGCAAACAACCTAGATCCTGATCTGTCATGCATAATGCACTGTCAGACCAGGGTTTATATGTTTTTTAGATTGCTCTTTACAAACTACATGGACCTAGATCTGTCATACATAATGCACTGTCAGACAAGGGTTTATATGTTTTTTAGATTACTCTTTACAAACTACATGGACCTAGATCTGTCATGCATAATGCACTGTCAGACCAGGGTTTATATGTTTTTTAGATTACTCTTTACAAACTACATGGACCTAGATCTGTCATGCATAATGCACTGTCAGACAAGGGTTTATATGTTTTTTAGATTACTCTTTACAAACTACATGGACCTAGATCTGTCATGCAAAATGCACTGTCAGACCAGGGTTTATATGTTTTTTAGATTACTCTTTACAAACTACATGGACCTAGATCTGTCGTGTATAATGCACTGTCAGACAAGGGTTTATATGTTTTTTAGATTACTCTTTACAAACTACATGGGCCTAGATCTGTCATGCATAATGCACTGTCAGACCAGGGTTTATATGTTTTTTAGATTACTCTTTACAAACTACATGGACCTAGATCTTCTGGCACAGAAGGCAATGGCAAATATGGGTGTCTGCAGTTTGCACATGGAGCCTATTTGTAATCAAAAGTATATGGTAACCTGATGTATTGGGAGTGGAGTATTGTTCATCTGGGCTTTGTGGTTTAGTAGAATTCAAAATGGTCATTTTGGGACAGCAATCATTGTTTCTAAAAATAAAATTCATGAAAAAGTGAAAATCAAAATAATACTGATCTTTACAAAGAAGTATGGTAAAGGAATTTAAGGGAATTCAGAATTTATTTTAGATACAAATTTCTGGAATCACAATGTAATCCAAGTCTTAAAGGACAGAACTGTTACCCTGTCATCTTTTGAAAACTATTTGTGTTTTTGATTACAAGATAATGATGATACCTGCAGTGAAATGCTGGAAAAATTAATTGTGTGAAAGAAATCTAAATTATAGCCCGAGATCCATGTGTTTCACTATATAATGATGACTTTATTTCATGCAGTTGTCACAATAACATAGAGGCTTTTTAAAATATGCTCGAGATCCATGTGTTTCACTATATAATGATGACTTTATTTCATGCAGTTGTCACAATAACATAGAGGCTTTTTAAAATATGCTCGAGATCCATGTGTTTCACTGGACTTTATTTCATGCAGTTTTCACATTAACCTAAAAGGCTTTTTTTAAAAAAAGAATATCTGTTATTTTCTGTTGGGAACTATCAGAGTTTATATAGTATATCTCTGATTATCTAGACAAAATTGGGGAACATGTATTTTATGCACATAACTTGTAATTTTAGGCTCAATAGTGTGTCCATGGATACAGTGTTAGTCATACAATTAAAAAGTCCAGATAACTTGCATTTCGTTAATCTGTAGTTTACTTGATTTACTTTTTAATTCATTTGAATAAACTTATACTTTTATCCTTTTGTTATCCCTTCAGAAACTTGCCAAGACTCAGCAGGATGAAGATATCAGTCTGGGTGAACTGCAGCGGTCAGACTGGGTTAGTGTACTAAACATAAATTCTTGCCCCAGGAATGCCATTAGTGTACAAGTCAAAGAGCATTTTATTGATTGAAAACTAACTGCATATTACAGATCTTAGTTATGATATTCTAACATGAATGAATGCTATATCATTAGAGAATACTGTATATTATATTAATGTATGTTTTTAGGTTTTTTAAGGTTCAGAAGATTGTTACTCTCACACAGTTTTATTTAATATGATTGAGAATTTCCTTTCTAAATTGTCTACATGATCTATGCTACTGTGTGTACAAGAAGATATATTTTTTATACAGTAGATTCTGTAGTTAATATGCAATAACATTTTATAGGTTAGAATTATCATATCCGTCTGCTTAGGTATCATGCATGTTTTACAACCTTCTCCTTTGCTGGGGTATGTAAAAGATGGCAGGATTTATTTCTATGATTCAAGAATTGATTATTTATTGCTTTATAAATGTATCCTTGTCATTGTTGCATTTGATAAAGAGAATATTTGTTTCTCCATTTCACAGTATTGCTTCTTTTGTGTATCTTTTAACCTGAACTGAGTTTTATTGTTAACTCTTTGGATTTAGCATACTGGCACATTTGGCTACATTCCTGCAAAATGATTATTCAATGTTGACTCTTAGTCAAGTTTCATTTTACTAGGTGTCTTTGTAAACATGAAATCAGGCATAAAAGTCAAGGACAAAGTGAATATTGAAAAAAAATATGACAGCAATAATAACACTAACTTTTCATCTTAAAGTTCTGGTTTTTCAGTTTTTCCAAATTTGTTCTCTTTGTATTCTTTTTCTTGGGAACAATAAATATCCATGGGTCTCCAATTTTCATGATTTAGTGCAAAATTGGGAAAGTCAGCTTCTTTCAATACAACAAAAATACCATTAAATTGCAAGATGCAATTAAAACTTTTTACGGTGTCATTATGATGCAATATCATGAATTATTGCCAATCATATTTATTATAACATCACATCAGCCAGTTAAATAGTTTTTAACAGGATTGACTATTAATAAACAAAGCTTCAGTTGAACTAGGAGTAGTGTAACCTATATCAAACCCAGTTGAACTATGAATAATATAACCTGTGTCAAATTCACTTGAACTAGGAATACTATAACCTGTGTCAAACCCACTTGAACTAGGAATACTGTAGCCTATGTCAAACCCAGTTGAACTAGAAGAACTATAACTAATGTTCTTGCATAATTTCATGTAAGCTCCAGCAGGTTATAGATGTGATTTGTGCCCTCAGCAGGTGTATGATTTGTTGATTGGCTGTTTGTTTACTTTTTTATATTACTGAATATACAAAATGTTGTGATGTATAAAAGAGTTGCTAGAATGCTCAATGAAATATCATAAAAAGCATGAAACTTGAGTATTCAGAAAGGGATCCATAGTGATAGGAAAATAAATTAGATTTTTTTTTATATTTCCAAATTAGGTTGATATCAATGCATTCATGCATGGAAAACTGCCAGTTAAAAATCACACTTTTTATACACCATCTTCGATCTTTTATATTAAGACATTGTACATGCATTAATCCATATGTTCGTCTATAGCTCCGTATGTCCATGCATAAATCTATATGTCCATCCATAAATCCGTGTCCATCTATAGCTCCATATGTCTATACATAAATCTATATGTCCATCCATAAATCCATGTATCTGTCTAAAGGTCCATATGTCCATTCATGAACATTTGGTTCTCTGATCTTTGTAATGGTTGAAGAGATTTTAATGAAACTTTTCCAAAATATATAGTATGACTGAGTAGTGGAGCACATACCAATATCATGCCTCCTGCATTAAGGTCATGGCCACAGCAAGGGAAACTGTAATTCCGACAATAATATATCATGTTGCATTGTATGTCATGGCCATATGCTTGTTTAAAGGTAAAGGTCACAGAAAAGGGTAAATGTATCTTGGACATTTATTTTTATCAGGATCATAACTTATAAATCACTGAAGATATTTTAATAAAACTTTAAAACCGTTGTATATCATTACTTTGCGCACTGTGTCATATATCATATTTGTGACCTCTTCCTAAAGGTCATGATCATGACACAGGAATGTATAAATCAGTGATTTCTATGCATGAACAGTCCTTTTTGTATCTTTTTTATATCTTCACTTGACATTGTCTAGAATATTCATTCATGTCCTTCCTTAAGGTCAAAGTCTGAACAAGGGATAACTGAAGTCAGGCTATCACTTTAAAACCATGAGTATTTATCCTGGCTGTCACTTTAACACATTGAGTATTTATCCAGGCAGTCACTTCAACACATTGAGATATTCATCCAGGCTGTCCCTTTCACACATTGAGATATTTATCCAGGCTGTCACTTCAACATATTAAGATATTTATCCAGGCTGTCACTTTACCACATTGAGATATTCATCCAGGCTGTCACTTGAACACATTGATATATTCATCCAGGCTGTCACTTTAACACATTGAGATAATTATCCAGGCTGTGACTTTAAAACATTAAGATATTTATCCAGGCTGTCACTTTAATACATTGAGATTTGTATCTGGGCTGTCACTTTAACACATTGAGATATTTATCCAGGCTGTACTTTAACACATTGAGATATTTATCAAGGCTGTCACTTTAGCATATTGAGATATTTATTCAGGCTGTCACTTTAACATGTTGAGATAATTATTAAGGCTGTCACTTTAACACATTGAGATATTTATTCAGGCTGTCACTTTAACCTGTTGATATAATTATTAAGGCTGTCACTTTAACACATTGAGATATTTATCCAGGCTGCACTTTAACACATTGAGATATTTATCAAGGCTGTCACTTTAACATATTGAGATATTTATCCAGGCTGTCACTTGAACACATTGAGATATTTATCCAGATCCACACCTTTAATAAAGTCCCCAACTCATGGGCCTAGGTCAATGGATGGGAAAAAGTCACAAGATGGGTGTTTTATCAGCTGTTAGTGTGATCTTGTTTGACATTTATATAACATGTAAATTGCCACTGTCACTTGTATCCTTTATGTGTGTTTGTAATTATTGTAATTTGCTTGGATAGTATTTCTCTTGATGGCTTAACAGCACGTCTGTAGAGAGCTTTATAATGATAGCAATAGTATTAGCATTAGATGGAAATGTTAACATCATAATCATACTTTCTTTTTTTTCATGATGAATTATTTTGAATTTATTACATGACAATAAAACTGGAAGTTGAAAATAATGAATACTTACTATCTAACTCTTAATGCATTTATATGTGCATGTCCAGTAGATTTATATGTGCATTTCACCATAATTGTCTTCTTCAATATAAATCTTAATAAGGTGTCCATCACTGTGACCATTGGCTTAAAAATAAGTCATAATAGGCATCAATAATGTCATCTTCCTTCAAATAAGTCAAATAATTAATAATACGGTTTTAATCACAGTAGCCATTGCTTTAAAATAAGTTCTAATAAGGTGTCAATCACAGTGACATCTTCCTTTAAATAAGTCCTAATAAGGTGTCAATTACAGTGGCCATCTTCTTTCAAATAAGTCCCAATAAGGTCAATTACAGTGGGCATCTGCCTTCAAATATGTCCCAATAAGGATTCAGTCACAGGGGCCATTCACATTTAAAATAAGTCCTAATATGGTGTCATTCATAGTGGCCATCTTAAAAGAAGTCCTAATAAGGTGGCAACTACACTGGCTATTTACTTTAAAACATGTCCTAATAAGGGTCATGTCTCTTCTGAAAAAAATCCTGTCAGTACAGTGGCCATCTAAAAAATTAGTCCCAATAAGGTATCAGTCACTGTTAACCTCTAAAAAATGTCTTAGTATGGTATTAGTTCCCCTTAAACAGCAGTTATCTACTTTGTATGGTGATGCAAATAAAACCTCTCCCTCCTCCCCCCCCCCCAATTAAACTTGACATGGTAGTAACAATTCATATGATTTAGAATTTGATGATTGAGAGCACTTAGATTTGAAAATAATGGTTACATCGCTTGAAATTGTATTTGTTGTGTTTTGCCTGCAGTGTATTATGTACATTAAGATAGTTGTAGCTCATATCTGCATGCATGTTCTACTGACATTTTCCAGGCCCGGCTGTGGGTACAGATCATGCGAGAGCTGCGTAATGGAGTCAGGTTGAAAAAAGTGGAGCATGTTCAACTATCTCCCATCGAATTTGAACTTACACCTTTTGAGATTCTCTTGGAAGACATACGGTTAGGACGTTTCAAGCTCAACAGAATAATGGTGAGATTTTAACAAGCATCAGATAGAATTGGATAGCTGCAGCATTGTGACCTGGTGATTTAGCAATCTACACAAATAGTAGATGGATTATTTTGTTCAGCCAGCATGGTATAATATTCACATAGCAGTTTTGGTGGTGGACTAGGCCCAACATAATATTCAGCCAGACCCAGCTTAATACTCCAATAAGAGGTTAACTTGCCATGTAACCTAGGTCCTGCCATTTCATTCATCCAGTGCCAAGAGTCGTTTGATTTCAAGCAAAACTTGTACTGTTGAGTGGGAGGTAGAAAAAATAGATGGTTATAAGCAGTGTAAGATTATTTTTGTGCTGCAGGGAAGGAGAATAATGAGATGAAGATTTATGGTGCAGCAATAAGTAGAATTATAAGTAATGTTAACACAAATATTAGTACCCCTACCTCCTTTGTCATTGGGGTACTAAATCGATCCTGTATCTATCTGTGGAGCATTTGGGTGTGATCCACATTTTTTTTTTCTCCATAACTTTTATTCATGTTCATAATAAAGAATACATATTGTTACAAACCATGTCACCTTTGTTTATTTCACCTGAAAATAAATGCATGGTCTTGGTTCAAATGACTCTTAAATGTCCCAAATGATTTAAGAGTAATAGGCCACCATTTTGAACATTGTCTCAGATTAGATGAGGGTGACACACAAAATAGTTCCATGTCATATAGATGCTCATGCTTTGTAAGAAGTGACACAAACTGTTGATGATTTTGGACTGTAATTTTGCTACTCCATTAACCAATATGGGATTATTTTGTAGCCTCAGCTAGCAGAGGTATAACATCATTGTTATGAGTGGTGCATGATTTAAATTTTCAATGGTTCAGTTAAGGCACATTGGCTTTGTATTGTTGCTAATTTCTGTGTATCTTATGGCCTTCAAGTGAGTACAGGAGCTGAGTCATATACTACAGTAATGGCTACTGGTTATTAGAGACCAAAACTATAATTTTACAAGCAAGTTTTAATGATTTTCAATTTGAATCATGTCATTTAATAAATCTTTCAAGTTAATTGATATTTGTAAAAATAACATTTATATATCTGAAACCATTTCATGTGGTACATGGCATGACCAAATTATATCTGGAAATTGTGCTATAATGAGCAGTTCTGTAATGAAAGAAAGCTGTATGAGGCTTCTGTGGCTGAATTATAGCATTTATGGTAATGACATACACTCCAGAAGTCTTTGTAGTGAGACAATTGTAGAGTTGTCACACCTGTTGTAAGCAGTCCCTGTAGAAAATAAGCTTAATGTCCTCCTTAGATGGCTTAATAGAGGTCATTTATTTGGTGGTACAAAATGACCTTGAAAATGTAGCTGTTGACAAACATTGGTTAATGAAGGTGATCTCCTAAGCAGGTTTGAATACGTTCGTCATGATGGAATGTGATTCTTGAAAACTGCCATCTGCATGTATTTTGTATCCTCTGTTTTGAAATATTATGCTTGTTTGTAAAAGTTTGTTTGCATTGACTTATTTAGCATGTGTTTGGCTTTCAGGTGAATGGTGACATTCCACCTAAAATCAAGAATGATGCTCATGCTGTGATAGTAGATTTCATCCGATCTCGACCCCCACTCAGATCTGTAAGTTTGCCATGCACTAACCTGCCTAATAAGTTTTTTTTCATATCAAATAAACATTATCAACCAGCTCAAGGAGAAGATTTATATCAATAATAATAAATATATTATCAAATCATGCACTACTAGGACAACATTATTTATGTATCTTTGAATTTTTGTCCAGTCAGATACCATTACTAAATTGAACAAGGATTAATTTCCTTTTAAAACGAATCTAACGTGTCTGGTCTCCATTAAGAGTATTGTTTTATGATCACTGTTTGATTTTAGACTATGCATTGACATCCCTGCTATCTTTAAGCATTCTTTTGTTCAAGCAATGTACATGTTAATCTTTCAAATGAAAATGAGTATTCCTTAGTGTTTTTTTAATTTTCATTACTTGTTCGTTTTGCAATTTTATATCTCAGCTTCTTTTTTTTTTTTTTAATTTTGAAATGCATTGCATGAGATAAGTAGGATTCAGTGGCAGAAGGTTTATCTTTTGACTTAAATTGGGGTGGAAGTCACTGTCAGTGATAAGGCATTGATTCAACTCCTGGGTTTTACATGGCCATGATATGGTATTGATTCAATTACTGGGTTTTACATGGCTATGATACGGTATTGATTAAACTTGTGTGTTTCATATGATCATGATACAGTATTGATTAAATTAATGGGTTTCACATGGCCATGATACAGTGTTGATTCAATTACTGGATTTCACATGGCTATGATATGGTATTGATTCAATTTGTGTGTTTCATATGGTCATGATACAGTATTGATTCAATTACTGGATTTCACATGGCCATGATACAGTATTGATTCAATTACTGGATTTCACATGGCCATGATACAGTATTGATTTAATTACTGGATTTCACATGGCCATGATACAGTATTGATTTAATTACTGGATTTCACATAGCCATGATACAGTATTGATTTAATTACTGGATTTCACATAGCCATGATACAGTATTGATTTAATTACTGGATTTCACATGGCCATGATACAGTATTGATTTAATTACTGGATTTCACATAGCCATGATACAGTATTGATTTAATTACTGGATTTCACATGGCCATGATACGGTATTGATTCAACTCTTATGTTTCACATGGTCATGATACAGTATTGATTAAATTACAGGGTTTCACATGGCCATGATACAGTACTGATTCAATTACTGGATTTCACATGGCCATGATATGGTACTGATTCAACTTGTGTGTTTCACATGGCAATGATATATTATTGATTCAACTACTGTGTTTCATATGGCCATGATAAGTATTGATTCAATTACTGGATTTCACATGACTATGATACAGTATTGATTCAACTCTTGTGTTTCATATGGCCATGATATGGTATTGATTCAACTCTTGTGTTTCATTTGGTCATGATACAGTATTGATTCAACTTGAACAATTCATCTACTGCCCACATCTGTGTCATGACTTAGCAGAGCTGAATGCTGTGTAAAGTGTATGGTTCATACAGCCTTGAAAAATGTGGGTTACCTTCAAAATTCTAAGAATTTAAACAAAATATATTTTTTTTGTTCAAAAACATTAATTTTGCCAAAAGCTGTTGGATTTTTTATGAGGGAATATATAATATTAAAACTGAATAAACAATTATCTATTTTGAATTTAGAGTTATTATTTTCTTGTTTTATACAAATAAATAAAAATATGTAAATTGGGATAATACTTACAGATTTGCTTTGAAGCTTCACACATTTATAATAAAACACACATTCATTCTGAGGTCTAGTTTGTCCTCAATGCAATGGTGCCAAAGTCATGGTCAGTTTGTTTTATCTGAATGAATGGTCGTGTTGACAAGGGTTTTGCACAACTTTGCCCAGTGTTTCAACTTCACCCAGTGAGACGGGGGCCCAGAGTAGCCGAGTGGTCTAAAGCGCTGTCCGTTACAGATCACTGCCATCTCGCCTCTGTCTGTGTGGGTTCGAGTCTAAGATTCAGCTAATGTAGTTGTGTGAGAAAGCTTGCAAGTAGCTTCTCATGGGTCGGTGGTTCTTTCCGGGGTTTTTCCAGGTTCTTCCTCCACCATTAATACTGGCCGCCATGTATAGTCTATATTGTGCTGAGAAATGGCGTTAAACCATAAAAAACAAAAAATCACCCAATGAGACAAAAGTATTTATATAACTTAGTTAAAAAGCTTTATGATGACATACCACAAGAGAAAACCTTGGATTTATTTTAAAGAATGTGATTCCTATAAAAAAAAAAATTGCATACTTGTTGAGGATTTTATATATTTTACATTTATCTATTTTTATATATCTTTCGAAGAATTTTAATATCTTTACAATTTATTTCACAGGACTGGTGTTTACATTATTTGAAAGGTTTTAACTTCATAAAATATTTCTGCAATTTTGTATGTTTGCATTATTGGAATAAATGTTTTAATCAGCACTATGTATCCAGTATTGTGCTGACATATTAAACCCTATACATACATCCATATGTTGAGAAACTGTGGTATCTAACTTGTATTATGTCAATGCATTTTTTTAAAATATATTTTTTGTCTGCCATCTTTGAAGTATGTACCTGGATGATAACATTCTTCTGTCACTAGTTGTAAAAGCACATTCAAACCCACTTAATGGCATTAAGTTCCTGGGGATTTGTAAAATTTATTTTGTGTCATGTGTATGTTTATTTTATTGAATGACATTTGCTTGTGCAAGCATAATATGCAATTCAGCATTTGATTGTTGACTGTTCTTATCTGTTTTACAAAAGGTCTCCAACTCATTATTGTACAGTAATAAAATTGATCATAGGCAAACATTTTTCCAAGACAGTTATTTTATTTCCCATAATGTTGTAAAGATGATAACATTGTACCATGCAAATAATAAATATTTAAAAAAAATGTATTCCTTCATTTGGTATAAGTGATTATATATTACAATTAAAAAAAAAAACACATCCCTCACTTTGAATAGTTTTGAACTGGTATAGTTTTTTTTAACTGGATTAATTTATTTTTATGAAGATTGTATTGTACCTGATCCATTGACATACATAACACCTGTCACTAAAACTTGATTTGCCTTCATAACACATCACAGATCCAATTACATTAGCTTTTTAAATTACTGCCTGATTTATTTAACTTGTTTGTAGTTTGGCTGATAAGAACCTTATATAATGTTGTTTTACATGTAAAATGTAAATTATTATGCCCAAATTGAATGTTTGGAGGGGAATTTTACCCCCATCTCAATTGCATCTTCCATCCATCAGTCCATGACTGGTCAAGTTTTACATGTAGGTAATTCCTCTTGCACTTTCACTGCAAGGTCATATGGCTTTTTTTTTAGATACTTTGTGGTGAGTGGCAACAGTGTGTCCATCAAATGTAGGTTGTGTGGCTCAGGTGGGCAATCACATTTTACATCTCATGTTTTCAGGTATTTTATGGTAACATTGTGTCCTTAAAATGTAGGTTATGTGACCTAGATTGGTAATTCATGCTTTCTGGTATTTTACACAATGACAAGTACTGTAGTTGTTTTAAAATAGCTTCACAAAACTGGTGCTGCATCTAACAATATATTTATTCTTACATCCTGAAAAATGGTCAAAGAAAACTCTTTTGACATGGGCATAAATAAGTCTATACCATTCCTTTCTACATTGTCATGGACACTGGCTTTCATAATGCAGAAGTTTGACACCAGAGTAGAGTGACCAAAGTTGGTATAACACTGCATGCTTAGCAGATGTTGGTATAACACTGCATGTGTGACTTGCAGAAGTAGCCATAACACCATGGTCACTTGCCAGAAGTTGGTAAAATACTCCATGTGTGACTTGCCAGTAGCAGCTATATAACCATGGGTGACTTGCCAGAAGTTGGTATAACACTGCTTGGGTGACTTGCCAAAAGTAGGTATAACACTGCATGGATGACTTGCCAGAAGTAGCTATAACACTGCATGGGTGACTTGGCAGAATTTTTTAGAACCCTTGGGCATGGGTGACTTGCCAAAAGTAGGTTTAACAGTGAATGGGTGACTTGCCAGAAGTTGGTATACTCCAACATGAGAGACTTGCTTAAAGTTTATACAACCCTAGGGCATGGATGACTTGCCTGGAATAATCATGTGCTACTGTTATCTGTATCTTAATTTGCAGCCACATTTTTTCTGTAATACTAAATAATTATTGACCAGAAATCAGCAGGAATGTTAAACTTTGCTTTCCTCAGCAAAGAAACACTATATGACAACAATTGATCAATTTTGACATTACAAAATCCTTTATACTTTGAGGGTGAATTGAATGCATACTGACCCAGTTAATGTAACAAAAATATGAAATTAAAGCTTGTTCACATGTGAAGATAATTACTTTAATACATTTTTAAATTAAATACTTTGTACCTTTTTGCTTGGCTACTTACTGTACCTCAACAAAATCCAAACAACACTGTAGATCGGTCCCCGAATGGCAGAGTGGTCTAAAGCGCTCTCTGTTACGGATCACTGCCATCTCACCTCTGCGTGGGTTTGAGTCTCAGATTCGGCCAATGTGGGTATGTGAGAAAGCTTGCCAGTAGCTTCTCATGGGTCGGTGGTTCTTTCCATGTGTTTTCTCAGTTTCTTCCTCTACCATTAATACTAGTGGCCATGTATAGCCTATCGTGTGCTGAAAAATGGCATTAAAGCCTACAACAACAAAGCAACAACACTGTAGAAGAACAGTTCCCAAGGTGCTTCATTATTTCTGATGCTGCATCACTATATTATTTTTTTAATGCAAGGGAATACTGACTTTTATTTTTTAAATTATACATATCTTAAAGATCTGTTAGATTAAACATATCATGATCATAAGTAGAACAAACAGCTCAGACCCTGTTCTGCTAGAATATTTTGCAGTGTCAGTCCTTGACTCCATGTTGTTTGTTGTTGGGCAAGTTCTGAAAATCCAGACAATACATAAACAGTGAATTACCTCCCCATGAAAGGATAACATTGCTGCTACAATGTTGTAAATTTCATTGTAAAATGTCACATGGAGAAAACTGTACCCATTTAAAACTTGCCTTCTATTGTATTTAATCTGATCTTTGCTCTTATGTTTCTTTGGTGCAGAATCTGAAGATTTTGTTTAAACAAATTTTAGTCTTTACTTTCAGTGATGGAACATGAGACTAGTGATATTACATGGTAGTAAGGTGTCATAATGACATCACAATGCTTTGCATCGGAGTTACCATAATTAGTCTGGTTCCATTATCTTCATTCTTATCAAGATTTCACTGGACACCTGGAACAACAGTAGGAAGCAGTCAAACTCTTTCTACAATAATCCTTGAGACAGTGAACTAAGACATAGTTGACCTAGGGCCATGATATCATTACAGTGGTGATATATTAAGAAAGTTAGCTGTGAAGAAAAAAACGGTACTGGTTATTTTTCACGCACTCTTCATATTGTTTTTGTGCATTTCAGGTTGACAAAAGAAAGATGAACACTCCACCAAAGAGGGAATTAGATCCCATAGAAAAGCTTATGGCAGAAATCAGACAGGGATATGACCTACGCCCAGTTCAAGATGGCAGGCGTGTTGGTAATAACCTGATATCCATATATGGCTCAATTTCTAACTTGATACTATTGATACTATGAGCATGGTCAGTACTGTATTTCTTCTTTAAATATGTTAGCTCAATCATAATACCTAAGTGGAACTACTACTCACAAATCCAGCCATCCCAGACAAAAATCTTTTATTTAAAAAGCAAAAGACATTATTTGCTCACATAGGTGTTAATTAGAGTGATCTTTCCTTGATACAGGGATTGGTGCCAAATGCTGTGAGTACTTAGTAGCATGCTGTCTACAGGCAGCCCTTGCAGTCTACATATCATTTTTGGGGAAGTTTATGACCTTAAAGCAAGTTGGAGTGTTCTCTGTAAAGGGAAGTTTACGCCAGTTATAAATTTCCATTTCTTGTTTTCTTTTTTCAACCACAAAGTTTCTGGTTTTTTAGTCTCATCACTTTATCATCTTAACACACTTAGGCACCCTTGGTTTGAATCTGTACACAGTTAGGCAACCTTGATATGTACATATAGACAGGTCCCTTGTTATGTATCTGTACATAGTTAGGCACACTTGGTATTGCAATGGGTTATTCTTCCCAGGTCATTCAGCAGTGTGTGGGTTATTCTTCCCAGGTTGTTCATCATGCAATGGGTTATCTTCCCAGGTCATTCATCATGCGGTGGATTATCTTCCAAGGTCATTCATCATGCAGTGGGTTATCTTTCCAGGTCATTCATCATGCAGTGAGTTATCTTCCCAAGTCATTCATCATGCAATGGGTTATTCTTCCCGGGTCATTCATCATGCAATGGGTTATCTTCCCAGGTCATTCATCACGCAATGGGTTATTCTTCCCAGGTCATTCATCATGCAATGGGTTATCTTCCCAGGTCATTCATCATGCAATGGGTTATCTTCCCACAGCATTCATCTTGCAATGGGTTAATCTTCCCAAGTCATTCATCATGCAATGGGTTATCTTCCCTTGTCATTCATTATGGAATGGGTTATTCTTCCCAGGTCATTCAGCAGTGTGTGGGTTATTCTTTCCAGGTCATTCATCATTCAATGAGTTATTCTTCCCAGGCCATTTAGAAGTGCATTAGGTTATTCTTCCCAGGTCATTTAGCAGTGCACTGGGTTATTCTTCCCAGGTCATTTAGCAGTGCACGGGGTTATTCTTCCCAGGTCTAATAGCAATGCAATGGAATGGTTATTCTTTCCAGGTCATTTATCCTGCAATGGGTTATTCTTCTTTTATAAGCTTCATCATGATGCAAATTACTCTACATCTGATGTATTTGATTAAGTGGGCATTTTTTCTCCAGCTGCGTAAATAAATAAATAAATCATGTGCCAACACCATTGTTGGTGTCTGACATGACTTGAAACTACTTTACATGCATTAGGGAACTGAGGGCAGGGTGATCTATTAGGTAAGTGGATTTAACTACCTCTTAACTATTCTACTGTCATATTGGCATGGTACAAGCCCTATCTGCAGTTACGGTCTCCAAAGAACATGCTTATTTGCTCCAGTATGAACTGGTGATTGAAGGGATTTTTTCCCCCCTCCCACTCTCTTTCCAAGGGGAGACCACTCTATTCTGACTTTTGCGTTGGCAAGCAGATGACTTTGGTTTAACACTATTGATGCTAAAACAATCCAGAAGACATGGCAGAAGTCTTTTTAATTTTTGGATGGCTGTATTTGCAAAGTAGTAATTTACTCCTTATATATTATGAACAAGTAAGTATTATCACAGATTTTTATATATATACTGCAAAATAGTTTTATTGCTAGTGAAGGCCTTGATCTGGTATATTAATGATATTCATTCTGTTTCCAGAGCTGCATGTGTTCCACATCAGTTGATGTAAAACTTTCAGTTTAAGTTAGTGGTCTACAAGGGACCAGCTGCAAAGATCTGTTGAGAAATAACTTCTTGAACAAAATTGTTAAGCAAATGTTTTTAAGATTTAAATGAAATATTATTAAAAATTCAGAACCATATTTTTACTGACATGCTAAAGGTTCTGTACTATTTAGCCTACAAATTGATCCCATTGTGTGTAAAATTTTGTTTAATCAGTTAGGTGAAAAACTTTAAACTTCTGTGTATATGGAAAATGTAATGGAATTACATGCTTTCAGCCAATACATTCATGATCAGTGCGCCGTGAAATCTGAAGTTGATATATGGATATGGCAACTTTAATACACCTCATAAAAAAAATTTAAATATATTTGTATGTAAAAATAATGTCTGAAGAAGTACTAGATCAAGTTTATCACCTTTTTTCTGTCAAATTTGGAGCTATGACCCTTGTTTGGCTTAAAAGTCTGTTGCTAGTTTCCACTTGATACTTTTTAAGGACTTGATGTAAGTAAACTGGATTTAAAAATGGCTTTAATATAGAAAACTAATGTCAAGTTTGTAAGTTTTTCTAACTATCAAACTCTACTTTACAGTGCATGGTTTCCAGATTAATTCCAAGTATTTCATGTTTCAGTTTGTGCTTGTGATGGTGATAAAAGCATTCCAACAGCAAGGAAGGTGATTAAACCAGACTTTAACCTGCTCCTCAACAACAGCTTCAGCGTAGGTATCATTAATTCTGTACTGTATTGCAGTATCTATCATTAATAGTAATTTAATTGGTTAACTTGCATGCTGAAGGTATTTGTTCTGTTGCAAGATAAGCTCAGGTAATGAATACTTGATAACTAATGCTTAATAATTGAAGAGGATTTGAAAAGGCTAGTAGTTAGCATGCTAGATTATGAACCAGAAAAAAAAGCAGATTAAAATCCTGCTGTCAGACCAGACTGGGTCAACTGCCCTGGTATGTCCCTTAATCTGATTACCTCAGCATGATAACAGCTTTCACGTATTGATGCTGTATACAAAAAGCAAAGTTAATCAAAACATTAACTTGGTAAGCTGAGCATCTTCAGAACAGATTTTTCTACAGGCTTATTTACTCTATACCTAAATTAAATCTTTGTACAGTACTAAAAATAATATTTCCCTATGGTGCCAATATTTGCCTCGTTTACAATACCAGAGAGCTGTGGTAGACGATTTGCTTGATGAGCTCACATATTGTTGCCTGGAAACTTGTATCTTTGAAAAAGGATCAGGACAGCTGGAGAAATAATGATGCGAAATGTGAAAACATACATTTTTGGGTACCTTTGACAATTTTTGTATTATTCTGAAAACTTTCAGAGTATCAGATGAAATTCAAGCTTAGAGTCTCATAATTTTGACATTCTGTAACTTGAATCATAGAACTTTTATGATTTTCTTAACTTTGGATCCTCTACTAAAACGAGGTTCAAAGTCCATAACAGGTTTCCACTAATAGTGTGGCAGGTTACAACCAAATATACCTTATTTATCCGATGACAAGTCCACCCATGTACCACTGCAGCCATGGCAAAGACAACCCCATTTACAAAATTATGGCCAATTTACTATGGATATTTTTGTCTGACATTAAGCCCATTCTCGAAATTTGGACTACTTTATCAAACTCTCCCATACTGAAGTTAATATGGGGCACTTTACACAAACAACACTGTCATAAAAAAAAAATATGAAACCATATTATAATGAATTATTAGCAGTCAGGTCCTAAAATTTAGTTAAATAATTAGGGAACTTTCAAATTCAATTTGCTGTACTAAATGCTATTCATTACCATACATTACAGTTGAATTTGAGAGGCACTAAGGTACCTTACAGTGAGATACCAATATATAATTGGCAGATTATCCCAACTGTAGGATGTTTAATATTTATTTTCTTATTAAGTAGTTTGTCCCATTCAGTGCATCCTATCAAAGTTTTACTTTGTTTAACAGAATTCTAAAAGATAAGTTGAACTGTTTTATAAATTAATTTTTTTTTTTATAAAAATTGTGAGCCTTGTATGAAAAAAAGCTGTTTTACCTATATCTGTATTTTCAACTCACAACAAATCATTTCCTGGTTTCTACATTTATGAAAATATGCTAATTTAACCACCAGGTTTCACCAACAACACAGGAGGTAAGTTGTAAGGTGGAATCAACAGGTATTCTTTATATAGAGTGTACATGTATTGCTAGTCCAACAATTCTTCAATCTTGTTTCTTACTTGTTACCAATCCAACATTTGTATCTATTGTTATATATCATCAGTATTACTCTTCAAGATTTTCACCAAAATGTTGGAGACATATTTATTTTACTCCTGTAAAAGAGTGTTGTACATTGACAATAAAGATATTATAATCTCAATTTCATTTCTTGTTAGTAAATATATTACTCAAGGCTATGTTAGTGATCTTTTTTTTTGTTTCTTTAGTCTTTGCTGAATGGCACACTCTCAGAATAAGTTAATTTATACATTAAAAAAATGAGATTACTGTGACCTATGGAATCAGAGACAGAAATTCAAGATCAGTCTGTTTATATTTCATGTAAAAATTACAGACTCCTATTATTTGGAGGGATTTTTGCTTGCAAGACTTCAGCATGCTATCTTCTTTCAGTTACTAAGAATAGCTTGTAGTTCTAATAGCTTTTCTCTTTTTAGCTTTATTGGTCTTTTGATTTTGCACAGTGAATTCTGTCTATCCTACGGGCTGTAATTCAGAATCTTAGTCATAAGAGGAAATTATCTGAGATAGATCATCTCCTTGATGTAGTTAATTTGCTTCATTGCTCTATTTGTAGCAAAATCATTTCCAAAAAATGTTTATAGAGAATAATTGATAAAATAATGTATTAAATATGCTGTTAATATTTTTACCAACTTTGGCTTGACATAAAATGAAGAAAAAAGAAAACAAATTACATTTGATGATTTTAGAGGAATAATATTTTATTGTTGGGATCATTTAAATAAACTGCTGATTAATATCTATCAATTTATGTTCACTCCTTTGCACTTAATGTAGCAGATTTACCATAACCCAGAAAGTGAGCAGTACTCTCAGTACTTTGATTTTTATTTTGGTTACCATATATACTCACTTAAAAGTCTTGCCAAACCGAGAACTGCACAGATGCAGATCTGTCATCACGTAATGCACCCGCATATCTGGGTCTATGTAATTTGTTCGAAGTAATCAATAGAACAAACAACATACTCTAATCTGATGGGTCATTAAGCGTTGGCGGAATAGGGTCAATATTGTTTGCATTGGACTTGTACACAAAAATATATGGTACTCAACCAAGGTAGGAACTTTTCAAGTTAGTTTTAAAAAGTTCTATGGATTTTATTCTTTTTACTAACTTCAATACATTTCCTGTTAACTGATGTAGATAGTAAATCTAATTCCCTTTTAGATGTCACTGGATGACATTTTCCACCAATTTATTCCTCTGCACTTCCTGCTCTTATTTTGTAGTTCTATATTAAGCATGCCATTTCCTAAGATATTTTGAGAATATTGAAGTCAACGATATAAATTAATCTGATTTTTTTTTTTTATTAGAGTCATTATAGTTAAAAAAGGAAATATAAATAGTTATATATTTAGAACTGGTAAAAAAACCCACATCGAATCGATTTACCAGATATATATATATATATATATATATATATATATATATATATATATATATATATATATATATATATATATATATATATATATATATATATATATATATTATATGACATTCCAAACTAGAAACAGGATGACCTCAGACCTTTCATTACATAATGCACTGGCATTGAAAACATTCATTTACCATATATGTGTATATGTTAGACATTCTAAACTAGAAATAAGATGGCTCCTTACCTTTCATTACAATATCACAGGCATTAAAAATATTAATTTACCATACATGTATGTATGTAAGACATTCCAATCTAGAAACAGGATGGCCTTGTACCTTTCATTACATAATGCACTGGTATTAAAAACATTTATTTACTATATATGTGTAAATGTTAGACATTCCAAACTAGAAATAAGATGGCCCATTACCTTTCATTACAATATCACAGACATTAAAAACATTTATTTAACATATATATGTAGATGTCAAACATTCCAGACTAGAAACAGGATGGCCTTGTACCTTTCATTACTTAATGCATTGGCAGATCAAGGCGTATTCTGTTCAGGTTTTTCAGTCTATTCACTGTTCAAGCAGCAGTTATAAATGAGCAGATACAGGCACATTTTTTTCTCTGACTTCATTTACTTCGTTTCATTCAGTTTTTGACAGTTGTGCATTATGTACATGATGTAAGAGGAGATTAAAATGCAATTCACTTCTTTTCTGAGAATATGAATTCCTTATCCATGGCATTAAAGGTTATGCTTTACAAGGATCCAGTACATTTCTTGTAGGATCTTTTTTCAAGAGCGTGTTCTTTTAATAGCTTCACCTTTGCATAAATTTATTATTAGTTAAATTATTTCCTAATTTGGCATGAAGAAATTGATTTCTCACTTTCTGGGCATGGAAAAAATTGATGTAGCTTAATTGGAAAGCTTCTTTCTTATTCCTTATTGGAGTATGTGATGGTATCTTTGCCTATGCCATATGCATTGTGTGAACCAGTTGTGTCCATGCTGACTGCTTTATTCTTTAGCAACCATGAGTTCATTAGTATTTCGCCAGCCCATAAGAATTTTGACACACCGCTGTCTTAAGATTTAGAGTACAAACTTCCTCAAGTGTTAGCTAAGCAGCTTTATTGTTAAGTGTACAATTTCCAGAGTTCACACACATTCTTCATTTTGACAAGATTGCTTTTGTACAGAGGGTTCTTTATAGTATCAAGACATGAATTTTGTCAAAATATCTCACATCATCCAGCAAAGTTATGAATTGAAATAAAATTTAAGTTTCGGAACAGTCCTGTTATTTAGAGTATTTGTCAACTGAGGCCCACCCTTTTAGTATATTATTTGTTATAGACAATATCAGGAATTATTAATAAAATCCCATATATTCATTCTTTGTAACATAAATTGATGAATTTTAAATCTTTGCCCAAATGAGGGGGGTCCCGAGTGGCTGAGTGGTCTAAAGCATTTTCCATTACGGATAACTGCCATCTCACCTCTGTCTGCATGGGTTCTAGTCTCGGATTCAGCCAATGTGGGTATGTGAGAAAGCTTGCCAGTAGCTTCTCATGGGTCGGTGGTTCTTTCTGGGGGTTTCCCGGGTTCTTCCTCCACCATTAATACTGGCTGCCATGTATAACCTATCGTGTGCTGAAAAATGGCGTTAAACCCTACAACACCTTGTACAAATGCTCATTTTTTTGTGTAATGTAAAGAATATTTAGTTTGCCTTAACAATTCCACCCAGCACAATGTAAAGTACCCACAATGCATCCATCGCCATGTTGTAAGAAGTGACTAATAAAGGCATCCTTTTTGCTATAGGGTGTCCCTCATAATGATGTTCCAGTTGATAAGGTCTTGGACTTTAAGAAGATTTATATTTTAAAAAAATTATTTTGTAGTTTTGGGAATATAGCATGTATTGCCTTTAATTTTTTGGGATGGGGAATATTTAAATTTACTTTAGAATTTATAACCAGGAATGTGTTGATGTGCCATTACACCCTGTGCATACATACAGTAAAATCTATTAAAAAAATTATAATTGTGCTGTTGTATACTTTTGTTAATAGCATGTTTATTTTATTTCTTTCTTTCTTGCTATATATTTTTTTATTTGAAATCTATCTTTGATCATTCAGAAATAAAAATATAAAATATAAATACATGTATTAAGAATATAAAGGACACATACTCATAAATGTCTCACTTTTCCCATCCTTTTGCATAAGAAAATATTCACACAAGTTTCTATGGGAATATTAACATACATGACTTTGACCTTGGTATATTGGTGCATAATTCAATGGGTGATTCAAAATTTCAATATTCTTACTTTTGGAATCTAGACGTGTTTTCTATTCAAGAGTTTCATTCACATCTTTTGCAACCAT
Organism: Unio delphinus; assembly: GCA_029339505.1. Lineage (NCBI taxonomy): Eukaryota > Metazoa > Mollusca > Bivalvia > Unionida > Unionidae > Unio > Unio delphinus. The sequence continues at coordinate 4,844,434 of JAQISU010000057.1, read as the reverse complement.
AAAGTGACAGTTTGGAGAGCTGTTTGTAAACATAAAATGGCAGCTTGGAGAGCAGTTTGCAACCATAAAACAACAGCTCAGAGAATTGTTTGCAATAGTTTTGCAAACAGCTCTCTAAGCTCTCCTCTCTCATAAACTAGATATGTGCTTATGAAACTGAAATGCTCTGCTACAGTGCCAGAAAGGTTATCTGAATGTGAACTTGGCTAAGGTTTGACAAGAATGGATGAGTAGATGTACTCAGATAATACCTAACATAAGCTGGATAGATGTACATGAGTAAGTAACACCTGGCATAAGGGAACATACCTTGATAACTCTAGGCATAAGAGGGATGTATATTGGTAACTATGCATAAGGGGGATGCATATTGGTAATAGGCATAAGTGGTGATGTACCTTGATAACTCTAGGCATAAGGGGGATGTATATTGGTAATAGGCTTAAGTAGTTATGTACCTTGGTAACTAGGCATAAGTGGGATGTATATTGGTAACACTAGACATACGGGGGATGTATATTGGTAACTCTAGGCATAAGGGAGATGTATATTGGTAACTCTAGGCATAAGGGAGATGTATATTGGTAACTCTAGGCATAAGGGAGATGTATATTGGTAACTCTAGGCATAAGGGAGATGTATATTGATAAATCTAGGCATATGTGGGATTTATATTGGTAACTATGCATAAGGGGTATGTATTGGTAATAGGCATAAGTGGTTATGTACCTTGGTAACTAGGCATAAGGGAGATGTATATTGGTAACTCTAGGCATAAGTGGGATTTATATTGGTAACACTAGGCATAAAGAAGATGTACATGGATAACTATAGGCATAAGGGGTATGTATTGGTAATAGGCATAAGTGGTTATGTACCTTGGTAACTAGGCATAAGGGAGATGTATATTGGTAACTCTAGGCATAAGGGAGATTTATATTGGTAACTCTAGGCATAAAGAAGATGTACATGGATAACTATAGGCATAAGGGTTATGTATATTGGTAACATGCAACAGTGGGATATATATTGGTAACACTTGGTATTACTATTAGTGGGATGTATATTGGTAACGCTAGGAATAAGGGGGATGTATATAGTAACACTAGGCATAAGTTGGTATGTACCCTGGTAACTCCAGGCACAAGTGGGATGTATATTGATAACTAGGCATAATTTGGCTGTACATTGATACCACTAGGCATAAGGAGGATGTACATGGATAACTCCAGGCATAAGGGGGATGTTTATTGGTAACACTTGGCATAAGATGGATGTTCCTTGGTAACACTAGGCATAAGGTGGATATACCTTGGTAACAATGGGTATAAGGTGGATATACCTTGGTACCTCTTGGCATAAGGCTGATGTACCTTGGTAATACTAGGCATAAAGTGGATATACCTTGGTAACACTGGGCATAAGATGGATGTACCTTGGTAACACTGGGCATAAGATGGATGTACCATGGTAACACTGGGCATAAAGTGGATATACCTTGGTAACACTGGGCATAAGATGGATGTACCTTGGTAACACTGGGCATAAAGTGGATATACCTTGGTAACACTGGGCATAAGATGGATGTACCTTGGTAACACTGGGCATAAGATGGATGTACCATGGTAACACTGGGCATAAAGTGGATATACCTTGGTAACACTGGGCATAAGATGGATGTACCTTGGTAACACTGGGCAAATGAGGTATGTGCATGAGTAGCATTTTGTATAAGAGATGTACATAGGTAATGCTAAGCATAAGGGTAATGCACTTGAGCTACACTAGGCATAAGTGGGATGTACATTGATAACACTATTTGTAAGGGAGCATTGATAACACTAGACATAAGGGAGATATACATGTGTAACACTGAGAACATAGGTTACATCAGTCAATGGAAGAATGTACACTAGTAACACTTGGCATTGGAAGTGTGCATGGATAATAATGGGTAACACTAGGCCTAAAGGGAATGTACATATGTATCACTAAGGATAAGGGACATACATTGGTAACACTTAAGATAAGGGAAATGTACATTGGTAGCTCTAGTTGTAACATTAGATATTTGGAAGTGTGCATGGGTAACATTAGGCATATGGGAGTGTACATTGGTATCACTAAGGACATGGGGAATGTACATGGGTAACACTAAGGATAAAGGGAATGTACATAGGTAACACTACACATAAGAAGAATGTACACAAGTAACTTTAGTCATAGGGGAGTGTGTATGGGTAACATTAGGTATAAATGGAATGTACTTGGGTGACATTAGGTATAAATGGAATGTACATGGATAGCATTAGGTATAAATGGAATGTACTTGGGTGACATTAGGTATAAATGTAACGTACATGGGTAACATTAGGTATAAATGAAATGTACATGGGTAACATTAGGTATAAATGAAATGTACATGGGTAACATTAGGTATAAATGAAATGTACATGGGTAACATTAGGTATAAATGAAATGTACATGGGTAACATTGGGCACACGGAGGATGTAGAATGGGAACAAGGTAATATAAGAATAAATCACAGGCTAATGTACATGTCATTCTGATTCAATATCTACTCTTGACAGCATAACTGTGCTTCAAACTAAGCCGCTTATGTTTACTTGCAAATGGACTCCAACTGCAAACTACACAGACCCAGATATATTCAGCTGCACAATATACTGGCAGATATGGATCTGTACAGTTAGATATAATCAGTAGAACAAACAACATAGAATTTGACCCACCAGTATATTATGCTATGCCAGATCAGGGTCTTTGATCTTTGTGGTTAGACGCAACCCTCAAAGACACTATACACAGTAATAATAGTAAAATGTTTGAAATATATTTGTAATTAAACTGTGATATCAGATGAATAGATGATGATCAGAGATAAGTCTGTATTCATAAAGAAAGAAGTTTTCATTCTGACAGCATCATTGTGGTTCAAACAAAACCACTTTTGTGACATTATGCTAAATGTATTTTTTTGCTCCACCACAACAGCATGTAGTGTTGTCCTTGTCTTTCCAGCACACTTAAGTTTAGCTTTGAGGTCAGTCTTTGGCACTGTGGCAAGGCATCCATATTCCATGAGCAAATATTTAGTTCCAGTATACTTCTGCATTGTTAATGTATATTATAGAGCGATGATTTCAGAAAAATATTGGCCATACCAAACTATATAGAATACTTTTGAATACAGATCCGATGGTAACTATCTGAATACAAGAAATTGAAAAGGAGAAGAAGAAAAAAATCATATTTCAGTCACATAAAGGAATATCATGTCAACCTTTGCCTGTCAAAATCCTTCCACTCTTCAGCTTCTATCAGCATTAATATATTCATCAAGTTTGCACATTATTTGGTTTATGCAATCTTTTTTGAGAAAAGAGATTTTTTAATATTTCATTAAGTTTTTCAGATCATCTATGTACACTTTATAGAAAGATTTGCCAAAATATTTTTTTTGCTATATATTTTTTTGAACATCATTTTAAAAGAATCATTTTTTTTATTTACTGCTGTTTCTGGTTGAGTGGCAATTTGGGTATTGATGGGGATGAGAGATAAGTCTTACAGGTTTGTACGTGCGAGATTTTGTCTAGTTGTTTAGAGTCCCATCATGGGGTAAACAGTAACACAGTGATCTTGTCTAGTTGGTAAATCTGGTTGATTTTGTCTGCTTAATAAGTTTATATGTTTCAGATATCTGATGAGGACTCTGATGGAAGTGAGGATGGAGAATATGCTATTGATTGTGTGTTGCCAAACCACATGTCTCCAATGTCCTCTGTGGAAGATGCCATGATGAATAAATCCTGGAAACGTACAGGTAAAGTACAAGTAGAAATTAGAGATAGAAGTACTAAATTGTATGCAGTTTACAAGTTACTTTGGTGAAATTCTAATTTATTCGTCATGTAATTGTACATCAGCACAATTATTGTAACAGTTGTTTTTTGTTGTAATAGGGTTTAATGCCATTTTTCAGCACAAGATAGGCTATACAAGAATTAGATCTAACTTATGGAAAAGAAAATACAGCATGAATCAAAGCTTTTATTGGATCAAGTAGAGAAGTTATTCAGCAAAAACATTACTATTTCTAAAAATACAACTTGTTTGGGTTTGCACGAAAATGGGAGCAATATACTTTCTGGTAAACAACGATGGTAATTGATGGACAGTTCACTTTGCAATGGATAGTATTGAATTTACCCGTAACAGTTCAAATTATTAAAATCCAAATAACTGTAGATACAAAATTTTTGTAATGAATACCATCCTAAAACTGATAAACACTACACATACAATATGCACATTTCTGAATTGAAACAGAGGCAGGAAAATGTATAAAAAAATTAAAGTATTTGAAGAACAGTATTTTGTTGTACATTTAGAGGCATGAAAATATACAATTATTTGAATTGGCAGTAGGTTTTTTTGTATTGATAGAGTTTGCAACATTGCTCCCAGATTTGTGAGATTATTTTGTACATCATGATGACCTATGTTTTGTATGAATACAATTTTAAGTAATAAAGGTCGACTTAAGAATGTGTGTATGTATTAATTATTTTGCTGATAATCTAAATTTCATTGATTAGAAAGATTCATTTTAGCATCATCTAACTTTCATTTATTCAATAAATTTTGCTTATTGGAGCCAAAAATATACCAGTTAGATTGGTAGCTAGTTTTGTAATTTGATTTATAATTTCACTAATTTAGTTCAGCTAACCTTCTTTGCTTTTTAAACTTTTGTAATTGATAATACAAGATTAATCAGAATGAAAGATAAAATAAAAATGTCAAAATCTTATTTACATAACAAATGCTGTGATTCAAATTTGCCCATCTAGGAACTTGAAGTATATTTTCCTATTACATAGAATCAAAAAATTAAATTCATTTTTCTTTTCGATGTTTTAGTTGCCAGAGACCTTCTGATGCAAGATGGGAAATGTTCAAAGGTTGTCAAGAGGAGACACAGTATTAATGTTTGTAACGAGATACTCAATTCCACTAAGGTACTGCCTGCGACATTTCAGCATGATGTGTCTGTACATGATGAGAATGAGAAGCTAAGTCAATCAGATGGTTTTCAACACGGGCATGCTTTTCGACAGCCACAACGACGCAGCTCACACCAAGTGCATGAGGCGCATAATCATTCTGTTTTGCATGTGCATGTTTCAGATCGTCCTTTCTCCCCCTCATACAAAGCTGTGTCACCTGGACAGCATGTTAATAAGGTGGCCTCTGTTAGACGCATTTTAGCCACATCACAACAAATTCCAGAGGAATCTGTGTCACATGGACACCAGTCTTGTCCAGTACATAATTCTCAATCCCCACTTCAATCAAAATCAGCTTGCAAACATGCCCAGCAGTGGCCACAGACTCCTTGCAGGCACAGTTCTCTATTTGAATCAGCATGCAGCCATTTGTCTCGATCTGAGTCCATGTCACATATACCTGTCCCTGTTAAATGTAGACATTTATCCCGATCAGAAACATTATCACCACGCTCTCATTCACTCTGTAGACATTTACCACACTCAGATTCGTTTCCATCGTCAGGATCAGGATCTGTACAAGATTGCCTGGATCATTCCACACATGCAAGCAAGTCTCACAGACCTAGTAGAGCTCATTCACCTTGTCAACATGCTTTGCACAGGGATAGATCTGAGTCCCCATGCAGGACTAGATCTCGGTCTCATTCTCCTTGTTTGCGGCATCCTAGCCCAAACAGAACTGTGGTAAGTAAGGAGAACTCGGTCATTGAATCAGATGAATTTGTGGTTGTAGACAATGAAGGCAATGGTAGTCGGAACCAAGGGTCTTCTAAACCCTTTGTTTGTGCAAGTCGTGAAGTAAGGGCCAAGTATGAGAACAGTAGCTCCGGACCAGTAGTGAAATCTAATACTTATGAACAAACGAAGAAAAATAATGAAACTAAGTCTGAACAAAATAAATCAGAAGTATTTGTAGACAGTAGATCTAGGACAAAATTAAATACAGATGTGTTGTCTAAGTTAACTGATCAAACAGTATCAGAAATATTGTCAGAAAATAAATCAAGAGCATGTATTGGGAGATCTAATGCAGATGTCGCCTTGCAACAAGATGATCAAACTTTGCCAGATGGGGTGAATGAAAGGAGATCTAGGACAAGGATTATATCTAGAGATGAAGCTAGAATTGTAGGGAAAGGAAAAACTCACAGACACGATAATTCTAGAGAGGAAGCTAAACCTATAGAGGAACAAAATAGTCACAGACATGCAAATTCTAGAGGTGAAGCTAAACCTATAGAGGAACAAAATAGTCATAGACATGCTAATTCTAGAGGTGAAGTTAGGCATATAGAGAAAAGAAAAGGTCACAGACACAATAATTCTAGTGGTGAAATTAGACCTATAGAGGATCAAAATAGTCACAGACATGCTAATTCTAGAGGTGAAGTTAGACCTACAGAGGAACAAAATAGTCACAGACATGCTAATTCCAGAGGTGAAGTTAGACCTACAGAGGAAAGAAAAGGTCCCAGGCAGGATAATTCTGGAACAGAAAATACATCTCAAGAAGAAAAGAGGACAGCAGGTCAAGATAAGCTTTCACTAAGTAAAAGTATTAAATCCAAAGCTAGAATGACTGACTGGAAAAAACTGCGTTCTCAACCAATTAGTGCAATTTCAGAAATGGAGCAAAATCCTACTGACATAGTAATCAAGTCAGATATTAGCATTCTTAGAGAAAGATTATCGAATATTAAAATTCCTCATTCAAGTGATAATGGGAATGTTCAAACCAGTGCAGGAATTAAAGGTTCAAACAATGCAGAAGAGAAACAACTGAGACCTTTCATCAGGATTTCCCAGTCCCGTGTCTCTGATGATATTGACCTCAATAAACAGACAGTTCATTCAACTAATGAGGATTCCAGTAGTATAAAACTGTCTCGTTCTCACACAGTAACCATTGCTGATGGACTGTCATCATCATTTCATGTCAAACGGTTACAAAACAGAGGTGAAGAAGGCTTTTTAAATGCTGGTCAAGATACGGAGGGTCATGGAGAAGGAGATGGTTCATCCTTGTCTAATTCTTCAACTTCCACACTTGATTCCATCAAAACTAATTTGTTGGAGTTAGACGTTAAAGAGCTGCTGCATGTAAGTTGGAAAAGCCCTTGTTCCCGAGTTGATACTAATGAACCTTCCACACCCTGCTCAGACTGTCGACCTGTTTCTGTGAGTACTTAACATACCTGTCTACTAATAACTAACAAGAACTGTCAGATCAATAAATATGTTATACTGTATTGAGAGTATGTAATCATGTTATGGTCCAGTTAATGTTTGCATTCAGAATATCATACAAAATTTCTGGAAGTGAAAATTGTAAATGCCATTAAAATATTTATTATCCTAACAATAGATTGTGACAATCCAGAGTTCACATTATTCCTTGATAAACCTCCCAAACATAATTAGCAATTATCTAATGATGGCTTTGCCAGTCCATATATCCATGCTGCCACTGTGATATGGTCTAGTCCCAAAACTTCTGCTCCAACCCCTGTATCCTTCCCACCTCTATGATATGATCTTGTACAATGAAAGCTGTTCCAACACCTATAGTCATGCCACCTCTATGATATGGTCTAGTCCCATGAAGGCTGTGCCAACCCCTATAGTCATGCCACCTCTATGATATGGTCTGGTCCCATGAAGGCTGTGCCAATCCCTATAGCCATGCCACCTCTATGATATAGTCTGGTCACATGAAGGCTGTGCCAACCCCTATATTCATGCTGCCTCTATGATATGGTCTGATGCCATGATGGCTGTTCCAACCCCTATAGTCATGCCACCTCTATGATATGGTCTGGTCCCATGAAAGCTGGGCCAACCCCTATAGCCATGCCGCCTCTATAATATGGTCTGGTCCCATGAAGGCTGTGCCAACCCCTATAGCTTTGCCATCTCTATGATATGGTCTGGTCATATGTTCCAACCCCTGTATCCTCACTACCTCTATAACATGGTCTGTTCCTCTGAAGACTGTAACCCTTATGGCCTTGCCACACCTATAATATGGTCAGGTCCCATGAAATCTGTTCCAACCCATATATCCTTACCACCTCTATAAATATGGTTTGATTAATGAAGGCTGTTCGAACCCCTATATCCTAGTCAACTTTTGTATGTGGTCTGATCATTGAAGACTGTTCTGACCAATATATATATCCTTACCACCTCTTTGTCATGTTCTGTTTTCATGAAGGCTGTAACCCCTATAGCCTTGCTACCTCAATAACATGGTCCGGTCATATGAAGTCCGTTCCAACCCATATATCCTTACCACCTCAACAATATGGTCTGTTCCTATGAAAGCTGTTCCAACGTCCAATTCATATATCTTTACCACCTCTATAAATATGGTTTGATTAATGAAGGATGTTCCAGCCCCACATATCCTTGTCACCTCTAAAACAAGGTCTGGTCCAATATAGAGTGTTCAAACCTCGGTTTCCTTTACCCAACCACCCCCCATGTTAACATGGTTTGATCAATGAAGGCTGTTCAAACCCATATATCTTTACTACCTCTTTATCTTGGGATTGTCTGCAAGTTAAGTAATAGTTAAAATAGTGGTTGTTCATACCTGGCTTTACCTTTTAATTGCATTTATGACAGCTGTATAAATTAGCCCATGGATAGTTTTACATATTTACCAAATACAAATATTGAGGTTGTTGTAGGTTTGTTTATTTTCATTGTAAGATTACTGAAAATTGTGTTTCAAATCATGTTATGGCAAGTATAGAATATTTCAGTTATTGCACACCTAATTTTATGGCACATCTCTATATTAAGTACCTTGAGGTACCAGTATATTTGGAAATGGTTGAAATTTGTTTGCCCAGTTACAAATTAACTGCCATGTTTTGAACGCTGTTGCATATTATAATCAAAAAACTTTGGTTAGCAGGCATTGCTTTTGTGACTTATGGAGATATTAAATTTATCTCAGTTACCCATATGATACAAATAACAACAAAATATACCAAAAACTTTAACATGAATTCAGGATTCTGCCTTATATCTTTATCATAAATGAATGTTTGGAAATAATCTTCAAACAGCCATTAAATTTGATGAACCATAAGATCATTAAGCATGACCATCCAAACAGGCCATTAAACATATTCGCCAAAAAGCCAGTAAACACAATCCTTCAAACAGCCAATAAACGTGACTCCATACAGCCATTAAAGATGATTCTTCAAACAGCCATTAAATTTGATGAACCATAACATCACTAAGCATGACCATCCAAACAGCCATTAGGGGCCCCAAGTGGCCGAGTGGTCTAAAGAGCTGTCTGTTATGGATCACTGCCATCTCACTTGTCTGCATGGGTTCGAGTCTAAGATTCAGCTAATGTAGTTATGTGAGAAAGTTTGTCAGTAGCTGTTGGATCGGTGGTTCTTTCCAGGGGATTACCGGGTTTTTCCTCCACCATTAATACTGGCCACCATGTATAGCCTATATTGTGTTGAAAAATGGCGTTAAACCATAGAAAACAAACAAACAAACCAAACAGCCATTAAATGTGACCTTCCTAACAGCTATTAAACATGACCATCCAAACAACCATTAAACATAATCGCCAAAAAGCCAGTAAACACAATCCTTCAAACAGCCAATAAACATGACTCCATACAGCCATTAAAGATGATTCTTCAAACAGCCATTAAATTTGATGAACCATAACATCACTAAGCATGACCATCCAAACAGCCATTAGGGGCCCCAAGTGGCCGAGTGGTCTAAAGAGCTGTCTGTTACGGATCACTGCCATCTCACCTCTGTCTGCATGGGTTCGAGTCTAAGATTCAGCTAATGTAGTTATGTGAGAAAGTTTGTCAGTAGCTGTTGGATCGGTGGTTCTTTCCAGGGGATTACCGGGTTTTTCCTCCACCATTAATACTGGCCACCATGTATAGCCTATATTGTGTTGAAAAATGGCGTTAAACCATAGAAAACAAACAAACAAACCAAACAGCCATTAAATGTGACCTTCCTAACAGCTATTAAACATGACCATCCAAACAACCATTAAACATAATCGCCAAAAAGCCAGTAAACACAATCTTTCAAACAGCCAATAAACGGGACTCCAAACAGCCATTAAATATGACTCTCCAAAAAGTCATTAAATATCTCTGTGCAAAAAGCCATTAAATATGACTTGATAAGAGATAGTTCAGACAGTTCTTGTTATATTTCCTTTGTGTAATAAATGCCCAGTGACTGAAGAATTTAGATCCAGGCCTGGAAATCATAGAACTCTACAGTCCGAGTTGAAAGGTTATTTCTGATTGACTGGAAGTGGAAACACAATCTGAAACTTGGGTTCAGACTTTTATGACTTTCAGGCCTCTTCTGCTGTCGCATAATATACAATCAGATGAAGTCCCAATTTAATTGAATGTCTTTATGCTGCATGCAAATCTCAGTTTAATAAGCTTTTAAACCACAAATAGATATTTCACATTAAAAGCTTTCCTTTTTATTTGGCAATTTTTGGATACAACTTGCTGACCTTTACTTTGGCTGCAGAGGAATTCAACGAAGAGACAAAATTTTGAGTTGAGTGCAGAAGTTAAGACGTTCCATGAGGCCAAAAACAAATGTGTGTTTCTTGTTAGCTGATTCTTTTCACTGCTGACCCCTTAGCCATTTTTCCTACCCAGGTGTAAAATATATTTTAATTTTGTAAAGATAAAATTAGAGAAAAAAATTTGAAATTCATTTTTGCATCTAATAGCCTAGTACACTAAGTGTTTACTATATTATATATGCTAATCATTATAATATATTTAATGTTTATTTTTAAAAAAAACAAGAAAAAACTACTTACTTACCCTAATTTTAAAACCAGTGCAATATGAAACACACATCTTTTTTGTCAGACAGCAGGGTCAGAGTCTACACTGTTCTACTATGATTTCAGTTTAAAAGTGTTGACCCTAATCAATTGTACATTATGTGACAGTAGACAATGGTTGGACAATCCTTTATATACTTGCCTGGAATGAAAGCATTAATAAAATAATACAAATATATAGATTTTTCGTTGATAAGCATAATTTTCTGAGCAAGTTACAGAACATTTAACTAGCAAAGTTAGACTGGGTTACCAGTCAAAGGATTTTCCTCCCCTTGTAGATTGGGCTCTTCAGTGTTGACAGTTGGGTTCATGTTAGAAAAGGGAAATGTAGTAAAACATTGATTAACCAGATGCCAATTTTTGGGAATAAGTGCATCCACACATAAACAATTTTGTTTTAAATATTATCTCTTGTCTAGACAAGGCGTTATCCAGACAAAATTCATGTCTTTTTATGGCTTTGGATAATTCATGTTTTGCTATAATACGATGTATCTCTCAGTAAATATCCTTGTGTTTCGAATAACTTTTCAACTAGACTTTGCTTGAGAAATCAAATCATTCTTCCTGAAAGGTTTTCCATTGCATGTATAAACTTTTAATTTAGCACATGTTTTTTCTTTGCAAGAAGAAACAGTATTTTATTCATTTCAGCTTTGTTTACCTGTTTAAAGAAAAGTATCGAACTACATGGGAAAAAATGAGAAGGGCAACACTTGAACACAAGGGAGGGATGGAGATAACAGTTGAAACATTTTACATAGAAGCCTAGATGAAAGGATTTGCATGCATGCCTTTTGAAAATTAAGGCTATTTTGTGTTTAAAATCTTTGACCAGTAATTTGTTTTCAGAAGGACATTGTCATGGTATATGTAGCCTTTTAGTTGGGTTTTTACTTTCCATCTAAAGACTTGTCTTATCTTTTAGTCAGCTTAAAAAGATGCTTACCCTGAGTTTTTCTTGGGTTCTTATGCAGCTTTATTTCTTGAGAGGTAATTCTCACTTTCTTGCTCAGTATAGAATAACATTAACATGAGTGGACAATTCTTTTCAGTAGCAAGAGCTGTTGACAGAAAATAGAAAATTATTGTTAGCACTGTCTGTAGACACATCTTTAAGTCCACTGTGTAGATTTCCTTAATGAACACTCTTTGTTAACATCATTAAGACCATTGTGTAGATTTTCTTAATGAACAGTCTCTGTTAACATCATTAAGTCCATGGTGTAGATTTTCTTAATGAATGTAACACTCTCTGTTGACATCTTTCATTTCACTGTGTGGATTTCCTTAATTAATCTAACAGTCTGTTGACATCTTTAAGTCCACTGTGTGGATTTCCGTTAAGTCCAAAGTGTTGAATTTCTTAAAGCGTCAAATGCTGTCTGTTAGCATCTTAAACTCCATTGATTTTCTTAGAGTTAAGTATTTCAGATTTTAGTTCATATATATATATATATATATATATATATATATATATATATATATATATATATATATATAGTATTTGACTAGTTAAAGACTTATTATCTTAATAGAAAATTATAGTGTGATAACTGATGATTATTCAAAGACGCTACACTCTCTTGGAAACAGTACAGTTAGTCAATAGCATGCATTCTCCATATAATTTGAAAACTACTTCATGGATTAATTCTCCTTTTACATCCTATAATATACAATTCATTATTGATACACATCAACATTATTAAAGCCAGTAAAATAGGGTAGAAATATACTTCTCTTGTATATACTTTGCCAGTCTACTAACTCTATTCTTTGTTGTGTTGTGTGTGTCTAGTGTTTGACCACTACTAAACAATATGTTTTAATGTTTTTAATGTTAATGTTTTCTCATTCTTACTGTGTCATGTGTGAAATAGACTTGATCAAAAAATGTGCAAAGCATCTTGGGTTAAAAAAAAGTGTCAGACAAAATGATGCAAGACTTGTCTACTGTGATAAGCACATAAATATATTAAGTCTAGCATCTGTTATGATAAGGGTTGCAGAACCTCCCTTTTCAAATTAATAAACTAATAATGAAGAAATTTGAAAGGGAATTAACATTGAAATGCTGAAATGAAGCAGACACATTCACGACAGATCTTGGCCAAATTATTAAACCTAGTTTATTATAGATATAATTAGCAACTGTTATCAGTGTTAAGTGTAAGTGTTTTGAGTGTGCACATCTTTGTCTTTGTGTGGACACGTGTATGTATTGTATCTTTGTGTAGACACGTGTTTTATCTTTGTGTGGACACATGTATTGTATCTTTGTGTGGACATGTGTATGTATGTATCTTTGTGTGGACACATATGTATTGTATCTTTGTGTGGATACATGTATGTATTGTATCTTTGTATGGACACATGTATTGTATCATTGTGTGGACACGTGTCTGACATATGTATTGTATCTTTGTGTGGACACATGTTTGACATATGTATTGTATCTTTGTGTGGACACATGTATTGTATCTTTGTGTGGACACATGTCTGACATATGTATTGTATCTTTGTGTGGACACATGTCTGACATATGTATTGTATCTTTGTGTGGACATGTGTATGTATGTATCTTTGTGTGGATACATGTCTGACACATGTATTGTATCTTTGTGTGGACACATGTCTGATATGTATTGTATCTTTGTGTGGACATGTGTATGTATGTATCTTTGTGTGGATACATGTATGTATTGTATCTTTGTGTGGATACACATATGTACTGTCTTTGTGTGTATACATTGGTGTGTATGGGAAGGTTTAAGATATTGCTATTTTCCATAATAATAAAAAAAATTATCATGATTGAATTTACTGGTAGTCAGAAAAAAGTTTATACTCCTTGTTTAATTTACTATTTAACTTTAAAAGAGTTAATCCTAACTGTAGATTTACAAAAATAAAACCACTTAGATTTTGGATAAGTCTTCCATTGTGTCTATAGGCTATGGGCTTAAAACCACTTAGGCTGTTTATGAATCTGCTGTCATAGTTAGGCTTCAATCCAATTACTCTGTATAAATCTGCAGTCACAGTTAGCCTTAAATCCAATTAGACAGTAAAAATCTGCAATCAGGTCCAGGCTGAAATGCAAATAGACTGTAGGAAATCTGCAGTGACAGGGAGACTGAAATCCAGTTAGACTAGAAATTTGCAGTGACAGGGAGACTGAAATCCAGTTAGACTGTAGAAATCTGCATTCAGTTTGGCTTAAATCCAATTAGATTGTATAAATCTGCAGTGACAGGGAGACTGAAATCCAGTTAGACTGTAGAAATCTGCATTCAGTTTGGCTTAAATCCAATTAGACAGTAGAAATCTGCAATCAGATCCAGGCTGAAATGCAGATAGACTGTAGGAAATCTACAGTCACAGCTCAACTGAAATCCAATTAGACTAGAAATCATAGTCAGACATTAATCCAAATAGACTTAGAATTTAACATTCTTAGCTAGGCTTTAATCCACTTAGATTGTATATAAATATGCAGTCACAGCTAGACTTAAATCCAATTAGATTGTGTAAATCTGTTGTCAAAGCCTAACTCAAGTCCAGTTAAACGTGTAAATCTGCTATCCTAGATAGACTCAAAGTCAAGTTAGATTGTGTATGAATTTGCAGTTACAGTGAGACTTAAAATCCAGTTAGATGTTGTAAGTCTGTGTATAAATTTGCAGTTAGATGTTGTAAGTCTGTGTATAAATCTGCAGTTACAGCGAGACTTAAAACCCAGTTAGATGTTGTAAGTCTGTGTATAAATTTGCAGGCACAGTTAGATGTTGTAAGTCTGTGTATAAATTTGCAGTCACAGTTAGATGTTTTAAGTCTGTGTATAAATTTGCAGTCACAGTTAGATCTTGTAAGTCTGTGTATAAATTTGCAGTCACAGTGAGACTTAAAATCCAGTTAGATGTTGTAAGTCTGTGTATAAATTTGCAATTACAACGAGACTTAAAATCCAGTTAGATGTTGTAAGTCTGTGTATAAATTTGCAGTTAGATGCTGTAAGTCTGTGTATAAATCTGCAGTTACAGCGAGACTTAAAATCCAGTTAGATGTTGTAAGTCTGTATAAATTTGCAGGCACAGTTAGATGTTGTAAGTCTGTGTATAAATTTGCAGTCACAGTTAGATGTTTTAAGTCTGTGTATAAATTTGCAGTCACATTAAACACTTTTCAAACTGTGTAACCAATATTACCCCTTTTCCAAACCACAGGTTTAAGTACATGTAATGGCAATGACATAATTTTCCCCAAAACCACAAAATTGATATCCTCAGAATTAACAAATTCAAAGTAATTTATATTAATTATTGTTTTACAAAAAAGTATTTTATGTGAGACAGAACAAAAATAATACTGATACATGTGTTTATGCAGTCACAAAGCAAATCTTTGTAAAAAAAAATATGTAGGTTTATATGTCAACACTGGAATAAATTTTATCATGATAATGATTCACCAGAATATGAGTATCTTGTCGTCTTTTATTTCCAGCGTAAATGGAAGAATCCTGTTGAGTGTTTATCATTGACGTTAAAGGAGGTCACCCACATTCGTATGGTGCTCACAAAAGCCGAACTAGAGTCCCTTATCACTGATCCAGATCTATATAATCTAGTCTCCAAGGGCAAGGTACTTATCTCGGTCTCTGTCTGTCTGTCTGTCTGCTGTCTTTGTTTCTGTCTTTGAATCTGTCTCTCGAACCCAACCTTAACCCTCATCTGCAAAACAGGTAAGCGGAGATCACTGATATGCGGAGTTTATTGGTCACATCTCAGAACTTCTGTTTGGAATTCTTACCAGAACATAAACTGTGCATTTCTTAGGGCTCATAGCTCAAAAGCTAATTTTCATGCAAAAATAATTTTAGTTAAAGGTTCTTTTGCACACCTAGACAAATGAATTCTTTTAGCTCTGTGTGTGTGTGTGTGTGTGTGTGTTTTGTTTTTGGGTTGACCACATACTATCAAATGCCATTTTTGAAAAAAATACCCTAAAAATGCATAATTTTAGTTATTATGTACTGTGACCTGAAGCTACAAGTCATGGCAGTTGGTGGGAGAGTTCATGAACTAGCCATTATTGAAATGATGTCGTTTATATGTGAATGGCTTCACTGACTCACTACCTAGTCAGGAGACAGAGGTTGTACAGAGTACAAGTCAATGATATAAGATTGCCAATTTAGGCCAGATATTAGCAAATTGTAATACATTTATTTTACATTTCAGATTTGCTTTACCTGCAAAAAGACAAGGTTTGGTCTGTTTAGTCCCTGGGGAACCAAATGCAAATTTTGCCAAAGGACAGTGTGTAATTTCTGTCTGCGCAAGGTAGAGTAACAACAGCAGAGAGCTCGTGGGTGAAGGAGTGAGAGAATGGATTGAATCTGATTTATCTTCATATTAATGAATACTGAGCCCACATTTATAGCATTTTATATTTCTGTGCCAATTGGCATATATGGCAGAGCCTTTCTATTGTATATTTTGATGAAAATAGGTATTTATGGTATAGCTATATTGTTATGCAATTTGATGCCTAGAGACATGTATGGTACATAGATGGGACTTTGTGCATTTTGATGCCAATAGGCCTTTCAGCATAGCTGTGGCATCGGGTTGTTTGATGCCAATAGGCCTTTTGACATTGCTGTGGCAATGTGTAGTTTGATGCCAATAGTCATTTTGGCATAGCTGTGGCATTGTGTAGTTTTATGCCAATAGGCCTT
This sequence comes from Unio delphinus, assembly GCA_029339505.1. Lineage (NCBI taxonomy): Eukaryota > Metazoa > Mollusca > Bivalvia > Unionida > Unionidae > Unio > Unio delphinus. The sequence continues at coordinate 4,827,704 of JAQISU010000057.1, read as the reverse complement.
TTGGCATAGCTGTGGCATTTTGTACCCTTATAAAAATCACGAGCTTATTTCAAGACAGTATATGAGCTTGCTGCAACTTCGTACGTGCGAGCACATGACTTCACTGTATTGCACGTAGAGGTCGGATTTGGAATGATTATGAAGTCGTTGCAGGCTCATATGAGCATTAAATGCGCTCAACGCATGCATATAGCAAGCTCACTGAAATTTTGCTCGCGCCAGCTAGCAATAAGCATGCCAGCTCGTGATGCACTTTCAACCACCTAGCACACACAAGCTCGCAATGAGCATACAAGTTTGTCACAGGCTGTGAACCTGCTTATACTAGCTGGTTGATAGCACGTAACAAATTTTTATTATCATTGCAAGTTTAGCACAAGCTCGTATGTGCAAAATAGCAAGCTCGCAATGAATTGTAACGAGTTCAATACAAACTTGTTGTTAACTAGTCACACTTACATTGAGACCTTTATACAGCAAACTTTGCAGTCCCTGGTCGATCAATGGGGAAGATCAAGCTTCATATAAATAAATACAGTGAACTCTTACCAAATACAACGCAATACAAATTATGAAACAAAACTAAAATCTTACAGATAATGTCTTTTTTTTTTTCTTCAATGCATCAAAATATATTTGTTTTCCTCATTGGTGCTTTAGTTTTGATATATCTCTTTGTATTGTTCCAATTCTCGGAATGGATAAAAGCAATGCCTTTTTTGATGAACAACCATCCAATAAAAAAGTTTCAGATGAACAGCTCAACCTTTTACCTTCAATCCTTGGCATTAATGAACCTAAAAAAGTGGTTTATTTCTACAGGATGTATAAAGATGGAATTCTGTTTCAATCTTTACAGTATTCTGCAGTTTCAGAACAAAACTCGTACACTGTTATTTTCTATGAATATTATGAATCAAGTAAATTTGGCCATGTTGAGAAATATATTTTAGTTTATACAGTGTCACAGAAATTGTACCACTGATTGTTTGTGTCAAGCACAATATTATGCAGTCATAAAGGAACTGAGAAATAATACTGAAGTTTCAATTGAAAATGGCGTGATTGATGAAAATCCTGTTATTATAGTCTCTTTGAAATCTAAGTATGTGCAGTACAAAATAGTTCCAATTACAAATGTCAAAGACGTGTATGGATATCCAATTAAATGATGGCAAGAACACTGCTTTTGGTTTTGTGCCCCCCAATTATGTTGAATATGATTGATAAATATACATTCATGTAGATGTACATCAAAATAGAAGACATAAACCATATATATATATATATATATATATATATATATATATATATATATATATATATATATATATATATATACACACACACATAATATTTTACACATTTTCACTACTATTTGTATGAATCCTGTATGTACTTATCCTTAAAGCTTTGTACATATTTTATAGTTGCAATAAATCAATTATCTAGTTTTAAAAGCATTTGTTGTCTAAAGACACCTCATCTTGTGAAAATCTGTGCATCATATATATATATCTATACATGTACAAATCTAACTGTAGAGGGAATGCCTGACGAAAATTTGAGCTTCTTTTAATAAAGTCATTATTGTTATTTTACCAGGGGTGGCCAACTAGACAACCTAGCAAATAACTATTAGAAGTGGAATTTCAATACCTTTTTCAAAACAAGTAAAAATTATTGTTTTGATATACAAATTAATGATTTTATACACAAAATGTTACATTTTCTAGTAATTTAATTTCCCACCATATCCATTTTATTGATAATTAATTTATCTGCAGGGTTTGCTAGCAAGATCATACGAGCACCTTTACTTGAATGTAGCCAAATTACTTAAATGAGCTCAATGCAAGCTCCCATGTAGTCTGCAAACTACAGTTAAGATCGTTAGAAGCATGCTACGAGCTATCACAAGCTCGCACAAGCTTGATTTAGGATTGCATTTTTATAAGGGTAGTTTAATGCTAATAGGCCTTTTGGCATAGCTGTGGCATGGTGTAGTTTGATGAAGATAGGCATTCATGGTATAACCATTCCATTATGTAATTTGATGACAATAAGCTTTTTTTAATACAGTTAACCTGTCTTGTGAGACCACTCTTTTTGCCAACAAAAATGTCCCTCAAGACAAGTAGTCTCTCATCACAAGTTTGTGCAAGATTACCATTTTTCAATTTCATAATGCAGCAGGTTTAAATTTAAAGTACATAGTGACATTTACTTTGGTCTGGTTTACAATCTGTAATATATGATGACTACCTCCATCAGTATAGATGTTTTGAACTGGTATCAAGATATGACTAGATTTTTTTTTTGTTTTTTTTAAATAGAATAGCAGTATTGTTTTAAAACAATCTGCAGTTTGTTGCCACATCAGTAAAAACAGTTGGTGGAGCCTTTCTATCAGTAATGTGCCTCCTTTGTAAACTTCAGCTGGGATGGATTCTGAACCAGGTGGTTTGCCACTGGAGAGCAGACGTATTGCTTTCTGTGTCTCTAGCAAGGTTGGAGGGTCATCCAGTGAATTGTTGATGAGTAATTGGGGGAAGCCACTGATCACTTCATCGTTGATGGATGAAGGGCGATTCAGAAAGCTGTCAAAGTGTTCAGCCCTTCGTTGAAGAATCTTCTCTTTGTCAGTAATTAATGTGTTCCCATCTGTGCTGAGAAGGGGGAATGATCCAGAGGATGTAGGTCTATACACTTTCATGGTATTTGTGGAAGTTCTTCATGTCATGCTGGTCTGCGTAGCTCTGGATCTCAGCAGCTTTGTTGATCAATTATGTGCCTTGCATCTGATGGAGTTTCTGCTGTACAGTTCTGCGTATATTGCTGTATGCATCTTTCCTAGATGTGGACTTGGCATTGTTTAGTTATTTTTGAAGGAGGCAGTGTTTCTCATCCAGCAACTGCTTGATCTCATTGCAGTTCTCATCAAACCAGTCTTGATGCTTTTCTGGTTGAGGGTCCTAGGATTTCCAAAGCTGTGCTGTTGACCAGCTCTCTGAATGCTGCCCAGTAGGTCTCCACAGTATGATTGTTGAGAGGGGTACATTTCAGACATTTTTCCAGTGCATCCATGCGATTCTGTTTGGTATTGGTGCATTTCAGCTGATGTTTAGTCATTTATGAGCCTTATTTACCTGTGGGCATCTTTTGGGCTGAATGCAGATGTTGTGCTTGGTGATGGTAAGGCGGTGGTCTGTCCAGCAGGCAGCACCACACAAGGACTTTGTCACACTCACATCCTGCATATACATTTTCCTGACAATGAGGTAATCAGTGAGGTGCCAGTGCTTAGAGCGCTGGTGCATCCATGACGTCCAGTTATGGGTAGTGAGGCGGAAGACTATTGGTGATCAGCAATTCATGCTTAGTGCAAGTCAGGAACAAAAGGAGACCGTTGCTGTTACTGTATAGCAATGTGTTATGTATGTTGGGTGCACATATATATTTATGCTGACACTTAAGTGATTGCATAGAGAATTGATAACTTTATTGTGTCAAAATATAAATATGTAAACCTGGAATGGTCAGGTAGAAAACTAATGCTCTCTGTGCAATACTAGTTCACTTGCAGACATTCATTTAGGGAATTATAGATTTCATGTTTACTCTTTTATACCTGTTAAGTAGAGTAATTTGTTAACTTTATCTGACCTCTATTTCATTGACAGTCAGGAATATATACTGATTTACAGTTCTATTCTGAATTAAATCAGTATATATATATATATATATATATATTAATTAGCCTTTACCTAATGGACCCCTTTTACAATATACATTTTTGGATGAATTGCCATTCCTGATCTTCAGAGCTAAAATCAAAACATGGCTATCACTCACAGCTGGCTGAATTTTTTTAATATTGACTTGGAAGTGGAGATTGGACAGTCTGAATAATGCAAGCACATTATGTAGATGTACTTATAGCGTTGATAAACAAATGTAAGCAGTTTTGTGTGTTTTAGATGAATGTGCCAACAGAACATTTTGAGAAGATCCCAGTGTACACATTAAGCCCGATTCCTCTGAGTCAAGAGACCCTGGATATGTTGAAAGTCTTTGAGAGGTTGGTATGAATAAAATATAAAGCCCTTTCAGTGTAGTATCTTGGTTGTATTCTGTATACTTTCTTTATTATTTATTGGAACATGTGGGTAGAATATCACAGCCTCACATCTGGTTATCTTTTTGTTTAATATTTTAAAATTATGAAACCAGTAACATTTGTTATTTCCAATGGCATAAGACAGACTAAGCTTGTATGATGGCGTTAAGACCAGCCAAGTAAATTTGATGGCCTTAAGACTTTGTTTGATGGCTTTAAGACAAGCTAAGCTTGTGTGTTGGTCATAAGATCAGCCTATCTTGTGTGATGGTGATAGCCTTATGACCAGCCTTGCTTGTATGATGATCTAAAGACCAACTTTAATTGTATGATGGCCTTAAGACCAGCTGAGCGTTTGTGATGGCCTTATGGCCAGCCTAGCTTGTAAGATGGCTCTAAGACAAGCTGAGCTTGTCTAGATCTACCACTGTAATAATCTGCACTAATAGTTCTAAGGAATGTGTACGAGTTGCCACACAAAACCACTTACCACACAATCATTATTTATTCTCAGTTCTATTTAGTATATTCTGAACAAGGAGAGGAAAGCATTAACTTGTAATGCAGCTTTTCTTTTGAACATGCAACTGACACAAATACTGCATAGAAATTAGAATAATTAAAGGTCATGTGGCAGCTGACACAAATACTGCATAGAAATTAGAATAATTAAAGGTCATGTGGCAGCTGACACAAATACTGCATAGAAATTAGAATAATTAAAGGTCATGTGGCAACTGACACATATACTGCATAGAAATTAGAATAATTAAAGGTCATGTGGCAACTGATACATATACTTCATAGAAATTAGAATATTTAAAGGTCATGTTGCTGACAAATACTGCTTTGAAGTTAGAATAATCAAAGGTCATGTGGCAACTGACACATACTGCATAGAAATTAGAATAATTAAAGGTCATGTGGCAACTGACACAAATATTTCATAGAAATTAGAATAATTAAAGGTCATGTAACTTCTCTGTGTGGTATTTGGTGTAGACCATCTATATATGATTTTATGGGAATAGTGTAGTCATTGATCTATCATTACCATATTTGCCAGCCTATAAAACAATACCTTTTGACCAGAAAATTTTAGCTTCATCTCTTACTCTAAATCGTATATATACCTATATATTAATATTAAAGTACATCAGATGTAATTGTGCTACAATCAGCATGTACTAGTAATATACACCGCTCCCTCGATAACTCGCGCCCTGATAATTCGCGAACCCGCTTATAACGCGGTGTCCGGCGTGGATCCCATTTTTTTTAAAAGAAAATATTTTTAAAAAATGAAGAAAATCGTGATCAGAGCTGGTGAATGAAACCTTGATATATCGCCAGTTTTATCATCAAAAATGACGGTTAGTGCCCGAAAAGTTAGAATCAACATCGTGAAATTTTCAGGTTTTAATAAGGAATCACATATCTTGTTAGATTTTATCGGGAAAAATATTTTCTCAGTTCACTGTAAATAACAATACTGTATATGTATAGGAGAAATTAGTGTTTTAATCTTTTCATTGTGTTGCAGTGTAAGCAGTATAATCGTTGCATGTTCTCTTCTAGTCAAACATGAAAAGAGTCAATTGACCGTCACATCGATGCCCGCGAGCACATCTGTGAGAACCTAATTAACTGCCGGCTGCATTTTGATCGACGACTTGGGGAAGTGTTTGTTGCATTGTAAAACTCAATTAAAATAGACCTGCTTTGTTTTATAAGGCAGTCTTTTGTATCAAATCAGGTAAAAGACGTACAATACGAAAGTTCAAAGGAATGCAAATCCTACATGCATAAACTCTTGTGGTCAATATCGTGTCTCAACATCAATCAAATTAGTTGGACCAATCGAACATGGTTTCAAATAGTATGTACTTATTGTCATTAAAGTATATTTTAATCAGTAATTTATCCTAATCATTTGTAAATGTGATCATGGAGAGCAAGGGAATCAAACGAAAGGCGTACTCGGTGAATGAAAAGCTTACTGTCATAGAGAGGGTGCGTAATGGTGAATCAAGATCAAAAGTTTGTAGTGAACTTAAACTTGCTGAGGCGACACTCAGAGGTTGGCTCAAGGACGAGCAGAAATCTCAGGATTATTTGCATGAAGTTGATTCTGATGATGGATTTAAACGGAAACGGGCACACACTGCAAATGACAGAGAATTTGATGATGCTGTGTACACCTGGTTCACACAACAGCGTGAACAAAGTGTTCAGATTTCGGGAACAATTCTCAAGGTCCAGGCAGAGAAAATGGCAAAAACTATGGATACTGAATCAGATTTCATGGCAAGCCATGAATGGCTTTGGAGATTCCAGCGCCGACATGGAATAAAACAAAATTCTTTGTCGGGAGAGATATGCTCAGCAAATCAGGCGGCCACATCTAGTTATCCCAACCAACTCCGAGAGATACTGACCCGTGATGGATATACAGACGACCAAGTTTATAATTGTGATGAGGCTGGTCTATGCTATTGGATGATTTAAATATTTTTTTATATATATATTTTTTTTACATGTCTGACGTTTAGACCCATTAAATTCATGGTTGGTAATGGTTTATCTTTGTATTTTTTTTTTTTTTACATTTTACTCTATCTATCTATCTAATCAATCTATCTATGTATCTATTTAGTGATAGCAGAATTTTATGTTTTAGATAAACACAAATTTCGACGTCGTTTTTCGATATGCATGTTATCTTTTTTGATAAAATAAATCTTGATTCATTTTGAACAAACAATAAAACTAGAATGTATCCAAATCAACACAAAAAAAGCAGTGACGTAATACACAATGTGTTTAGCGATACACATATTAAGAGTACTGATACCTCGTGGAATAATGTTTGTTTTTACGATCTTTTCAAGATATTTTATCCAGAAATTAAAGGTAATTTATAAAGAAAAACGAACAACACCTTTATAAAGTAATATTTATTCACAGTTATTTTCAGCATGATTATAAAATTAGTATTTAACAATGCACCCCCCCACCTTTCGCCTCTATGTCGATCTCCCATCTCTTTATTAGTTTTTATTTTATAGGTCCCTCGGTAACTCGCACCCTTGCTTATAGTGCGGTCGATGTTTTTGGACCCCATTGTGCGTGAGTTATCGAGGGAGCGGTGTATGTTGTTTAAATTTTATTACATATACATGCATTAAAATTGACAATTTAGAAGATAAATAACAATGACAAAAACATATTCCATCACATTTTTCTTCTTACATTACCACTCCGGTGGCCAAGTTGTTAGAGTGTCCGCCTTGGATGCGGGTTCAGACTGGCCAAGTCATACCAAAGACTTATGAAAAAGTACTAACAGCAAATATGTCTGCAGCATGATGTCCCAGTGCTAGACATCACCATAAACAGCCACACTGGAGACACCTTAGTGACTCTGATATGACCGAAAATTGTTTAAAGCTACATTAAATATCCAAATCATACACACATACATCACTTCTTGTACTTCACAATCAAATAAAAGTTATTCCCCATTATGAGAGAGAGAGAGAGAGAGGAGAGATGTTTATTTTTATTTTTTTTATGGTTTGATGCCATTTTTCAGCACAAAATAGGCTATACATGGTGGCCAGAATTAATGGTGGAGGAAGAACCCGGAAAACCCCGGAAAGAACCACCAACCCACAAGAAGCTATATACTGGCAAGCTTTCTCGCATAACCACATTAGCCGAATCCGAGACTCGAACCCATATAGATAGAGGTGATATGGCAGTGATCAGTAATGGACAGTGCTTTAGACCACTTGGCCACTCAGGGCTCCTGGAGAGAGATGTCTTGATTGTAATATATATGGTTCTCTCTCATATCAGGCGATCTTTTATTTTCATGAGGTACAAAAAGAATACAATGGAATACATATGCCTCTCTCTCTTTATCTCCCTTCAGAAAAGCACTGTGAAAAGCATTTTAGCATTAATGATGATATTTCCCTATTGCTGGTAATCTGATGTTACATGCAGTGATAACTTTAATATTTATCAAACTGCAAGTTACTATAGTTTAATTCCACACAGAATCGTGAATTTTATCACACACGTAACTCAATAAATTTTCATGTCAGTATCATTATATGTAGTTAAAAGTACATAATACATTTACAATACTTTGTGTGAAATAAATTAAGTTCTTTTAGTTACATTTAATGATCCTGACTGGAAAGGAGTTACAGGATAAAATTTGCGATGCTATATGGAATTAACTGAAAAGATAAAGCAGAGTTATTTATCTGGCCTAGTCTTATACTCAGCATGAACATATATATTGATAAAGAATGAAAGATTTGCCAAATTTTTCATTTTTCAACTTGTACTATGCATTGACTAATAGGCTGGTAAATAGGGTACATTATAATTATCATGGTATATTTGGGTGTTAAGTAATAACAGTTGGATGTGCACTAAAGACAGGTAAATACATTATGTAGATTTAGTGTACATGCAAAGTTCAGTTATGTTTCTTGCTTTTTAGAAAGTTGAGCTTTATTATTTTGATAGAAATGACATTCCTCTGCAGTAACGTGTTTCCCAATTCCAGCACTGGTTCTGTACCACAGAGTCCAGCCAATCAGCGTAAGCTTTCTCAGCAGTCACAGCAACAACAGGAACAGCATCAGGAACAAGCTGAAAGTGAATTAGAGGATAACAAGGCATCAAAACGGCGATCCCTTCAGCGTTCCTACACAATGTCGACAGGGACAAGACCACCCCCCAATAAAGCCCTTTTAAAAGGCCCACAAATGAGTATATGCTGTGATTGTAAAACGATGATCATGGAGATCATTCGTGCCAGCAGGACTTCCTTGTCTGTTGTAAATGGTGGAAAGCAGTATTCAGAGGAAGAAAAACCAGAGGAGGAAAAGAAATCGGAGATCAGACTTCGACCCAGATCCACATTATCTCGATCAGAGACAGTTACATCAGAGTCTATACAACGGCCCAAATCTATGTTAAATATGCCATTTCATTGGCCACCAAAGTGATTCCTAAATGTGATGTTTTAAATATGCCATTTTATTGGCCACCAAAGTGATTCTTACATGTGATGTTGTTTGTAGTGAATTTGTTTGGTATGTTAAAACTGTGTAGTGTGATAAGTACTTGATGTCCACTGTAACCGGATTTTCCATTATTTGTGTCTGAAAATATAACAGAAATACAGTCTGTACTCAGAAACTTTTTTGCAACTATAATGAAATATTATGCTGGTCAGCTATAATGAAATATTAAGCTGGTCAGCTATAATGAAATTTCCACCATCTTTCTATTTTGCACTATAATTAAATTGACTACCAACCTACTGCTATGCAGATCAACTTGAAATGTTAATGTTTCACTATCTTGTTTTCATTTCTAATTATTGCTTAAAAAATAAATGCTTTGTATCCTAATAATCTGATTTTATTCCGTGACATTGTTGTATTTTAGCATTTGCAGCAAAAATTGCATTTTGTAAGTGAATGACAAATTAAAATTGTCTGATTTATTTAGTAAAGTCTATCTTTAGTGAAATGGCACTTTCTCAATTAAAAATATAATATTATGAGAGGTGAGCCTTTTGGAAGAAAAAACTATCCTTTATGAATAATCTGAAGTGTGTTTGTGTGTGTGTGAGTGTGTGTGTGTTTCTTAGTTGGCTTTCTTAGTTATTGAAAGACCTTTTTCAAGATTGTACTTCTTGCTTCACTTATGACACATCATATGCTAGTGTCACTGTATTTAAATGTAAATTTGATAATCACTATTTCAGATTCAACATTTCAATCTAAGATTTACAATGATGCACTCAAATATCTATGAATGTGAAATGGTCTCACCTCTTCATGATTTCACTTACCAGGTTTGGCTTGTATTATATTGGAATGTTAAAAATTAGTTTAGATATAGAGGTATATTACCATTTGGTATAGATAAGGAAGTTAATTGGGAGGTTAATTATCATTTGGTATAGATAAGGAAGTTAATTGGGATGTTAATTATCATTTGGTATAGACAAGTTAATTGGGAGGTTTATTATTTGGTATAGATCAGAAAGTTAATTGGGAGGTTAATTATTATTTGGTATAGATATGGAACTTAATTTGGAGGTTAATTATCATTTGATTTAGATAAGGAAGTTAATTGGGAGGTTAATTATCATTTGCATTCTTGGATAGTACTTTTTTTTTTAAATTTCTGTTTGTTTTTTTAAACAGATAAGTGCCAAGTACTTCAATTTTTCACTGTCTTGTGGTTTTTGAAATATGATTTCATACATATTTATCATTTAGTGCAGTTATAAATTGCACTTATGTAGTTATTTAACATGCCATATTTATTCATTTTTCAGGTTTCAGTATTCTTATGTGCATCAAAAGATACATTTTAAAATGTTACTAAAATAACTGAACAAATTAGGAAAGAAATGTTACTTTTGTTAATTGTACAAGAACCATATAATTGCCAATATGGGTGCAAGAGTTTGTAAAACCTTTTTCTCTGGTCTTTCATGGTTGTCAGTGATATTTGGTATTATTTATTGTTGTAGATATATGGAGATTTTTATTTACTGTACTATAATTATTATTTTCTTTAAAAGATGCTTCATATACAGTAATTTTTCAGATGTATTCTGTACAATGTGAAGATGTTTTAATTTACAAGTTATATATGTCTTTTTAATTAGAATATCACAGATCAAACATAGTAGTTATAACATTCATATGAACAATTCTTGTGATTTTCTGTTATCATACTAATTATAATTAGTCAACTTCATTTGTTCTTATGATAACTACATTGCATCATAATAGTGTAATAACCATATTACATTACTAGAACAAACTTCGTTTTTATGTAGAATGTTTCAGGGATTATTTCTGTTGCAATTGTTTAGAGACTTTTTCAATTGAAAACAAAAATTTAGCCGTAGAAAATAAAAATAGTGTTGATGGGTGGCAGGTCCAGGACCTGTATCAGGGGTATCAGGTCCAGGTTGCTGAGCTGTTGTGAGGAACTTTCAAATTTAATACAAAAGCATAGTTATATGTATAAGGTTTAATAAATGAAAATTTAAAGTTATTTTTAAACAATGCAGTTTTCTTTCTTTACGGACTTGAATAAAATGTCCAGTAGGATTAAAAGGTCTTTGATTTCATTGTCACAGGACTCAGGACTTGGAGCTAACTCTCCGATACAGCACATTTATCTGTTTTGTTTAATACATTGATCACTCTGTTCAGCTCTTTCTAATGGAGTGCTGGTGCATACAATAATACTGGGCCACATTTGCTTGTGATTCCATATCATGCATGAGGATACATGTTAAACACAATTCAAGTGGCATATGTCAACCCTTGTGCACTACACAGTAGCATCTTTATTTCCATGTTACAGCATATTAAATAGATACAATGACCACACACAAATGACTTTGCTAAACTTTATGACACAAGTAATGAATGTTCAGCTGTATGTACTTCTTTTGTTTTGTGATGAATTTTTGTAAAATGTGAGTTTAAACAGAAGACATTTTATCAGTTAGATTTGACATGTAATCAGATTTCATCAAGAGTTTGTAAAATGTGTGTTTAACACAAGACATTTTATCAGTTAGATTTGACATGGAATCAGATTTCATCAAGAATTTGTAAAATGAGAGTTTAAACATAAGACATTTTATCAATTAGATTTGACATGGAATCAGATTTCATAAAATCATATCTCATAGTCTAAAACTCTGTTTTGAGCTTGGACTTAGGTTTCTTATGAATTCCAGGTCATTTAGGTTGCTGATGAATTCTAGATCAGAAGTTTGAAAAATAATTGACGAAACAAAAGACTTGGTCAAAAATAAGCTTTGTATACTTTAAATGGACAAAGAGGAGTATGAATCATTGTAATGACTGTACCTTCAGACTTGATAGGCTGGTTATGCACGTTTATTTTATCCTTTTTGGTAATTGATTTTATTATTTAAACACATTTGTACAATAGAATAAAAAGTAATGATAAAAAAGTTGTGAATAAATATTAAATAAGAAATATTGCTTAATTGTTATAATTAAACATTCATAGCCTAACTATTTGCTATATTGCCAAGGAATATAAATATCGCACATCTGTAGAAATACAAATATTTATAAAACTTTAATTTTAAATAAATGTTCATAGTTCTTTAAAATAAAAAGGTTTTGTGAATTTTGAATTATATGCTCAACATAATAAAGAATATAAACTGACAAAGGCTATAGTAGAAGATAAAAAACAAATTTTGTATTGTCAGTGTAAGGATCTTGATCAAAGTTCCATCATGTGTATGTAATGAAATGTGTAGATTTTAACATATCATATCATATATATATATATATATATATATATATATATATATATATATATATATATATATATAATGTCTGTACAGTGATAGAGAATGTGTTTTTGTGTACAGTGGTAGAGCATACTGTGTCATTGTGTACAGTGGTAGAGAATACTGTCACTTTACATTGGTGGAGGATAGTGTGTCACTGTGTACAGTGGTGGAGAATACTGTGTCACTGAGTACAGTGGTAGGAAATACTGTTTTATTGTGTACAGAGTTGGAGAATATATTTATTATGTACAGTGGTAGAGAATACTGTTTTATTGTGTACAGTGGTAGAGAATACTGTTTTACTGTGTACATTGATAGAGAATATTGTATCACTGTCAAGTGGCGGAGTATACTGTGTCATTGTGTACAGAGGTATAGAATAATATGCCACTGTGTACAGTGGTAGAGAATAATGTTGTCATTGTGTACAAATGTAGAGATATACTGTTATTGTGTACATAGGCAGAGAATACTGTAATTTTGTACAAAGGTAGAGAACACTGTGTAATTTTTATAGAGGTAGAGAATACTGTGTAATTGTGTACAGAGGTAGAGAATAATAGTCTTATTGTGTATAGTGTCAGAGAATGCTGTCAGAAACAAAGCAATGACTGTGTTCTGTGAAAGTTAATATGTATTAGTATTGGTTGTGACAGAGTCTCTATTATCAGAGAATTTACTTACACACCGGTTGATGAAATAAATATTTCTGAAAAGTTATTAGCATTTGGTTTTTTTTAACTTTAATACCCTCAAACAATGTTGGAGGTTTCTCCTCAAAGTCTTGTGCCTCTTATCAGTGGTAAATCAAACACGACTTCATCCTTGTAAATTTTAACATCCAAGTTGTTGTATTATTAACAAATAATGACCATTACAGACATGCAGAGATTCCCTGAAGTCAAACGCATCTCCCGCACTAAATTCTTTCTTCCAGGAAAAATTTGTTTTGCCAGCAACAAACAAACGAGAAAAATTGGTTTCATCTTACTGGCACACATAACTTCCATGATGGTGATTTTAGTGATAAATCCATTCGTCAAACCATGCCAACTGCATGGCTGGTACCCACAAAGACTGGACCCATTTACACATGGCTGACCAAGCCTCCAGCGAACCATCCATCTATGCCAGTATGACAAATTCATCCAGTGGAGCCAGCTAACTTCATGTTAAGTGAATATTGAGGCAGAACCTTAAGAGGATACTATATACAGTGAGTGAGAATATACTTCTGAATAAAAGCCTTACACACATACAACTGTGGAGCAAACCAAGTTCAGCTTTACAGTTACCCTCAAAGAGATATATTTAGACCTATTATTTCAAACATACTAATACCATATTGTTTATTGATTTTCATATCAAAGTACACAAACCCTATTAAAAGGTTTTTTTTGCAATGTGATAGTGAGATAGTTTACTTCTCTTCCAGCGTCTTCACATTTGTAGTTGTATGTCTCAGCTGAAGTCTACTAGGAAAGGGGCACTGTCCTGATAGAAAGGCTCCAAAAACTATTTTTACTGATGTGGCAGCAAGAGACGATCCCCCAGGAAATAAAAGACTCTTCCATAATCCACCTGTTTAAGTGCAAAGGGAACTGCCAGGCCTGCGACAACCACAAGGTTATGCAGGATAGATACTCTCCAGAATCCCACTGAACCACCTCACTTTACATGATGGCTCAATGTCCAACCCCTTCAACATCCACAGCAGAGCATAACAGGGTTGTCTCCAAGCCCCCATGCTCTTTAGCATCTTTGCTATCCTGCTCAAGCATGCCTTTGGGACATCCACTGAAGGGATCTATCTGCACACACGATCAGATGGCAAACTGTTCAACCTGGCATGACTAAAGACAAAGCAAAGTGCGTGAAGCAAGCATCAGGGACATGCTCTTCGCAGACAATGCTGCCCTAGCCACTAACACAGAAGCTGACTTACAGCACCTGATGGACCACTTTGCTAAAGCATGCGATGAGTTTTGACTGACTATCAGCCTAAATAAAACAAACGTGAAGGCTCAGAATGCGAACCCCATTCATCAGCAACAGCAAACGAACTGGAGGTAGAAAGTTGAGTTCACGTACGTCAGCTCTACCATCACTAACAGCATATTGCTCGATGTTGAGCTCAACAAGCTGATTGGTAAAGCATCAACAACTCTCTCCATGTTGTCGCAAAGAGTGTGGTAAAACAGTATACTGTCCCCGAACATTAAGATCTCTGTGTACCGTGTCTGCATGCTAAGCACTCTCCTGTATGCCAGTGAAACCTGGACTCTCTATGCCTCACAAGAGAAAAGACAAGAGCCCCTTTCACATGCGCTGTCTCCGACACATACTCTGGATCACTTGGAGTGATTGAGTAACAAACATCTAGGTGCTTCAACGTGCCAGCATGGTCACACTTCTCCGCCAACGTTGCATCGGATGGCTGGGCCATGTATGTCGGGTGAATGATGGACGGATCCCAAACGACCTTCTTTATTCAGAACTTGCCGCTGGCAAAAGGTGAAACGGATGACCACATCTCCACTTCAAGGGTGTCTGCAAGCACGACATGAATGTCAACACATGGGAAGAGCTTGCTCTAGACAGTCTTAGCTGGTGACATTCTCTGACCACTGATTTGAAAGCCAGCTACGCTTGGTAGATGATGAAAAGTGATCTAGGAGGAAGAAGAAGCAGCTACAACACAAATCAGACTCAACTTTCAAGTGTAGCAAAATATGCAGCAAGGACTGCCACTCCCATGTTGTGCCACTTATCCACTGCAGACAAGGCACAACCATCAACAGGGAGATCTCTGATGGGAGCATTTCTTTCGTCACATGCGACCAACAGATGCCATCACACACACATATATTACTTGAACTTCTAAGTTTTAATTCCTGGATTATTTTTGGATTTGATTCGTCAATCCATAAGTTCTAAAACAAATTTCATTTTTACTGTTTTATAAAAAATAAATTATTTGTGAACTTTTACAAAGCTTGTTACTTTCACCTTTTCTTTGTTACTGTTTATGATGGCCTAAACACATAACACATTTAAAACAAGATTTAGCATACTACCACAACCTGGAATTTCAACGGCAATATTTTGCTGTCAAGTCTCTGGTGGGAGTCTCTAAGGGGGCATCGATGACTCTCATTCGTCCACAAACACCTTCATGTAGTTTTGTCTGAAAGTATAACAGCAATTGCTTTATAACCAACAGTGGGAAGTTGAGCTACACAAACTCAGAAATGTATATCAACAACTGATTGCCTAAACAAATCCAAATGTTCCAGTGAAAAATAATACATCGGATACAGTATTGAAATCTTGCTGAGATATCTGCAAACCAGAATCAACATTTTAATCATGCTCCATAAATGTCATCAACCAATGATAAGCATGTGCAACATGCTTATGATCAAAATTTAACAAAACTTTTTCAGAAGGTTCTTGATGTTCATTTATCCTCAAAGAAAGCTCAGAAACTCCAAGCATGTCAAACACCATTGGATTTTGTTCCTACTCTGGCATCTTCCTGAAACACAATAAATATATGACTGTTGTGGTGCTGACACCCCCTGCTGTGATGCTATATGCTATGTGAAGGACCTTGCAGCATTACTTTGAACACTACAGTATCTGTCGTCATTGTCAACCATGATAATATTGATTTACCACCTTGTGCCATGAAAGAAAACAATTATTGTTCTTCAACATTCGTTGGAGTCATTACTGGCATCCACAACAAAAGCTTTGTTAATCTCATTTGACCTGCATCAACTCCAGCAGCATGCCAGATTGCATCATTGTCAGTGGCTTTTCTAAGATGTACCAGGTGTGTTTAGTGCCAAATATAACTTTTCTAAAATTTGAACAAAATCCAAAGATGTGGGATAGTGGAATTGCACAAGTCTCTTCTCCATTTAACACTGATCTCCAAGCTCAGAATCCCAAGTTGAAATTCATCAGTGCAAAATCAGTTCCAGCTGCATTCATTGTCATGTTATTGGTCTCCAGTTGCTCAGTGGTATCCTTTGTAAACATCACTGACAGACCAGCTGAACTCAAGTAATCATCGGAATATCTTGCCAGACCCAGTATTGTTGTAGCAAGATCATCACTTTCAAAACACGATTCAATATTTTTTTCCATCAGTTATATATGTTGCACTGGTAAATAATGCCATAAAACCATTCTTAACAAAACCAACTTGATCACCAATTCTGTATGCTGTATCATCTGCTTTCAGACTAGCAGTTATATTTTCTTTTCTGATATGGTACACCAGTCAACTCTGATTTTTTTTTCATGCTAACATTTTAAGGCATTACTTTAGTGCTGTGTAATTGTACTGGCTGAAGTTTTTGTTGTATTAATCGTGCTAGTCTATCCTTGATTTCTGAGAATGCTTTACTAGTAACATTACCAACAGTACTAATGCCTGTACCACTAACAACATCAATAGATTTCATTCATAATGTTTTGCAATCAGCATTTCTTTTGGGCTATCCTTCTAAATATCCACTGAAGAACATCACAGAGTGCATCACTGTAAATCGGTTTACAGGTTAGTAATAAAAAAATGTATCACCCTAACCATGATCGGTCCACAAAGAGCACTATATATGATCATCTCACTGATCTAATTACTTCCATTAATTGCTGTGATAATCATCAACAATTTCATAAATGAGAGACCAATAAACATTAATGGCCATGATACTGCCTCTAAATAATCGTTACCAAATATCTGCTGCTTCACTGATGATTTCTGGGGAATTATTACTGGCTAGTTTGATGCCAATCAAAAATTTCTAAACGATCAACACCAGCAAGGACATTATTGGGACACTAGTACCTGTGCTATTACCACTTCCAATTGTTTTTTCTTCCTCAATATGAGGTGGTCAGAATGGCTATATCTTCGGGTAATGGCGCTCTTCTAAATTCTTCTCTCAAAATCTGCAAATTCATTGTTATATTCTTTAGTGATTCTGGATATACCATGGAACTTTAGAAATATAAAAGAAAACCCATTTTTTCTGAAACACTAGCTGTGTTTGGATCTAACAATTTATCACGATTTTAATATCCTGTTGTGGCAACCTCTACAGCGTTTTCTCGAAGTTATTTATGACCTTTGGTAAATCGGGCTGGTGGTTTTCGTATAACAAGATCTCTTATATCACTGACCTCTTCATGGACTTTGTCAATACTCCCAAGTATTTGTTGTATTTCTTCTTGTAATTGTGGCTGAGCTGCAGCTATTTCAGCTGTAAGTTCTTGTAAAATCTTTTTGTTTTCTTTAGTTCTTTCTGCTATTTTTCAATTGCTTTAGCAGTTTGCTCCACCATTGAAAGAAGACCTCAGGTAGCCTCTGCAACTCCTTCGGTAGGCTTCGTAACTGATTTGAATAATTCTTCTGAACCTTCTACAAATTCAACTTGAGACTTCTGGCACACTTGTAATTTTTGTTTGACAGAATCATGGACAGGAAGATATTTAATAATTGCCACTAGTAGCTCTCAAGCTAATCTAGCTGTATAAGATTCTATTATTAATAAACTAATTTATTAATTA
This sequence comes from Unio delphinus, assembly GCA_029339505.1. NCBI lineage: Eukaryota > Metazoa > Mollusca > Bivalvia > Unionida > Unionidae > Unio > Unio delphinus. Next base: position 4,809,603 of record JAQISU010000057.1, on the reverse strand, counting down.
CTCACACATTACAATAGCAGACAGGGTGACAACCAAAAATGAGTGTCCAGTGGATAAGCAAACATACAATTTTGAAAACAAACGAAAAAAAATAAAGAAACAAAATGAGAGAAACTCTAAGTTTTGATTAGAGAATTCAATTTTGCAATATTACTCTTGTATTTTTCATTTTTGTAGAAAGCTTTATTTTCTTAAAATGGACATTCCAGGAAGTGGTCTGTTCACCCTCTCTGCTGCTGGAGATGAAGATACTGTAGTGAGGTAATAAAAAAGAAGAAAAAAAAAAAAAGAAAGCGACAGATTCAGATTATAAATTGAACTATGCTGTTCAGTGATGATGTCGTCTTTCTGTTACAATGCAATGTGATTTTAAAAATGGGCAGTAACACATGAACACAGCAAATATTTATAAAAATCCAAAGACTAAGCTTGGATTAAATTCCTATCATTATTACCAATGTAGAAAAGAAGGTATTGCAAAGGCTGATAAACAATCAGTGACATGACTGAACATGATAAGAGGACAAAGTTGATAGAGATTACAGCAACAAAAACAAATGACATTTACTATGAAGATGCAAAAACATAACTAACACAGTATGATTTTTTGCATCAATGTCAGATTTTAAATGCATTGAAGACAAAATTAAATGGTGAAAACATGTCGATTTTGCAATGGCTCTTAGCGTTTTCATTTTTAAGACATGCATGTGCATATGAAACAAACGTTTTCAGAGTGGAATCAAAGGGAGTTCAGTTTTAAATATGTCAAGATTTTATGTGCTTGTTAATATAAACAGTAAGAAGTAATCTATATTCAACATTGTGCTAAACTGGATTGATCAACCTGTAGAGAGAATACAAACATCCACTCCAACCAAAAACAAACAAACAAAAACCTGTAAAAAATAATGAAACTAAAGAATTCCAACTAAAATGTATTGATTCAGTGTATCACATTTTATGTATATATTTATAATTGTTTTACACTTGCCCCGAAAACAAAACTGCATGGAGGAATGAATGGACAAACAAAAAAAGCCAACATGAAACATATTGAATGTAAGGAGTCAACAATAGTACATTTACATTGTCTAAATCATGTAAACATGTACCAAATTCCATGAAAACATCTTACAAAGGATTTCGAGTTGTGCTTTGGAAACGTCAGTTTTGATAATGTATGGATGGGTGGAATAATTTTATAGATTGTGCAAACAAACGTTCACTGAATGTACTTGCACAATGATGTTGTTATTGTAGGGTTTAATGTCATTTTTCAGCACATGATAGGCTGTACATGATGGCCAGTATTATTATTGGTGGAGGAAGAACCCGGGAAAACCCCCAGAAATAACCACCGACCCACAAGAAGCCACTGGCAAGCTTTCTCTCATAACTACATTAGCCGAATCTTAGACTTGCCCCCACGCAGATAGAGATGGCAGTGATCCGTAATGGAGAGCACTTTGTACCACTTGCCCCCCCCCCTTCGTACTTACACAGTGATACAAGGTATAACCTGTAGTGATTTTTCAGTTTGGTCACTGAGCCAAGCCTGTGAGGAGTGAAGCAACTTTTGAAAGCCAGTCAACATAGTTCTGTCAGATCAGCCCCATTTTCATTCAGGGATGGTTTGGTCCTGTACATTACTGCAACATAAGTATGTTATTCAGTACTATAATGAGCATGGACCAACAAAAGTTCCACAGGTATCTTTGTGGTCAATGCTCACACAAAATGCCAGCTATATAATTATTGTATAATTACAATAGTACCGGTATATTACCAGCATATATCATGAATGGCCCAAACCTTTTACATTTTTGGTCTATGTCCCCCATGATGTTGAAGATGCTGGACCACCCTGACCAAAATAATTAGAGTAAAATGTCTTGCCAGCATTAAACACCTTCAAGTCACGTGACAGAATTGAAAACCATGCTTTTTCAGCAAATATAAAAGTGGTTAATAAAAGCTTCCGTTGGATGCAACAATTCATAAAGGGTAGTAATGACAAAATGATTTTCAACATGCCTACAAAGACTGCCATGTCGAAAGACAAATTTAGCACTACTTTCATTAGGACTAAAGCAAGTGTCATATAGGGATTATAGCGAAAACCACTGGTCAGTAAAAGAGCCTCCGAGTGGCCAAGTGGTTTGAAGCGCTCTTCGTTACGGATCACTGCCATCTCACCTCTGGGTGGGTTCGAGTCTCAGATTAAGCAAATGTCAGTATGTGAGAAAGCTTACCAGTAGCTTCTCGTGGGTTGGTGGTTCTCTCCGGACAGTAAGTGGCTTTCCCAGGTTCTTCCTCCACCATGCATAGCCTATCGTGTGCTGAAAAATGGTGTTAAACTCTACTACAACAACAACAACTGGTCAGTAAAACAATCTTTAATGATTATCGCACATAAAATATAAAGGTTTTAGGTAAAACCAGTCAATGCAACCATTCATTGTTTCAGTGGTAAAAAGATTTTCAAAGTGGCTGCCATGACGGTCATTTTGCATATCAGGTTTTAAATGACACCTGTCTCACAATGCTTATGCAAGTGCGACAGAGAAAAAGAATCGTACATATCATTTTAAAATAAATAAACATATGTGTGTTAGAGAGAGAGAGAGATAGAGATAACTAACAGCAATAATATAGACTTTCAATGCCCTTTAATGACCATGCAAAATCTTGTCTAACAGCTGTACAAAGATTGATTTTGTTACAAAACAGAAAAATGGAGGTAAAAAGTCAACAACAAGAAAAGAAGATAAAATGATGTAAAGACTGGTGGAAAAACATGGTCAGTACAATCAACATAAAGGTATAATACATTATAATTAATCTTGAGGAAAAATACCATCCGTATTATTACACGAGGAATGCTTTCTGAGGATGTGCAATCCTTTATTGAAATTCCACGCAAAACAATTTAGTAGTCTAAGTTTCCAAAAAGGCCCATACTCGCCTTGAAGTAGAGTCCAAATGCAAACTGTGCAATTTAGATCTGCTATCGCGTAATGAGATCAAGGTTTTTGAGAATAGATAAGGTAATAGGCAACAATGTATCTAAACTTAGTATACCTTCATCAAATACAAAATTTCCATCTCAGAATAGACCAAACATTTCTTATTTTATGAGGTAATAGTACTGAATCTGTCTGGAAAAAAAGGAATACTGTATACATATACAATTCATTGACCATGTACAAGTTTTGTACTTATCAAAACCTCACTGTGATTTATAATGTAATATCATAATAAAAACATATAAAGAAAAACATGCCAGGATAACAACATACTATATGGAAGTGTTTTTAAAAAAAATCATAACATAATTAAAGTGAACAAGACATATACCATAAATGCATCTTATTGTAGCTTACAAAAGAAATTTTGGAGTTATCTTCTAGTAAGCCAAATGATGCAAAATAAAGTGGCAAATGATATCAAATTAGTTTCACGAAATTTAATTGTAGTAAACATTAATTTATCGTCATCGGTTAAAAATGCACTTTCTTGAAGAACTCTGGAAAGTTTTAAATTCAGAGATACTCTGGTTGACTGACCCCATAAATAGCACACATTAATTAAGGTTTCTGGAACTAGGCTTTTAAAAGGGAACTTGAAAAACTGGATTTTTTTATTCCCTGTATTTAACATAGAAACCAGGAAATGATGATCTTATATGCTGTGGGGTTTCACTTTTGTTTATATGAAATTGTCACAGCATCCCTCCCATTCACTGCAAGATAAGACTACAAATAAAGCAATTTCCAAGAACTCAATTTAAATTTAAATTTTTTTAAAACTTAAGACAGACACATATTGGCATTATCTCAAAAGAGGCTCGCTTTTGCTATGAATCAGAAAGGCTTGGATAATCTAAAGCCGTTGTTCAAGGAACATTCATACAAAGCTTGATTAACACTAACTCAAAGTCATGCAAGAGTTTAGGAAACAATCTGGAACTTGTTTTGTTATGCAGAGATTGTCCTTATAAACATTTCGGCCCAATATGATCAAAACTGAGTTTTGAAATTTTAAATTTGTTGAAAAATGGTTTTGCATCTGGTTGCCATTGAAGTCACACCAGGAATTTATGTCAAAATATGGTCTGCAAATGTCAATAACAGGTTTTACATAAGGTTGTGACAGAAACTACTCCACTGCAACAGAAGCCACCTTAGACATAATTTGGACAGAGCATATCCTAAACATTTATATGATGGTTTATCAAAACTGGTGATTCACGATATTATTTTTTTGTCCACCTAAAAATGAGTCCATGAATGCACATAGAACTTATACATGTACACAGAAGAAAACAAAAGAAATTCAAGCCATGCACAGCCTTTGGTCCAGTGACCAACGAATGTGTATATTCATTCACTCCAAAAGAAGAAATATTTTAAAGGCTTTAGATTTATAAGGCAAAACAAAACTGTACATACAACTTCACTTATAGTACATTATTTCATTTTTGATTAACACTTACATATTTTAATGATATTAACAAAATATCTTTAATCAAATCATGCAACACTAATAAAAGACCTATATACAGTTGTCAGCCTTACCTGTACAAACAAACCAGGAAAAATTCTTCACCAGCTAAAGTTCCAATATGATAACCCTATCTACACCTTAGCATATCTAGCAGGAATTTCTGTCTTTGATCAATGAATCTCATTGTAAATACAAATGTTCATAAATGATCGAGACAAGGGGAGCATTGAATATGCTCATAAGTAAGCAATTTTCCACTGCCAGTCTGTGTTTTTACAAATGCTTTTTACTCAAATACACTTGCAACAACACCTTTCCTCCAGTACTTTCGATGCTAAACTTATAAAGCATCCTTTCGAAGTCTATTGCATCCAACATTTTCATCCAATGTACAATTCACCAATGTTACATGCTATTGGTTAATTGGCATTACATACTAAGGTAGGCAACTAATAATAATAATAATAATAATAATAATAATAATAATAATAAAAATAAAAATAATAATGAGGACTTTGTATAGTGCCTAATCTTTAGAAGCTCTAAGTGCTTTACAACATCTATAATGATATGACTACACAGAAAAGCAAAAACCATGACATTGGAAAACATAAAAACATGCTGAAAACATATAAGATACAAAACATTATTAGGTCTCTAAGTTTGTTCCTGCAGGCAATAAAAGGTGAGTTTTAAGAGCACTCTTAAAAGGGAACACTGTCTTTGTGTCTAATTTCAATGGGCAATTCATTCCACATCATCTGGCCCTGGTATGCAAAAGAACGTTGTCCATATGACTTTGTTTTCATAGTGGGAACAATAAGTATACGATTGTCAGAAGAGGAGCATAAGTATCTTGGTTGTGTATAAACATTACACATGGGTGAGGCCGGATAGGTATTTTGGAAACGTAGCACAGAGAAAAACATTTGTGTTTGATTCTGTATCGAATGGATAGCCAGTGTAGGGTACAGAGCAGTGGTGAGGTGTGCTCTGATCAAGGTACTCTAAAGATGATCTGAGCAGCTGTGTTTTTAACTTTTTGAAGTTTCTGGAGGAGATACTGAGATGAACCCGACAGAATTGAGTAACAATAGTCCAGTCTTGAAAGTACTAATGAACACACAAGCTTTTTAGTGGCATCAACTGAAAGATATTTGCGAATGGAACTGATGCGTCTCAGATCAACATATGCAGTTTTGCATAAGATGAGAGTACTGTCTAGAGCAGTGTTTTTCAACCTTATTATTGGAACGGAACCCTCTGGAGCATATAGATCGCTCGCGAAACCACATGCAGTGACACAAGAAAACACCAATTGATACAGGTGTATGTGTGTAACACTGTAATTGTAGCCCAAATCAAAAATGAACTCGTGTGGCCAGAATAGCCAATATTACTAGTTACTAAGTTACTTTATTGTTACGTGTTAGCATCAGTTTTCAGTAGCGAACATTTCAGTGTGAAACTTGTGCTTAGTGATTTCTACAAAGCCGTTGAATTCGTGGCCAAATGTTTGAGAGAGACACCCGAAGTTCATCTTCAACAGACAAAAGTCGTTCTCGTTTCTTGTCTTTGATGGAGGTCATAGCACAGCGGTTCTCAACCTTTCTAGTCCCGCGACCCTTTTAATGCAATTCCAAATGATGTGGCGACCCAACCATAAAATTATTTTCGTTCATAACTGTAATTTTGCTACTGTTATGAATCGTAATGTAAATATCTGATATGCAGGATGTATTTTCATTGTTACAAATCGAACATAATTAAAGCGTAGTGATTAATCACAAAAGCAATATGTAATTATATGTTGTGAAATAGTTTTACACATTAGAATAGACAAATAAATGTATATTTCCGATGGTCGTAAGCGACCCCTGGCAAATAGTTGTTCGACCCTTGACGGGGTCGCGACCCACAGGTTGAGAACCGCTGTCATAGCAGAAAATCCGAACTTGAAGAAGTTGAAAACTGCAACAGAAGTCAAAAAGCTTTCTCAGCGATAGCCAGGTACTCATTTTCAACTAGTAACTAAAACGTATCCAAGTTCAACTCTGCATGTTTTAGCTTTAGCGTTCTGTCACTTGCAACACTAACGAGCTCCTCCTCTTCCTTAAAAGTAAACTGTCCTTGGCACGGTTCAAATTCCACAAACGGGTATCTAGCCCAGTCGTACTGGTCAACATATATCGACGGAAAATATTTGTTGAGACTATTCAACAGAACATCCAAATGGGTCACAATCAAATGGAAGAATTTCTTGGTAATTTGTTTAGAACAACACTGGGAAACATTTCCAAATTTTCAGCATATGCATGCTTCTTCCAAATTACCAATTTCTTCAGAAATGCATTTATTCTGTCAGTTGAAGTCAAGACGTTTACATGTCTGCTTTGCATTCCACTGTTCAATTCATGTAATATATCGGCCAGATAAGCTAGTTTGGAACAACAACACTCGCTGCTCAGAACATCAGCATCTCCTCTCTCAGCTCGTAGAAATGAGATAAAACATTTCTGCGAGACAGCCATCGTACGTATGTGTGTTGGATGAGTGTGACATGGTCCGCTTCCATGCTTTCCCAAAGTTTGCCGAACTGGTGACATTTCAGAGGTCTCATCTTCATATAATTAACGATTTTCACCACCATGTCCAGCACAGATTTTAACTTGGCTCCAACTGTTTTAGCAACTATATCTTCTCTGTGGATGAAACAATGCATGACCATGATAGCTGGATTCATCTGTCGCACCAGCGAGACAAAATCTTTGACATTTCCCGTCATGGCTGGGGCGTACAAATGCCAACGCAGTTTTTCCAGTTGAAGTCACATGACTGCAAATATGAATTGACGTCAAATATGTCTTGTCCTTTTGTTGTTTCTGGTAACTCCTTACAGCAGAAAAAAATCTTCAACAATAGCTCCATTGTCAATAAAACGTACAAACCCCATAAGCTGTGATTTACCACTGACATTGGTGCTTTCATCTACATGCAGTGCAAAGAATCGACGTGTCTTTGTCTTCGCTAAAATGTGACTTTCAATGTCGCTGGACATGTCTTGAAATACGTCTGCTTATCATATTGTCTGACAGTGGAATCTTATTGATGTCAGATACAGCACTCTCGCCAAACATAATTCTCATAATTTCTTGGCATTCAGGTAAGATTACGGTTTCGGTGAGGGTATGCGATTTCATTTTCTTTGCAACGATCTCTGCAACAGCATAACTTGCTTCTTGAACTTTATCACTTATCTTGAACTTTTTCTCAAATATAGCGGTTTGTTTTTTATTCAAGCTTAGTGCCCTATAGAAGTACACCACATTCTTGTGTGTTACATCCGGATGTTTAGTAGTTAAGTGTCGCTTCAAATTAGCTGGTGCCATAGCATTATTGACAAGCTTTTCCCCGCAGACAACACAGAGTGGTAAGGGGCAGTCTGGGTCTCCTGCCCAAGTGAATCCTATAGTTAAGTAATTGTCACTGTACTGATGAACTTGCAGATTCCGATCGACGTCAATTTTTGGTACGTTCGGCTCACATGACGTGGTACTAGCTGTAGCCTCAGTCGACTGCTCCTGAGTTTTAGTTTGGTCGTCAGCTGTGGCATCATCTAATTTTCTCTTCTTAATAAATCAGTCCATGGTCGCGCAAGAACAACAAATTAATTCAAGCGCTAAACGCTCATTAGGACAACAACGGAAACAGTAATTAATTGGATAAACAACGACTAATTAGCACACAGTTCCGGTACTGCCAGACTTGGTCCCTGGTGATTTCCATGGAACCCCCATTGAAAAACACTGGTCTAGAGTAACACCTATGTTTCGCACTGACTGTGTGAATTTAATGTTGGTGTTGCTGATATTTATTATCTGAGGTAAAGGATGTGAATGAATGTGTTGTGATCAAAATGGCCACAGTTTTATCATCATTTATCTGCAGCTTGTTACATGTCAGCCATGATTTCACATCAGAGATGCACCTCTCTACTCCTTGGATGGTAGCATCAGCTTCAGTTGGTTGGCTAGACTGGTATATTTGGGTGTCATCAGCATACAAGTGGTGAGACACTGTTTGATGATCTATGAGTGTATAGAATGAAGAGAACAGGTCCAAAAACAGAATCCTTGTGGAACACCACAACATAGATCAACTGGGCTGGAGTGTATTTCATTTGCAGATACAATTCATATCCTGTTGACTAAGTAGGACTTGAACCACTGTAAGGCTATATTCTAATGATATCCAATAGATGTGGCTAGGACAATGTATAAACATATTTTTAACCAAGGTGTAGCTAGGGTTATCATATCATAACCATGTCTAGCGAAGATGGCCAGAACATACAACCAGAGTTAACTGTATTTTCTTTAAGATCTATTTATTTAATTTTTAATGCTTGCTTTAAGATTTTCACAATTTAATCAAACACAACTTTAGATAACATACTATACTATTTACAACTAAACTAATGTGGATAAGCTTTTCCAATAGAGCACATACATTCTTCTTATGAATATGTACACTGATAAATATATCAAATCAAACAGATGTGCAAATATGCAAGTTTTCAACAGTTTATACTTTCATGTCTCTTGATATCTTAACAAAATTGTTTTTAACAGCTTGCATTTTAATCATGCAGTGCATGGAACATGGTTCCTCCTTCAACAGTATGATTATCAAGAAAAAAAACCTACAAATTACCCTGTAACCCAAAAAGTTACATATTAAAAATCATAGCATTCTTCAGTGAAACCTCTTGTCACTTTCCATGAGATTTTAATCAAATGAAGGTCAATATTCTTAGTATTTCTTTCTGATGCCTGAGTATTTCTTCCTAATGCCAAAAAAGTGCTAGAGTTCCTGATTAAGCTTTTGGTATTAAAAATTTGAGAAAAGTGTATCCAGGTATCTTTATCCCAGTCAGCACAGGAAAATATCCTAATATTTTCTATTTGGCCAGAATGAAGATTTTTAACATAAAGCTAAAATAATAAAATAAAATATCTTCCCATATATTTACAAACTTAACAACAATTCATTAAAACAAAACTTTAACTTGGACAATAAGATCTTGAACTTATTCCAGACTAACTAATTAGCGATTTATGCAGTCTAAAATGGCATCACAACAGGGTCTGTAAGAAAAAAATCCTCAAAATTACCGTGAAACTTGTAAAAGAGCCATAACATGTAGTCCTGTGTAGATTTGCATCCTTCATATAACTGTCAAATAATACAAAACAAGAATAAATTTTGTCCTTTAAAACCAGGTGTCTGTTCTATGAAGATAATAAATATCAGGTTTTATTGTTACTGGAAATTGCTGAATAAATGTGTGCAAAAAGGCAAGGGAAGTTCAGATTGCTGCATCTACTGGAATATCTAATCATATATGCTAACAATTCAATGAACAAGGCAAATTAAATTTTGAAACAGATATATGGCTGTCAAGTTAATTGGGGGTATGAAAGCTTGCACAAATGTTTGTTAAACTTTTTAATTTGTTCATATGTGCTCATTTCCTATAAATAGCTTCATCCCCTTGGTAGCCTCTGCAAGATGATAGTTGTCTAAGGCTGACTGAAATCTAGGCAAAGTAATGTACATTGTTTGTTTGATTGGGATTTTTAGCATAGCTTCAATAATTTTTCAAGCGCATTGCTACGATGTCTACAGTGAGGCAGTTTATAGTGATGTCTAGCACTGGGGCATCATGCTGCAGACATGTAGCATGATGTCCCACCCAGTCACATCATCCTGACACCAGTCCGACCACTACCCCGTTAATGCTGACTGCCAAGTGAGGCAGCTATTAGTACCATTTTTGTTAAGTCTTTGGTATGATTTGGTCGGGGATAGAAACCAAGACCTCCCGCTCCTGTGGCAGATGCTCTGACCACTAGGCCACTGGAGTGGTTCAAATTATGTAATGTAACATTCAAACAACAACTTTTTGGACACACTACTGGTGACAATGATTATCAATGAATTGACATGTTCACTGAAAATGGGACATATATCGAACAAGGACTACCATTTTTATACAATTTTTTTGTGTTTTCAAATAATATGTGACAAATATATGAATTTTCCAACATGTGACCTAAACTTGAATTCATAGATGTTATTTAACACATGGATTGTATTACAAAATGTAAGTTGTCAATATACAAGTGTATTTCAGTCTAGTTTTCCCTTCATTTAATCAAAATTTCCAATGTTTATTTTCTTTCTGTGTAAATTCTAGAGACAACAGGATACCTCACACAAACTTCACTTCTTTGCAAAAAAATGTAAAAATCCCCAACATTTACCTTGACATCCACTTATGTGGACAAAATTACCTTGGTCCCAAGGACATAGAGATAAATGGATAGTACAATTGAAAACATTGAAAATATCCAGTTTTAAAAATAAATGGTGACAAATTATTGACATTGTCAATAATTTTATCAGTAACTTTTTGTAAATCTAGTAGTGCCATCCCTGTCAGAATCTGTAAAGACTGATTAGACCTGTGCTTTGGCATGACAATCCTGAAAACAGTCCAATTGTTTTACCCAAAACACAAGTGATTCCTATTGTTGACATCAGTTGTTGTTGTTGTAGTAGGGTTTAATGCCATTTTTCAGCACAAGATAGGCTTTACATGGCAGCTAGTATTAATGGTGGAGGAAGAACCCGGGCAAAACTCCGGAAAGAACCACAGACCCACGAGAAGCTACTGGCAAGCTTTCTCACATACCAATATTGGCTGAATCCGAGACTCAAACCCACGCAGAGAGAGGTGAAATGGCAGTGATCCGTAAGTTGTGAAACCTTAATCTGATCCTCATGCAGCAAAGATATCTCCAAATCATATGTGAGTCTAGCTCAATGAGACCAGTCTTAACTTTCTGACTTTTATTTATCCACCAAATTTATATATTAATATAATGCATACACTAACAACGAAAACACAGACCTGCTACAGCTCAATTTGCTGACTACTCAGAATATATGCTCTGTGTTCAACAATTTCTAGAGAACTGTGCAAATACCTGATCTATTAGCCAATCTGATATAGAGTTGTGTTAGCATCTTATGTTTACAATGATGATGTCATAAAATTGTGTGTACATGGTCATGACTGAAATTGGTTGACCTACAAATATTGCCAATCAACATCAAATTCATACAAGTGGAAAATGGCAGGGTATCTCAGTTTGATGGAGAAATTACAGGACTCATAATGCAATGAAATATTGATGTTATCCGCTTTTAATGGAACCCTGCAATGTTTAGGACCAATACCTTTTAAGATTCAGTATTATTCAGACGATTTGACATATATGATATTTTGCATGTAATGGTGACACTGGGGCTTTAACATAACACACACCATTACTGGATGCAGAATCTTAAAATCTTAAATATGACATTAATGGGCAAAATGTATTAAAAGTCTTAAATATGACACCATTGATGGGTACAATGTATTAAAAATTGTAAATGACATCATTAATGGGCATATTGTACTTAAAGCATATATGCCAACCCCTGACGAGGAAAAAGCATAATCCAAGTGGTCAAAAAGCGGAATCCTGGCAGAAAAAGCGGAATTCACATATAACATGCAAAAATTTCAATAAACAATGATTTATTTGCCCCTCGCATCTTTTAACATACTTTACTGTTTCATGTTTTCATATTAGCACTTTTAGCTTTACACACGTCGACTAGAAACCATCTTAAAAATTAGCGCCAAATATTAAAATTCTTTCCACATGGCTGGAAACAGATGTCATGTAATGCTGTACTCGTCTTAATATTTTGAGGATTGTTATTTTTTGTTTTGTTTTTCATGGTTGCCTTTTTCTAATTTATCTGTGAAATTTTTTTAAGTAGATATTTTTGCTCATATAAATGCATAGACTAAAATAAAATATACTTGTTAGTGCCAAATATCTTTAGACTGGTTCTGCAGCAAATATAAATTTGAACATGGAATCTGCGCCTAAAAATTAAATTTAGAAAACCTGTCTGCTCTCTCCTTACTAAGTATACAGATGCTGTATATAGAATTCGAGGTCGACAGTAGAACCAGGTTAGCTATAAATAGAACATGATACTGTTAGGAAAATCAACGGTCAAGTGTACTCTTATATTGTACTTAAGTAAAAGCCTTCTTTTCTAAAATACAGTATGTGAGATTAACAGAATGTTAATAAAAATCGAGAAAATGAATAATTGATTTTTTTGGGAGGTGGATATCCCGAAAAAGCCTAATCCATATACATTTAAGCATAACGTGTAATTTAGTATTAAAAAAAAGCATAATGATTACGCCAAAAGCGTAATGGTTGGCATGTATGCTTATAAAGTCTAAAAAAGCCCCACCATCATTGGGAATAATGTAATGAATGTCATAAGTATAATACCACTGAAGAGTACACTTTGTACTGAAAAATAAATGTGTTGAACCTCTTTAATGATACCCTAAATGGTCACAGTGTACTGAAAGCCTAAAAAATGACACCATTGATGGCACAATGTAATGAAATTCATTAATATGACACCATTGATGGCACAATGTAATGAAATTCATTAATATGACACCATTGATGGCCATACACAAATATGACTTAAAAATGACACCATTAATGGGCACATTGCATTGAAAGTCCATTATAAGTAGGCATTTTATCCAACAATCAATTATATCCTACATTATTGGACATCAAGAGTTAAGGAACTTGATTAGATCTATGATTCATGAATAATGAATTTGTAGTTTTAAAAATCCAGATAGATTTCTAGTCCTTTGTCTGACAGGTTTTAAGATGCCTCTCCAAATCTTTTAAATTGGAAAAAAACTTTGCACATATTGTACAAAGCAAAGGTTTTACATCCTCTTGACATTGACCTTCATCAAGACATTTCCGCGACCTTTTTCTTCTTTTTTCCTTAGCAGCAGTATTACAGTGATCCTTTAAATGCCCTCCACAGTGAATTGCATCAATGTGATTGATCAGCTCCTCTTCGCTTGCAAAACATTTGCCACATTCTTCGCATCGGTAGGGTTGGCGTTTCTTATGGACATTTGAATGCCTTTTTAGAATGGACACGGCCATGAAACACTTTCCACACACACTACATGTGCACGACTGTTCACTTTTCGGTGTTCTTTTGTATGCTAGCGATGTTTTAGGATTGGTACCTTTTTCACCACCTTTTCCAGCATCATGTGATTTAACACTGTGAATCTTTTCATGCCTTCTAAGTGAACTTGCCTGTTTGAATTTCACTCCACAAATTCCACAAATGTGTGTCTTATCATCACTTTCAATCTCTATTATTTCTTGTCTAGTTGTTTTCTTTGCTTTCTTCTTAGTGGATTTAACTGTTTTGTTTGGCTTACTTTTAGAAAAGGCATTTTCCTTCGATTGCATTAGATCATTTACTTGATCTGAGGTTTCAACTGAATTCGAAGATTTAACAACTATTTCCTCACATTTACTTTTATCAGAGGCATTCTTCTTTGACTTTCCTGAATTACTTTTTACCTCCTTGGTTATTTTTCTTGAATTCCCAGATTCAACTGAAGTTGTAGATTTGTTCTCTGTGATAGAAGGTTTCTTCAGTTTTTCTAAATCATTTACTTGTTGCAGGGTTTCGCTAGAGTATATACATTTGGGAGAACTTTCTGATTCATGGCAATTCATATGTTTGTCTAGGTCTACTTCTGAAGCAAACGTTTCACTGCAGATATCACACTTGAAACTCCCTTCCACATCACCTATCAAAGATTTAGTTTGATGTGCTTTATTGTGTGTTTTGACATGTCTTTTCAGGTAATCTATCAAAGAAAAGGTTTTCCCACATATTTCGCATTTATGAATTTTGTCTTCTTTGCGGTGGGTTTTCATATGTCTTGTCAAACCAAAGGAATATGTAAACTCCTTTCCACATTCGATACATTTGTGGTCTCTCTCTGGTTTGTGGATTTTCATGTGACGTTTTAGGTCTTTTGCCAGTAAAAATTCTTTTCCACAAATGTCACATTTATTCAGTTTCTCTGCATGCTCAGACTGAAAGTGAAGCTTTAATAGATCAAGTTCATTAAACATTTGACTGCAAATGTAACACTTTTGAATCTTTTCACCTTTGTGAATTTCCGAGTGCTCCTTCAGTGCAATTTTATCTGGAAATGATGCACCACAAAAAGCACATGTTGGTGTAGACACCTGCTCATGTTTTTTCAAATGTGCATTCAAGGCCGTTTCCAACATAAATGTCTTGTCACAAATGTTGCAAGAAAAGGGCTTTTTCGGTGTTCCAGTACTTCCTTCATTATGCTTCTCACTGAAATGTTTCTTCAAGCTACATCCGACTTCAAACTTTTCTTCACAAATGTGACAACTGTACAAGTTTTTTCTGCTGTTTCTGATGTTATGTCTCTCCAAATTTCCATACCTTGAAAATGCCCTTCCACAAAATGCACACTTAAAGGGCTTCTCTTCACTATGGCAAATCAGATGTCTCTGCAAAATACAAGCAACTGGAAATGTTTTATCACAAATTTCACATTTGAATGGCCGAGAATGAACAGCCTTGTGACGCAAGTATGCTCCCCTCTCCTTGCATAACTTGGAACACAGATTACATTTGTATCTCAGCAACTGATTGGAGTGTTCTATCTTAAAATGAACTGAAAGATTGGAACTGTATGGAAAAGACTCGTTGCATACAGGACATAAAACTATTTCATCTGTTTCAACTTTCACGGCATACTGGCTGTCATGCCTCAAAATATGAGCTGCTAATCTCTTTTCTCCAGTAAATGGCATGAAGCATATGTCACATTTGTAAGGTCTCTCCTCATGCAAAGCCATGTGCTTTGTTAAATTTCCTTTTATTCTGAATGCTTTGTGACAGATTCTACATCCAAATGGCTTTGATCCATCATGATTTAACACATGCTGCTTTAGATTTCCCTTTGTTGAAAACACCTTTTCACACAATTTGCACTGAAACCTTTTGTCTCCATTATGCAGTTGCAAATGCTTTTTCATATTGCCTTTCAGTGTGAACGTTTGTCCACAAATGTTGCACTGGAATGGTTTTTCATTCGTATGAAGTGCCATATGCTGTTTCAAATTTCCTTTGAGGCCAAAGACTTTGTCACATTGGTTGCACTTATAATGTCCAAGGGATCTATAATAGGACAAAATATTTCTATTTGGCATCAGTAATATTTGTGATGCGCTTGAATCTTCTGAATGATCTTCTGGAGTCTGTACTTCCACTTCCTTTGATTTGTTTGCCACCTGAACAACAATTTCATTGGAATGGAGACAGCGATATTCTTTAACTCCATCTTCCCTTTCCTCCACCTCCAGGACATAGTACGTTTCTGAATTACCATCTTGAGAATTATCGGATCCATCACCAGACTGGCTATCAGTGATATGTATAATTGCTCCATCCTCAGCCTGAATATAACTGCCATCCTCTGAAATTTTGATAATGGTCCTTCCCTCATTCTGGGTGGACAATGATATAGATTCCTTAGGATCATCTTCAAGTGATTCTGAATTATGAAGCACAACAACAGCTGCTTCTGTCTGGGCAACAGAATCAATAGCCTGTCTTTCAATGTCAACATCCAAAGATTCAGGGTTTGAATTTCCATCAATTTGAATCAAAGAATATCTAGTTCCTTTAGCTAAATCCTCACAGACTACTTCATTTTCTGTAATGCTTTTCTCAGTTTCTTGATCCTCACAGTTTTGTGTTGCTAGTTTTAAATCTGCCTCAGAGTTTGAAAGTTCTAATTCACATTCTATATTTCCCTCTTGCTCATCATCACCATTTGTGATATCCCCTTGAAGACCTTCCTCAGAATCCTTAGTTACAACCTGCACAGATCTTTGATTGGCTATCTGAAGAATTGTCTGGCACTCATCAAGAGGTGTTGCTTCTGCTGCCACATTGTTATTTTCCCCATCAACATAGAGCACAATTGTATTTTGTTCATCACTACAACTTGAATCCTCCTCTTCTTCACTCTGGTTATGAATTAACTGCAGCACTATCTGATTGCAATGCTGAGATATCACAACTGTTTGTGGCCTCTGAAGCCCTGGTTGTTCCGCTGAAGGGGTGTGAGACAGCTCCACCTGGGAATGGCTCTCAGTCATGTCCTGGACTTCTTTCATTTCACTCCTTTCTACTTTGATATTCTGAAATTAAGAAAGAGTTATTTTAAAACCAAACATACATACTTTATTGCATTAGAATCCAACAGTCCATACTTTCTGAATGAAAAGTATTAAGCAAAAAGACTAATCTTGATTTGGCCAACCCATCATTAAACTTTAGGCAATACTCTTAGTAAGTAACTCCAGAAAATGTTACTCAAATTGACAAAGTCTGTATTTTCACTGGTAGGAATACAAGAGTAAAGTTTTATGAAGATGGAGTGCCTGTTTATTTATCATGTTATGTGGGTTTGGGTTATGCTGGTCAAACCTGTAGTTGTTATTTTGAGTTTAACGCCATTTCTCAATGCAAGAGGATATTCTATCCATGGCTAATAAGAACCGTTGGCTTGTGGAAAGCTAATGACAGCTTTCTCCCATAGACACACTCGCCAAGCCTGAGACTCAAACCCCCAAGGACAGAGGTGAGGTGTATACAATTGTATACAATTTCTTTGAGGTAAGTACAGATAAAGGAGTCATCGCCAGATGTATATATGAATTCATCTCTGCATGCCCAATATATGTAAAATCAAGCCAATCCAATAATCACCTGGACCCAACAGCCATTCTCGCACCCCAATGTCTAAAAATCATGCAATAAACAGTCACCTGCTTTCAAGTTAAAAGCTAGGTGTTTTCTAACTAATCTGGCTGCCATGCTTATGCATGTACAGTGGGACCCCGCTATAACCTGCCCCGTTATAACACGAATTCGGACCCCCCCAAAAAATTAAGTATGAGAAAAAAAACACATCAAGAGTTTAATTATCATTCTCATATTCGTCTAAACAGTGCGAAAAAGAATGTAGAAAATGTATTATCAAATTTCTTCTAGTTTTGTGCCAAAATAAACATCGGAAATACGAACCAATTGATGGGCCTTAAGAGAACTTTGATCTTTGTTCATTGTTGAAAAATTACAGCTAATAAGTGTCAATATTATAATTACTGATTCCTTAGTAATGAAGCCATCATGTCTACTTTGTGTTTGTCTTGAATACATACATACATACATACATACATACATACATACATACATACATACATATAAATGGTACTAATAGATGTCTTGCTAGGCACTCAGAATTAAGAGGTTAGTGTTAGGACTGGTCGGACTGTTGTCAGGATAATGTGACATGATGCTGCACGTTTATGGAATAATGTCTCAGTGCTAGACATCACTATAAACTTTTACACTGCAGACATCGCAGCAATATGACTGAAAAACTGTTAAAGCTAACTTAAAAATTTAAATCACACAAACACACATTATTACAAACATATAAGTAGTTATGGTGAAGAATATATGGGATATAGGGCATGCCTTTGTGATCTATGGAAGTTAGCATAAAGTTTGACCTTATAAGAATATATGAGATCTTTACATTAAGTATAACCCTTTGGAAATCTATGTGAATTTAACATACAATATGACCCGATGCCCTTTTGAATATGCAACATTAAAAACACCTGTATGTATATAAGATGAACCTTATTTAGATTTAGCATGGTGGAACTCAATTAGACAAATACCTTGACAGACCAACACTTGTACCAACTTGACAACACTTACAAACTACAAACACAAGCTTGGTGGGCAGGTATAATAACACGCACAGTCTCTTATTGGCCATGCACTCTCAATTTCAACATGCAAAACGAAACTGATGAGGGAGGGCAGGAATAGGATATGCTCAGTCACACACTTGTGTGTTCTCCAAAATATCAGGTCACAACAAAAATATCACACATAAGTAGCTTATGACCGATGTGCTGAGTCACTATGACAAACCAAGAAACATTCTTCTTTAATTTTTCGCAAACAACACCTCCCCTCCATGCAATGAAACAAGCTAAATGTATAACAATCAATCATGCTGTACTAATAAAAGATGTAACGCCAAACTAGAATGAAACTGGATCAATACCATACAAGTTAAAATCTACTTGTACCACTGGTATTGAAACTGCAATAAGGGATCATGAAGCCACTTTTTAGTGTAACAGATACACCTGTTAAAGGTAAGTTATACTGTCAAGAGAGATGTCTGGATTTACAACGCAGCAAATTTGGATAGCTTTCGTGATCTTGTACAAAGAACAGTTTGATTTCAATTTTTTTTAATCACTTCTGTTATCCTATTTCAAGTCAGAAATCAAAAGTTTTTCTGACATAATATCAGGGTATGTGGCAATCATTGAAAACCAGTTGAATCTAGAAAACCTTGATAAAGACTTAATAATTTAATATTGTCCAGGAATTCTGTCAGAAAACTGTTAGCAATGAAACTGATGCAAAAAAAAAGCTTCATCTCAACTGAGACTTTTGTGATATTTGGTAACCATTGGTTTCGCCCAGATACAGAAATTCCAAGTATTGTGGCTTGAATATCAAGAATACAAAGAATGGCAACAGAAAGACACAGACATATATTTTGTTTGTTGCATGAGACATTTAGTGATGTCTATGTGTGAAAGTGCTTTGAAATCTCAAACATCAAATAGTAGTGAAATGCATGCAATTGGTAGCAGTGGATGTTGCATCATTTTTTTTTTGGGGGGGGGGGCCCAAAGCCAATGTGGCTGAAGAGTACAAAGTGTCCCAGGTCTGGATGCTAGAGGCTTTTGCTTGCATTAAAAGAAGGGACACAGGACATAGCCTCGAATTGTTGTCTTGGATAAAGGGAGTCATCCAGTAAGCCTGCTCTGATCTCTCATAGGAACATGTATGTCTAATGAAGTTTTGATGAAATATAGCTCTTTTTACAAGCCATGTCATTCAGGGTATTGTCTTAAAGATATAATGGAATCGGTTGGCATGCTCAGTCCTCTTAATCTCCTTTCTATTTGACCTTAGTTGAATCTTATCACTTGATTGCTGCCTCCAATACCTATCAAAATAAAACAAGCAAGTTAAGTAATCAAAAAGGTTTAAAAAGAAAAACACAGAGACCCAACATTTCTTTAAAATATTTATTTGAAGAGCATGTTTCCAAAAATGGCATGCTGACATAAAAAAAACAATTTAAAACATGCTGATGTTGGCATAGTGTAAAATGTTGCTACTTAATAGGACTTGAAATGGCCATAGCAGATTGGATTATGTTATTCTACTTGCATTTGCAAGTTGTCAAACAGGTTTTGATCCAGAAAGATTCTGTACATATTGCCGCAAAGACTCTTCAGCTGCACATAACTCAAGTGTTGCAAGGAATGCTGGTTAGTGTCTAAAGAGCCTAGCGATGTCTGCAAAGTGAGTGCATGAAATTTCAAAATTTAAAGAACAAGACCAGACTACAAACCATAAACAAGTATCATTACTGGTTTGAGGTCTAATTATCCAACAAGCTCATGATCACAGATTCTTTCATGCCAGATACATTCTAGTCTGCACAGAAGGCCCTTTATGACCATGTTAAATTGAAGTAGAAACATGTTGAATCAATGGTAACTTGACATTATTAACTCTGTGCTGTATTTGCAATAGGTTACCATCAACTTGCTTTGATATTGCAATTGGACTGAGTGGACTTCCGGCCATGCAAGGCCTCAGCCTAGTGGTTAATGAATCTAATTAACAATGCATGAATGAACCATGTTTCTGATACTGGCCATTCTTCCAAGGTTATTTAAAACTTTTAAGTAGTGAAACATGGCAGCTATGACTGGGCAATAATAAATGCTTTTGAAGCATAATTTAAAAACTCATTATAGAGTCACTCTGCTTTGAAATTGTACAGATGATCATTCATTAATACATTTTCAAAAAATTGTTTTCTCTTGCATTCCCTTTGACCTACTGATCCCACAAACCAACAGATGCTTTTCTTGTCTCACATGCAGGCCATCCATAAATTTGGTGATGGTTTTGGAGTAAGCTATTAGAACTTGCTATTTTGAAAATTATTTTCCTTCTTGAAGACCCTCTGATCCATGCCTTTAAAAATATTGTCCCCAAATCAACAGGCGTCTTTTTTGTTGTAAATGCAAGCCATCTAAAATGTATGGTTCAGGCAAAAAGAATTTCCAGGAATCCTAGATAAAACCATTTCTACTTTTAAACTGCCAAGTGCTAAAACCATGTCTGGTAATTTTAAGTGACAAGATGCTGTCACTGTGATGGCTGTTTCAGATGCCATATCAGCACGATTTTCACTGAGGACCATGCAGATTTTATTAGATCTCATTTGGAGCAAAATTAATATTACCATCCATTCAGGAGTATTAAATGAGAAATATTGAAGAAATCTATGTATTAAACCTGAATTTCTGATCTTTACATGTATGCAGTGAATTCTTTAAATATGAAATTATGCCAATAACATGAATATTTTTTTCTGAAACAGAATTTTTATAGTAAATTATGTTTCTCAAAAAATACTCATCAAATCACATTAACTTAAGAATTACTTCTGCTACTTCTGGAATCCAGCCCTCTCATACACTTGCCTCAACTTAGTCTAAACGAAGGGAAATAATTCTTACAGATTATATCCTTTTACCTTTCTGAGTGGTATTTCAAATACCAGATATAATATAATTTCAAATATAATTTTAACTTGAGCACTGCTTGAAAAAAGATGCTCACATTACTGGGAGGGTTTGGAGGGATTGAAGGGAGGTTTGGGAGATATTTATTATAATTTGACTATGTAAGTTTTTTTTGAGAAACAAAATCTACTTTAAATTTCCTTTCTCTGTCAAATACATTACAAAATCTCATTAACATTTGGAAAATAGGTAAGAGGAAGAGTAAATGCAGTCCAAATTTCACCTAAAAGCACTCTGTAGGGTCAAAAGAAATATGTACTGTTAAATGTGATAATCTCCAAAACAATACATGATGGAACTGAACTAAAGTGTACATGTACAAGGTACTATCCTGCATCTGACAAATACTTAGGAAGAAAGGATTTCATTGGCAAATCCCAGAATTGTCAGAAGTGGCATGGTTTGGTTACTATTTGGGCAGCAATCAAGTAAATAAGATTCAACCAAGGTCAAATAGAAAGTGGATTTAGTAGACTGGGCATGCCAACAGATTTCATTATGTCTTTAAGACTATTCTCTGAATGGCAAGGCATGTTATTGTTGTTGTAGGGTTTGAGGCCATTTTTCAGCACACGATAGGCTATACATGGCGGCCAGTATTATTGGTGGGGGAAGAAACTGGGAAAACCCCTGGAAAGAACCATCGACCCACAAGAACCTACTGGCAAGCTTTCTCACATAACCACATTAGCCAAATCTTAGACTCGAACCCACACAGACAGAGATGAGATGGCAGTGATCCATAATGGAAAGTGCTTTTGACCACTCAGCCACCCCCCACCCCACCCCACCCCCCCGACATGTAAAAAGAGTTCTATTTCATCCAAACTTCATTAGACATGCATGTTCCTGTGAGAGATCAGAGCAGGCCTACTAAATGACTTCCCTTTAGCCAAGACAACAATGCGGGGCTATGTACTGTGTCCCTTCTTTTAATGCAAGCAAAAGACTCTGGCATCCAGACCTGGAAGACTTTGTGCTCTTCAGATGGATTAGGAGAGCACCTACAGGGTTCTGTTACATTGCCTCTCTCTAAGGACTGATTCAAAAGAGGGGCTGTTTAAATTTGTTTTTGGTTGCCAGTAAATGAAAGCCTATTCTTAATGATGAAACCTGGCTGTGTCATTAAAATGACTGAACCATCAAACCAAAACTGTAGGTAGTTCAGATCCACAGACAGAGCATGCAGCTTGCTTACTCTCGATGCCAAAGCCAAGTATGCATGTATTGTATGATATTCATTTCAGAGGGACAGTGGACGAATGCTCAAACTTAGATGAGATTGAGTCATGTTAAGACCCAAGATGGTTTCCTTGCGAACAGTGTGGGCAAGCATAGTCAGAATAGATCAAATTTGGTAAGAAAAGTCCAAGTAGTTTTTATTGGGACCTATGTCAAGTTGCACATGATGTCTGAATGTGTCAGAAATCATAGAGTAATATCCATTAATTGCTATCAATGCTAGCCTCTAGCTTAAGATAAAAAACTACAGAAGTTAGCCAGCTGGGAATAGAGGCTGACATTGGTGTGACATCATTTGCATGACACTTGTCACAAAAAATGTGCCATTTCTCCTTGCATACATATAAAGTGGAGACCAATTAGCTGATGAGATATTGTCCACAAATGAATACTTAGAGTTCTTCCTGCACAATGCATACCAGATATAAGCCAAACATGAAACAGAATTTGTCAACTGTGGCTGTTTAAGAAGCTTTAAGGTTGCTAAGATTTACATGGGAACATATCTTCAATAAGACTGTTGAGCCACGACTTTTCCCATCTGAGTTGCAATCAGAATAACCTTGCAATTGGTGCCCCTCATTTTCTGGATAAAAATTTAAAATCAGAACTGATGGAGAAAAGCCATAGACACAAATTCCCTCCAAGTCAACTTAAAAGGGTGTCAATCATCTGTTTATTCAGGTCTAAGCTGCAAACTCAATAGAAGATAGATTGATGAAAGGACCATTCTGTATGCAGCAGTTGCTCCTCTTTGACAGAGAATAAAAGGTTCTCTCTTGTTCTATCCAGTCTACACTGGCCATTGTAAAGTCTGATAGCAAGTGGGCCCACTAACCTGACAATCTTGCGTCTGAGCAGATAATGACACATGGTTGTGAGGCTTCCAATGTTAAAAATATTATCAGTATAAATAAAAATATATTACAAGTGTATCATAAAAAGGATTTGCAAATAGGCACACCTATAAATGAAACAATGTAGTGCAGTAAAATGCAGTGGTGAATACAGAGTTATGGATTGTAAGCTCATTCTCATATGAAACAGTAACAAATTCCCCAAATACCTAAGATTTCAATGAAATACACAAAAATGACATACATAACACAGGAGGATTGTCTGACTTACTTTACCATCAAAATGGTCTAATCGATGGCTAACACAAGAAACAGAAATCAATGGATTCTATGAAACCTGCTAACATGACACAGCTAAAGATAAAACCAGCTGTATCTGTATACAAGATGCCACATAGTAAGGGAAGGTAATCTATAAGAATTACATCCCTTTGTCCAAACAATGTAGACACAGTGAGACTTCCAAGTCTAAAGCAAGCTGGAGTCTGGACAAAGAAAAAGTAATTCAGAATGTTAATATGATTGGGTAATGTCTTTGATGGGAGAAAAAAGAATTTAGAAAATGTATGAAAATTTTAAGAATATAGACTGAATACAGATTTTGGAAGAAAACTGATTCAACAAACAGTAATAACCACCACAACAAAAATGACTGTTGCAATAAAAAGTCACATGTAGTTAAGAGGCCAGTTTGGCATTTTCCAAGAGGCAGCTGCTTAAAACAGACTTGAGTGTTTACAGGTCATGACAGTCTGTAAATTTTGATCCATGGACTGCAACTGTAAAGCTCCAGAGCATGTTCACATGGGTTTCATTTCAACCCCTCATCTGACGTAGGTCAAACATTGAGCCAGTAACCACACACACAATTTTTCATAATTTAGTCTACAAATTTTCCAATTTAATTTCAGATTTATGTAAAGAAGCCATTCTTCCTGCCTCTCCCCCCCCCCCCCCCCCGAGGTTTGAATACAATTTTTTCAGCCATTATGAACATCTACAGATCATATCACACTCAGTCTTAAAAAATACAGGAGGAATTGCATGACAGTATTCATATAACAATGCTAAATTGCAACCATTTCTCTGAAAAGCATAGGAATAAAAATATTACTCAAACACTGTATATTTTAAACCTTTTGATTAAATTAGGGTTGTTAAACGAAAATTGGAAATCCGATTATCGGTTTTGAAAACGATTATCGGTTTTTGTTTTTACAAAACGATAATTGAATTCAATATTTTTTACCATTTTTTTGTAGTGAAAATTTTAAAAAATGCCAGAACAAAATTAATTCATGCATTTGTTTAGTGTTTACATTTTAATACAATATGGCCAGCAGATAAGAAGGTGTGTTTGTTTAAATTTGTGAGCGCTCCATGCAGAGTGTTTGTAAATGAATACATTTATTGTTGAAGGATGTAAATAGTTAGTCGAATAACCGGTCGCTAAGTTCTTTGATGTCCGAAATTGACAACAATAGACTGTTAATAGCTACAGTCTCTGTCGTTGAGGACTGGTCTCTGCTGGTTGTGTCTTTTCAAGTTTACAAATATGGCTGGTCGTATAAATAAATCTGATGTATGGGAAAACTTTGAAAAAATTTCATCAAGCATGGCTCGCTGTAAACTATGTTCACAACAAATAAGTCGGAGCGGTGGTACTACTACTGGATTGCATGCACATTTGCGTAGCAAACATCCCGGAATTGCGGCTCCTTCAAATGTTCAGCCGCGATTAACAACATTTATTGGAACACAAAGAAACTGTCCTGATAGTCATCAAGAAAAAGTTTCTGCTGCTGTAGCTAAGTTTGTCGCTGAAAACATGCTACCAATTTCGACTGTTGAATCCAATTCCTTCAGTGATTTGATGGCTTTGGTGGAGCCACAACATCGTCCTCCATTCCGTCAGACGATGCGCATCTATACGTTATGGTATGTAATGAATATCTTTTATTCGCAAAAGGCATTCACCAACTTGTATTATAAGAATATATTTCTTGTAATTTCAATGTAGGACAAAAACCGATAATCGGTTTAAAATCGGATTTCTACAAACGATAATCGATTTTGGAAAAAAAACGATATTAACATCCCTAGATTAAATATTAAAGTTCTCTAAATGTTTAAACTAGGTTGACAATGGCAGTAGGCAGTGAACAGTTAGGCTGTCAGTGGCAATAGGCAGTGAACAGTTAGGCTGTCAGTGGCAGTAGGCAATGTTCAGTAATGCTGTCAACAGCATGAGGCAATGCTCAGATAAGCTGTCAGTTGCAGTAGGCAATACACAGATAAGCTGTCAACAAAATAATCCCTATTTTGTTAAACGAAAATCGGAAATCCGATTATCGGATTTCCGCTAATTTATAAGTTTGTCGCTGAAAACATGCTACCAATTTCGATTGTTGAATCCAATTCCTTCAGTGATTTGATGGCTTTGGCGGAGCCACAACATCGTCCTCCATGCCGTCAGACGATGCGCATCTATACGTTATGGTATGTAATGAATATCTTTTATTCGCAAAAGGCATTCACCAACTTGTATTATAAGAATATATTTCTTGTAATTTCAATGTAGGACAAAAACCGATAATCGGTTTAAAATTGGATTTCTACAAACGATAATCGGTTTTGGAAAAAGAACGATATTAACATCCCTACATCAAAAGTAGGCAATGCTCAGATAAGCAGTCAGTGGCAGTAGGCAATGGACAGATAAGCTGTCAGTGGCAGTTTGCAATGTGCAGATAGGTTGTCATTGGCTGCAGGCAGCAAGATAAACCCTGTATTTAACTGGTATAGTTTTACTTACTTCTTCATCTGAAGTCTCTGTAGTCATTTTGAATACCCAGCAGTCTCACTTGAAAAATTTCAGTTTGCCCAATGCGTGCCACAGACTGTAATTTAAAAACATCCAAAATAAACAACGGTATGTGGAGAAATCAATAATTATTCATTATGCTATCAGAATATTGTATAGATCTTACAATATTTCACTTGTATATTGAATCAAAACTAACTCGTGAAACTTCTTTCAAAGAAATGGTACTTATTATGAACGATTATGCAAAACTTATCTCTTTTGCGAAATTCACCAATGGGGAACTATTTATAAGTTTACCTGATCTAACTAGCACATACAGTGCAGGGACTGTCCTGTCTTCACCAATGTCGCAAATTGGATAGTGCATTTATTTCAGGTGACACCAGCCATACCTATGTACTAATGGTGATGCAGGATGCAAAGACCATGGAAGTTGTGCAAAACAGTCATGTAATGATTTTTTTTGTAATATTATTGCATGTTGTCAATAAAGTAATAACTATCCAATCTTTTACAATTTTCATTGCCTATTACATTTATGGAATTGAAAAAATATTCAATATTTGTTCTGGTGATATTTTTTGAAAATTGGTGACAAAATATTGAGGCTGGCAATTTTTTTGGTGACAACTTTTAAAAACCAGGACAATCCCTAAGGTCTATTGATTATTTTTGTATTTTTTGAAGCTTAAGATAGCTTTGCTTTAAAAGCTCTGTGAACTCCAAGACGAGGTCAATTATGAAAGGTTTTTGAAAGCTTCTCATTAACGAAGATTTAACCAATTTTGCTTTGCTTAGTCATCTGAAGGTCTCTTATCAGGGTTTCATATTTTCATGTATGTAAGTACCAAAAAATTTATATTAAAACCCCACTCATGTTGATTCACACCCACACCCATTGTAATTGTAAAAACTGCAGTTTCACTTTGGCAGTTAAGGTAAGTGATCTGGCAAAATTAATGACCTGCAGTTACATGATGCTACAATTTCAATGGCACTTGGAACAAAGTTTTATTAGTAAATATTTACTGAATATAAATCTGTATTATGCTTCTGTAAAAAACATCTTAAATGTTAAAATTATGACACTACTTTTATCATCTAGCAATGCTAATACCAATTCCAATTTTATAGCAAATCATTAACACTTATGTAAAGTATGTACTACATAAAATTGATATAGTATATTAAACAATATCAAACCACTTTCTGAGCAATAATTCATATTCTTTCTCAGACATTTTATCATGCTCATTTTAATGTTTGTAATACAATTAGCAAAAGAATTTTAAGTTGTAATTTTAATTTTCACTATTATTATTATAATAGAAATAATAACAAAAATGATATCACACATGCCAACCCCTGATGAGGAAAAAGCATCCAGGCAGAAAAAGTGTAATCCACATATAACACGCTAAAATTTTAATGAACAATGATGTATAGGCCCCTCTCATCGTTTAACATCGTTAATTGCTACAAGTTTTCATATGTAGTACTTTTAGGCAGTATCTTTCCACACACACTGACTGGAATCAACCTGAAGACATTTAGTGCCAAATATTAAAATTCTATCCACACAGTGTTTAATAGACATCACATCTTGCTGCTCTTATATCTTCATATTTTGATTCTGTTACTTTTTGTTTTGTTTATTTTTTTGCCTTTTTCCAATCGATCCGTGAAATTATTTGAAAGGATTTTTGTCCTCATGTACGTAATGGCTAAAATAAAATATACTTTTTAGTGCCAAATACATTTAGACTGGTTTTCCACAAAAATGAATTAGAACACAGAATCTGTGCGTAAAGACTGAAAATTGAAATCCAGTCTGTTCTCTCCTCACTAAGAAATACAGCTGCTATAAAAAGAACAAGAGGTCGAAAGTTGTTATAAATAGAACATAATACTTTTAGGAAAATACATGCAAGTACACAGTCAAGCGTACTCTTAAATTATAGTTAGGTAGAAGCAGTCTTTTCTAAAATACGGTCTGTGGGATTAACTGAATGTGAAAGGAAAGTGGATATATCAAAAAAGCTTAATACATATATGTTTACACATACAGCTTTATTTAGTGAAAAAAAGTGTAATGATTACTCCAAAAGTGTAATGGTTGGCATGTATGTGATATGTTGATAATAAATATTAAAATTAAATGATTCTTCTTGTTATTATATATAATTATCATTTTCAACTTTCAAATATTCAGAAACAAAATCCAAAGTTTGCAGATTTGACCCTGAGCAAGCCCAACCCAGCCCAGTTCAAATGCCTCAGTGTGTCATTGGGAAGGCAACATTGCATCCATTTCATCAGCTCAATATAGCCAACAAAAAAGAAAGAAATCAATTCATGCATATTTTTGTTTTAACATACTGTTTATATTATTGCTTAGGGGCCCAGAGTGGCCGAGTGGTCTAAAGCGCTGTCCGTTACGGACCACTGCCATCTCACCTCTGTCAGCGTGTGTTAGAGTCTAAGATTCGGCAAATGTAGTTATGCGAGAAAGCTTGCCAGTAACTTGTCGTGGGTCGGTGGTTTTCCTCCACCATTAATACTGGCCGCCATGTATAGCCTATATTGTGCTGAAAAATGGCATTAAACCATATAAAACAAACAAACAAACAAAACATATATTATCACTTAGTGTTATGCTTGCTTCTGAGTACACTTACATGTTGTTAAATGAATTTTCTATTTTCTCTTTCTTTGTCTGTCAATAGTTTCAACTGTGCCATATTATTAAAATTTTCAAACAAGGTCATTTCGAAAAGTGTCACTAAAACCTTGTATCCACATTATAAATCTTTCTGATTACCATATCTTTTCAATTATTAGTCAAATCCATCTGCAAGCTACAGACCCAGATCTGCTATCAAATAAAAAGCTGATAGATTTGGGTCCATGCAGTTTGTTAGGATGACTCAGTAGAAAACAAAATAGACCCTAATCTGCAGTCTCATTATGAAATGGCAGATCAGGGTCTATTATTTGCAGTTGGACTGAACATATAAGCATGTACATATGATATGCTAGAGTAATCAAATTGCCTATACTTCTGTATGTATGTATGTATGTGTGTGTGTGAGATCCTTTAACAATTATTTCGTTCAGTGATCACTTTCAGTAACAAAATTATTAGCAAAAATCAAAAATTGTTGTGGAGTTTCACAATGAAAGAATACAATTCATATTAGGCACAATGAGGGAAAATGTCGGCAATTTAGTTGCAGATGCACTTTCACATCTTGAGAAGTATTATATTATTTAATTTATAAATATTTTGTGTCATTCATAAGACATCTTCCAATGTAATTTTAATTATTACATTATCATATGTATATTTGACTAATATGTAAAAGAAAGCTTTACTGTATAAATCTTTTATTTTCTGTATTAGGAAAAGTGTTACCTATACTAAATTTGTTTCGTGTATTTGCCCATTGTCTATGACTGTTGTAAACTTTTGGTCTACCTGACTTTTGTCATGTTTGTAAGCTATAAAGGAGTTGTTTTCTGATATCTGAGGTCAAGGTCTAGCCTTATTATTCAACTTAGAATGGTATAAGTTATTCAGTCAAAATCACGCTGATCAAAATAATTTTTGACAGTCCTAGGTTGTGTAGAAGACACACGAGGTCAAATTAAAGGGCAGATAAAAGATATTGATGCCCACCATGCAGATATATAAAAATAACAGGAGATGCATGTAAACAGCTGTAAAATGCAAAAAATCTTTGCGGGATTTGGAACTGCAAATCAGGAAAAGATGAGGCAGATTTTAAAATAAAATAAAGGACACCTATTTTGTTTTTCAAATAGAAAGAAGTGATAATGGCAGCTTTACAAAACTATGCACATGTCTATTTAGACATTGTCTTAATATAGCTATGATGTTGTAGCCTCAACATGGTTATGGTTTCATCCTACACCATGTGATGGAGGAAATAAAACTATTGCCAGTCAGATAACTGTGGTTAAAATCTAACACCTATGTTATGTTTTTCTAATAGGAAATCCAAATTTTAATCAAATTAAATAATATGATGGATGCTGATTAAGATATGAAATATATCATACAATTATGTTTCATGTAACTAACTTTCCACAAATTATAATAACAAAATAAGCAAATTAGAATATCAGTAATGACTTATTAATAAAACTAGGTGTTGTACTAAATGGTGTTACAAATGAAGTCATCATCTGTGAGTCTCGCTACTAACACATATTGAATAGAAGACTGGATGACTATGATGGGAAACTGAATTGCCCGACCATAATAGCTGATATGGATTTTTATCAGAATTTAGTTTTTCATGGTATTTAACTTCGTTTCTGCTTACAAATGATTGTAATGGGACTTTTGTTAAATATTTCTGTCTACAATAAGCGATGCTGATCAGTGCAAACATATAATGTGGTTGTGGCGTTTATGACAAACGGGTTTGTTGAGATACGTGAGTTTGTGACAATGCCAAAATAAGGTAAGGCGGTGGGGGGATGTATGTAAGGAAATATTCAAAATCTTTTTTTTTTAAATTAGGCTGAAAATGCAGTAAGTGTGAATCACATCCGACTGCTCCGTTGATACATAAAGGCATATGTTAGTACCCAGTCCAAAATATAAAGGGTACTAATATTAATACGAAGGTCAATGCAGTTCCGAGTTAATATCTTTGCTGGGTCAATCATCTCGAAAATAGGTGACTGTAATATTTGTTAGGAGAATGTTAGTAAATCTATCGTTAACGTTGTTAATCTTCTCATATTAAAGCAGAATAGTGCTTTAATAGACACCAATAAATTATGTATGTCTTTCCAGAAAACGTTTAAAGCAAATACTAGATGTTTCCTGCTTAGTTTAGAAGTTACATACATGCTAGTTCTTCTGCGACATGCTCCTCATGTACTCTGATTGATGACGTTATGGCTCGACTAAGAGATAGGTAAAATAAGTGACCGAGCCTATATGTGAGCAGGTTTTGACGCCTTGAGTTAAAGTAAGTAAATAAATAAATAAATAAATAAATAAATAAATAAATAAATAAATTACGATGATATATATAGACATTTTTATTTCGAGTCAGAACTAATTTAAATACCAACAAATATTAGCTTACTTGATGGGACGATTTTACTGACGATAAAAAATAATAAAATAATTAAAGGTCACCGGCGATATTCTTATATTTTTCTTTTTACATCAGATTTGCATTACGTAATTAAAAGTAGCTATATTCGCAAACAAATAATTAAAATATTATGAAGTGTAAATAATAATTGATTTACTCGAAAAAAAATTATACAACGATGTTGTTTCCCCTTAGCTACAATTTCCCACCTATAGAGGACGTCAACCATACATTTATGCCCAGAAAGGAAGTATATGCTTCTTGGTGTTGAAAAATAAAATACTGTAAACTGTGGATAGGGAATACTTGGATGACGCTATTAAAAACTAATTTACTGTTCAGTCTTATATCGATCATTGTTTCAATTTATTTTTAAAACTCCCGTTAATACAGGTGAAAAGGAATCAATGCTGGCTTCCATATGGAGTCGGACTTTGTGTATAAAATAAATAAGAAATCGGTACACTAAAAAAAATCCAAAGCCAGTTTCCGAGGTTGGCTTGCTTTGTAATAAAATAACCTTTGTATCAGATATCCTGTCGGTAAGTTTAAGCAATGAGTTTACTGGTAGCTGCCTGTTGTGTTTATTCATCACCCGGGCTTAATAGTTGTTTGCCATCTGTTATTATAACTGATATTAAAGATCATTCATGTTCGCAAGATAAATAGTAAACAGCAATAACTTGATTTATTAATATGTTTGTAACCCATGCTAGCGAAAAGATTATCATTTGCACCCACAATGAATGTATTTTCAAATAATGATTTTTATTTTTGCCATATCGTCGTACGGGTTGTGCGAAAGCCTGACAGTAGCCTATTGTGGGTCATTTGTTCTTTCCTGGAGTTTCCCGCGTTCTTCCTCCACCATCTATACTGGCTGCAATGTATAGCTTATATTCTGCTGAAAAATGTCATTAAATCCTACAGCAGCAGCAA
Source organism: Unio delphinus (assembly GCA_029339505.1). Classification (NCBI taxonomy): domain Eukaryota; kingdom Metazoa; phylum Mollusca; class Bivalvia; order Unionida; family Unionidae; genus Unio; species Unio delphinus. The sequence goes on along the minus strand of JAQISU010000057.1, from coordinate 4,777,283 downwards.
CAACATCCGCCGTGTAGTTAACCTGGATACAATACAATCTTGGTTATTAGAAAGTATCATGCGTGAATGGCAGGTGCCTTCAAGCCATTGGGTAATATTTTCGTTTCATTTGCGAATTCGTTATCAGAGATACGCGATACACACTACAGTAAGGATGCATACAATTTTATTTTCAAATAAGCATTTTATTTTTTTGTTTTATTGTACTGTGCACTGGGGGGGGGGGGGGGAAGAGGGAAACCCTCAATATTATTTCATTTCTTAAGTCTTGGGACACATACCTTGATGAGGAAAGGTTCACAATAAGATCTGGGGCAGGAACAAAATAATTGTATCGTGTCCTGATAAATACGTTATGTATGTATGTATGTATGTATGTATGTATGTATGTATGTATGTATGTATGTATGTATGTATGTATGTATGTATGTATGTATGTATGTATGTATGTATATATGTGTGTGTGTGTGTGTGTGTGTGTGTGTGTGTGTGTGTGTGTGCTGCTCAACATGACAAGCAGACGGAAATTTTACACCAGACAAAAGAAAAAAGAAAACAATAAGGAAGACTTCAGCTCCTCGATTTGCAAGCTGAAATGTGCGCACTATGTTATGCAGGTATCTCCGATGACCTCGGAGACGTGGACGACACCAGGAAAACGGCCATTATCGATAGAGAACTCACCAGGCTAAATATCAGCATAGCTGCCCTCCATAAAACTAGGCTGGCCTCTAGTGGTTCCCTCAGCGAGGAAAACTACACCTTCTTCTGGAAGGTTCGAGATGATGAGGAGCCCCGTCAGCATGGAGTGGGCTTCGCCATCAAAAACAATCTTCTGGCCTTGGTTGGACCTCCCACAGTGGGCACTGAGAGTCTTTTGTCCATCCGCCTCACCACTGCTGAAGATCCTGTCAACATCATCAGTGTCTACGCCCCCAGCCTCACGTCAACAAAGGATCAGTTATATTGGCAGCTGGACGAACAGATCAAAAGATGCCCCAAACACGAACCACCATTTCTCCTCGGCGACTTTAAAGTAGGTGAGGATCACGAGTCATGGTCTACCTGTCTCGAATATCATGGTACTGGAAAAACCAAGGAAAACGGTCAGAGACTGCTGGAGCTGTGCACCTACCATGGCCTGTGCATAACAAACACCTCTTTCAAGAGTGAGCTACAACACAAATGTCATGGAAACACCCCAGGTCCCATCACTGGCACCAACTCGACTTGGTCATCACCAGGCGCTCTGCCCTCAACAGTGTTCTCTCCACCAGAACCTACCACACTGCAGACTGCAACTCCGACTCCGAACATGCCCTCGTGATCAGCAGGGTGCGACTACAGCCACAGACACTACACCGCTCAAAACCAAAAGGACACCCACGCATAAACACTGCACAGATGTCGGTCCCCTCCAAGGTGCAGGAGTATGTCTCCGCCCTGGACAAGGCTCTCTAGGACCTGCCAGAGCACGACGCCACAGCCAAGTGGAACGCCATGAAGGGTGCCATCTACAGAACAGCCATGTCCACATTTGACAAAAAGGAACGACCCAGTCAGGACTGGTTCAACGCACACATATCAAGGATGGAACCACTAATCGAGGAGAAGCGAAAAGCCTTTATAGCCTACAAAAATGCCCTAATAAACGGACTCTTACTGCTCTTAAAAGTGCTCGAAGCAAAACTCAACGCATCGCTAGACAGTGCGCGAACGAGTACTGGCAACAACTGTGAAGGAATCCAGCGCAGTGCCGAGTCCGAAAACATCCAAGGTATGTACAGTGGCATCAAGAAGGCTCTAGGCTCTACAGTGAAAGTGGTCGCTCCCCTGAAATCTCTGATGGGAGAGAAGATCACAGACCGTGGACAACAGATGGCCAGATGGGTGGAGCACTACTCAGAGCTATACTCTCAAGAAACGTTAGTTACCGAAACAGTCCTCAGCAGCATAAAGAATCTTCCCACCATGGAGGAGCTCGACAGAGTGCCAACCTTAGAAGAGCCCAGCAAAGCAATTGAATCCCTACCAAATGACAAAACACCAGATAGTGACAGTATCAAACGTGGGAAACCAACAATGCTTCAACCACTGCACGAACTACTTTGCCTCTGCTGGGAGGAAGGAGCAGTTCCCCAAGACATGCGTGATGCCACAATTGTGACCATTTACAAAAACAAAGGCGACCGCAGTGACTGTAATAATTACAGAGGGATCTCGCTTCTGAACATCGTTGGTAAAGTGTATGCCCGCATCATACTAAACAGGCTGCAGTTGCTGCCAGACTGTGTGTACCCAGAATCCCAGTGCGGATTCAGAGCAGGCAGGTCGACAGCAGACATGATCTTCTCCGTACGACAACTCCAAGAGAAGAGCAGAGAGCAAGGTCAACCACTCTACATGATGTTCATCGACCTCACCATGACCTTTGACTTAGTCAGCAGGAAGGGCTTTTTTTGAAGTTCTCAGTAAGATCGGTTGCCCACCAAAACTCCGCAGCATGATAATCGCTTTCCATGCAGATATGAAGGGAACAGTCTTGTATGATGGCTCTTTCTCAACCTCCTTCCCAATTAACAGCGGCGTGAAAGCAGGACTGCGTTCTGGCACCAACCCTATTTGGGATCTTCTTCTCCTTGCTTCTTTCCTACGCCTTTGAATCATCCACTGATGGCACATATCTACACACCAGGTCCGAGTGGAAGCTGTTCAACCTGGCACGACTGCGCTCGAAGACGAAAGTGAGGGCTGTGCTCATCAGGGAGATACTTTTTGCAGATGACGCGGCTCCTGTGACCCACATTGAAGAAGCCCTCCAGAGACTGGGAGACCATTTTGCTGATGCCTGCATGCAGTTTTGACTCACCATTAGCCTGGAAAAGGCAAAGGTCAGCGTTCAAGATACCACCATTGCCCCTTCAATCAAATTCAACGGCGTCATCTTGGAAGCAGTCAACAACTTTACCTACCTGGAGTCAACCATCAGCAAATGCTCTCTCGCTTGATAAGGAGCTGGACAGAAGGCTTGGAAAGGCAAACAAAATCATGTCACGACTGACGAAGAGGGTGTGGGACAACAACGCGCGGACAGAGCACACCAAAGTCTAAGTTTACCAGACTTGCATTCTCAGCGCCCTTTTATATGGAAATGAGACCTGGGGTACCTACATGAGGCATGGGTCGGTGGTTCTTTCTGGGGGTTTTCTCTGATTCTTCCTCCACCAATAATACTGGCCGCCATGTATAACCTATCGTGTGCTGAAAAATGGCGTTAAACCCTACAACAACAACCTACATGAGGAAAGAGTGCCGGCTAAACTCTTTCCATAAACAGTGCCTTAAACGCATCTTGAAAATCAGCTGTCAAGACCGTGCCCCAAACAGCGAAATCCTGCAGCGTGCAAATACCTGCAGCATGTTCTCCCTGCTAAACAAACATCGCCTTCGATGGTTGGGACACTTCCGACGCATGGAGTATGGGAGGCTGACAAAGGACATCCTATATTTACAGCTGGCCACTGGCACGAGAACAGTCGGCCGCCACTCACTCCGTTTCAAGGATGTGTGCAAGAGAGACATGAAGGCATGCGACATCGACCCTGATGGCTGGGAAATGCTGGCCGAGGGCTGAGGCCCCTGGAGACTGACAGTAAGTAAGGGTATATTAGTCGCTGATATGAGGAGAGGCCACTTGGCGGCAGAGAAACGTGTAAGAAAGGGTCACGTGGCAGCAACCACAGTAACTATGGCTTCCCAGTATGTCTGCACAAACTGCAAGAGGGACTGCCACTCGCGTATAGGCCTGCACAGCCACAAGAGACGATGCCAACAACCCAGAGAAATACGACACCCCAAGGGCGCTATCCGCATGGTCTCACGAGACTAAGTCGCCAATGATGTATGTATGTATGTATGTATGTATGTATGTATGTATGTATGTATGTATGTATGTATGTATGTAGAATACTTGTGTCTTTGTCTACCATACGTTCGTTCGTTCGATCGATCGATCGATAGAAATCGAGATCGAGAGAAAGAGAGAGAGAGAGAGAGAGAGAGAGAGAGAGAGAGAGAGAGAGAGAGAGATCAAACTTGTATATTTGTTAGAGGAAATTTGTAAGACATGAACATTTATGATAGATCTACACATTTTTAAAAAAATGGTATTTCTTGAAATTTCTCAAATGGGTTGCCTGGTCTTTATTAAAAGCGGAAGATTTCTTTCCGTCTGCGATTACCAACAAGTGAGAAAACTTAAACTGATCATATTCGATACAATGCAGAATTTTACTAATTTTGTCATGTAATACTAAAGACTGTTTTTTTAATTTTTTTTATAATTATTTTTTTAAATTGTATACATGTATCCTGGATGGCTGAGGGTGTTTTGGGACAGTCGTATTGTGTTTCTGAAAGTCTTTGTATGTCTAGGGTTGGTGTGTCTAGTGTCGTTTGATTGACTGCTGATGGACAAAACATCATCCGTATGAGTACAGATTTGTGGGCTTGATTTATCGGACTACAGTTAGGATGGCACTTCACACCGTATTGATGCTGCACAGCTTTACCCTACGATTTAATACTCATATGATATGACCTTATAATAATAAAAATTATTTACAGGAAAAGGCAGACCTTTGCTTGCCACATAAAAATGACGCGAACGTAGGGCTCAATCAAACGGATTGTCAATTTGAAAACAATGTAAGTGCTGACTTTGCAAGTACTGGCAGAAAACTTGTTTACATTTACGATAAATGGATACCCTATGGGACATTTTATAACCTGGGTTAGGTCCTCGACTACCTGATACCTATTGGCATGTTTACATCCGGAACAGAACACATTAGAGGCAGCATATATGGCAAAATATCAACTATTGTCTATCCATGCTTATTAGAAAAACCAAGAATTATTTGATCATAGTATTTACAACTGCTCCAAATGCTGCCCTATGGGGTACACTGTCCACATTGTGTGGTATTACCATTTTGAATGAATTGCCTTTGAAGGTACGAGTATTTTCCTATCTGACTGCATTGGACTTTAATGGCCAATCAATATTTTCATCATTTCTTTCTATGTCCTGTAGTATATTGTTGGTTGTGTTTTACACCGTTTGATTGCTGATCACTAATAAAACTTCATCTTTCTGGAAATGAATACAAAATCATCCAAATATACTGCTGCATGGTACAAAAATGAAACTTAGATTCAAAAATAGATCTTGATGGAAGCGATTTAAGGGTTCCTAAAAACTGTATATACAAATGCACCACGCTAAGATATGTAAATCAGTATAACAAGTGTTATGTAAGAAGGGTTTCTGTTATGTATGTTGTGATTAGCTTTACATAACCTTCTTCTCATTTCTTGCTATGAGAAGGAATTACTCGCATGTTAAGGAGCGTCAATATCCATAGTGGTAGAGAGAGAGAGAGAGAGAGAGAGAGAGAGAGAGAGAGAGAGAGAGAGAGAGAGAGAGAGAGAGAGAGAGAGAGAGAGAGAGAGAGAGAGAGAGAGAGAGAGAGAGAGAGAGAGAGAGAGAGAGAGAAAAAAAATTCAGGCTCTCTTAAAAGCGTGCCGTCACGATGTTAAAACAGCTACACTGAATGATATTCGCCAGCTACCAGCTGTATCTGAAATGATAGCCGTCGCCGCGATGATAAACCAGCTGCACTACATCAGCTATATCTGTAATGAGAAGACAAAACATCTATTTCCTTTGTCGGTACGGAACTGACCTTTTATTTAATTAAACAACACAAATATATTGACTACATTCTAGAAACACATCTAAAAACTTTATAATAAAAGTTCATGCAATACATATTATATTTTCCCTTTTTCAAGCTTTCCAACTTCATTTATTCGTATAACTTCTGCATTTTAGAATATTATACAAATAGTTAATTCTCAAGATAGCCGAAAGTGTAAGATGTAATTACTGTAGTTAATGTAACAATTAATTTAAAGAAATGTATTTTACTAATTTTAAAATAGAATATTGATTTAGAATATATTGCTAGATAATATTCTTTCTTACTTAAAGAATACTTTATTTCAATATTAAATCTAACATGAAGTTGGTAGCAATCTCAACCTTACAATAAAAAGTACATAAATATAATTAAATATAAATTATTTAGAACATTTAAACATTCCGTTACAATATATTATCAATAAAAGAATTCAGTAGCAATGTTGCACACAAAACAGTTTTACAATTAAAATCTCAATCATTAAAAATACTTATTCCTAAAATAAGTTATAACATATACAATTATTTTACCTGTAATGAGAAGACAAAACATCTATTTCCTTTGTCGGTACAGAACTGACCTGACCCTTAAATGCGTGGTCTTTTATATGCATCCTGTGTCAGGTTAACGTACCCTTGGAAATAGATGTTTATTCTCGTCAAGTAAAAATCAGTTTTTCCTGGTCCAAACCAGCTTAATTTGACGTCATCTGACATAAGGTACAACTCAGATTTGTAGTTCGTTTGGCATTAGTTACGTCCGAACATGATAATCCCTAAATATTCTAAATCAGCAACATGTTTAATATATTAAGCCAGCAGCAATGTCCGTCAAACATTAGATACTGTCCAACATTAGACAAGAACCATTCTGTATTTACGTCAGTACGGAAGTTTGTTGTGTTTTACCGATAAGACTTTAGGGGCTGACTGACTTCAGTAAGATTTTTGCCAATGCCTGGTTTTACGGAATATATGTTTCACTGATAAGACTTAGAAGCTGACTGACTTTTGCTTTATAACCTATTTCTACACAATAATGTACATTCGTACAGCTAATGATTTAAGTTGCCAACGTTTTGCTATAAATGAATAAAACATTGCTTTAATAATACAATTTAAAGAAAATATCAATCTTATTAATTTTACTAAAAATACAATCCTAACACAAGGATAATCATAGATGCATGCAAAGATTTTGTCCCAAGGAATGGAACTACCGAGCAAAACGAGTATTGATGTTGACAAAGGTGTAAACTGAGCTGAAAGATCCTTGTAACAAGAATGAAATTGCTATGTGACGTTTGACCAAAACAGTCCAATACAAATTGTCCCCATATTTAGCTGCTAAGTTAAGTTTTTCTGTCAAAGATGTTGCCAGGAAAAATGAAAAGAAGAATCGCAGCTATACAATTAAATAGGTTAAAAACTAATTTTGTTTCTTTTACGAATAGCTATCTGATAAATCTTACAGAAGCATTTGTTTTGACCAGCTAAAAAAATTTAAACCGTGTATAACGGCAATATACATGTCTGCATGTGTGTTGTGCTTAATTACAATTTAAATTATATTGCACAGCTTGTTCATAAAGAACCCTAAAAGAAAGTGAAACAAAAAAGAAATTTGAGGAGTTAAAAATGTTTGTATACTTACTTATACTTATGTTGACATTATAGGCTGTCGTTTTCTCGGATTCTGTTTGCGTGGTATATCAGGTAAGGCACGTTTCTTTGATGTTCGTACTCTAAGTTTGTTTTGCACAATTAATTTTCTCCTGGAGCTGCTCCTCTGGTATTGATAATAATTGTTCTTTGTCAGATACATGAACATCATCTCCAAAACTGTAATAAACTTCACCGTCTGTACACATGGAAATATAACAGTATCGAAGAAGATCTGGCAATGGGGCCTCGTGACACCATGTAGTAAAAAAATGATCTTTCTGATCTGAGCTTGAATAAGGTTTTCTAAGTTCCTCAGGGCATTTTTCGGGGGCATTCATGTTTGTGGATGTCGGAATTCTTTCCCAGGCATTTTGATAGTCATTTGTCTTACTTCATCAAATAACAATGCAGCTGCATTGTATATCTTTGGACAGTGCAAATCCTTTAAAATGGAAATGTATGCACCAATATTTAGCGTTATGGATGAACTGACTCGTCTAACTCTTGGATTTCCATGTGAAAGAGTTTCAAAAGCTCACAAACTTGATTGTCAATGTCCTTCATAAAAATCTTCTTGTGTGAAATTCCATAATGTTGAAGTAAAAAGTCATTTCCTCCCATGCACGAAACGATGGCAATCAGACCCGCCGACTATTTCTTATTGAAGTATCTTTCAATACTTTCTATGATTTTGGAGATATTTACAGCTTAGGTTTTTGTTTATGTAAACAAACATAAACAGGGCGTGTAAAGGCTCCAGTTTGGTTTCTTTTCCAGTGGAGACTGATACCAAAGAGGTGAATTAGGGCTGTGTCGATATCAGCTGATAATGCAAAGTTAACAACATAATCTCCATCAGACAACTCAGCATCAAGCTCCATCATCCAATAAAGGCTTCTCCGTTTCTTTGCCTGATGTTAGACAGCTTCTCCGTACCAACAATTCCTGATTCGGAAGTAAATCGAAGTCACAGTGGTGTTGTGGAAGGACAACATTTGCAGGAGACCTCTTGGCAATGACATCATGTCAGCAGTGTTTGACTGTATATATCGAGTGTCATATTTTGCCTAAGAAGAAGCTGCTTAATGTGACTGCCTAAATAGGAACTTACAAGTTTCTTGCCTGTCGATGTTTCCACGACAGAGGGCCTGTGAAATGTATCTGTACTGATCACCTCTTTTTCTTCATTCAAGTGTAAAATAGATATTTCTCCTTTACAATCCCGCCTTTTCCTTGTATGTACTTTAGGTGAATCTGGTGTTTTATTTCCCTTATACCTTTTTGAAATTTTGGATACTTTCTCTTCAACTTTTTTGTATGACAATAAAATATTTGCTACATTTGTTTTTGGTCATTGATATATTTTATAGGTCATCATTACAGGACTGTAATCTCCACTCAGTTAATAAACAAATGACAAATCTCTCCATCGCATTTCTCCATCTCTCATCGTGTAGTATTTGGCCGGGCGATGGAGCGATGAAGTGATGCGATGGAGATTTGTTATTTATTTTATTTATTAACTGAGTGGAGATTGCAGTCGAAAGATATGGGGTGGATTTGAGTGGTAATGGATGGATTTGGGGTGGATTTGAGTGGATTTGGATGGATTTGGGTGTTTCGTAACACCCATGTAAATGTATTGTTATAAATCCGTGTGAGTCTGACTGAGCCTGACTAAATAAATTTGTAAACTTAATTATGTCCATATGACCGCAACAGTAGGACTGATGAATATTACGTAATGTGCGAGTATCAAATCCATTAAACAAGACAAGAATATTACAGTTGTCTCTGATCACTTTTGGTATTTGTTTGTATCGTTAGTTTTTGCCAAAGCCAGTTACGTAACATTGTTCACAGGTAAGTGACGATTTCTTTGTTTAGAACAAGAGATCAAATAAGACGGTCGTAACTATTTTTGACAGACAGTTGGTGTCTGATCATTATGAATCAACATCCAATCGGAATTGAGCAAGGCGTGCCAAATATTAGAATCTAAAGTTTAAATATTATCTTGAGAACCAAAATGTTAGTAGTACTACAATTATTTTGCTGAAAGTGAGGCAAATAATCTACTCCGATGCCATTTGCTATTGGCGGGATTGTAATATTCTGGGAATAAACAGGAGCTTCTGTGAAGAAAAGCACTCACAATGACATAGACAACTAGTAAATTATAAAATAGAAACATACATAAATTATGTTTTATACATTTATAAATTAATCAAGCATTGTCGATTTGAATTTAGACTGTCAAATCGGTGAGGAAACCGCTTGGACCTATAATTTAAGAAAAGGAATACTATATTTTTTTGCATACATTTAGCTTCAGAAAAAATAATGAAATAAAGAAAATTAATACATAAATAAATAGAAAAGACTGGTCGTGAGGATAACGCCCACTTGAAAATATCAATGACTTTCAAATAACAAATGATATAACAATATCTAGTTCACTTGAAATAATAATAGAATTTATTTAATTTAGAAGAGATAATGGAATGGGAAAAAATATTTTATTAATAAATATTGCTTTATGCTCAAATAAACTTGAAACAAAAATTTACTGTCTAAATTATTGCCTATAGCTACCCAACTCTTTAATAAACTAAGACACACCCCCCCCCCCCCAATAACTGTTATGTGTCTAGTTTGAGAGCTGTGTGCTGACCGTTTGCACGTAAGCAGCCGACAAGAATAACAATTAATAATAATGAGGACCTTGTATAGCGCATATTCTTTAGAAGCTCTAAGCGCTTTACGACATCTATAATGATATGACTACAAAAACAAAAAACAAAACAAACACCATTAAATTAGAAAAAATAAAATCATGCTGAACATAGCTAAGGTATGAAACTTTAGTAGGTATTTAAGTTTGTTGGTACAGTCATAAAAGGTGAGTTTTAAGAGCACTCCTGAAAAGGATCACTGTGTCTTTGTGTCTAATTTCGATGGGCAATTCGTTCCTCGTTGCTGGACCCTGTTATGTAAAAGAAGGTTGTTCATATGCTATTCGTTTTTATAGTGGGAATAATGAGTGTACGATTGTCAGAAGAATATCTTGCTGGTGTGTACACATGGGTGAGGCTAGATATGTGTTTTGGACTGGAGTCCGTCATTGAAACGTAGCACAGATAATAGATTTTGTGTTTGATTCTGGATCGAATGGATAGATAGCCAGAGTAGGGTACAGGGCAGTGGGGAGGTGTACTCTGAACGTGGTACCCTAAGAATAATCTGAGCAGCTGTGTTTTGAACTTTTTGAAGTTTCTGGAGTAGATATTGAGACGAACCAGACATAATTGATTTACAGTAGTCCAGTTTTAAAAGTAATAATGAACACACAAGTGTTTTAGTGGTATCAACTGAAAGATATTTGTGAATGGAGCTGATGTATCTCAGTTCAAGATATGCAGCCTTGCATATGTTCATGACATGTTGGTGCAATGTGAGAGTACTATCTAGAGTAACACATAGGTTTCGTACTGACTGTGATAATTTAATGTTGATGTTGCTGATATTTATTGTCTGAGGTAAAGGATGTGAATGAGAAAGTCTTTGTGTTGAGATCAGAATAATCTCAGTTTTATCATTATTCATCTGCAGCCTGTTACATGTCATCAATGATTTCACATCAGAAATGCACATCTCTACTCCATGGATGGTAGCATCAACTTCAGTTAGGTGGCTAGACTTGTATATTTGGGTGTCATCAGCGTACAATTGGTGCGAAACTGGGTGATGATCTTTGACACTTGAGAGCGGCTGAGTGTACAGAATGAAGAGAACAGGTCCAAGAACGGACCCCTGTGGAACACCACAACATACGTCAAATGGGCTTGAATATATTCCATTTGCAGATATAATTTGTATCCTGTTGATTAAGTAGGACTTGAAACACTGTAAGGCTATATTCTGAATGCCAACTACATGCTGGAGACGGTGAAGTAATATATCATGGTCTATTGTGTCAAATGATGCAGACAAATCTAGGTGGGTGAGGACTGTAATCTATTCACTATCCAAAGCAGAAAGAATGTCATTAAATACTTTCAGAAGAGTAGTTTCCGTACTGTGACAAGGGCGATATGCAGACTGTACATTGCTAAAAAGACTGTTTGAATTCAAATGAGATACAAGTTGGCTAGGAACAACCTTTTCTAAGATTTTTTATATGAATGGGAGATTAGAAAACGGGCGGTAGTTCTTTAAATCGTTATGATCAAGTGTTGGTTTCTTGAGAAGAGGCTTTACAATGGCAGTTTTGAAAAATGATGGGAATTCCCCCGATGAGAGAGAGATATTAATAACATCAGTTAGTGAAGGCAATATGGGGTCTAAGCACTCAGTAGCAGTGATGTCGGAATTGGATCAAGTTCACAAGACTTTGGTGCACTTTTCATCACGATTGTCCGTACTAAATCAATGCAAACAGGTTCAAATGCTCCTAATGGTTGTCGCTCAAACTCCGCATCGTAACTGTATGGTGACGAGTCAGTTGAAATTGTGATGTCAAGCGAATCTCTAATGGTTTGTACTTTGTCACGGAAGAAATTTGCAAATTGGTCCGGAAGGTCTACTGGAGAGAAGGTAGTTGGAAGTGATGTACATTTGTTGACATTAGTTTGTTAGTTATCTCGAAGAGCTCGTTGCAGCTGTAACTCTCCGTGATCTTAGTACTATAGTGGGATGATTTGGCTAAATGGACTATGTTTGTGACGTTCTTCTTAGCGGCTTCATAGATTTGATTATGAATAGTGAGTCTGGTGGAAAGCCAAAGCCTCTCTGCTTTTCGGCGATGTCTTTTAGCAGTGCGAAGATCGTCCCTTACACTGCTATACCATGGAGAACACTTTTGTTTTTAATTGATAATCTGCATTTGGTGGCTGGGGTATGTTTTTTAAGCTATGAACGCAAGCAGTTATCAAGTTGTTCCGCTGTTGGATGTAAGAAAGTTGTTAGGTTTTCTTGGATGTTATGCATGAATTTGGTTATATTTATCATACGGCGGTTTCTCTTAGTAGCAAATAGAGGTGGAGGGTTAGGGACTGAAACGTCGAGATGGCATATGATGCAGAGGTGATCTGATGCAAGTTAGTGGGATACAAGGGTGGATTGCAGAATATTATCATCAGGTCTACAAAGAAACCAGTCTAAAATGTGACCATGTTTATGGGTAAGTTGGTTAACTGACTGTTGAAGATTGAAAACATGAATGGAATCTAGGAGTTTCGACGTGTATGGGTTTCCAGGACAGTCAAAGTAAAAGTTGAAATCTCCAAGAATAATTAGGTTGCCACCTATCGAATTTTTGATTTGCGGTTTTGTGTCATCGCCGTAATAGTGTATCACGCTTGAAAATAAATTTTGTAGTTGATCGAATATTTTTGTATTCTGTCTTCCACTACGACTAGTATACAATATTGCATCATTGGATATTAATAGTTTTATCTATAGTTTTATCTCCATCTAGATAACCTGAAAAATATTTTGTAATATCCTAGAATTATCCTTTTCATATTTTGGAATATTAACGATTTTGTTTCGTCCGTTGGAAAATCATTTCGTTTTGATTCTGGTGGTCCTTGATATTTTGGTGAAATTTCAGGCCATCCTAACACTGATCTAATTGATGAAAACTATCTAAAACATGATCCGTGGAGTTTATTTCTGTCGCAGCTGAAAATGTTGGTTCTTGAACTGTTATAACTATCTTTTATTATTTTTCTGTTATACATTTTATTCTACGTTGAAATTCATCTTTGATTTGTTCAATTTGATGGTTAACAGTTAAAATCGAAACACCTGCCAGTCAGGAGTTCCAACTGGTTTGTTTATATTTGCAAAATCCAACACATTATTTGCCTGTAACCCACTAAAGATTTCGATCTGAAATTCGGCGAACTATTATAAACTCGTAATTGTGCAAGCGCAATTTCTTGTTTTTACTGGAATTGTAGTTGGAAAGTTGACGCTAAGTTCAGGATTGGTCGAACTGGTATGCAGAGAACTCGCCCCATGGAGAACTCGCCCTGGGAGAACTCGCCCCATGGAGAACTCGCCCTGGGATAACTCGCCCCAACGTATCTGGAGAAGTCGCCCCATATTGGTTGGAGAAGTCGCCCCACTTCGTCTGGAGAAGTCGCCCCAAAACCCAGATAACCTTTCTATGGCAGAATTAAAACATCTTTTACGTGATTCATTGTTAGATTTTTATTTATACGCGATCACAAAAGATATATTAACTGGTAATCATAAAAGCAATATCATAGTAATATTTCTAAGACGAAATTCACTCTTTATATAATCTAATGAATGACGACAGTATAGTGATTACAAATGATGCTTAGTCAAACACTATTATTATTATGAATCAAGAAGATTATTTTAAATAAGTTGAACGTCAATTAAATGATGAAAACTATTACAAACATTTTGGCGAAGATCCGTCAATAGAAATTAAATAAAAAATTTCAGCATGCTTAATGAGATGGCAAAAAAAGAAAAATCTATATACGAGGAATTTTATACTTTCCCTCTTAACATGCATACACCTCATTTCTACATATTACCCAAAACTCATAATGAAATCATATATTGAAGATACAACAACTTTTCATTAAAAGGTTGAAGTCTATTCCACAGCTATCTGTTAATTTCAATCCTGGTATTATTAGATGTAACATCACTATATACCAACTTTCCGCATGCAGCTGGTACTGAAGCGTGTACAATTTTTTTTATTACAATCCTAATAATAGCCCACTATCTTGTGAAGATATTTGTATAATATTAAAACTTATCTTGGAAAATAATTATTTTCAATTTAATAATACGAAATACATATACATAATGGGTACGACAATGTGTATTAATATAGCTCCTTCGTACACTTTCCTCTCATGGTTAAATTTGAAAGGGAATTCAAAACGAAAAGTTGAATCTATCTCTATGGTTCAGATTTTTTCGATGACATTTATATCTGGAAGCAGACAACCGAAGAACTGTAAAATTGTATTGATCGCCTAAATCATTTTCACTCGACAATTCAATTTACTTATACCACATCTAGTACGCATGTTTCATTTTCAGATGTAAATGTGATATAAAATATTGATAACACTATCTCTGCAAATATTCATATCAAGGAAACTAATTTCCACTAATATGTCAATAATCTTCATGTCATCTCTTGTCATTTAAAAACGGTATACCACATAGCCAGTCGAAAAGATACCGACGTATTGTTTCAGATGATTGTCAATTACAAAATTCGTTGAATAAATTCCAAACATATTTACAAAACATAAATTATCCTACACATACAATTGATTTTGCGCTGAACAAAGCCCTTAATATTACTCAACATTGGGCTTTAAACAAAGCAGTATGTACGAGAGAGAGAGAGAGAGAGAGAGAGAGAGAGAGAGAGAGAGAGAGAGAGAGAGAGAGAGAGAGAGAGAGAGAGAGAGAGAGAGAGAGAGAGATGTAATTCCTTTCACAATGCAATCGAATCCTTCATTATCTAATCTATGTCGAATAATTAATAAAATTTTGTCTGCTAAACTTATCAAATAAATTTATCAATTTACCAGCGTAAAAACACTTTACCACAAAAAATCAATTATTGCTTAAAGAAGACCCAAGAATTTGCAAGATTTTCTTTTATTAGTACTAAACAGATAGAAAAGAAAAAGAAAAAAAGAACATTTTCGTCATCTAAATGTAACATACACCGGTGCTCTTGATGTGCAGATAGAAGAGAAACTACTATGAATAATCATCGCTTTCATATATAAAATAATAGAGATCCGCAGTTTTCATCAAATATTTCAACACAGTTTAACACCAAAAATAACTCTCTAAGCGAATTGTTTTTCATGCCGATATTTTATAACCAATGAACATCACAATATATGGCACTTAAACAAATGGTATGCATCAACAATAATCATTTATTTGGTTGGATTTTTATAATAAAACGTACAAGTAAATTTTGGTTAGCAAATCTCATGAATTTGCACGATTTTTTTTAATAGTACATAAATAGACAGAAAAGAAGAAAAAAAAATTTGGTTGTCTAAATGTAGTATACAGGTACATTGATGCGATGTGCAAACATAAGAGACACTACTATTATGAATAATCATCACTTTCATATATACAATTATAGAGATCCTCAGTTTTCATATTACAAAATACGTTGTCCGTTTCTTTTAAAACATTTCGTACCTGAAGAAGCACAAATTAAATGCGAAATTATTTAACCGTTCATTGTTAACAGTTGATTTATTATTTAACTATTTTCAATGGAATTTAATCGTGGCCTCAATTATATCGGTGAGTATTCTTTTCAATAGAAACAAACCGGAGTTAGAAATACAGTACTGAAATGGATTCACTAAAATACACATAAGACAATGGTATTATATTGCTCACGGAGGAAAGATCACAATTACCGGGTACAAAATACCATATCAAAGAGGTGCATATGTCCACAAGAATTAGCACAATGTCATTGTCTTTCATTCAACGCGGAGAAAAGAATTACAAATTTTTATAGATTTAATAAGTTACTAAGTTGAAGAAAAATAACAATAAATAAAGCCTTGACAACCATGTGGCGAAATCACAGAATTATTATATATTATCCTTGGGGCGACTTCTCCAGGCAAAGTGGGGCGACTTCTCCGATCACTATGGGTCGACTTCTCCTGACACCTGGGATGAGTTCTCCCAGGGCGAGTTCTCCATGGGGCGAGTTCTCCATGGGGCGAGTTCTCCGCTATTCGGTCGAACTTGCTCATGTGATCGTTGTTTTATACGGAGTTGTATTAACGACGATCTGTCGCAGTAGTTCTTGTTATGACAAAATTATTATTATTATTTTCTAAATCATACATAGTCATTACATCGTCGTAAATTTTGATCATTTCTATAAACTTAATATCTGATATTATTCCATCAATAATACCTGATTATATTAATGAAGATAATTTGGAGTATTCTAGATTCGCTTTGTGCAACTTTATCATATACTCATGCGATTTTGCCTTTGTACATGTATATGTTTTGGCAATGATATTAAGACTACCAGTAAAAGCTGTTGCAGATGAAACACAAATTGTTACAACTACTGGTGCCATCACTAGCGATGGTGTTATTTATTATCGATATCAATACACCGGTTGTAGCGATAATAGCGGACGCCGATATTTTTTTATAATATTTCTACTGTATAGTCATCAACGATTCTTTTAGTTTGGTTTGCCATTAACGTACCTGACTGTATCTGTACTGTTGCATGTTGATTGGGCATCTGATTCTATTTAAGTAAATGGTAGTTTAGCGACTCATTCAAGACACCAATGATAAATCAAGCCGAGCTTTTTCTTCAGTTTTCACTTCAAATGTTACTTTGTCATTATGCCCCCCAACACCACTAACATAGACCCAGAAAGATCCAGTTAGTAGATAATGCCGTGGTATTGTAGTACATATCATAAATACTGTACCTCCTAGTACTGAAAACCTCTGTGCGTGTGTATATCTATATATATATATATATATATATATATATATATATCGGTAACCTCAGCACAGTGTTTAATAACTTTATTTGGCGGTGACTATAATACTTGTCCAGTCGCTACTTTATATATGACGCTATCGGTGATCTTTTAATAATGTCAACAAGTTTTATAAAAAAAAAAAAAAAAAAATGGGATCAGTATCGTCAGATCTAAGATTCATTACTTAACTGTTGATTGTTGTTAACGAGTTTGTCATTGGGAGGTTTTTATTGTCGACTTATTTCTTTGTTGGAGCATCATCATTTGATTCTGGTTCTCCAAAACCAGTAATTTTATTATTAGTCATATTGAGAGAACCAGTCATTGTCTCACTGGATCTTTGTATTCGATTGCGAATATTATCTGCTATTGTTGATATAGTAAAATCTGGGTTTAAATTTTTCAATTATATGAAACACAGCTATACTATTTTCAGTTACTCCATTAATTTTAACGATACTATTTGGCAATGAAAGATTACTAGTTTTTAATTTTTATTGCTTGAAATACAACCACTTATTATTTCAGTTATTTTATCACTAATGATTTTATTTACATTTTCGTGTCATATTCCGTCAGTTGTATGTTTTTGTTTAGTGGATGATCTTTCGCTAATATCAACCATTATATTTTTAAGATCTGTTTAAAACGATAGCGGTTACTTGCATACTAGTGCACGACTTTATAGTGTGTTTTGTTTGATTCTGATATAGTGTTAAGTACAGCAATTGCTTTATTGACAGATCAGTTATTGTCTGTGTTGGTAATGTTGAATACCAGATTGGAGTTTGATGTCCGGCGACATATTTTACAATTTTTATTAGTTGTGCCAGTTCATACGAATCAAAATAATTCCACATGGATCAATCGTGTATGCAACGCAAAACTTACCTGGACCAGAACTAGTATCGAGATTAGTGATCCCTATTTCAACTTGATTGTGCTGGTTAGGCAAATTTGATAGTGAATAAAAACAAATCTGAAATTTGTTATATTGAATTTTTCAGCAGCATTAATTAAATCAAAAGTCGACATTGGAAGTATCAGTGAAGTGTTCCCAGTAAAATCAGACCTCATCCGTACCATGAATGTGGAGTTCCTGGTAGTCTTAGACCATTCCCTCTTTTATTAAATCCTTGTCCAGTTGCTTTATTTAATGCCATTACAGTATTAGAGAAACTCTCAGTTAGTTAGAGGCTTCAATTTGGAGCTATTAAATTTTTATTTTTCATTTTTGTAGGGAACATTTTTTTTCAAAAGACGTTCTATCAAAAAGGTCTGTTCACCCTCTTTTCTGCTACATGACATTTTGTTACACATTACTGAAAACTGATCTAACTTGTGTGAAAAAAAAGACTGTCTTACCGAAAATGCCTTGGTATAGTTAGCAATTCTGTCTGAGTGCATGTTACTGTTTGCTACCAAAATGTAGAATATATAAAATCATTTCCAACAATTTTTATGGCAATTCAGTAATTTGTATCAAGTTTAAATGGACAATTTATATCATTTCATGATTTCAGTATATCAGCAAAATCAATTAAATCCTAATTAATGAATACTCTGTGCTATAAATGGCATCAAAAAGCCTCCAATCAAAAACTGATTGCTTAGACTTTTATATTGGTTGTTTGGTAATAAAATAAGTCAAGAAAAGAGTAGCTGAATTTTTTTATTCAAACACATGCACCTCTTAATGTGACATTATAGCTTGCAACATTCAAGACAGTTTGTACTGGATCACACCTTTAGTTTCACCTCATTAAAATACATCCTCATATTTTAACATTGATTTTGACATACAGTTTGTATTTCTCAGGGCATGTATATAATGATCTTATAAGGAATATAGATATAATTGAGGCTTAAGTATAGCGAATAATTGTTAGTTATTATATGCAATCTGATTAAAATCAGATCTTGTTTGCACTATATGAAGATCTGAAAGCGACTGCTTTTATGGTGACCTTTTGATTAGCCAATGGAAGCACAGGTTTCAAAAATGTTAAAGTGAATCAAATCCTTTGGCACACATTGATGCTCTTCAACCATGCTGATAAGTCTCACAAAAGTGAAGATATAAGACTTCAAAATTTTTTATGATAAAATTAGCAAATATGGTGATAACATTTGTCTCCAGAACATGAACCCTAAGCGGTTGTATTCAGATCTTTGCCTTGGGTGTATTCCTATAATTAACACCAAATTTACCACTGTTCTTCTGGAACACACATAACATTTCCATATCAGAAAATAGTTTTCCATATGGGCTAGGGTGTATCTAAGTTTACAAGTGCTTTTGTTTTGCTTTGTAGTTCATTCTTATTTAATATCAGAATGGTCTTTCGTAGTGCAGTGTTAACAAATCCCGATTCAGGGATTTTCTGCACATGCTACCTAGTGTCAGGTAAATATTACTAATACTACTACCACCAACACTACTAATACATGTAGTATATAAGTCAGTTGAAAATCGCAGCCTTTTATTTGGAGAAACTCAATTAAAGAAAATTTTAACAACAACATTTAATGTCACTAACAAAGTAAATAATTAACTCGGTAAATAAATAAGGTATATTTACATTTTGGAACTGTTTCTGCTGACCTCTCATATTTATGAAGAACCAGTTCATAACTGGTACAGATCTGGGTACCTAAGACATGCCATACTAAAAATTATAGTAAGGAATATCATTTCTGTATTAACCTTCATGATGCATTGAACTATTATTACCATCAAAAACATAGAAAAAAATCATGGTATAAAATTAGACAAAAGCTTCAACACAAAAAACATTATATAACAGCAAAAAGAACTGTCTAATTTTGATATTCAGTAATATATGATTTTAATAAAACAATGTGTGAAAGGCCATTTGAAAACTCCAAGCCAATAACGAGCATATGGAAGTGGTTGGGAGATTGATCTGTTATTAGTTGAGGTGATGTACAAGATATTCAAAGTATTTAAAATATGAGGTGCATGATAAAATTGTCATCTAAATAGGAACGGCTTATTTTTCTCCCAGTTTGAGCTACTGCAGCAGGTTCAGTAGATTTTGTACTTATTCAAGATCACAAAATGTCATGACTAGTGTTTATCATGCCTATGTTAAGGAAATATTTTATAAATAATGCAAATGCCATAGCCAATATGCTTTGTATGTGAATTTGATTGCCTAATGACATCTATTTTAATTAAGCATTAAGGTCTTAATGCAAACCAATTTAATGGAGAATTTACTTTGTAATGATACAGGAAACCATAGCATCTAGTTTTTCATCCATTTTAAATAGTTTGTTTTCAATTACACTGACTTTAGCTTTAAGATCTGACTGTTCTTCCTTCATTTTCTTAGTATAATCATAGATGTCACTTACGGATTTATTTATTTCAATCAATCCAACAGCACTATCTCCAAATGATGACATATCATTTCTGACAGACTTCATGGCATGTATTGCTTTCAATAGCTTTATATATATTTTGACTTTATGTTTAGTGTGCAAGTGCCGCATTTTCCAAAGCATAAGTGATTGTTTGATGATATCGGAAGCTGCTGCTTTTAGTTCCTTCTCCAGCTGAATCTGGGAGACAAAATTGTAAACATATTTCTCCGCACGAGATTGTTCCAGTTTGGAGGCCAATAGAGTAATTAATAATGCAGTTGTTCCAACTCCCATGAGACCCGAGATTACTGAGACAACCCTTCCACAGTAGGTGTTTGGGTACATATCTCCATATCCAACGGTAAGAAATGTAATGCAGATCAGCCACATTGAATTGAGAAAGCCATTGGCACTATTCCCTGGGTGGTAATAGACCTCACAGGTTCTCATTGCCCAACTGTTAATAAGCAAAATGACCACCATTATACTTATCAGCATCGTTCCAGGCATAGATGACATAAATGCCTTCAATACAAAAGCAGTGCTTATCTTCACTTTGTTTAAGGCACCAAGACTTTGGGTAGACGTGTCTGTAAGCAGCTTGCTGTGTATAACGATAAACCTGCCTATGATGTACAACCTCCCCAGCATCAAGATAGCAAATATTCCATCAGGGGAAACCATTCTTGATTGCCCATCCATACCCTCTGATTGGAAAAGGATGTTACCAGGCAGGGGATGTATGGTACACACCAAAATTTCTGTAAGGATTTTCAGGTAAGTCCAGGGGAACCTGACAGCTAATTGCCATTCTCTCCAACCATTGTCTGTCATATGGATCTGAATCCCAATAGCATGGTAACTGATTACTAAGAACCACAAAACAACTGTAGTTCCTGACAAAACAAGTTTGAGCATAAAGGATGCAGTAGAAGTGTTGTTGATCACACCTGCAAACAACAGCTCTGTTTCAATAAGCATGATTAGAATGCTGATAATTGTTACAGCAAATTTAAAATTGACACAACGTCGTCTTTGTTGAAACAAATATTTTCGACGTCTGAGCCGATAACTAATGCCATGGAGCTTGCTTTCAAGGTTAGGGCGAATGTTACCAGTGCCAGTGGTTGTCGACTGGCACACATCAATGTTCACACATTTGGAAGACTTCTCGTTGGTTCTGTTTACAACAGGAATCCCAGGATCCTCTACTACTGTATTCCTAGACATCCTGTTCTGAAATATATTGCAACAAAATGTAATAAGATGTGCTGTGTAGAAAATTTTGACTGCGTATGTTATTTGTTTTCTAAATAGGCAATCCATTTCATAGATATGGTTATTTTTGTGGTGGCTTTTTGGTAACTTGTTGCTGGAACCATTGAGTATGAAATAAACATAAATTAAAGACAGTTCAATCAAATGGTTAGTGATTTTTTTGCTGGCAGAGCCGGACCTGCTATATGGAGCCCAGGGGGCCCGGGCCCCCCCCTTAAAAAAAAAACCTATTCACTGCTTTTAATAAAAGATGCAAAGGGGGTTCCGAATTTTTTAATTTTCTTTTCATTTATTTATTTTTTTAAATATTTAATTTTAGTGTTTTTAAAACTGCAGTTTTAAGTCACTTTTGTTAGATCCCTTTTTCAAGGTTCAGATAGCACCAGATTGCACCATTTTGCATCCTTGAAAAAAATTTTTGGGGGAGGAGCATGCCCCCGGACCCCCCTAGAAGGCTCGGCGCTTCGCGCCTTTGCTTAACCCAAAAACAAGTTTGGGACCCCCCCCCCCACCTGAAAAACTTTGGTCCGGCCCTGGCTGGGGAAGCGTGTATGTGGCCAACACTCCTTAGCATCTATAACATTGCTTATTATACACAATGGAATTCAATGCAATGAAAAATCAGCAGAAACAAAACTTAATTTAATTGTGGAATATTAAATTTTGAGCATGTTTATTGTCTTGGACACCATTTCAGGTTGGTCCATGACAATGA
The DNA here is from genome assembly GCA_029339505.1 of Unio delphinus. NCBI lineage: Eukaryota > Metazoa > Mollusca > Bivalvia > Unionida > Unionidae > Unio > Unio delphinus. Next base: position 4,754,893 of record JAQISU010000057.1, on the reverse strand, counting down.
CTGGCCAAAGTAATATCAGGTTGAGTAAATTTCTGCTCAATTGTAAATATTTGCTAATTTTTCAATACAGACTCATTGGACTTTGTTCTGTGCAATTCATTCATATTTTTTTCAATTCATTTGAAACATGTATTGTAGGCATTCAAACATAGGTTTGCTGAACATGATATTATATTCAATTCAGTCATATCTTGCATTCTTGATATTAGTAACATGCATACCATTTGTGACTTCCATAAGGAACACAACATTTGAACATTGCCACAACTTCCATACATCCCACCTTGAGTTCTAAGTTAATTTTGGCTGAATCCTGCTATCCAAGATTTGCTGAGGTGCAAACAATTTATCAACATCATCCCAAAAAGTGTATGCAAAACTGCATAGAAAAATTAGATAATCAGACAGAGAGAGAGTGAATAGATGCAACGAGTGTACTATGTCTGGTTGTTCTGATTTAATGTTGACTAACAAAGATATGTGTTGTATAGCACACTAGTATAAAAACATTTTACATACTCCATGTGTAAATGCATTAACTTCAGATATATCTTTTTAATGTCATTGCTTCTGTTTTTTATATCGTAAACAGTACTAGTGCACTTATTGACCAATGAAAGACATTTATTTATTTTCTTCTTGTATGTTATGTTAGGAGAAAGATCATGGCATCAAACAGGTTCTCTGACTGAACAACATGAGCAGCAACAAACAACAAAAGAAACAAAATTTCTAATTATTCAATGAGCATTGAAATGGCTTATTATTAAAGCACTTTAAAGGTATGTTCTAAAATATAGTTTATGTATAAATATCATGCACCACCCTTACACAATGGTTTCCCCAGTTGAATTTTATTAAAGGAGATGCATGGAACAAAAACTAGATTTTAATTTGTTTAATTTGATAGAGAGAGAGAGAAAGAGAAAAAATGAAGCAATATCGCTGAGCAATTCAAATGGATAAAATATGTAATTTTGTAACTTAACAGATAAACTTTAAACAAAGTAGCTATACTTGCACATTTTAATTTAATATCTAAATTTATATAACCTAATGACAACATGTGATGAATAAAATTCTTCATCTACTTTCTTTACCTCATACTGGAATAAAAAGCATTTTTTATATTGTGTATCAAAAAAGAAAAACAATATTAAATCTTCCCAGTTATTCTAGATATAATAGCAGCACCACAAAAACAAACAATAAGGTTGAAAGGAGGTAAAGAACGACTACCTAAATTGAATAGGCTCTCAAAAGGACTTGCACATTATTGGCAGAAAAAAACTTACAGGAAATTAAGACAAGAACACATCTTTATTGTAGCAACTGAATGTTAAAAACATCTCTGATATTCAGTGATAACAAGATTTTCTAATCAGCTGATGTAGTGGATATATTGAATATCAGATTGATACTATTTTTCATTTAGGATCAAGTAGACATCATTAAAATTTGTCTTTTGGTGAAAATCCCATGTTAGAATGACTGTCCATTCAATTTAGGAGGAATAGTGATAAAAAGATTTTCTAGACAGCTGTTGTCTCAGACATATCAGGCACATGACTGGCAAGTACCAATTTCAGTTATGACCATCTAGGTATCATAATGGTAGAAACCTGATGTTGATTTAGCACCCATTTGGAAAGAGAAGAGACAATATATTCCAGACAGCCACCATGGTGGCCATATAGAGGATCAGTCATTTTAATTTAGAACTGGACATCATCAGAACTCTTTTGATATCAACTCCACTGCAAAATGACTTTATGTTTAAGAGAAGTGGCAATTTCAAGAATTTCAAAATGACCACCATGGTGTCCCTTGGACATCTGACAAGAACCATTTTAGGACCAACAAGATCTTGCATGAAGTCTTTCAAAAAAAAAAAACACATGCTTACATGAGCATTCATGAAGAAGAAGCAGCAAGAGCAACATTTTGAAGATAGACATAGTGATATCTGTATCAGATAACAGATTGGCATTTGTTCATATAGGATCAACTAGACATGGTAAACAGTTTTCTAATGAAAAGCACAGTTATGACCATCCAATCACAAAGAGTGATAAAATAATTTTCAAGAGAGCCTTTGTGGTGCTTATATTGGACCTCAGAACAGCAACATTTTCACTTAGGACCAACTAGACACCATAAGAAGACTTTTAATGAAAACTCTCACTAAAGCCTTTAGCAATACATTACAGATGACTATGATGATGGCCATATTGTATGCCAGATTTAGAAACATTTTCATTTAAAACCAACTAGTTGCCATAATAAATCTTGTGGTGAAAACCCCATTTTAATATTACCATCAATTTGGAAGAAGTAGCAAAACCAGTGTTTTCAAGATGTCTATCATGGAACCAATGTTCCCTCTAAGCTGCGCACCTGCGAACGCACAGCTGCTCAGGCATCACCGCGCAGCTGAACTGTCAATTATTGCTCAATCCAACGTTAAATTTTGCTCGTCTCCGTAATGCTTGCGCAGTACAACAAATATTGGGCGCACCCCTACCATTCGCTTAGAGGGAATGTTGCATGGAACCCATACATTCAGTGTCAGACCATGACCTTTATCAAATAGGATCAACTAAACATCATAAAAAGTTAATTGGTGATAATCCTATGTCAATATGAATTTTCTTTCAGGACAAATAGGGATAAAATCCACGGCCAGATTACCCGTTAAGTGATAAAATCCACGGTCAGATTACCCGTTAAGCACAATAAGAATGTGCTTATAATAATAATAATAATAATAATAATAATAACAATAACAACAATACTTTATTTAATGATAGTGTATTCATTTAGACAAGGATTATTCCCCTTTGAGACCCTACTAAGAAGAGTACAATAATTTGCATCATATGAAAGATAACAGTTATTACTGTTCATTTTAATGTGTTCAATATTAATATACTAAGTCCATTTTCTATTTAAAACACATGCATACTCACAATGTATGTTTCTAAATATTGTAATATTTTCAGCAGATGTTAAATTTCGAGGAAGCTTGTTCCACAAAACTGTACCAGAGTAGGTACTGAAAGTTTTTTTAAAAAAATTGCTGTTTTTGGTCTTGGTGCTTGAAGGTTTCTGTGTGACATTGATCTCAACTGGTACTGGTCTGAAAAAGGCCTGAATAAATCCTGAAGATACTCAGGTGCAGTTCTATGTAGACATTTTAAAAAAAAATAACTGCCTTAGTGAAAATCTATCTTTTCATATATTGTGAAGGCTTTAATCCAGCACTGATAACAACATATTCAAAATAGGTGCCATGTTGGCCATTGTGAATGTCAGAGCAGCAAAATTTACATTTAGGACCAACTATAGACTATCAAATAAATGTAAAGTTTCATGGAAATCCTCAAAGGAAATTACAGAGCATGGATAACAAATTTGTGCTAACAGATGGATGTAGAAAGCAGCTTCCCATAATCTCTCTAGTCTATCACCAAAAATTATTAAAATCAAGAGAAAAAGAATCATCTTTTTCAGGATGACGTTCAACAGAATTTTTTTTATTATTGATCTTTCACTGTGCAAAAATGAAACACTTTTACTCTCACTACCACACAACTTTTATGAATCAACTGATTAATAATAATGTTAATATTTGATTCTTTTTGGCTACCATATCTATAAGTGTGCTTTATGTATATTTATATTCATTGTACAATTTGTTCCACTGTTGGAGTGTCATATTTTACATGATATATGGCAACTAAAGTGCACATTTATATTTTGAAGCAAGGCATATAATTAAAACTATTTTTTTAAAAAAATCTAAAAATATTTAGAAAGTAGTCTCATACCATCACGTTTGTTTTAAGCTCCACCCCCCCCCCCCTTTAAAAAACAAACAAACATGGCATTAAGGACACAAAAATGCTCAAAACGTAGTATTTTAATTCATTGATATATAAGTTTTACCCTGACTATCGCCAGTAGTCTCAAACGAAATGTTAACTTGTTGGTGCTTCGAATCATATTTACTTGGGCCAGTCTCTGTTTTCAAGCAACTGATGTAAATGTAGTTCTGAGTCTTTGGAATCTAAAAAATTCCGTAAATTTTGGATTTACATCTCTGAACACATGTATGCTAGATTTCATCTCATTTCCTTGTTAAGTTTGTTTAAGAAATATTAAAACTTGACATTACAAATATTGGACACAGACAACACAGCATCTGCTGAAAGAAATTGACTAATTGTAAACATCGGGAGCTTCGTTTGCGTTGCAACGCCAATAATCCGACAGTGTTAGGCCCAAGAGGACTCATTGGCAACAATCAGGTTATAATTATAAATCAGTGAATCAATGACTAAGTTCTTAACATTTGTTTATATCCGTTTTGCTTTTCTATTTTAAAATCGACGGGGAAGGATATAAAAACAAACGGGAGTGAATGCTTTTTTATAATGGAAATTTGCAGACGACTTATTTGACAATTGTTACTGTCGAAGTCCTTCGCGTTTGCCTTAAATGAATTGAATATTATAATTGATTTTTCCAAAAAATATATATATTCTGCAGATTTCACTGAATATTCATTTACCTCATAACAGTATTGTTCGGGTATTTCTTCCAGACGTTTTGAAACCGAATGCAAAAGCCAAATCAGGCCAAAAAGTAAAAGCTGTTACCAATGTCAACACTACTGATCTACGCCGGTCGTAAAAACAAACACATTTACCAAACACGGACCAAGAGCATAGCTTGCAAACGCGGGAGAAGTATTTGAAAACCAAATTAACTATGTGTAACTACTCAAGATTATTAGATCTTTAACGTGGCATTGTTGTCAATTTTGAATAAAACATTTAAATTAAAATTTGATATAAATGTAAACTGTTGTCACCCTGTAATCGTTAAACATGTGTGTGTGTGTGTGTGTGTGTGTGTGTGTGTGTGTGTGTGTGTGTGTGTGTGTGTGTGTGCTATGAAGGACTTAATTGGCATGTTTTAAGAGTCAGCTAAAGAAAGCATGGACAATATCTTACTTGATGGGAAATCATTCGAAGTTTTTCACGCCGTCATTATAGCAAATAAAATGAAATCATTACTTGAGTAAAATACTATTTATGATTTTCTTGATGGACTATTTGGGGGAAATTTTTACTAAACGGGGCGAGTTCTCGACAATTTATAGTAGTTGGGAATTTGCCGGTATTGAATAAAGAATATAAATATTTCAAGGTTTACACCTGTCAGAATTTTGTCAAGTATTGATTTATCAGGAAATAAAATGTCAGAATAAATGATAATGAATGTTTAGCAAGGACAGCTTTAGCACATTTATACCCAATTAAGAAAGACCAGAAGCATATATCAATCAAACACAAAAAATATACATGTATGAGTAAATTACATTTAATTGGTTAGATTTCCCTCTTATGTTAACATCAATTAGAAATTGTGAAAAATAGAATAATTTAAGAATGAATGATTTTGATTATTAAAATTTGTATATCCATTGTATGTGAGTAAAATAGACTACAAGTTAGAAAAATAAAATAAACTTATTGTTCATAGAAGAAAATGCCAAAAACCTTAATGTTTAAATAGATTATGATATTATAAATTATAGTCAGGGACGTCATGTGGGTGGGCGTGTCAGGGTTGGCATCCCCTCTTCCCGAGTTTGCATGTGCTGTAAAATTGCTGTAGCCTATATATGAAAATTAACAAGCCGGTTAAATACCCCACCCCACCCCCACCCCGCAAAAATAAAATAAATGAAATTACGTCCCTGATCACTGTACCAGATTATCCGGAAGACAATCAGAATAGTTGTATGTATCTAGTTTCTTATTTAATTTGGAGACACGGACAATGTTAGATGAATTACGAGTTGCAATAGGTAATATCCACTTTACGGAGGAGAAAATGTAATCCATGGCTATGAGAAAAGCTCGGAAGCAATAACTTTATATATTAACAGACTGGGCGCTTAAAATACGCGATATATAAGTATAACAGAGGGTTATACAGAGTTTGGAAAATATAAAGTTCAACATAACATTTCCGATTCAGGAAAATAAGAATGCAAATCTAATTTATATGTAATCGCATGAACAAAATATTAGCTAGATCAATAAAAGAATATGACTAAAGGGAAAAAATCATGGAAGAAAACAATTTGTCGTTTATGTAAGAAATTACTTTAGGGCGATATAATACGGAATTATTACCATGTGATTTACAACAGAACACAATTGATGGTGATACAAATACAAAGTTTAATGACAAATGATTTTAATAAGAAATTAATAATGGTTAATATGTGCATGTATATGATCCAAATATTGCATCAATTAACATAAAACACACAGATTTAATGATGAAAATACAAATAAATGACCTTACACAGTATAAATACAAGGGATTAATGATTCACAGTGATTTTACCACGACAAGATTGATGTGTTTTTCTCAAACAGTAAAAATATTAGTATTTCACTCATAATAAATTTCTTCAATCAAATAGTCACATTATGAAAACAAAATGGAACAGATATACAAATGATCTATACAGTCCCAAAACGCACTGGGTTTTAGAACCCCAAAATTTGCCCATAGCTAAAAGATTACATTTATTGAGTTAAACACTCCGTCACCAGCACACTCGGCTTCCAGTCACACTGGCCAATCAATCCGTCGTTATTCCAGGCTGGTCAATCAAGCATCTCAGTCAGTAAGGCCCGATCACATGCTACTCGACCAGCAACACTACTGAGCTCCACAGCTGATATGGTCACACTGCTCAAATGAAAATATATCTAACGCCGTGTACTATGCATGACTCGGACAAATACGATAAAACGTGATGATGTTATATACGGTAAGATATACAGATTTCATTATATCCACAATAATTACAAAACATTACACATGTACAAACATGAACCTAACAGTGCCCAATAAGAATCCTACGGTACTAAACTTTTTTTTTAAAATAGCAAATTTGTATTGCCAATATAAATCTCTTGCTAAGTCACAAACAAGAATATAACATATTTACAAGGAGAAACGTGGCAGTATAATAATTATAATTTATACACTAGAAATTAATAACTTACAAATCTATACAGTTGAAGATATATTAATTACCCTCTGTTATCGTTGTACACAAACAGAATATATTATTTTGGAGGGTATTACTAAAGATATGGATGCAAATTTATGGAACAAGCTGATTTGTATAATGCATCAGAATATCCAAGAGATAGCCAATATGCTACTTAGCAACTGGTGCTATATTAGGTGTTTTTAATGATGAAGGAAATAGTTATTGAAAATATTGAATCGAGATCAAAGAAGTAATATGTTAAATTTTCTAATGAAATTATTAAATTATTATTATTATTATTTCTAAAGAAAATATTAAGCAATTCCATAAGAGCACAAGTTGAACAAAGCTGTAGTCAAAGTCAAACAACTGCTATTACCCAAAACTTGTAAAGTTATTTTTTTTTATTATAAAGAAAATATATAAATCCACGCAATTAAAAGTAGAGACCATAGATTAGATATTTGGTAATAAAGAACTAAATTATTCTCCAACGTAAACAATACGTTTGTAATGTTGTATTTAGATATTATTTGAGAGGAATTACTTGCTTAATTCATTCAGTGGAACTACAAGGTGCTCATTAGACTAATATCGTATTCTGGACTAATGTACATTATTCAGAGTTATGGACAATGCTGTTGCGATAATCGGGACTCATGCTAGATAAGTACATTCCAGGATCTGAAATTAATTCCGAAAAATCGATTCTTTTAAACTTGAATAGAACTTTGTAAGAATTAGTTTAGATTTAATTCATTATACTGTAAGTTCCTTTCATAATTTATTAAATAATACTTCTGTTACAAATCGATCATATAATGAAGGTTACGTTAAAAGGAGGAAATTTTACAGATAACTCAAATCAAATGACCATGATGCTGCGACTTAGCACAAGATTCGATTTTGTATAGACTACAATAAGGTAGTTTGTAGTATAAAACATACACTTATACTTGACCGAGCAGATGAAAACGATGATGCACAATTTGCAATTTCACGATTGACGTTGTGGATGTCACGTGTCGTTCCGTCGATAGACAAATCAATAGAACTTGAGACACCATTCTCAAATAATTGTGTTTTATGCAGAACGACGTTTATTGAATCGTATTACCTAATTCGATCAATAACATATGACAATAACAAGAGTGCAAGCGATTAGTTTCCGAGGCATGTATTTATTTTGTTTCAGTGATATAACAGACGTGGAAATCATCTTCAAAATAAAACTATCTGATAGTCCTGATGCCAGACGAATATTTGTCAAAATAAGTTCTAAACAGTATACAAAACGAGCGATCGAATATATTTTCACAACATTATCTGACAGATGTATCTGCAACTTATAGAAGCTATGAAAACAAATCAGGACACTGACAGTGGATCTCAAATTTCAATCGAATTTAAGAAAGTTTATCCGACATTTTATTTTGACGTAAATGAGCATAACAACCGAGCTATATCGTAAGCTAGTACAAGGTATCATTGGTGCGATCTATAACTTGGGCTTGGAACAATGTACTTTATGACAATGGATTGCAGTGTTCTAGCACTGGAGACGCACGCACCTAATTTTCACAAACCTAAAAGATGAATCCTCGACGAAGGGTTTTTGCATATTCAGTTAATGATGTATGGGCAATAGATCTCGCTGATATATCAAACATTTTACTGTACAATGATAATACAAGGTACATGATGGACTTAATTGATATTTTTAGTAAATAAAAGTTTAGTGTACCTGTTCCAGATAAAACAGGAAATACTAACTAATGCGATTCGAGACGCGGAATGAAAGTCTCTTTTGGTATGGATCGATCAAGGGGTGGAGTTTTTAATCATACATTAAAAGAAAAGATCACAGCCAATTAACAGCCCAAAACAGTAACATATTTGTTGATTATCTGCCAAAGATTGTGTCTGATTACAATACAACTAAACATAAAACACTTGGGATGTCGTCGAAAGAAGCTGTTTACAATCCAGCGCTAGTGAACGCGAATATGTACCGAAGACAGTAATTTAACGTTGGTGATCTAGTTATAATTTCACTAGGTTGAAAAACGCTTGAAAAAAGAATTTACCCCAAACTGGTCCGAAGAAGTATTTGTTGTGATCTAATTTTAACAACAATACATGTGATGTGTAATGTATAAGCTGGAAAAAAACATTACTCGAAGTTTCTAAGAAAAAGTACTAGAGTGGACAAAGCAGGATAAATTCGTCATTGAGCAAGAAATAAAAACAAGAACATGTAAACTATTTTAGTGAAATGGAGAGGGTATAGTGATAATTTTAATAGCTGGATAAAATCAAAACTTTTTAATTGCTAGCGATTCGATCGTGTGATGCATAACATCAGGTTACCACAAGTAAAAAAGACAGACTAGCAGTTCACTGACCTGCACAACCATATCAAATGTTGTCAGTGAGGAGTGCTCGCATTTTCCATAAGGTTAAAAATCTTGACATAAATAAAATCTAAATTCATATTTTATGACCACCAGAAACTTCTAGCTATCCACATTTCATAAACGGCTTTAACACTTCCCTGAATATCTCGTGCTCAGATATAGTAAAATTAAACAGTTTTAATTTTTTAGCAAGTTGATATCTTACATTGTACCGTGCTGCGATTTAAACTTGTTCATCTTCTTGTAATATACCTTTCTCATCGAAACTTTATTGCCAATGACATGAAATAAATACTTTTCTAGATCAAATTCGGAGTTAATAAAAAAGAACCTCTGATTCGAAGAAACCTGATGCGATGCAGTATTGAGATGATCGCCATTGATATCAGAGTACAGGTCTAACAACCTTTTCACGAACAATACATTTGTTTGAGACATCTTATACATAAGATGTTTATCTAATTTGCTGTAATAAAATGAAGGTCGAAATAAGACGAATAATAGCAGCTAAAATCTTAAATATGAGCTTCTTAGTCGACGCTGTCAAGCTGTTTATGAGCAATAAGATATAGAAAATATATGCGGCACTCATCGGATCCATACCCAGCGTTTTGCGTGTTACTGACAGATTCTGATGTATCCGAACTTAACCAGGGACAGTAATATCAGCATCATTTCCTGCACAAGATCATCCTTAACTAATATTAAATTATTCTGATCATGTTAAAAATCTAAACGGTAGCGGGATTGAATTTCCAGCTGCTGAGCATACAATTCTAAAATTTGAAAAACGGAACAGTCTCCTATTACTAGGAGGTATTAATTAGCTTGGTGTTGATATACCCAAGATACATCAGCGATCCAGCATTATCAGATTTCGCGAGATCCATACAAACAACAGTATATTTAATGTTTCTTAAAAAATTTTAAGCGTTGATCAATAACTTGTTCGGCTAATCAGAGGTCATTATAACAAGCATAAGGAAAAATGTTTCTGTTTCAAAGTATTGCTTGAAGTTGATTCTGGTTTTCGAAAGACATCTCAAATGTACAGCTGATATCTATGCCTGGCGAAGATAAAAAGGTAATACAATTAACAAACTAAAGACATAATATGAAAGTACCTTTTAATATATATTTTAATTTCGAGTATAGTTATTTTCTGTGCTAGGAGCAGAAAATAACCTTTATAAATCTTTGACAAGAACAATTCAGGAACAAATTCCTTGCGGAGTAGCGTATAAAGTGGGCTGTGCTGTTGATAAACGTCTATCAAAATAAAAAAAAATGTTATTGTGGAGCAGATTCTGATGTCTGAGAAATCTTATCAATGAAATTAATTTTAATTCTATCCTAATATTATTCGCTAAAACAAAATCAAATGAAAATTATAACAATTACTCTATCCAAACACTCACAAAAAGGAACACAAACATAAATGATTCATATATACAAATGTATGACGGTAATATTCGTACAATCTCATGTGATGAGAGTAAGATTCAAATATTCGCATCTAATTTCGTACAATGAAAGTAATATTCAGATAACCTCATGGAATGAAAATATGATTTAAAAAATCTAATGGAATGAAGTTTCAATAATCTCATGTAATCAAAATAACTCAAATTGTACTCATTGAAACAACAATCAATAGAAACAAAAACATATGACTAGGTCATTTTTACAGCCGTATGATTCATAAATATTTGTAAACGCTTGCAAATGTGTCCACTGACAAACCACACAGTTCTCCCGAATTCTTGGGTTGGCCTACAATTGATTCAGCCGCTCACACCCTTCATGGATCCACCATGCGCAGAAGTTCAAGAATTAGCGCTTTTTTATCTTTGCATGCAGTTTCTTCTTGCCTTATTATGTGACAGTTTTATTTGTGTACATAAGCTTTTTTTGCCTCAAGACCTTCTGAAAGATCACTGTCATATTAGTAGTAAGTATTGCGGTCCAGCGCACGGCAAATGTAATTTAAATATACCGCACTGGATTTCGTACCTAATGTCTTTCACAATTTCAGACGATATGATTATCATATTATAGTTCAAGCACTTTACAATACAGGTAAAATAAACGGCCAAAAGTTAACAACAACGATAAGTAAAGTGCTCCCCAAATAACACAGCAAAATATATGTCTGTGACACTCGGCAAGGTAAGATTTATTAATAGTCTTATCTTTTACATTATAGAAAGCTTAAGCAAGCACATGTTCATGGTGTAATATTAAGAAAAGTTCATCGAGTGTTAAACTGCAATCATTCGAGATGGATGACGGGTTATATTGATTGAAACACACGACGAAGAGCAGCTTATAAAACAGAATTCAAAATAACTTGTACAAGCTAATGAAGAACACCGTCTTTGGCAAGACTATGGAAAATATCAGAGAACGTCGTAATAAACTTGTAGCATCTGATGATTTTGTTAGTATGAAACTTTCTGATGAAAATTTAGTAGCCATTCAGCAAAGAACGACAAACTTAAAGTTAAACAATCCAGGTTAAGTGGGTACGGCAGTACTTGAGATATCAAAGTGGTTAAGGTACTAGTTTCATTACGACGCCGTTAAGGTTAAGTTGTCTGATGCAGATCTGATAATTACAGACACTGACTCGCTAATGTACAATACATAATCTGATGATATTTACAAATGATATTAAGAAAACCAAGAGCTATTTGATTTTTCATATTATAAAAAGCACAGTTGATTTTACTGCGACAATAATGTAACAGTAATATGAAAATTTAAGGATGAGACAAAAAATCTTATCGTAGAGGTGATCGGATTGAGTAGTTAAATGTACTATCTAAAACTAGATGATAATAAAGTTAAAAAACGAGCCAAAGGAATCAAACGAAATGTGGTTGGTGACAAGATAGCATTAAGTAATTATGGGCTGCGCTGGACGTATTTTCTGGTTCTGTTGAGATGATGGCGATAAAGATAAAATTGTCACAAAACTGAGACTGATTATATTATAATATCTGGTCTTTGTAATTTTGATGATAACAAAAATACTGCTCTGATGGGATTTACGAATGGTAAATAGATGAGGGTGTCATTATTGTTGACCGGTTCGGTTACATATATATATATATATATATATATATATATATATATATATATATATATATATATATATATATATATAATATATATAATTTATGAATAAATAGAGATAAACAGTTTTATTTTTACTTTTAATATGTATGATGCAAATTAATTAATGTATATAAATATATATTTTTAAAAAAAAATTATATTACAATAATGAAGGTCGTAAAGTGCTTTGGAATTTAGACCTTTTGGATATACTGTATTAAGACGGTGAATCCAGTAGGTTTCTTTTAGCAAACGTTCCATTTCAGATTCAGCTATAACAATAGGTTGAAAGGAAAAATCTTGCAAAGTATGAGAACTATTGTTAAAGTGTACGGCAACATGAGATGAAAAAGAAAAAGGAAAAAAAAAACCCTGTCACAACATTAATACGTGTTGGTGTTGTTTATTACATGCTATAAATGGAGCTATGCAACTGGTCACGTATTTCAGGCCTTGCTTGTATCATATTTATCAAGCCATGCTTGTAATGTGGTTATGAGAACACAAGAGTAACACTTTTTAAACTTTAAAGAACAATGACTTTAATTTTTGTACTGATCAAAGTTACAAACTGATTAATTATTGCTCGTTTCAAGAAATATGATTACTGAACGTCATGAAGTCACTGAAATGAAAACTTAATTGAAAAATGATTTGTGTGATTTCATCACACACAGTGCTTCAAATTTCACAATGTACTTTTTCCGGGAACTGATCACAGATGTGATTTAAATCTAAATAAACGTTACCTTTTTGCTATTCGATGACTTGTAGTAATAGGTACAAGAACTACACTCTGTGTCACAATTATATCCATTATTTATGTAAATAATTCTCGTCTTTATTTGTTTGAATTTATACACAATATGTTCGGATTTAATTTCTCAAAAGAATTAATACTATTTCGTTCTTTTCACGCTCCTAATAAATTTTACGTTCACTCCGTCCAGCATACAATATTAACCCAAGAGGAAGTAGATCATGATGACAAGAACGAAGCGTCCTGGCAAGAAAGCTGAAAAATATGAAATAAGTTTTATGCAATATTTTTTGTAAAGCAATGAGGCATGGCAATACTACGCCGTTATTATTCCACTCCCGAAACAAAAAGCAACCGTAACGTTTCCTAAAGTTTTCTTCACAGATAAATGGTTCTAGATGTATCCTGGAAACGCTAACAATGGATGACTTTGGGGAGGTTTTATTTTCTGGTTTCCGTGCATGCTTTTCTTTGCACAGATTCAACGTTTATTTGCTTACACTGCCCATACCCCCACCCCCAATATGTAGCCATAGGTCCGCCGTTTAATTTGTTTCAGCGGTTCGCTCGCATGTATCACATTTGTATTTTAAACTAAATAAGTAACATTAGTTCTGAGTACAACTGTAATGTTTAACTTGTTTGTAACACTGTATTACATTTTTATTGTTTATATTGGCATTGATATGGAATATTTATTTCTGAAGTTTTAACAACTAAAGAAATCACCTCAACCATTTTGGAAAATGGCGTTTTTAGCGTGTTATTTATAAAGCTTGAGTTTGTTAGAACGTGTTATTCTTTTCAATTATTTTACCACATATGAGAATAAAAAGCAAACAAAAGGTATATATTTTTCAAATAAGATGTTTCTTAGATGGTGATACCAACATGATTTTACATACGAATAATGTTGCATACGGATGAAAGTATTTAATTTTATCAGCAAAACACCAAATTCATTTTCTAATATGTCATATGTTAATAAGTTTCTACACTTTTGCGAACCATATGACTAGATAATATTTCTACATAACTGTCATAAAATATATGTAGAGAACTCGTTTAAATATAAGAATATGAGTGTTTTTGTTATACTCGATTTGTAAACTATTTATACCTTATTTTTCACATGTTACATTATCCAAGAGGTGTTTCATACATTTCAAAACGTTTCTGCTATGCGCCTTGTAGTTCCAAACACAATGCTGGAGGATGTATATAGAGCCAGTTAAAACAATTTACCAGTACTACTTTGCAACTCTTTTGACATCAATAAAGTCAGAAAGATAGGCCGCATAAAGAAACTATATGCATCATACATTTTTCCGAGATTTTCACTTATATTGGAAAGTATCGAGAAAAAGTAAACTTGACATCACAATCTCCACAATATAGGACATTGACGCTACGAACACTAGCCTGCACTAAATGAGATACACTTCTTTAGAGACCTCGGTTAGATCTGACAGTATATTCCTTGGTTATACTCGATATGTACTTAACGTGCGTCCAGATGATGTGGAGTAGTAGTATTCATCAATGACACGGATCCGAGCCTGCAGATCATTCACTCTAGTACTATTGCCTTCCTTAACGGCTCTTTTGGTTCTCACATCAGCTGGTTGATGTATGGTATTCTTGAAACATAGAAGAAAACAGAAACATTATATTCTCACCACAATGCTCTCTTTCTCTCTCTCTCTCTCTCTCTCTCTCTCTCTCTCTCTCTCTCTCTCTCTCTCTCTCTCTCTCTCTCTCTCTTGACACATATATATATATATATATATATATATATATATATATATATATATATATATATATATATGTGTGTGTGTGTGTGTGTGTGTGTATGTGTGTGTGTGTTTTGTAAGTAGACTCAAATCCAAATTAAGTGTCTTTTCGCTGTGTCTTTTAAGTGGGAGTGGACCGAGGAGCCATTGTTAGCTGAACATGTGCATTTCAGCATTGGTCTTTCCATATCTGGTTGACTGGATTTAGAAAGAGTGTTGGTATGCGTATATCTATAATATAGAATATTGTATCCAGGATCACTCTGTTGGAGGAGTGAAGTGGATTAATCTTTGCATGTTTGCATGTTTCCTGAGAACGATATTGCTCACATACAAGAGTTTAACACTTGTATCTCATGCAACTGTATATGGTGTTCGACTCTGTTGATCACAATATAATCAAGTTCAAAAGATTATGGTCATAAATCCTATATGTCAGGCAGAATATAATCGCTATCACTGAATAAATGTCAAATTGTTAGCTCAAACGGTGTACGAGTTCAGTGACATTAAACAATTAGAAATAAATGATAATATGGAGAAGGATTTCCATTAAGATTATTTTTTTATTATTATCGTTTTGTTGTTATTGATGTTTAATAATTTTGTATTTTCCACTGTTTAAATCGTCAAGTATTGATACCCAACATTTTGTTGCATATGCAATTTTACCTGGCACTGAGTGTCATCAAGGCGGCAAGCAAATACGGTACAATTCAGTGTAATATCTTCAGAGCCTATGAAATGGAAAGCATACAACGTTGCCACAGTTTGCATACGTCCTTGGTCTCCTGGAACCAACCCAGTAAAGTC
The DNA here is from genome assembly GCA_029339505.1 of Unio delphinus. NCBI lineage: Eukaryota > Metazoa > Mollusca > Bivalvia > Unionida > Unionidae > Unio > Unio delphinus. Next base: position 4,738,903 of record JAQISU010000057.1, on the reverse strand, counting down.
TGTAATTATGGATGCATCGAGTGACTTTCTGTAATAATAATAATAATAATAATAATAATAATAATAATAATAATAATAATAATATGACTATGACACAGAAATCGTCTGTTTACTACCGATGATGAAAATTACGATGATAACTGTCGAGATAAACTGATAAAATAAATTTGCGCATTTTAATTTTGAAAAAAAAAACAATGCATTTTTTTTATTAGAATAAGTTTTTTAAGTGTTCTGTTGAAGATGACTAGGAATATAAACCAATATATATTTTCGTTTATATTTCTAGTCATCTTCAACACAACACTTAAAAAACTTATTCTAATTAAATAGCATTGTTTTCTTATCAAAATTAAAATGCGCGTATATATATATATATATATATATATATATATATATATATATATATATATATATATATATATATATATATATATATATATTGCTCACATTGAGAATTTAATAATATTTTGTTTTAAAAGAACGTCAAAGATACTAGATATATCGCCAGAAAACAAACGAAAGTTGTATTTATTTGAAAACAATGCATTTAGCAACAAACGTCACATTCTATTATTAGCATCACAATATCGATAGTAGATTTCGGTGGTTGTGATATATCAAATCAGTCACTTGTTTTGGACCAATACCGCATCGAGTTCGTATCTGTGTTTCTTTTTCCATATTGAACAACCCATTTTGAACTCGGTCATGCTAATTAGTTTATCTTCAATTTCCATCGATTATAGTTTACTAATCGTACAGTACCTTATTCCGATAAGTTCCGAATGAACACCTATTCGTGAATGAAACTGTACCGAAATCATTTTACTAGCACCGCAAGTCACAACGGTTATTTTCGATCTAGCTCCCACAACAAATCCTACTTGTATGCATATAAGAGCTGTAGGGGTCACAATGCGATCAATAACAAGACTAACGGTGGGCTGGGCGGTGATTCCGTAGACTGCATCTACCGTCAAACACATGCGTTTATATTTCATGAACAAAGTCGGTTCCTTTTTGATAATTTCATATCGTAGAGTTGTTGTTTCGCTTCGATCATACTGTCCCGTCAAAAACATCGAGGGTCTATCGCCATTTTTCTTTATAAAGATGCTTATTGTATTTAAAGATCATCATTGTTTTACGGACAACTGAGTATTTTTAGAAACGAAGTCGAGATTTATTCATTTCTTCGCTGAGTTAATGTCGGTGTAGCATAATCATATGGTAGGTATCGTGAATTCTACACTACATTGTTGTAGAATCAATCAATGAATGATCACAAACTGGCTATACAGTCAACGACCGGGTAGGTTCACATACTTTTGCAAGCTAGTTTTGAGTTGGTTTTGGCCTATTTAGGTGTAACCAGCTGTTGAATTATAATTGGCCCTTAAATTAATTATACCTGAGTATATACGACGGTCTTTAAATATCAGAATTTCGAAGCAAATATCTATCAACAGGTGGAACAATTTTTCTATCAAATTAATGTTGTCATCACTGTCTCCGAATCCATCATCTCGTCGGCAGATTTCAGCAACCTCATTAATGAGGTCAGAATCAATAACTGAAATGTAGTGATAAATCTATTCCTAAACACAAACATCAAATAAGGTTAAGAATCTACCCTACGAACTGAATTATTTCTCCAACAACGACTGCTACTGCCGTTTTAAATGTGAAACTTTATGTAACAACATTGTCTGGTCTGTCAATAGGTGAAACGTACATTAACCCAATATCTAACAGTGCTATTAATATACCCCACCCCCACGAGCCTTTATTTCTTGCTAAAATATGTGTAGCTTGGGTTATCTAAGTTATCTTCAAAAGAATGGAAATCGCGTCGACCATTTGTTAAGGTCTATAGTTCTCTTTTTTGATTATTGTTCCTAGAATCTGCATCCAGGAAGTTACGTGGCGCTGATGGTACCTTGTAATATGTGTATCCACATTGTTTTCTTGTAGCAGCAGCAGTACCTTTAACATAGTAACATAAACACAACCGACACATCAGAGTTTAAACCAACGTAAAACGTAAACATAAACATCCCAGTATCAAAATGACTGCTCTTAATTTGCAGGTCCACTTCGTTTGGAATATTCTTGATCTACATACAATTTAATTTATATGAATATATAAGAATGAATTCACTGGAAAACTATTTCTCATTGTAGTGCTAGAATCATATATTTAAAAGCTGCATTCCATCGAAAAGAAACGCAAACTGACATAAATAGCATGCCTTGATTTATTTTTAGCTTTTCTTATGAATAGTGCTGAAACAATTTTGAACAAACCTACAATTTTCAAGAATATAGAGAATCCGAGAGGTACCTAAAACATCAGAACGACAATTTAGCATTACAATATGGTTTATTTTCCAGTGTAGTGCTCATCATGCACTCAAGACACACTGAGAGGTACCTAAAACATCAGAAAGACAATTCAGCATTACAAATATGGTTTATTTGCCAGCGTAGTGCTCATCACGCACTCAAGACACACTGATTCATGTAACTGTACACCGCCAGAACGTAGAGCACATACCATTGTGACGCAACATAATTGTAGACAGGACACACACACTCATTTTGTACACGTGTCCTTATCAGCGATAACAAAATTGATCTATCTAAAACTTAAAGTGTAATAAGCCCAGCCAAAAACCAAATCGAGAATCTGAATGTTAAACATTTATGGTTATCAAAACTTTTTCGTCTGGCTATGTTCATACGTCTTATTTTAGACACAACACAGGTGCTTATAGAAATTATTAACAGTGGTTACCTGCGTATACTTTGTTGTAGAGATTATCTTTCTGCCCTACTGACTCGAACAAGCTCGTAATAATATAAAAAAAGAATGACCTTTTGAAATGTATTTGGTGAAGGGGACTTGTGTGTGCCTAAATTATGGCAAAATATCTTCCATTTAAAATTAAAGAAGAAAAAGTAGCACATCAAAAATAACAGAGATAATGAAACCATCATTTCAATATTTGGTCTTAAAAGCACGAATTAAGGATGATTAATCCTTTTGTCCTCCTAAAAGGGCCACTGAAAAGCTTGGAATTATTAGTTAGTCTTAGTTGTATCTAATGTTGTTTTCAAATAAAATGTATTATTCGGTATTTTTTTGTATCGGTGGCTATCACAATCCACCAGCAAAATAGCCTTTACTCTCGTACATATTTTCTCTTAGGTGCGACATGAAGGTTACGTGTTGAATATTTAGAACGAAAATGCTGATGAAACATAAATGTATTCGTGTCTTAAAACACAAATAATTTTAATTCCTGAAAGTAACTTGTATATTTTCTTTTGAAAATACCATCCAACCAATTGTCAGTTTCTAACTGATATAATACTTTAAGACTAATATACATCCATACGATATAAATGAATAATTCTTAATACTTTGTTACCTTTGTATATATATATATATATATATATATATATATATATATATATATATATATATATATATATATATATATATATATATATATATATATATATATTAGTTTGCCGTAATTACTTACCCTTTTAATATCAAGTTCCTAACTTGTCCTATTGATCCCTCAGCAGTACAATTACTGGCGGAAAATATAAAGCCGTCTGAAAGTAACAAGAACAAAATTTAACTTATACTGTGTAGGAACTACAAACAAGTATGTTTGTATGCACATTATCATTTTAGTTTGACGATAGATCAACACTAGGTAAAAGTATAACGATGAAACAGTAAGGTAGATGTGTAAATGTTTCGTTGTAACAATCAATGAGGGAGTTTATCATTAAACGAGAGAATGTTTAAAGGAAATGTGTAGTCATTAAATACCTTATACGACAGCTTTCATGAAAAATATTTAATTCTCAAATACCTTTTTCCGGCCGGAATTATGACAATAGATAGCACTATATAATTTCAGTAAATTTCGATTTATTGTGTGAAAGTAGTGAAACAGTTGGATAACTAGAAGCCTAAAGGATTTAGGAGAAATATCCATAGTAAACCACAAGTAACTATCTCTTTAGGTGTTATCACAACATCTTCAGAGTGATGGGGCTGATGCTGGTTTCATATGAATAGCCAATACAGAACTCAATTATATATTAATCGTTTAGGACCTGGAATAAAATATGAGAAACTACCACCAACACAAACTTCACTTGTAGTCACGACTCTAAACAAGTATAATTGTTTCGCGACATATGATTTATCCTTTGGTTTCTTCCATAACATTGTGGTACTATTGAAGGGTTGGTTTCTTGGGGAACACTACTTACAGTTTTCTTACATAATTCTTACGTGCAGCAGCTTAGCAAATAATATGGATTACTTAAAATAGTTCATCGATGGATGAAACACATAAATTTTACTGTCCATTCGGCTAGAATTACCTGATCCAGCTATCGTTAAGTTCAAAGGGGTTCCGACTTTTACAGGGCTCGATGATGTTCGCAGGGTGCCATGTTCTCTAATATCCATTGTCAACAATAAAGTAGTCTGGTGTTCGCCTTTATACTCAAATCCAGTTTCTCTGATGAAAATATGAATATAAATCAATAAATCAATCAGAAAACGGTGACCTACTAATTAGCACTGCACTTTATCATATACAACTCTCTCTCTCTCTCTCTCTCTCTCTCTCTCTCTCTCTCTCTCTCTCTCTCTCTCTCTCTCTTTATATACCTACCTATCTATCTATCTATCTATCTATCTATCTATCTATCTATCTATCTATCTATCTATCTATCTATCTATCTAAGCTCCCAAACATTTACTGTACAAGGTGACATTATAAGACTATGTTAGGCAGTTATCAAGTAGATACACAATATTATACATTTGGGTAGACACAGCAACAAAATGATCAAGTAATAACAGTCTTCAACGAATTACGACAAAATTTGTGGTCGTATCTTCGTTTGAAAAGAATCGTTAACTCTTCACCTCGCGTCCTCTTCTTATAAACGAACTGTATAAAATAATTCTGAATTTTTAATTTAACAGATTCGTTCACATGTATCATTTCAGAAGACAAGAAATAGTTCGTTTCTTTAGTTTAGACTCATTAGTTCTCACGTATTATTAATATTACCCGACTTGTAATTTAGCCTGCAAGAGGGTAGAAGATCCACCGATTGGTACCCCTCCACACTGTAGCTCGTAACCTGCAACTTCCTTTCCGCCAAAGATTACATTTCTTCCTATAGTGTCCTGTTCTTCTTCCATGATAGTGGCTTTAATTGGCATCATCTGAGTTAACAAATGCATACATGACACCCTCTTAAGCAAGAGTTTAATGTGGATACAAATGCATACATGACACCCTCTTAAGCAAGAGTTTAATGTGGATACAAGTTCATACATAACACCCTCTTAAGCAAGAGTTTAATGTGGATACAAGTTCATACATAACACCCTCTTAAGCAAGAGTTTAATGTGGATACAAGTGGATACATGACACCCTCTTAAGCAAGAGTTTAATGTGGATACAAGTTCATACATAACACCCTCTTAAGCAAGAGTTTAATGTGGATACAAGTTCATACATAACACCCTCTTAAGCAAGAGTTTAATATGGATACAAGTTCATACATAACACCTTCTTAAGCAAGAGTTTAATGTGGATACAAGTGCATACATGACACCCTCTTAAGCAAGAGTTTAATGTGGATACAAGTTCATACATAACACCTTCTTAAGCAAGAGTTTAATGTGGATACAAGTGCATACATGACACCCTCTTAAGCAAGAGTTTAATGTGGATACAAGTGCATACATTAACACCCACTTAAGCAAGAGTTTAAAGTGGATACAAGTTGCTCAGTGAGCTACCGTTAGCTAGTTTTCTAGATTCTCCCTTTGAAAATTCTCTGAAGCATATTCTTTGTTTTGAAAAATCGATTTATTTACTTTTAAACCAATTAATGTGTGGAAATCGATATTTGTTTTACACCTACTATGCAAGACTACGCGATTCATGAAACTGCAAGGGCAGCACGGATTCTCAGCATGAAATAAACTACTACGGACTATACAATACACACATTTGCACTCTAAAAACTTAATACACTCCATTGGAGGAATAGGTATTTTGAACGACGCAATGAATAACGAATTGTGTTAAGCGTACTTGTCTACACAAACAATTAATATATTTAAAAGAAATCAACATAACAGGCTTGTGACAAACAGAAAAGTGACCGAGATGGATATAGCAGTGTACTATATAATACATATATATTTCAGAGTTGATTGTTTATTGTAGACAATGGTAAAGAGGTAAATATTTGAACAAATCTGTCTTAGTAAAAATGAATAGAGCAGTTTTCATTTCACTTCTAACCATTTGTATGCTATCAGTACAACGTTTCCGATGCAGTTTTATCTCTTAAAAAGTATTTTATACAGCAGTTTGACATCTTACCACATTGCATCCATATATGATAAACTTTACGGATCCTCCTGCACCAATTGTTTTGTTTACCATACAGGGCTTGTCACTTTCTTTGGCATACAATGACTTGTATTGGGTAATGCCATTATTCATCACCTGTATCTCCCCTTTATCAGTGCAAGCTTTAGTAGTAAAATAGAAAGAAAAAAAAAACAACTTGAAATGTGTGAAAATATAAATAATTTCCCGCTGGACTTCCATTTTATATAACTAAAGGGAACTGACCTAAATGTAAAATCCAGCCGGTCCCGATGGTCTGTTAACAGCTTTAAACATGATAAGCTGTATTATTCAAGAGACATCGACACAGACAAAACTGCCACTGTTGCCAACAACAGCAGCGAACCAAACGAAAAACTTAATATTAATTAAATGTTGATCATAGTGATCTACGTTTGGGGACTCAGTATGATTCTTACCAAGACACATCTGCAAAATTGTATGACTGTGACTGTGTATAACTTTGGTCAGCAAAGTTGAATAACTCTGACAGGTAAGGCCCCAAATGTCGACCTCAACGACAACCTTAATATAAGTCACTGGAGCCAGACACGTGGGTCACATTAACTTAGTGACTGCTTTTGTACTTACTTAAACGCATGTATACATTATGCGACTTTGGAACTAGCAATGAAATACGAACCTTACAGCCAAACTTAAGATTCGCAAAAGGATTACTGTATGGACAAGGTTATCATTATTTCCTGTTCCACATTCGTCAAGCATTATAAAACGTAGTTGTAGCCTACACAACGGCTCATCGTAGTCGTCGTCGTCGTCCTTTTCCTCCTCCTACTTTAGTGATTATAATATTACTGCAAAGAACGATCAATAACAGGAATGAAACAACCTGATGTTGGGCAGCTCGATATGTTTCGTCACGAGCGTGACTGTAAACCATCTTACTGCTACTAGTTCCGTCGCGATAGGAAACTGGTCATCACCTTCACTATAACCGCCCGTTATATTTCGACCAACAGATAACACTATTATCCAATCGTGTAGCCACTATATCCTTTAATAAAGCAAGTTGTACAGTACATCCGAAACCAGGAGCAGTAAATAAATCATGAAGCAGATGCAAACTACTGTGGGTAGGATGAACTGTTCGATTATTTCTCTCATAAAATATATGCTGCTAGCAACAGTTTTTGATGTATTTGTTATGACTCATCTGGTGTTCAAACTCGCGACCTCTCGCATCCTAAGCACTTACGCCACCGGTGCGGCCATTCATTTAAGACTGGATTGTACTATATACTTCCAACAGAAGCAATAGGGCAAGGAGATATAAAGTAAAACTAGCCTTTTCAAAGTAGCATAATTTAAATACGAAATTAATTCATTTCAAATATTTTCATATATCTTTTGAGATTTTGAAAATATAGGTAACTGTACTTGAAACAAAAATTATGTACATCAAAACCTGTTATACAGAGAGTAAATATTTGCTGAAAGGTAGTGTATATACAAAGGCAGTAATACGTTTAAGTTTGCAAAACACACATAAACAGATAAATTATTTTTGCTGAAAATCAGTATTTTTAATAAACATGTGTACAGATTTGTTGAATACGTTTGTTTAAAGGCTGCCCTCTGTTCTAAAACATATTAGACTGAAAGTAACGCGCACGTTTAATCATTGTACCGGATGTAGTAAAATAATTTGCTTAGAAAAAGAACGATCATGTTTGATTTTGTTGCTGTGGTACATTCTCTGTTTTGTTAAGTTGCTTCTATTTGTAATGATTATCTAGTAACTAATGAAAAGTACCAATGTATTTTATTTATGAAAAGTGTTTTAAAAAGTGCATGTGAGACATGATATCAGCAAAATAATGCCACTGCTTAGATTTAATTGCTCATGACGTTTGTTAAAGATAGAACGGTTACTTTACACTCACCCTTCGAGCCTGAGTTATCGGATGCATCGCGTCGAATTATGACAAGTGGACGTCGTTGATATTATGTTTTTTCTCTATTAATTTATTCGTTTTATTTGTAACAGTTTTTATATCCTTTTAATTGAGAATGCTGAACATTCCTACATCAAAGCGTGCTAACAAGGTAAAGTGTCGATTGATGTAATGTAACAAAAAAATCGCTTGAAGACATTATTCATGCAACGCACGGGCAATAGATAATCAGAGTAGGTAACTGTCTATTACAAGTGTATTAGTGACGTAGACGAATATACCTTAGAAATAACATGACCGAAGTGTTCCATATTCATTTGTTTTAGCTAATTTAGGTCTACTACTGAAAATAGTTATGTTCGTTATGTTTTCTTCATTTTTCCTCCTCTTCTTTTTCTTTTGATGCTGCTGCTAAAGTGATGAAAACAAAAGCAACAACAGCAGCAATAAGAGCCACAATAATAATAATAATAATAATAATAATAATAATAATAATAATAATAATAATAATAATAACTACCACTACTAATAATAATAAAATCGTAACAAGAATAATAAATATTTGTCTCAGAAAGTTCACTTTGAAATTTCTAACTGTGCGTGCTGGTGTATTTGTTTCTGCTTTTATCTGGGTTGCTTGCACTATGATCACGAACATATATCAATCAAGATCGTACCGTACTGTATCCGTTCAGGAGGCTGAAACAATAAAAGGAAACAATACATACATAAATAATAAAACAACAGAGTTTGGTGTGATAAAATTGATTGTAAGAGATAAACAATGACATACAATGTTTATTTTGATACTTCAATGCGTTCTTGATATTGAATTCCGCTCCTCTCATATTTGAGTCTCACAAGGTATCTACTTGTTTAAATTACTGAACATTAGTACCTAGGACTATATATGTTATACTTGCACAGCTTGTCTTACATAATTCTGTTTGATTAATGTCTTGATGTGATGCATTATTATTCTCTCTTGATATGAATACAATATACATATTATAAATTTGTCACAAACGTACAAACTGACATCTAATAATGAAGACAATACCCTCAATTTAAACCAAAAGGCGAATTCACTTACAGATCCGAAAATCACTCCAGTCAGGAGGATTGTCAATAGAAGTTGAAGCATTCTTTCCATTCGAACTTCCTCGGAATTGTTGTACTGTAATTTCTTCACTTTAAACTAGAGTTACACGAAATAGAAAGAATGTGTTCATATTTATATAGATATATACAAACTCTGTTAAAATACACTTTTGTGTGTCGACGATATAATTGTGCATTTGCAGTCTGGTCAAAACGCCTTTTTAGCTAAATTACCTTGTGTCGTAAAGGTTTCTGAAAATGCCGCAGTACCGAGTATATTTCGTATATTCATGTGATCTAGCCTTGGGCAATAACCATCTGCCATTAATCCCGTATGTTACATACCCACCAGCAGAACACCCCACCGAAAATACCCCAACCCCTCATCCCGCTTAAAAATCCCTCGAAACTGAAATTAAGCAGTTTCTTATAGACTAAAAATAATACAGTTGCCTTATATATTCAGAGCATATATTACAATTATTATTGTTACAATTGCCTTTAAAGTTTCGATGGAACTTATTTTGCAGGACATATTTAAAATCCTTGGAAATGTTCCTCATGTAGCTTCAGCTCTATTTGCTAAACAATCTTTCTGTTCGACGGACTCTTAGACAGCTGAGTCAGGCTGTATGAAATATTATGTTATAGATAGGACCTAGAATCCAGTTATACATGAAATCAATCAACGGAAACGTCATTTCAGTGGATTCTACCCAGACTTTATTCTTTTCAGTTATTTCTCGTGTTCTCAATATGTGGCATGGATGGTCACATTCAAAACAGCGCTGGTGGTTGGTGTGTTAATATCGATGGTATTATCATGCAGGGGTGGTATTATCTAGGATTATTTATCATAGGGGTTATTAGCCGGTGAGTTATTGTCTGGGGATAATTGGCTTGAGGGTTATTGGACTTGGGTTCTTGGCCGATTATCAGGTTCATGATGTTTTATTTCATGTGTGCAAGGAAACAGAAGTCATGAAATCGGTAAACATTTGTAATATGATTGCATGTCACACATTATTTCAAAATAACAAATGAAATTAATAATAAAAGAATACAACATTATTTCATTGACACAATCATCCAAAGCTCATAATGTTGTTCTAAATTAATGTTGAACTTATGAAATGTTGATTCAGTAGTAATAGCCTGTCTTGTTTAAAAGATGGCATTAAATTCACCAGAACAACAAAAGTAATGTAGTATACTATACCTCTGATATTAAATCAACAATGAAAAAAATACGGGCCATATTTACAAATCGGTATTGATTTACCCATTGCATACATCTGTCGATATGTTATCGTCTATTTCTTTGATGGATAGTCAAAACTATGATCTTGGCGTTAGGAGAGTGTATATATTATTAGAAGGTTAGAACAGCAATATGCATTGGATATTTGTATCCAAGTTAATAGCTGTGACGTAAACTTTAACTTAAACCAGCGGGAGAATATGGAATACAAGTCATTAAAAGTCTGCCTCAAAACATATATTAGATACCACGATTAATATAAAAAACATATTATTTTCTAAATGACAAAATCAAAAGAAGATGTAGAAATGTTGCTTAAAAAAGATTGAATATTTAATTTTGCAAACCTTTCGAGTAGGAAGAAGTTTTTCTTTCGTCTTGTCACTAGAAGTACAAAATTCAAATTATATCACTACAAATCTATTTGCTTCTCAAATTGTACATCCTTGTTCAAACAAATCTTTATCAAAACGTCACTACGTCATACAGTTATATCCAATCATAACATGCACCGGATCGATGTTCTGCCCTGTGCATGAAATTATTTGCACATCTGAATCACGTGTCAAATCATGTCAAGATACGTTTATCTTTCACCTTAGCACCCCCCTTTTTTTCTGAACACTTCCCATCAAGATGTACTTACGTGACAAAGATTACCTATTTATCCGTTCTATCGTTGAACGTTGTCAATTTCAAACGAGTATCATTAGCCATTCACTATTAGTGTCCGTCTAAAACGTTTATCATCATTAATTCAATGTCTATATCAATTTCTTCTACATTGTCGAGCGCTAACAGATTGAAATGATTAAATCGTTATCGCTACATATGGTTTGTTTATTGTTTATATTCTGTACCTTATTTCGAAATTCTTTTGTTCAAAAAAATAATAAGAGAACATCATGTTAAAAGTATTTTGAAACCTTTTCATTATTTACAGTTTCTAAATATCATGGATGTATCTACACATTTTGTGCAATAATTTATTTGAGATAAGTTATTAGTAAAGAAGGCAGATGATGGATGACATAGGTTTATAGTAAAGAATGACTGTAACTATTGCTCCTGGCAAAGAAAGAGCTCAAGATAGTTTGGTTTCTACCAAACTACCTTTTTCTAAAGGTCATACAACATTCTTTATTAGTTTTTTTGTTGTTGTTAATTCCTGGAAATAAGAGATTTAAAAAGTCCGTTGTTGGAACCGTGCAATTCTATTTGATCATCATTAACCATAACTCAATTCAGTGATATTGAATTAAGAATGAATGTACATGCACCTTAGTTCCAAATCGGATAAGTATTTTTTTAATAGCTAATCCAGTCACCATTCACATGCATCATGTAACAATGATATATATCAATGGTAACATATATTTTCTATGTTCGCAGTGGCTGTTTGAAAGACAAAATTGATAAAGAAATTGACGTAATCGGGCTAGGAGTAGAAATTGTTTGTCAGACTGGGAAAGCTTATCGTTTTTTTGGGTTGTCCAAATGATGACGCTGACTATGAGACAGCAAAGATTCGATGGCATCTTTAACTATTTAAATTAACTGAATATCAAATTTAGCCAAGATAAAACTTTAGAAGCACATTATTATGGTTATATTCCTGACCCTTAACTGAGGCACAAGTATCTGACAAAATTATTTATTTCCACGAGAACGTAAGACGTAAACTCATATTTTTAGACCTTCAGTTGTGAACGAAAAAGACTTTTACATTTATATTATCAATAACAGTCAAATAGAAATATACTACAAATGAACAGTTCACAAATATTGAAAGTGAAAACACACATACCTCGCTCTGAAAACTGGTACCCGATGCTTTATTTTTGCATCCTTCTTCAAACAGTTATATACGATATTTATGACGTAATGTGCTGACCACTCAGTTTCATCCAATGAAATCACACGGATGAAATATATCATTAGATCAAAGTTGTGTTCTAATGCCCTAACTTGATTTGTAGTTTGTGATATTGTCAATCATTTTTAGAGATAACGATTTCAATCTGATGTAACATTTCTAAACCACCCTTTTATGATATATGTCATGATTAAATATTAAAATGTATCTGTGGAAACACGTTATTGCAATACCACCATCATCGACATAGTAGATAAATCACTTTCGAAATAACTTATTTCCACATTTAGGATATATGTTGTAATAGTTTGTTCTCCTAAAATTATTGTAATTTTCGGAATTCATTTTATCGATGCAGTAATCAGCCATTAATGGTCTTATTTTGAGTATTAATCTGGAAATATTTCACTCATGAATTGAAAGCATTTTTTATCATCTCGTGTTGCGAAACTACTTCTGACAATACAAACTATTTCCACTTCACGTGTGACACGTGTTGAAGTATCTACTACAAGTGGATTCTTTCGTCAAAACGATAAAGTAGACATATCTTCACTTGTTTCTTAGCCCCTGGTAACAATAAAAAGTTTTCCATTACACGCAAACTATTTCTTTATGACTAATAAATAAAAGCAAATAATATAAAATATTCTTTATCGAATTATCGTACTGTCTTCTATGCGTTCAGATTTGACAAAGACTACGTATAACATACGTATCATTAGCGATTCATAAGCAAGATCTCTTTGTGTTAGTTCATCAAGTTAAACTGTTAATTATTTTCATGCGAACAAATTTTCAAAACATAATAAAGGAAATTACTAAAAATTTATTGCGTCAGCTGAGTTTTAACAAAACACAAAGATTCTAATAAACGTTTTTAAAAACATGTGATTTGCTTTCTCTTAAAGGATGCACTATACTCATTATTTTATGTTTTCTTTGTTCATGTTGGGATGTTTTAGAACCACAATTCTAAAAGTTGAATTCATTTCTCTACCCAAGAAACAGAATTGTATAAATCAATTTTAAGGCGCCATTCCTGTCTATGTCAGTTTTTATCTTTATTGACAAAGAGGAAGGTTCAAGCCCGTTATCATATACTTGACTTTCTATGATTATTACTATACATTGCTGATGTAACTTTTACAAAGGGATCAGATTATGAGCTTAAAATCTATTTACTCCTATTTATCCGGGTTCAGTATAAACAATTCACGAATATGCGATTAAATTAAAAAGTGTATCGCTTTTATTTTCCATGAAAGTGATGCTCAAAGAATGGAAAAATACACAATATTTTCGTGATTGTTCAAAATATACCAGAAAGGAAATATAAATCGCACATTGACTCTGACAATTCAGAACCACATCTAAGCGTTGTTCGAATCCATGTAAAATAAATCATCGAGTCCTCTCTACATTTTCATTCCTTTGGTCGTCTCCAAACTAATTTTTTTAAATGCTGGATATGATAGATATTAATTCCCAACCTTGTCTTAATTCCATCACAACACCCAATAAATAGGTAAAATGGTTTATGTCAGGAATTTATCGAGCATATCATGCTAGCCAAACACGCTAACATTTAGAATTTATAAATATTCATCTACTAACTAATACGTGTGTTCATCTACTCACGAATATGTGTGTTCATGTACCCACGAATATGAGTTTTAAATTCATGATATTTTATAAGTTATGAAATCATTCAATTATTTGCTCGGACCAACCGTGTCCAGCCATTATTCTTTTGAAAACCTAACAAAGTTTTTAATAAGCAAATATAGAAATATGAAATAGCAGTTACATTCTGGGCCGGTCACATTACATGTTTCATTCATCCTTGAACGTCACACTTAATCATATCAAAACATTTCTTAACACTATGTTCTCCTGACCTAAGATAATTTAAGTAGAGATATCACGCTAATTGGATGAACAGAATAATATTATAAAGATGATTGAAATTGCAAATATGGAGTTCATATTTAAGTAAGTGACAGGTACAGTACCTGAGAAATGTCTAGCAACTCATTTTAATAGGAAAGTTCCCACAGCTATTGCACCAATATGTACAAAGATGAATATATACTTGTCTGAGAAAATCTTAGTTCTCATACTAACCTCTAATCTGATATGATGTTTTGGCAGAATCAAAAACCCAAGTTTGCTTAGCAATATTTGCATTTTAGCAATCAACGTATACCATAGTTTAAGAAAGCGGTAATTAGCTTTGGTATTTACTTTTAGATACGAAACATTAATTCGAGTATAAAATACTTTCAGAACATTTCAATACATTTGATTTGGTAGCAACACTTTATTTTGAAACAGGTTAGCCTAATTTGTAAATTTTTTACTATTTCCAAAACAAATCATGTTTGGAAATACCTAACTGGATCCTAAACTAAAATGGCTAATCTTAATCATAGTTACCAATGTAAATATTGCAGAAAATAATTATGTAATTGATGATACAATTTGTATTAAAGCATCGTTAGCGTATTAAAGTTAATGAAAATACCACTTTTTACTACAACTTTGATTTCGATTCATGCGAATTAATTGTCAGGGTGGTTATACTGCAAAATAATAATGGGCTGAGAAAGGAGTTGATATGATACAGATTCCAAGGCGGAATGCAATTTTTAAAGGTTGCTTCCATTCTGATTGGTGGAACATTTCAATCTTTGTAGATATGGTTTGAAACTAGGTTTATACGCGTGTAATTTGTCTTCAAAAACAAGCCAACTATGATGAATGAAAATATAGAATTATCCAACATCGTTTTCAGCATGCTCTTCAATTCTAATTTTGCTATAGTTTTATGTAATATTTAAAGTATATTTTTTATTCCAGACTCATTAATTACGAATGGCGAAGCACGTCATGTTCAAATCATTATCCAAATTGTATATTTATCTGTAAAAATTTCCAACTAGAGCAGATACGTTAATCGTTTATTTTAACTTATGCAAATTAGATTTCGTTTAAATATTTTACACCGGATATATATATATATATATATATATATATATATATATATATATATATATATATATATATATATATATATATATATATATATATATATATTTAATAAACATTTTCTACATTTGATAAACTCAATACTCTTTACATTGTGCTTTTATTGTTCATTTCTCGTCGATTGGTTCGTAATCAATAATCATTAAATGCTAATGGAAAGATTCTTAAATTCATTAACAAAGACGAAATGCAATAGGGAATTTCACGTGCATAGCGATCCATGCTAGCTGTTAGTTGATATTAATGTATGGATAAAGTTTGATCATGGGGACTTAAGTGAAATTTTTTTTTAATTGTTCCAGCTGGACAACACTAAAGCAGGATAATGTTCGAATTAAAGATTTTTAAGCAGTATTAAAATTAGAATGTCTAGCAATCACGAACCAGGTAATTTGTATGCATCTGATAACTATACTTAGGTGCATATGTAACGTCAATGTTGATACTGTTGCTGATTGGCCTCGATGTGGAGACCAGCGTGATTTTAGTGAGTAGTGATATAAAATAACCCCTGGTATTCCCAGTCAAAGTCTGTCTTGATAATATAGGTGACGATCCGTCTGCGAGATAAACGATAATGTGGATAACGTGTTATCCAGATTCGCATCCTTTAAACTTTTCCCAATCATAATGATAGGAGATTTGAATGTCAGAGGGTACCTGTCGTGTGATTGGATTGGAAAGATGAGCTGAATTTCAAAACGCCAGCTCCCAGTCATGTGTGCATCTAAAAACGAAAATAATATTTGGTGAAGAAATGTTCAATTTAAAAGGCAGGAGTCTATAAGCTAAAATATGCAGTGTTACTTTATGTTTACTAAGAATGTTACCAATAGTCTAGTTTATGTTTAAAAGCATTATATATTTTTGTAAATCTTCAGGATTATAGTTACCTAGCAAACGACGCACTGCTAATGAATTAACGTGTCTTAAATTTGGTACGGTCTAGACAGGAGGGTTGTGTAGTTTAACTAGTGCGCAATGAACATCAATGTCAGATCATGGGGATGGTCCGTTGTCAGTGTGTTCTCTAGTTATACTTTCCTAATATGTGACACAGTTGGTCCAGGATCCCTCATCCATGAATGAAAGAGCTTAAGCCAAGCGATAGCTATTTAAATTCCTTCGACTAAATAGTCATTCCAGGCAGTTAAAATTTTTAATGCTTAAACAACTTATTGGCTTGACAAATAACAAAATTAAACTAACATTAGATGAAATGAATTATTTTTGGATATGTAGTCGGTTTTGTTTCGTATCAGTAATCATTTGATTGAAATTTTTTTAACGTAGCTTTAACAATTTTTCAGTTATATCGCTACGAAGTCTGCAGTGTGGCAGTTTATAGGGATGTGTATTACTGGGGCATCATGACGCAGACATATGGCATAATGTCCCACCCAGTCACATTCTCCTGACGCCAGGCGGACCAGTCCTAACACTCCCGCTCCACGACCTCCCGCTTCCGACAAATATATGTATCAGCAAATGAAATTGCTGTGTATATAGATTAAAAAATAATTTCTAGGTCGACATGCTACGCACGAGTGCATTTAACACCCACTCAGTTGCATAATCTTCGGTAATGTGTGTGTTGTCCTAATGGACTATGGGATATGTGTGCGGGAAAGGCAGTTGATATTTGTATGAAATTTTAATTTTGCCTTGTATTATCAAACATTTTATGTAGAATCCAGTGATTACACGTTCCGTTCTGTTTGACGTACACATTTAATTATCTCTCTGTGTCTCTGTCTGTCTGTCTGTCTGTCTCTCTGTCTGTCTCTCTCTCTCTCTCTCTCTCTATCTCTCTCTCTCTCTCTCTCTCTCTCTCTCTCTCTCTCTCTCTCTCTCTCTCTCTCTCTCTATATATATATATATATATATATATATATATATATCCAAGTATTCTCCAGTCAAAGTCTATACATAATGTATACGACACTGTCTGGAGATAAAATAGTTTTGTGCATCAGGTGTTTTTAAGAGGGTCCTTTAAACTCTGTACAATCATGGTGATAAAAGAGAATCGAGACTGTTCCTGTAGCCTAATTTTATCAGGTCATATAGAAGATCAGATAAGTTGAATTTGCAAATGCAGCTTCAATCCATGTACGTACATTTATCAAAACAATACTATCTGGTCAGGAATTGTGTAAATTAATATGTTGGGAAAGATAAGCTGCAAGACATACAGTGGTAGTGCTTGATTGAAATTTAATTATCCTATATTTCACGTTTTAAGAATCAAAAGTAAGGTTGACGTCTAAGAAAAAAACCTTCACACAATACACAATTTTATTAAGTCTTACACTGGATATATGTTAGGATCAGAGGGTTCCTCAATATTATTTCTGTATTGTGAAAACCAATGTCAGGTCATTGTGATATAAATAGTTTACTCAGATAGCAAACAATGTAGAATTTTACTAAGGTAGTGAAATGAATTCACTCATAGTGAAATTATGCAAACAAAAAAGGACATATACATAGAACTTATTATAATAGTCCCGAAAGATACAACGGGTTGTACAAACCCCAAATGTAGCAAACGGCTACAAGATTATATGCAAGTAGATACACTCCGTCTTCAGCACACTTTATTTCAGCTCCACGGCTGCTACAGTTAAGCTTCACAACTGCTACGGTCATATTTGTTTTAAGGTTTGAGTCATAGTCACTTTGCGGTTTTAATAATATCATCTTTGAGTGATTTGTAATTTTTTTGATGTGTTCATTTCAATAGTTTTATTGTGCTACCAACCTTCGTCTTCGAAGATTAGTATTATCACGCAAACGTTTAAAGATAAACCAATTTATAAAATCATAGTATTATTTAATCATAATGTAAGAATAATACCATTGAAGATTAATGAATATATGAACATTTAATATAATCCGAATATCTTTTAACGAGTCATCAAGAATCTAAAGCTAGCGTTTTGTCTAACAAGACAACGAGCACATTTTTATTCAAATGAACAATAATTCCTCCCAAACTATAACTGAGCACCGCGATAAACTCTCATCATGGATTTCCAGACACTGATATTAATACAGGAAAAAAATAATTGCTTACCAAATGATTTATACGAATATCCCATCAGATCTAAGACGCAGTAGAATTTATCAGGACATATCAAACGTCTTGAACTCAAACCCAAGTAAATAACTTCAGAAATTGACAAAACCTCTACCCTCAAGCAAGATTATCACCAAAAAATTCTTAGTTTTGTTTTACTTCTAATAGTATATTTCTGAATAGTAATTTAGGATGAAACGTTTCTGTTCATTTTTTCTGTCTTCTAGATCTATGACGATTCATACCAGATGAAAATATGGGTACTGCACTTATAACAGCCACAGTAAATCATATTGAAGGAGTAAATGATAATGTTATACATCCACTGATAACTAGCGATGTAAAATACCTTTCTGTGATGTGGGTATGATTCTCGTATATGTATTACTAGATTGGATTAAATATTGGTAAAATATAGATAAAATGGCTTGAAACAAAGTATTGACGCTTGCAGGAATGAAAACTTTCATATTTGTTTCAAGACTATTGGTGCGAATATTATTAACTCATGATGATTCCGACAACAAGGTAGGTTCGTGCCGCACTGCAAAGTTGTCATCTATCAAGTAGTGCCCATATATGATGTCACTATCGTTAGCAATACTATTGTGGACCTTATTTAGGTAAATACACTTTAAGCTTTTGTAATACAGTCTGTATGGCATAAGTCTCTAATGATAAAAACAGTTCTGGATACATACACTTAATGTTTTGTTTGAGATCAGGAAAATTATCAACTAGCGCAACATCACTTTCTCTTTTCTTCTTATGCTTACAATATTTCAGTTATGAAGTCGTAATTGTATGATGACTGTTGTCATCACTAATTCTTTTAAAACCTATTTGTATTAAATATAGACGTTTTTCCTCATTAAACATCTTCACATACTATATTTCTTACATAACCATCAAGTCTTTTAATACAAACTCTCCGAGAAACATATCACTACCTTCTAGAAAAAAGTAACATTGTCTGAATAAAAATGGGTACCTAAATGAATACCTTTTCCAGAAGGTTCCAATTGTTTACAAGATAAAATTATTGTTATAATTAGAAATTCTATTACTGAAATTATAATAAAGAACATATTGTTCTCTTGATTCTGTCGAAGATATTAATCCTAATAGTTAACCCATACTCATATAGAAGATATTAGCTATGTAGTATTTGTTCCCAGAATTTTAAAAATCAATGATTTAAGTCAGGAAAAAATAAGCTTGATATTGGACAATATCTGTTTCAAAATACGATTATCCATAGCATATAATGATGGCAATATTGTACTTCTGCAACCTCAAAGTCCACTTTTATAATCACAGATTGTTGATTTCCAACGTGCCAATGAAAGTAAGGGTGTTGTGATCGCTAAGAATAATATGCAGAGAAGGATCTGAACTTATTTACACTTTAAAGGGTTGCAAGCCAATTTCAAAGCCAAACACTCATTCTCGATGGTAAAATAATTTCTCTAGGAGATTGTCAATGATTGACTGCAATTTGGAGCTTAAGTAACTGGTGCATTCTCAAGTGTGGGGTTTAACCTATCAAAAGCCTCCTGACATTTTCGGAAAATGAAACCTTGAAAATCTGTTAAAAAATTCAGATTTGATGCCATATTCTGCATTTCCATTTTTGACAACGCAGTCTTTGAATTTTCTGGAAATGATATGAATCTCTTTAGGGCATAGTGTTCACCTTTTAAAGTCTGTGAACATACCGAAAATATTATCTGATTTCAAGTATACATTGTGAACTCAAGAAACGTTTACTCAGTTCAATGAAACGATTCTCAAGCCAATGCTAAATTTCATGTTTCAAACATTAGTGCGTGAGAGGGTTCATCCGATACGAATTCTGTTTTACAAGTGTGTAATCTACAATTTCATCATTATGGTAGAATTTATAGAGAAACAAGAGTACACATTCAAGTAATAGTTTATTGCGGCAGATGTGAACGCTTCTTACCTAGATTATTCATAAGTAGCAGTATAGAGTGCGAGCCCACCTAATTTTATAAGGTTCTATTTGGTAAATTAAGGTTTCTTACAAAAGCGAACAAAAATAACGACAATAACGCAAACCGAAGCCTGTAACTTTCTCGAGAGTCTCAAGCGGTTAGTTATTTTTTTTTAGTAGCTGGTGTATTGGTATTTTGCCAACAAAGTATACGCGTGATGTTTACACGTTCGTTGACCCCTTATCGATGTCAAGCCCTCTCTGCTGCTGTAAATTAAATTAGCATGTTATATCATAAATTGTTATAATGAAGCGTATACAACTAGATTAGCTTGCAAGTTTTGAAGCAATTCAGAATTCCGTGATTCTATCAGGCAAAAATTACAAGCGCGCCAAGACGTGGAATTTGCAAAAGGTTCAGAACAGTTATTTAGACCCGTTACAAAAGTTACTGGATGAGTTACAACTGCCATTAAGGATGATCTTCTTCCAATATCAAAACTAACCGCTGAGCAAATTGCTAAAAAAAAGTATTAAGCACTAAACAAGGAAAAAGATTTTACGAGATCTTCCAACTGAGATAGCTGCAGCTCAACTTGAAGAGGCTGTGGGAGAACAAAACAGAAAAAGGAATTAGTTTTACAGATAAATTTACTGAAAACGGCAGACAAAAAAGTAAAAAATATGTTAATAAAAACCAATAAAGATATTGTGGAGTTTGGTTCATTTTCTGCGACAAGTTATCGTTCAAGAAATACATTTTTTTAAAACCTGAACATGTTAGGGGTGCAAGTCGTGTAATGTGGATCGATTGTGTGTTTAAAATAAACCGAAATATTAATCGGATCGACAAAAAAGATCATGTTTATATCAGATCTTTAGAGGGAGTGGAAATGTATGATGAATTACAACAGAAAATGAAAGAAAAACACAAAATGAAGCAAGAACAGAAATGAAGAAGAAGAAAAACCAAGAAATAAGAAAGGACAATAAACTTCATGGCAAGAGCCTTCCTATCAACTTAATCCGCCTCTACAACAAAGGGAAGAAACGGATGATGAAATTTATAGACTATATACAGAACCTCCAGAAGAATTCCACGATGCATCTGACATTAGTGCTACTGGTAGTGGTATTCCAAGCAGTACGTGGGGAAGTGGTCTTATTGCCTGTCCTAATAATGTTCTTTCTGACATAGCACGATTAGAAATTCTTATAAGAGGAAAACTAGCTGGAAATAACTCACCAGAAGTAATTAATGAAGCCGCTGATATTTGTAGACGATTATTGCAAGGTGGTGTCATGGGTATTAGTGTTTACAGGGAGCTTATCAATTAACTCGTTGATAACAATCAAACCGATTAGATATAACGATAACAAAAAAGATGATCATACATCAACAACACCGTGGACCTGTAATTGTCAGAGTAACAGTTTCACGATTACCAGTATACAAGGCAACTTACGGTGATGGTAATGTTATTCAATTATTATTTGCTAGAATGGCTCCCAAAATAGCTTAAATTACAAAACAATTTTAAATGAAAGCTATTAGTTATATTAGTGAAAAAGCTACTGGTGCTATAGGCAAAATTGCCGGATTAAAATTGATAGACTAGCACGATTACTACGACGAAAATCACCGTCAGTAAAATTACCATTTACTGAAATGTCAGTAAAATAATAAACCAAGCAGCGGAGCAAACACTAGCAGCTTTGATGAATCAAGAAGCAGAACAAAGTATAAATACTAGTTTTACCGAAGGTAGACTATGTAGGCGACTTTGATTTAGATCGAGAAATAAAATGTTTAAACGTGTATCTGACACAGCATTTGACATAGATTTACCGGTTCTCAAAGATGAATCTGTGCAAGATAATCAATTTTAATCTTATGACGCAAGACAGTCAAATAAACAAGGCGGTATTGAGCTACAGGTTCAGGATACAAATATATATAAGTTCTACCAGTTGACACATTTATCGAAGTAGAAGGTGAAAATATAAAAACAGATGATTCAGAATTTAGGGGTGCTTTCGAAGTCGGTTTTGTTAACAACTGGATTATGGCATTGTTTGAAAGCGCTACATATATGATTGATGGAAAAAATATAAGATTAAAAACGATTTTGATGTTGCAACAACAAACGATAATTGGCCTTGCAAGATATTCTGATGATCATACAAGATCAGCAGGTCCGACAATGATATTTCACAAAGATGGCTCTAATTATCCTGATGTCAGTCAATAAGTTGTGAGATGACCAAAAGATCGTGTTGCTCTGCTGCTGATGTTAATGTGGAAGATATGATTATTAATGTTAATTCTGAGTACAATGAAGGATTTAAAACACGTAACATTATGTTGTCAGGGGCGCGTAGAAAATGTTCATATGCAAATCCATTATCTCACATTTTGGGTTTTTGTAGAAATGTTAGGAAGATGTCTTTTTGGAGCGAAGCATACAGTTGTAATCGTACGAAAATGTGATGATAATGATGTTATATGGCGAGATGGAGGCGATGCTGGTAAAGTAGTATTATAAGAAAACTCTCACTGTGGATACCAGCAATGACCCCATCAATCACTGAAGAAAAAAAATTATTATCATTTATGGATACATGTGGTAAATCGTTACTATCATGGCTAACAACAACAACATATATTATTCAGAGTAATATTAACGGTATATGCACATGGCATATAGCATCACAACAAGGTGATTCTGCGCCACGACTTATATTTGTTGCTCTACAAGCTTAAATTCGCAAGCACACAGACGTATGATATTTTCAAACTCTGTGTTTCTGAAGTCGAACTAAGAATAAACGGCCAACAAGAACCATCTGAAGATATTTTACTTGATTTTGGACAAAACAAAGTAGCACGTGCATATCATCGATTAATGGCATTTATGGGACGTGATCAGAATGTAGATACCGGGCAGCAAATATCAAGACTAGATTTTACATCATATTATCCGATTTATTACTTTTTCGTCGGAACATCTTGATTGAACCAGACAAACTGTCATTGATATACACTTTTGAGCTCGTGTAACTCTTCCGGTTGCTCCAGACCCCTTATTTCCTAATTACACAGTAATCTCTGTTATACTTAGTGATAAATCGATGCTACGTGAAGGTGCTGGTGGACGAATGAGAATTATTGATGCACCAGTAGAAAATTTGAAATACAATTATAACATTCTAGATATTATGTCATATCATCATGTAAATGTTACTCTGACCCGCGTCAGTGAAAACATCCGGAACCACAATAACGCTAAAACACAATCAGATTACAGGTGCTTACAATAAGATGTTACAGAGAGAATGCCAACGTAACAAATTCCATGATGCTAAACATGACAAGACTGGAATCTGACTTACTCTGTCCGTGGGTGCTATTTCAGATATCAGCAAATCAGTTGTTATATTTCCACTCCTCGCGGCAATACCAGAATTAATTTCACCCGTGGAAACCCTCAGAGCTGTCGGGATAGCGGCTGAAATGGCACTAAATAAAGCGACAGGGCAAGGATACAAAAAAGGAGAATGTTTAAGATTACCGGGGAGTCCTTACTCGTACGGAAAAAGCCTAAGATTACCTTCCAGACCAGTTACCTTCAAGAACCAAACAATATTGAAACTGGTATTATTAATTGCGATATGTAAACCGGACATGGATTTCACTGGATGGCATACGCGATTGATCCAAGTGGAATTGTATGTTTTTTTTTATTCGTATGGGTTAGCCCCGCCAAAAGAGTTCATCAAGTATGTCAATCCTCACAAAGTAGGGATGGTATTCAACTTTATAACTGACCCACTAATATACGGCCGAGAATTAATTGCAGTACGCGAGTCTGTATAAAAATCAACCAAACTACAACATAAAGTTATACACGAGTACAAGAGTAATCATTTTTT
The DNA here is from genome assembly GCA_029339505.1 of Unio delphinus. Classification (NCBI taxonomy): domain Eukaryota; kingdom Metazoa; phylum Mollusca; class Bivalvia; order Unionida; family Unionidae; genus Unio; species Unio delphinus. Next base: position 4,714,247 of record JAQISU010000057.1, on the reverse strand, counting down.
AAAACAGATCTTAAAATATAATGGTACATATTTACTTGAGATCTCTCTCGAAACAAAAACCCACTGACGGAATTTCAAAAGAGTTTAAAAAAAAGCTTTAACGATGAAATATCCGAACTAATAAATCTTGCAAATGTAGATCCAAACGAAATTTTTGTATTTTAGGATAAGCAAGGGAAATTATAAACTATTAATCTTTCATTGCAGGATATTATCGTTAAAATTAATGAAGATACCGAAAACACCATAGCCGTGTTTGAGAATAACGGAAAAATTAAACATGGTGTTCTTATATCAACGATATCGGATAATATTCGCACGCGAGTACAAAAGTCCGGTGATACAATGACAGGCGAACTCAACATAAACGGGAAATAAATAGCCATACTTGGAGATCCAGTATCCGACAAGGATGCGGCAACAAACAATTATGCAAATGTTAACAACACCACCGTAGACAATACATTATTAACACTACGGACCGAGCAAGATGTTCATGTAAACGCGTTGACAAATCTCCGTAGAAATTTTTGAAAAATTGATGAAATCGCAGATAATTTCTTTGGTACTCCGTTCACTATTGCCATGGAACTTTCTGATATCAAGACGAACATTGTCACGATTAAACAATTCACAGAATAATATTGCTAGTAATTTTCCTGCTATCACTGAAAGGCTTGATAAGGTTAAAATACAGTATAAACAAAATTTCAATACCGTGTACTCGATACAACATGGGATTTGTTTTACAAGTACACCTCGAAATAACACCGTTCAAGTTACTGCATCTCTTCGATGTATATACAGACTAACGGTGATTTCACAAATATTGTTTAATGTATCATCAAGTGTATCCGCCGGCGTTAACAATGTAGTGATAAGTGTAATAATATAAAATGGATCCACTGAAACATTTAGAATAACCCCACAGCAGTGGCAATTTATCATAAGCGTCAATCACCTGGTTTGAAGAATATGTAATTTATTTAAGCTCATAATAAAATGAACGTACAACTGTATAGATACAATCAAGAGCGTGCATTGCAAACTAAACTAAAAAATATCACTGACGGGTACACAATAAAAAATTGAAAAATATCGCTTGTGTTTTCGTAGTTGATATAACTGTATGTTTAGTTCCAGCTGTTATTGCTCGAACAGGTTTATTTACATCGACAAAACGCCATTAGTGATTGCCCCAGCAATTGTTACAATTTGTGTTTCAGCTGCAATATCATTCGGGTGTGTTCTTCATATAATTGCCAAAAAATATCTACATGATATACATGTAGCCAGAGCAAACTACACGAGTATATAATAAAGTTGAATACCGCGGCGGCTGCATATTTCAAATTATCTTCGCTGATATCATCGAGTCTTAACGATGAAATAATATAAGATAGTGAGTTCACAACGATGATTAAGATTTACGGAGGCACCAACACCAAGACTAGAATCAAAACGGTCTCATTTTACGACGGATAAACAATCATATTGGGAATTACTACATCATTTAAACATCATTTAGTTGATTTAAAAATTGCAAAGTTGACTGGTTATCTCAGCTACGTTACTACAGGCGATGTAACTTAGGCGATGTAACTTAGCAATTCTTCAGGAACACCTCAGTTTTGGAGTATTTAAATATGTGAATATTCACCTAGATGAAATTTATTGAATATTTAAAATTAGTAATCAAGAATATAAATACAACAAGAAAAACTACGGCTAAGTTTCCAAGAATATAGTTTTAATATAAGAAGTTCACGCAAGGATGTCATTAGACAAATTGAAATATGAAATCAACTTGTATCCAGCATGGAATATCTTAACCAAAGAGTAATTCAGGCAACAAATAATAAAAGAGATAGAACACAAACACATTTTTAAAAAATGCATATTCTATAACAGAAGCTAATCTATCGAATTTTAAATTTACTGCATGTAACGCAGACATACTAAAATCTTTCCTAAAATACTAGCTGCATGGAGTACATGCTCTCATATACAATAATGATCCATAAAGTGGTGGTAGACATTTATCACCGGGAACAGTAAATATAACCTCACAATTGCAATCAATATTGTTTCTGATGCAATTGATCGAAGGTATCGGAGAAACACATTAATATCAAATCAGGCTCAATAGCGATATATTCTGTATATATATATATATATATATATATATATATATATATATATATATATATATATATATATATATATATATATATATATCCCCTTGAAGTTTGGTTGTACATCCGTTACTCCGGTATATATTCAATGTCATAATTCATTCTTGACGATAATAAAATTCAAACTTACTGACCAAATTGTTAACTTAGTAGATTTATCAGAGGGAAATCTACAATTGAATCTCTACATCAAATGTTAATGACACCCTCAGTCGGAAAAGTTACTGACCTACCCATTTTAGTTCTGATTAAATTAATTTTCGCTCTGACAAAAACAATAATATTATTATAACTCAGATAAATATGAAAATAGTTCATATAGCAACATCAAAATGTTCATTAAAAGTGATCAGACCTTTGAAATCTGCATTTCGTATTACCCTCAGTTGAACTTAACTCCAGTTTTCACTTTCTTCACTTCGTAAAGGTTACTACTGTCACTTTCTATAATCCTTTTTATTTATCTTACAAGTGTGTATATAGTCTTTCCTGCAGCGTATTCGACTGATAGTTCTAATCTAACGTCTTCAACGGTGTAACGGAGATTAAATCCGCTTTAAGTAAATATCCGCTAATGAAGCAAAGAATCTGTTTAATAAATATATTAGTTGACGGTAATGTCGATCAATCCGCGGATTTGAGCTCTTGTAAATATTGGAACTCAGAAAGAATATTTTGAGGATGTAGTTTATCAGATAAATGTATTCCTTCATTTTTTAAATTTGTAATTGTAGAAATAATATTATTAATATTTTCATAATTCATTATATAATACATATATTTTTAAACTGAACAAAAGTGAAAATGCGTGATCCCCATGTGAACCCCTAAGTAGCCTTATGAACACATCCACCCACCTACCCACCCACACACATATACATATATATAGTTTTAAACAAGGCTAAATGACCCCAGATGTCATATTTACAATCATATACAAGACGGTACATACATACACACAAACACATATATATATATATATATATATATATATATATATATATATATATATATATATATATATATATATATATATATATATACACACACACACACACAAACAAGGCTAAATGACCCCAGATGTCATATTTACAATCATATACAAGACAGTACATACATACACACAAACATATATATATATATATATATATATATATATATATATATATATATATATATATATATATATATATATATATATATATATATATATATATACACACACACACACACACCCTTTTGCATATACATTTTAGTCATATTCAAGACAGCACTGACATTTAGATGGCACAGTCAGAAGGGACCCTTCTCTACGTTCAACATTTTAGGACACACTCCTCCAAAATCAACCCCGTGAGAGTGCAAACGACACCCACCACGTGGTGACATGATGGAAGCGTTTCTTCTGTTGCTGAATTTCGATCATGAAGTGGAGCCCCAGTAGCTTTAAGGTATACTTTATAAGGTAACTAATACTTGGAACCCAAAAGAAGAGTTCGTGATTTGTAAATGTTCATTTACTTAATTATTATCGCTGAGAAAATCCAAATGAAGATACCTGACAGATGCAGAGAAAAGGATAATGTTTCTGTATAAAACTTCCAGAATATTCTTTCTTTAATATTAATAACAATTATAACATAATAATAATATTTGTATAATATGTAAGATTTAACATTGTCTAACATAATTATTTTCCATGCTAGATAACTCTACAACATTACGCGATTATTTCCCTTACAAGATTATGCGTATTCGTAATTGAGTTAGCTCCCTTAAATAATGCTGAACGATTTAGAATAAAAATAAATATAGGAATATATATATCTTCGTTCAATAAGGCCCCGAGCGGCCGAGTGTTCTACTTTCCGTTACGTATCACTGCCATTTCACCTCTGTCTGCGTGGATCGAATCTCACATTCGGCCAATGTGGGTATGTGAGAAATCTTGCTAGTAACTTTTCATTGGTCGGTGGTTCTTTCCGCGATTTCACTTTGGTTCTTCCTCCACCATTAATACTAGCCTGTCGTGTGCTGAAAAATGGCTTTAAACCCTACAACAAGAACAATCGTCCTTCAACAATATTGAAAAGTTGTTTTCTGTTTATATCTTTTGGAGAGAGCGGACTTTTGTGTATTTTCTGCTACCCGTGCATTATTTAATATAGTTATGACACTTGGTAAATAACCGCTAAGCAAGAGTTCGACTAAATCGCTCAACAAATGCCTGATCACGATATATTGCAGTATATCCTAGTCGTATGATCACATTATGTTGCTTCATCAGCGGTGATACTACACCATGAAATTCTTTGCCAGGATTAACCTGTAATAGCTGTGGCCATCGTAGACCACCTTGTGGTCTAGATCATCATTGATAAATTCGTTCAAACGCAGAAACAACTTCTGCTGCTGTATTTGCCACTCTGTTTCTTTTTACCTATTCGAAGCATCAACTACAGTCAATGCGTATTTGTACCTTATTTGACGTCTATCAATGTTGATAGTATCATGTGGTAAAAACAAATTATCTGCTTGATGAACTTCATTAGGAACTGACATCAAAATGAGCATATTTGATTATTTTAGGCGGTGGTAGATGGATTTGACATAATGCCTGTCGTGATAACCAGTATGTTGCAGTAGAACGTTTGACACCTGCTGCTTTGGAGAGTTTGCTAAACGCTACTCTGCTTCTCCAATATCCTCTTGGGCGATAATAAATCGATTCCATTATATTAATGACCAGCCCCTAATACTAGTTTACCGTTCATTGCAGATCATACTTAAGGATGGTAATGACTATGAAGCGACGATGAATGAAGACGGTGATGATGTTATCGAGTTTATCACTGATATTGATGAAGCCTTCTTCTGCGTATAATACTGATGAAAAATTAATAATTTAGTGGTATACAATGATGTGATGCTCGATAAACAGTCCAATCCAGCTGAATTATTTTCCCGAGGTAGACATAATAACAACGACATGATTTATATCACTCAACGATACACACAAATTCCGAAAGTTATTAGAGACAATTGTAAAATGTTAACTGTGTTTAATGGAGTTGACACTTAGAAATATTCATTAAACCTGGTGCAGCGGAGAGATGTTTATAATTAAATTCAAAAACGTTTTTCACAACCTACCTTACACGGATTTATAACGATAAATTTACACGATCCTAGGTAAAGATATCGAATCGGTCCTGATTAAAGCTTTGGTTGAAAGACTGATCTAATTTACAGCAACAGAGAGGGCGTGACCTCGAATAATAGTCAACAGGTAAACACCATGCGCATACCTTTAGAAAAATACTAAGGTACCAGCTAGTAACAAAACTAACAGAGTGAGACGCTCTTTAAAGTTAGAGGCTAGTGTGTGCGTTATTGACGTCATTTTTTTTCAATTACGTAAGAAGCCTTAGTTTAACAAAAAGGACCTTATACAATTAGGTGGGCTCGCCCTCTCTGCTGCTCAATTTCTAAATACTGATGTTTCGTTACCATAAAGTCACTACAGTCTCATTTCATTTACATCCTCACTGTGTGGGACAGGCATAACCGAACTGATGACTTACTTGGCTATCTCTAACAATATACCAGAACTCCTCTTAATATGTTTACGTCCCAAGAGTACTAATATTGTAATTTAATTCACTAATTTGTTTCTATCCTAGTATATATCATAATTATTAATTTAAGGACAAATACAAAAAAAGTACCGGAAAAAAACAAGACTATGAGAAATTCCTGTCCCTAAATTTTTTTTATTAAGGATAGGATTGGCAGAATCATTCATGGGTGTTATAGCCTATCTACATATGTCATACTGATCAACAACAAAATCAGACTGAGGATTGTTTTAACTAATTGCTTTAAGTACAAGACAGTGACCATGACATCTAAGAGTGCATTTGACATAGGTACATCTTGAGTATATTGATATTTATCAATGTGTCGCAATAAAAAATAACGTGCTTTTATTATTGCAATAGATGAACTTAGGAAGAGATAAGGATTTATGATTCATCATGTTATAAACTTGATTTTGATAAGCCGTATCAGATTGTGATTCGGACGTGCTCTGTTCGACTAAAATAGGGTTTTACAATGAGTGGAAGACTTGCTGGCAAAAATAAACTTTGTAAGCTTAGGAACACACTTCATCTATACGAGCAGCAATCTTGTGCTAATCACGGTATGTCTTAACGTCACTATTGACGCAATTATTGAACACTTCAACTAAATGATTTTGTGATCTTGGTCACCTTTTCTGGATATAACCACCTTTCCAATAACTGTTCGTTTTTTCTTGCAAATTTAACATGGGGTTGTTTAGTTTCTTTTTCATAGTTCATAAAACCTTTGCCAATACGCCTCAATTACAAACTTTAACTTTGCTGTACCGATCATGATCCTTGGCAAAACGTATATGTCGTAATAACAGTCTAATGCTCCTTTAGTCATTTTAAACTTTCAGACATTTTCTCAAAAACTTTAAATGAGTTAATAACCTAACATTTTAGTAAAATCAAAACCTGATATGTTGTGTTTAATGCTGCGATGTACTTTTCACTTGCCTGCTCTAAGTCCTTTAAGCTAGATTGAAATTCTCGTTCTTCCTTTTCTCTTTCTCACAGTATTTCCTTCGCTTCTTTTTCACGTTGCATCTTTATTTGCATTAGCACAACGCAGTATTTATCCCTAAGGTACCGGTGTTGGATGGTAGATATTTTATTTTGAGAAGAGAAAATCTTTAAGGACATCATGCAATTATTGTTTCGGAATGTTGAAAATAAGCCAACACCGTGAGATTACGGTATTGATCTGATATTCAACAAAGGCATCGTATCAAGTAATTTTGTTTCATCTTGGTTTCCATAAATATATTCTTTTTCAAAAATAACAGCTCATGGAGAGCGCGTTTGAATACCATCGAATGCTTTTTGTTTTCGACAGAACTTCTTACAAAAGATTTTATTTAATGCTACAGAGATACTCGTTTACTCTGCACAAATATCCGCCAATAAATACAAAATAAAAAATGCGGTTTGAAACGTATGACAATTTATATAAAAACTAAAAATACTGCATTGCCCTGAATGTTTGGATTTGTTCAGTAAAATAGAATAACTGGACATTATATTCAATGTGTTGTATTTGATTCCGGTCGTAATTTTCATTTTTGTTCTTTCTTTATAATCTTACACAATAAACTCTTTACAAAAGTAAAAATAAATAAAATCAAAGTTGAAATTATCAACTATTGCTATTGTTATTTGAACACAGTTATGCATATAATAAATACAGTGGTATAGTGGTCGTTGTGCTTTATTAAAAATGTAATATATGTGGAGCCTTATTACATAGTTTCAGTTATAACTGAGTAAATATGTCGCCTGCGTTTGCTAATGCGACTAGTGATACCAAGACCTTGCAGCGAGGAGAAGCAAACTCTTCCATTATCGTTAATCATTCTAATTAAGTTTGGACAATACGGGTCATTAAAACTGGATGTCAGATAACGTTTTATCATAACCTGGACAATACCACCTCGTATTCATACATCTAGGACGACTCAAAGACCTCAAACGCAATATCCCTTAAGTGAAAGGTACTTCAAGAAAGATATCCAGGATATGATGATATTTATGCAATATTTATAGACTACTACATTTATATGAAAAATATGAAGAAGTTTATCAGTGTAATATTGTACGACCACGTGAATATAGTTAGTCCGAAAAACGAGTTGATATTTCCATATACAATGCGGTAACCTTTCTATTATATACTCATTGTGTTGTTCCACCTAAGGCTTAATAATAAAAATACATACAAGAATATAATTGAATTTACGCTCTATTCCACAATAAACACATAACCCTATAAAAATCAATACACAGTAACGATATTACTAGGCACATAGCACAGACCTTTCATCTTTGTCATCTGCTCGACGTTAGTTTAAAAAATATTGTTTTGGTGCAAGTAGAATTTAAATTTGGAGATATGTTTTGAAACAACTATTCCCGTTGATCATGGATGGATGGATTTCGTTTCCTATTAATCCAACTAAATTTTGCTTTTCTGTTTGTGATGGACTGGATTTGTTAGCGGAGTCAGTTCCGTGCGATGTGTATATGCGATTTGCGGAATAGACTGGCATTAAATTAGCCGCACCTCTTTTCCGTCATTGAGAACATAATGTGTGACAAATTTTCTTTGATTCAATTTATCAAAAGACGCTATAGTTTCTCACTCTCATATAGTTTTGAGTGCAGTAAAGAGAACGTGAGTTTTGTTCGAAATGTAGCCGAAATTACAGTACACTTTTGCTGCGGAACTCACAATATGGGCCATGTAATTCGAATTTCAGAACGAACGAAGAAAGTACATTTTGATGAAATCCTGGTTGTAAAAATTCAAATATGTTATTGCGATTCTGATATCCAGTTAGGGAAGACACATGTTTATGCCTTGGTACTTGCATACTCTCTGTTGGAAGGACACCAGCAAAGTACACGACCTGCATGGCTTCTATCGCTACCCTACATACACTACATTGTAACGAAAACCTTAAACGGGGAAGTTTCATGCAGCTATGTGACAGCGGAAATAAAACTTCTTCGCCGTCTTGTTTTATTGGCTCTGAGGTCCTCAGTTTTCCACCAAAACCTTCAGTTTCACTTGGTGTTAAATTTAGTATTTTGACTGATTTGTGAAATTGTACGTATCTGATCGATATGTGATATCATTCCCTCAGTAAGATTTTGTATGTTATTGTTGTAGACCATATATAGCAATGATAATAATCTCAAACAATCTATTTGGAAAATGTTGCGTACATTTATCCTAAATAACTGTTTCAATTATCAGAATGGCATTTCCTTTGCTGCATCTCTAACGTTTGTTGTCAACATTGCGAATATCACGTTCATTCTTTTGCTTCTTTGAAGTTTCATTTGTGACTTCATCAACTCGTCCACATCGTTAACTTTATCATCTCTAAAATCAAATGGACGAAACGGCTTATTTATTTTATCCCAAAACAAATCTAATAAACCAAAGCTAAAGCATCTACGGCATGAGAGTGCATTGTTTACAAAGTAGTTCCTAATTCACGATGATATTTTTAGACACACGTGTCGTGAAATATGACACCGTGCAGTATGGAAAAACACTGCACGATTCTAACACTATTCACTTAAGGGAGAAATAAATGAACATATTATAAATAATGGAGACTTTTAATCATTACCTGAAATAGTCCAGTACATATTGGCAGTCAAGACAGTATTGTTATAGGCATGCAAGTCACTAATTGTTAAGCCACTCGAAATAAGGCGATTGTCAAGGTACTATTTCTATCATGCAAGCAACCATAAAGAAAAGAAAGGCCTAACTACACATATGGCGTACACGATTGTTTAAGGCAGTCTTGCTGTCGATATGCAAGTTGCTGGTTGAAAGTGTAAATCAATGTTAGAAACTCATCTGGCACTCAGTCTAAGGCAGTCGTGTTTACTTTCAAATCAGAACTAGAAAGACATCATGTGCTTGTTGGTGTTTAAAGCAGTCTTCTGTCGACTTATAAGTAAATACTAGAAAGACATCCAGTACACGGTGAGAATTACAATACATTTTTTTTCAGGTCAATCTTCATATAGGCGTGCAATCTCTAAAAGAACAACTCTTACATGGTTGCATGATGACGTGTAAGGCACTCTTCCTGTCGATGTACAAGTCACAACCACAAAATGGATACATTGTGTTTTCATTGTGGTTCATCGAAACAATATATCACCGGATAATATAATAAGCAATGAAAAATGTCATGGGAGTTTCAAAGTGGAAAATGGGAAAGTACTATTTAATATATATATATATATATATATATATATATATATATATATATATATATATATATATATATATATATATATATATATATATATATATATATATATATATTACTAAGGTAATATGATTCAAATTGTTCCAAATACAATCAGACAATAAATAAATTTGCATATAACAATAAACTGGAATAGACTAGTATAAATATAAATAACAACAATAAAATTACATTATTTGACAATACTGACAATAGCTGCAACAACAAAAAAGAAGAACTTTCTATTGTAACTAATTTCAACATGATATATAATTAAGACCATAACTATAATTAAACAGCCATCTAATACCACGGCATTACTAAATATGTGGACGTAACTACTAACCAATTTAAACACTATCCTATCTAAATGCCACCTATATTTGGTTAGTTTTTAATTTGTCATGCATAGCGGAATTTGATTTAATCACTTAAAGACTGATTAATGAGGAGCAAACGAAGTCTGCAGCTCAGAACTAGGAATGACCATTGCCGGCCTGGAAAAGAACGAAGACTTGGTAACAAATGTGGTGATGACAAAATAATATAAACAATTTCAAAAAATTGTTTGGGAACCCAAATTTGATTCGAGGAAATTCAATAAAAAAAATGTTGCTTTTAAAACTAGTTTTGTCGTTCTAATAATCAAATCACAAGAAATGAGCATCGGTGTTCTAAAATGGTTTTCTGTTTTAAAATAGTTTTAGGTGAAATAACCTGTTATGGCAAACGATTAATGATCTTGTTCTACTTAATGGTAATTTGTTACCATATGTTTCTGCCTGTCTAGCACTATCATTGAAAATTGGGATTAAATCATTGAAATTACACCATCGTTCAAACAATAATTTTGTTTCTTTCTTTTTTCTCCAAGTATATTTGTTTTTCACTTAATCAATATATATCTAAATGAGAAAGAACCGGTGTTTTTAGATTCCAGTACAAACAAGATTTTGTTTTGATGAGTGATATGTGACAGCAATGAAGTGAAATATAAGCATTTACATCCTATAATAAAAAATATTTGATTGAATCAGTGTTATTTCACGTGACTAAAGCTTTAAAAAGAGGAAGTCCTGATTGTTAGTACAATCCACAGATTCATTGTCATATTTAATCAAATTGTAGGCCAATCATGAGAGTTACGCTGAAGTGAAGCCTCTACAAGAACAGTGTACTTCAAGACGCTCCTGTACCTTTTGTGGCTGGTCGTCTTGTAAAAGGCTAGATGTACTTCCAGTGGATGATAACACCTCCTCCTCCTCATATTGTTCATACGGCGGAGGATCCTCTGTGTAGACTATTGGTGGCGGTAACAGAAGTGGCGGGGGTGGTCCATAAACCTCTGCTGATACAACTAGATTATTTGCTTGGTCAGTCTTAGTTCTGTCCTCTGGGACATCATTTGTAATTATCGGAGCTGTTGGTTGTAAAGCGTACATGGACCCATGTACAGGTATCGGATGTTTGGTCCAATTCTTGCAAATGTTATTGCACTTATGGTTTTCGAAAAAGTCAATTAATCCAGCCGAGCCCCCATCTTGCGGTCCATATGTTTTGCTGACAGAGTGAATGGTAGGGTTCGATAACCTGAAGACATTCTCCTTAAAGATTCCCTTAAACTTGCAGATTACTAAATCTCCATTACTAGTGTGATATGTAAAATGAGCAAATGCGGCAAGAACCTCAGAACCTATGCAACAGGTTGAACCTCGTTCTGAGACGAACATTCTGAATTCACTACCAAGATAGTCCTCGATAATAACATACTCATCTTCGCTGAAATGTTTCTTGAAACCTTTCAGGAATCTGGTAAGCACCATTACGTCTGAAACAGAATCCATGACCGCCTCTACAGGTACGTTGAACTCAACCCGGGTTCGAAAGTCATGTGACAGTATCATGCGATTATAGTCTTTGGCATATCTCGTAGCAATCTCTGCGCGTGCTTTATATTGATTCCAGTCGGCCTCTTTAGCGTTCATGTCCTTAAATGCTTTAACCACGATATCTGTCTGAGACTGATACCAGTCGCCATGGTACGCAAATCCTCGGAACACATCAAAACTGGCTCCCATCCAGTCGGGATAAAGTTCGAACGAACTCCAGTAGCAAAGTCCATTCTTCCAAGGAGAATTACTGGGAAGGGTTGTGTTGTTTATGTTGATGTCAAAGATTCCCATCCTTCTCCAGTTGCTTGATTTACTGGCTCTGCAAGAAAGAATCACCCATAGTTACTAACAGAAATATGGAAATTTGTTTAAAAATCTTTGCAATATTTGTCATCACGGCATGTATTCTAAATGCATTACATGTAAATAATTTGGAAGAAAGTAACATACAATACATCTGATTGTCAGTTCCAGTGGAAGCTGTTTTCCAAAGTAAAGAAAACCATTGTTTTGTATCATCAAAAGCATGTCCTGCAAGCTATACTCGTATTAAAATGACAACTCATGATGGTTGGATTATCACACGTCCAATAATTACTAACATCGCTATAAATTCAGAAATATTATATAAAGCTAACTTCATCACCAAAGGCTCATTTTTATTGTCTTGACAAGGCACATAACTTACACATGCGTTCGGTCGAAATGATAGCAAACACTCAAAAACATTTCCCTATACAGACGGTGTTATACACGCTTATTTAGTATTTCTGGATGCGTCTAGTCAACGGCGACCAACCACTACAAGCCGCATAGAAATATATACAAGGGTTTTCGAGACATAAATATGTTGTTGAAATTTGGGCCTGGAAATTTTTCCAGTAGAAATCCATAGACCACATCTCGTGGTTCCATCTGGGAAATTGCTGAGAAATGTATTCTTGTGTTAAGGGCACACTCTTTGATGAACTAGGGGCCCCGAGTAGCCGAGTGGTCTAAAGCGCTCTCCTTTACGGATCACTGCCATCTCACCTCTGTCTGCGTAGTTTCGAGTTTAAGATTCGGCTAATGTAGTTATGTGAGAAAGCTTCTCGTGGGTCGGTGGTTCTTTCCGGTTTTTTTCGCGGGTTCTTCCTCCACCATTAATACTGGCCGCCATATATAGCATATCGTGTGCTGAAAAAGGGCGTCAAACTCTACAACAACAGCTTTGACGAACTGTTTAGGAAAAAGGAATCTACGTAACCCACAGAGCTATTTGTATGACCTAAGCGCCGATTGATTCATTATCACATGGTACAACATTGGACATAAACCCTTGAAATGTGGCCTATCTGTTCTGTCGTTAGTCTTTTCACGTTACCGAGAATATACACCTCCATGGGAAATGTTAGATAGGTATCGTGTATGACTACCGGGCACCACGAAAACATAAACCAGTCAAACTTTATCGAGCGCTATCAAAATCTATTAGAATGATAATAATAAGCCCGTCTGGAAGTGGAAAGACACAATTATTACTTCATTTGATAATGAGATGGCTCAAGTGAGATACATTATATTTAGTGGCACCATCTGTAGATAATCAGGGATACTACGATGTTCTTAAAGATTTTAACGAGAACGCGAAATTATTAAATGAAGGTGATGATATTAATTTTATCACCGATTTCGATGAAACACCAAGTGTTAATGAGCTTGATGGATGTACTAAAAAATATAGTTGTTTATGATGATGTAATACTGCACAAACAATCAAATCCGGCAAGAATATTTTCTCGAGGCAGACATAACGATACCGAGATAATTTATGTAACTCAGAGATATACACATATTCCGAAAGGGATAAAAAATATTTTAAACTGTAGTTCATGGAGTTCTAGAAATATTCATCACACTTGGTGTTCAGGAGATATGGATATAATTAAGTTTAAAAACTTTTCACGTGCGCGAGCTAGCACACTTATATTTATAACGATACATTTACAGGATCCTAGGTTGAGATATCGCATAGGTCTTGATGATTGTTTGGGTTAAGAAATTTATTTAATTATAGCAGCAAAGAGTGCGCGATCTCAATGAAACTTCCGGTGGGTAAACGAACACACATACAAATTTGAACAAACACTAACAACACAAGATAAAAAAAAAATAAACTAACTCAATTTGAGAACTTTTGGTTAGAGGCTTCGGTTAGGTGTTATTGACCTTATTTTTTCATTTTCGTAGGAAACTTTTTTTCTTTTCAAAAATGACGTTTCAGCAAAAAGGTCTGTTTGCCTTTCTGCTGCTTGGTCAGCACAGATCATCCAATATCTTTCACTTCTATCGATTTTATGGCTTCCATATGTTCCAGTATCACTTCTCAGATTATGTGAAGACAATCAAAGTTTTGACAAATTTAGTAATGTTTATGGCTATACAAACATTTGAAGTCAGTTTTAATGTTGATAACGAGGCAGTTTGTTGGAATGTTTGTTCATTTATTGTTCCAATTTGATATAAAAGCACCGTAGTCATCTTCCTTATCATGATCTTCGTGATCTAATTATAAATCGTTATACAAACAGAGGTGAATCATTATCATCCGTGCACGAAATGCATGTGAAGTCTGTGCATTGGAATGACTCAGCAAACCGATTCAAAACGTTGAGAATAGAAACGTAGTCCATACCGGATATCGAATGTCATTAGATAAGTTTCATTCTTCAAGAATTAAAATGATAAGTTATATTGTAGATTTCTACAAACAAGAACAATACTAGGCATCCCACGAAGTCAACATCAGATGAAAGACCACTTAATAATATAAACAAAACATGTCCACATATAAATGTAACGAATATTGCCATAGATACGTCTCAGTGTACAAACTGATTTATTAACAGGAATGTGCTAAATGTCTTGTAGTAGTCGAAATGTTTATCTAATGTATTTAGCATATTAACATTGCCGATTAAAAGGCGGGAGTCGTCTGAAGAAAACCTTCAACACTATTTTTAGATAGAACTAGACCAATCACTTTGGAAAAAGAACGTAATGCTAATAAAAGTGTCTCAAACATGATCGAAGTTTCGAGGTTAGTTACACTATAACAGAATCGGAGATGATATCACATGCACGGTTTCAATGCGTTGTTTAAAATTCACTCAGTGGCCTTGGCAATCCATGCATTGTTTTATACTCTTTCAACCCTAATCCTCCCTTTCTGGAGTTGAATTTGTTTCTGAAATCATTTCCATATAAGTTATGACAAGAAAAGAAGCATTATATCAAGTGAATAAACATAGATACTTAGTTGGCGCTTATGATGTTTGCATGTTTTCAAATCAGTGACACAGAAAATAGGTATAATGTCCACACTTTTTATCTGCTATTGATATAAAAACAAAAATATGTAATAAACACAATATTCCAGTCATCAAGATTCATCATTTTGTAAATATTTCCCTTTTCAATTTTACAAATTGGTCCACGATAGAGTTATGTTGTTTCATTTTCCCATTGTATTTCAAAACAACAAGAAAAGGTACGCTATATGAATTGTTCTGGTAGAGAAATAATGTTAATGGTTGGGGTAGGTATGCGGAAAAGAGATGCCTTTAAAACTTCGCTGATCTTACCTTACATTATGACATCAAATCCAAAAAGTTTATAACATCAGAAAATAGGCATAGTGACTTCTTTTAAGTATTAGATGCTCTACTGTATATACAACAAAGAATGGTATGGTAACTTCTTTTAAAGGACAAGATTCGATTATGTATTTACGACAAAGAATGACATGGTGACTTCTTTTAAGGAGAAGAGGTGATGCAGTAACTGCGACAAATAATGGCATGGTGACTTCTTTTAAGGACAATATGCGATTATGTATATACGACAAAGAATGGCATGGTGACTGCTTTAAAGGAAAAGATGTGATGGTGTATATACGACAAGAAAGGTTTCGCTTCTTAAGTTTGCATATGTTGGATATCTAGATAATTTTCCCGCTTTCATAAAATGAAAATTTTTTTTTTTACACATAATAAATAAAGGAATGTGTTAAGATAAGGCATGCGCATACAAGTAACTTCCACCAGATCTACCTTTACAGTATCAACCAATGTACCCTCAAACATGCCGTACTTGATTATACAGTCAGAAAATGAAACAGAAACATACGATAGGTTTGTATTATGTTGCCATCACTTTGTTTTGCTGTTGTTCTTATTGTTTTCATACTTTTATTCACCTGGAGATATGAGGTTGGGGATTTGAAAGAGAACCAAATAAGTGGAAATAAACATTGAATTTATAAACATGCTTATATATATATATATATATATATATATATATATATATATTAGTAAATATTGTCTTAAATTGATCACAGTCTTACGACTACTCATACCTCCCTTTCATAATTTCTTTCGTTTATTATATTATTAATTGTTAACGGCGAAAAGCAAACTGCAACAAACAGTTTAGTTTTCGCTGCCTATATAAAAAGAGATTAAGAATTTAATAATAAATCCTTTATTATTTATTGAGCAATCTTGACCTGAAATGAAAAGGTAAGAGTTGTTACTTTAAAAATAATTTACGGCGTTTTAGACATAACGTGGCCCAGTATTATTGGTTTTAATTTCCTACTGGAACAGTCTTATATTCAAAAACAGGAGAGAGAGAGAGAGAGAGAGAGAGAGAGAGAGAGAGAGAGAGAGAGAGAGAGAGAGAGAGAGAGAGAGAGAGAGAGAGACTTACATGTATCCTCTATATGTATTAATTCCCTAGGTAAGCATGTCAGATTCCATCTAAAGTACACATCCCATAATAAGATGATGCAAATGCAAAGGGAAAAACTGTTCTGTTCCGTCTTAAGGAAGTTGTTATCCTGAGATAGAGCAACTTAGTGACTTCACTTATACACACGGTTGGTGCAGGTTTTATGGTGGTATTAGTTAACAGCCTACAGTATTACAATAAGAACCATTATTCACTTACTGCAGATTAACTGTTCATCAGATGATGAGGTGAAGTAAAGGTTACAACCCCGACATTACTCGGTATTGCAGAGCTTTAGCTTATGCCAGCAGATTTAATGCAGGTGATGCTAAGTGCAAATTACCTTCTCGTGCTGCTGGCAGTTACTATGGTAACTGATTCTTATTTTTGAATTGGTTTACAAGCAAATGCCGAATATGATGGAATCATATCAGAATAGACATTACTTGAACGATTTTTCGCACACCATATGTATCTTGTGTGTGATCCATAATATTTTCAACTGAATATCTATATTCACACTTCCTGCGGGTTGGGGTGGTATGTACGATTAATAAGTCATCCAAGACCAGTTCTTATTTGTTAATGGAACACATATGGTGTCCATTTATCTCCAAACTCTGACCAAGACGTATTAAGCCAAACAACATCTATTACGTTTAGAAGCTCAAACTCCATTCGATTTCAAAGCTAGGCAAGGAGTTATTCAAAACAATCGCTCCTTGTTTCCTTGTCATGATATGTAATTCTTTGCCATTGACTGTTAAGGTTAATAAACGTGAATGACAATTTAATATAAAAACCGATAATCGAAAACTGGATAATTGTTGTTTGATGTTATATTCATATAATATGTCTGACTTATTCAATGATTTGTGGATGATTTCATTTTATGTTACCTAAACACAATTGTTGGGCTAAATATATGTAGTTTTAGTTAGCTTATAAAGACATTCATCATGTTGTCCTGTTTTTAAAAAAACCTATTATTATTATTATTATTATTATTATTAGCAGTAGTAGCAGTAGTAGTAGTAGTAGTAGTAGTAGTAGTAGTAGTAGTAGTAGTAGTAGTAGTAGTATTTGAAGCCGCTTTTTACTATTTCTTTTAGTGTAAAGCAGAATTCGACAGCCAAGCAGGGGCTCCGACACAGATTTCACCAACTGCGCGGAAAGCGTATCATCGAGATCCTCTCCCTATTTGGATTGGTGACATACACCACCTCCACCGCTACTAGCTCATTTGTAATGTACAATGTTTCGCTAATTGATAATTGTAATATCTAGCTCTGGTAATGTACAATGTCTAGCTAATTGGTAATTGTAATATCTAGCTCTGGTAATGTACAATGTCTAGCTAATTGGTAATTGTAATATCTAGCTCTGGTAATGTACAATGTCTAGCTAATTGGTAATTGTAATATCTAGCTCTGGTAATGTACAATGTCTAGCTAATTGGTAATTGTAATATCTAGCTCTGGTAATGTACAATGTCTAGCTAATTGGTAATTGTAATATCTAGCTCTGGTAATGTACAATGTCTAGCTAATTGGTAATTGTAATATCTAGCTCATTGGTAATGTACAATGTCTAGCTAATTGGTAATTGTAATATCTAGCTCATTGGTAATGTACAAGGTTCAGCTAACAACATCTAGCTAATTTGTAATGTATAATGTCTAGCTAATTGGTAATGTACAAGGTCTAACCCATTCGTACTGTATAATATCTAGCTAAATGGTAATGTACACTGTCTAGTTCATTCGTAATGTACAATGTCTAGCTAAATGGTAATGTACACTGTCTAGTTCATTCGTAATGTACAATGTCTAGCTAAATGGTAATGCACAATGTCTAGCTCATTATGCATGATTATTAAGAAGCTTATTCTTAGATCACAAATAAGGGATATTTTGAATTCCTAAAACAGTGGATAGACAATAGTTATTTAGTTAGTCGCAATTGCAGTGTGTGTGTGTGTGTGTGTGTGTGTGTGTGTGTGTGTGTGTGTCTTTCATATATAAAAGTGAATATAAACTTACTCATTCAAAGAATCAATCCATTAATCAATCAGTCTATCAATCAATCAATGAAAACTTGACAAATATAAAATATCAGGTTTGTTAAAATATCTTTCTGAGAAACCCCTTTGTGGGCTTAGGACACTACTTGTTCAGCCAAGAGAACATTTAGACGCAAGCCAAGAACATGTGTACGCAAATCAATAAACTGTAAAGCATACATGAAAACGATTGCGGCATGAATCAGTTTTGTTGTCAAGGAAATACGGAATCAATATATATGACCATGAATAGAACATGGATTAGCTAGGACTAGGAAGAATATATATATATATATATATATATATATATATATATATATATATATATATATATATATATATATATATATATATATATATATATCCCACCTACACACTGTGAATCAACTGTGCATTATCACTGACATGCAATAATAATTTAGCGTCATTCGTTGCACCTCTCCAGAGGCCTAGTGATTTGTGTCCGCCTCGGAAGTGGGAGGTCGTGGGTTCGAATCGAATCCCAGCCGAGCCATACCAAACACTTATCAAAATAGTACTAACAGCCGCCTCTCTTGGCGCTCAGCATTAAGAGGATAAGTGTTAGGACTGGTATGTCTGGTGTCTGGATAAGGTGACTAGGTGGGACATTATGCTACATGTCTGCGGCATGATGCCCCAGTGCTATACATCATTATAAACTGCCACACAGCTAACATCGTAGCGATATACTGAAAAATTGTTAAAGCTACCTTAAAAATCCTAATCACCATACACATTCATTCGTTGCACTATGCGGTGTTGGTTCAAGTCACCAGCATAAAACGATAAGGAACATAACCATGTTTAGAAGTGATGTACCATATAATTATGGACAGGCAGGTTTGAATCACAATTTTATCAATAAGCATCGGTCGTGTATCTTTCTTAAATTTGACTGGTATATGTTTACTTATATTAGCTACGATTGTATCGAAACTAATTAATTAAGCTAAAAAAGGACACGTATACCATTTAAATTCTTCCTTACTATCTAGAGAAAGATTATCTAAACAGATTCTTAAGTACCGTGCTATGCTTTTGGAAGAATATTCCTACCTAAGGAATACATATGCATGTACTTCATATTCCAACCCCATGCATACATATGTATGCACTCATTATTCCTACCCCAGGCATACATCTGTATGTACTCATAATTCCTATTCCAGGCATACATGTGCATGTACTTCATACTCCAACCCCAGGCATACATCTGCATGTACTTACTATTCTTATGACAGACACACATATGCATGTATTTATTATTCCTACCCCAAGAATACATATGCATGTACTGCTAGATATAAATTTTGACAATATATCAATTATTTAAATGGTGTTGCTATTTGCCATTGGACTGTCTCTAATTATTCAAACCCACTTATTTTCGAGGGAACATGTTTAAAATGTTCAATAATAATCATAGTGTGGTGTTGCTGGTGTTGTTGCTTGGAACTGTTCTTCTTTTCAAGGCACTAATCTAAGTAAATATATGATTTTACACATTAATAGAAAGACAAATTTAACATTCGAAGTTCATATATTGGTTTTCTCTCTTTGACAGTTCTGTTGTTTAAACAACGAAAGGCATCTGGTCCTACTTTTCCGTATAACACATGCGTTAGCATAATTCCGCCTAGTTCCCTAATAGCGATATAGGACGATGAAATAAACATGTCATCAAGTAGAGGAAAGCGAATGATACAAACCTCACCCAATATGGAAACCAACTATCAGCTGTTCCTTAAATATGCGAATCAAGAACACATCGTCAGGCAGGAAGTTACAGGCAGAAAGTTAAAATATCCCCAAAAGATACACAATTCCTGTTCACAGCTCTATTAACCTTGGTAGATAGAGAAGATGTGGTCCAGTTTCATGTACATGACTGCAGAATATCGTACCACTTAATTGATCGATGAACGGTTCGTGTAGTCAGCAACAACGTACGTATACGGAATCGATTTCCAATTTTCTAATTTAAATTTGGAAGTAACTGCTGCCATTAAATATAGAGCTTTCGATGCTAAGGGAGTTAACCCATATATATATATATATATATATATATATATATATATATATATATATATATATATATATATATATATATATGATTCCGATCATATTTAATTAACATCATTTACTGGTCGAAATGTTCGCGTATAAATTCTCTTATCTAAGTATGAACTTGACAAACATCACCAAGTTATATCCAGCATCAGGTTCCAAACTGCCCCACTGCCGCTGATTAAACCATCTTTGCTATCGGGAAATTTACAATAATACAATGGCCGATAGCGGCAGACAGAATACAAAATCAAAGTAACATGAATTTGTACATCTGTATATTTTGTTGTGTGAGTGTCTGATTTAGATTGTTAACGTTAAACATTTTTTTTTTCAGCCATATCGCTACGATATCTGCAGTGTGGCAGTTTATACTGATATCTAGCACTGGGGCATCATGCCGCAGACGTTTAAAATGTCCAACCCAGTCAAATTATACTGACATCAGGCCGACCAGTCCTAACAATAACCTCTTTATGCTGAGCGCCTAGCCAGGTAGCTGTTAGTACCATTTTTATAAGTCTTTGGTATGACTCGGCCTGGGTTCAAACCAGCGACCTTCCACATCCGAAGAGGACGTTGTAACAACTAGCGGTGAAATGTGTATGTCACGATCTACATATTTATGCAAGAGAAATCTGTACATGTACACATTTTGCGTACATGTTTAAGCCCTCAGTGCAAAGGGGAATTGTTCTTTTTTTTCATTCCTGAGCAAGGAATGTGTTTAATTGGTTTTACTTTTAAGAAATATTGTATTTGTACACATTTGAGTAAAAATGTGTATATGTTCAAATTTCTCTTGCTATAGCATGTAGAACAGTTACGTACAATATCATGCTATTTTTAAAAATTCTATTGGCTGCTATCAGCCATCATACAATACAGCTCTTGATATTAACTATTTCCTCGACCAGCTTGACGGACACGCGTGTATGTCCAGCAAATTAGCTCCAAACACTTGACCCTTCTACTTTGTTGTTACGACTTGCTAAAGTTAGTCCAGTCTATGTCTTCATTATAATATGAACTCATTAACATTCTTGTAAACTTGTTTTCAAGAATGTTTCTGCAAAACATAAAATTTTCCATACTTATTGGAACATTTCCTTTTTCCAAACTTCATTTTCAGAGGTGCTTAAGTTTTGCACATTTTCGAAATTTTCAGCTTTGGCAGTAAGTAAGTTAATCTTGCATGTAGTGCGCGATCCCATAATGCCAAATTGACGTGATCGAATTTATTTTAAAAACATGACAAGAACTTGTAAAGTATGTATCCGGTTCATAAGCCCAACAGTTTCCCAAAGAATGTCGAGATTTGGCCAACATCGGCTCTGCTACGACCCAACCGCTTATCAAAAGTAAACACTCGAAAAGCAATTTTTCAGAAGTGTTGATGGCGAGAAATTCCGACTCGAAGGTATCAACCATTAGTAAAAATGGCAAGTGACTTATAAAGCTAAAGTAATTTCTGCAATAAAATATGGTGGTGGGAACTTTAGATTCCATGTGTTCGAGTTTGAATAGACTAGATATAGAGGTATCGTAAATTTAAATTATATGATCAAATGACGATTTCGCGCCCTGGTATATCTATAATATTCCAATAATGTAGCACCGCTGTTGGGGCGACTAGGAACCAATTACTATTGTCAGTCCGCGTCCGGCCCGTTGTTTTCACTCCGTACAGTGGGTTTACCTTTGTTGCCTTGACTAGGCTAGCATCATTGTTACAACGTTTGTATTAAATATCACTTGGAGAAAACCGTACGCTTTGCATCAAACGTTATGTATATTACATTTGATGTTATCCTTTCTCTACAATAGATTTAGTGTAAAAAATAAACATGTCGTCAAATGTTGTTTCTTGATTGTATTTCAATCTGATTAGGGAAACATGGGGTGATCTTTAAAGAGTGTTCGTGTGCCAATGCGTATGGATGATGTATACTAAGGTGGCGCTTGATAGTTTCCTATTTTGTTTAAGGTTAGAGTTTTAAAGAAAAGAACTTTTCAGTTTTTCTCACTCTTTGTACTAGCTGTTTAAAACAATCCTCGTAAAACCTTAGCTATTGTTCAAAGACCTTTTAATTCCCTTCATTTTAGTGTATGACTGATGTGTGTAATTTGCGTTATAGAGTGTACAGCTTGGCCTTATTTCAAATATACACCTTTAAAAAAAATGCCCACTCCGCTTGGTAGTTTTCACTTTCTGGACTTCAGAGGTAAATTGCAACAGATAAGAAGAGCTGGTAATGTTTTAATACATTTTGTATATTTAGTAATTCATTCATTCAGACGATGTATCGCCTAATCTGGCAAAATTTATTTTTTTTTCCTATTTTAATAACTGCTAAAGAGGGTACTCTAGACCAATTCATGATGATTGCTGGTTTGCTTTAGCACACGGGCGCAGTCAGTTTAGTTAACTGTGTGCTTAGATCATATACAAATTCTACATGTACAATAACCAAAGAAATTTCAGACAAGAGTGAAAGTAACAGAGGTATACAACCATTTCCTATTTTACATATTGCGAATCTAAACAACATCACATTAAGCCCGCCATGCTCTCAAAAGTCCATAATCTGTGGAAAAATTAACAAAAGTAACAAAGATTTTCACTCAAATAGCCATAATTATGTTCGCACAAAAATTAAATATTGTCGCTCAGATAACGATACTAATGTTAGCTCAGATAACGATACTAATGTTAGGTCAGATAACGATACTAATGTTAGCTCAGATAACGATACTAATGTTAGCTCAGATAACGATACTAATGTTAGCTCAGATAACGATACTAATGTTAGCACAGATAACGATACTAATGTTAGCTCAAGTAGCTATAATGGTTATATTGCGGGTCTAATATAAATGATGGTAGTTGCTTTGCTAGAGTAGTAATAATGATACGTAACCCAAAGGTGTTAGATAACATGTGGTGTCCAAATGACATGCACATGGTGTATCCAGTCCCACTGCTTTCGAATAGTCAAGGAGCCACCACAAAAGGCTCGTCCCTCCTAGCCAGCCTAAGGATATGTATAAACTCTTTGTTCCTTGCAGGCCGGTGGGAACCTGAGCCCTGGTCCCTCGCCACAATAACCATTATCTTCTTCCGGGCCAACGTCATCCCCGACAGCAACACACTAGGTACGTATCAAGTCACGAAGAACCACCACTCGGCATCCAAATCAGCACCACAGTTAAAACCATTCCTCATAGTAGTTACACAGCTGACAAACACGGACAACACCATCAGCTCTACAGTGGCCCAAGACACACACACACACACACACACACACACACACACACACACACTATGGACAGTCAGTGGCTTTCAGAACAGCTCGATGACATCACAGAACAGACATCTTAGCAGCAAAGACGGACATAATCGAGAGCTCTACCGCTACCAGACAGGTATAACGGTACCAATTGCGCAAGTGCATGTGGGAGGAGCTTATGGTGTAGGGTCCATACCATTCAGAGATTAACAACAACACAAGCTATGATTGGTGGATTATGTAAGAGTTGTACTTTCTGTTAGGCTTAAAAAATAGTTTAGCCTCTTGGCAACATGTGAATTTATGTTAATTCCTATATAGATCATATTTTGTATTTTTTATGATTTTTTGAAAATGTCATAGACATGACTGAAAATAAGTATGTTGTGACTAGATAACTCATACCCCTGTCTACTTCCAGCAGAGTTATCTCTCTTAAATGCAATGGAGTACCTGGTTTTGTCATCATCAAATTGACAATCTAACATTGTTCTCTATAACAGTGTGTGAGATGCATGCTAAATTAGGATAGAAAATATAGTTATCTCTCCAAATATTAGCATTGAGGTCTATGGAAAAACAATTGGTACCGTGATACCGACAGGCAGCTCCTACAGAGAGGCTGAACTCTGATAAACACATCGTGCCCTTTCACAAAACGACAGCTGCCCCAAAACCACAAACATCACTACAGCTGGAGATACTGAACAATAAAGTGAACGCTTGCTGAGAAGACTTTTAATGATGTGAAGTTGGCATCTATCGTGAGCCTATATTTACACAGGCTATGTTGCATGTACGCCCTGTGCGCTCATGGTATATCGGGTTTTCCCATCGTAAACGCTTCGTTCCTGCAGCATGTAGTGAACCGAACTCACTACATCGACATAATGTACAATATAATTATAAAACAACCAACTCTCGGTTAACGCTGTACGCAGAAACGAAATCCTAGTAGTTTTTACTCCAAATAGATATAAATAATGAATATACACAATTCCGTGGCATTAGACGAATGCGAATATTTATGCGAATGGACTGACCCTATTTACTTAATGATTGAAAGAGAATGTACGAATGAAAACATATTTCAATGGATTCACAGATTCTAAGTCAATTCTGGGTTCATAAAGATCAGAGGTACTCCGAATGGGAGATATATGCACACAATCTCGGTAGGAGCTGGCCTCAAAGTTGTGAATGCAGTCTTTGATATTATTGGATAGTTTAGTACTTTGACATTCCGACTCCCCCAACATCCACTCAACATTTAAAAGTAGAGGCATGAGTCTAATAACCATGAACTTTGTGTTGATATATCAATACAAAAACTTAATCTGTAACTTGTTAGACCTTTACATTGAGTTAAGCTTGAAACATGTTTCGATTTGTTAGGCGCCTACCTTTGTCGTTAAGCTAGCTCAAGAGAACAAATGCGTAACCTGGGCTTCAAATGAATAGCCAGCTTGGTGTACGTGTTTGTGTATGACTGACTGCTCTAAATATAAATATCTAACAACAGGAAGGTTTAGAGGTAGTGAATG
This sequence comes from Unio delphinus, assembly GCA_029339505.1. Taxonomy (NCBI): domain Eukaryota; kingdom Metazoa; phylum Mollusca; class Bivalvia; order Unionida; family Unionidae; genus Unio; species Unio delphinus. The sequence continues at coordinate 4,688,504 of JAQISU010000057.1, read as the reverse complement.
AGAATCATTATATTTTGTTATCACAGTAAAACAGCGAACTCCAATCGTTCTTGAGCCGTTTTATTAGTGGAAATATTAAAAAAGCGCGTGACTGTCAGAGATTCACACCATATAAGAGGGTTGCGGGGTGGGGGCAGTGTTGGTTCAGTGTAAGAGGTATCAATTGTAAAAAGAAATTAACAGGAATACCCTTATCATACTTTATAATCATAAATCCTGCAAAATCATTGGCAAGGTTTAATGTACAGCTTCTTTGTCTGCAAACTGAAACTTCAACACACAGAAAATGTGAACATACAAGTGTGGTGATGGAGTCGCACTAATGAGTTCAACGACTTCTGATTTTTTCTCTCAGAGTTTTACAATCATTGTATCTCATTCCTTTAATATATAGTGCCTTGTATTATGCTGTTATTTATGAGTCATGACTATTGTTATGTATTTGATTTAATTTATATCTAATTAAATTTAATTGTTTGCTTGTTTGTAAGTTTAATTTTTTTTAATTCCATTAGATTATATTGTAATATATATATTTTTTTTACTGTATTTAACATTTTCCAGAAATTTAGTTCACTATTTCCTAAACACTAATAATAGAAACTTTGTATCCAAAGCCGAACTTGATTCGGAAATCAGAGTGAGTTGAAGGAAACAACGTTTTGTTTTAATATTTTTTAAAATTCTTTCTTGCAGTAAGATGTTGAGCGTGAAATCGAGGCTATACATGGAGTACCTGACAAATAACATGTAGCGACTGTTTCAAACTGTTGCCAGATTTCAAATTGATGTATTGAGAAATAAATTTAGTCTTGCCTTAACACTTGAGACGTCCAGGTGTTTTGTTGTTACCAGTTTGAGTGGAATTTGTTTTAATTTTTCTTCAAATTATTTGGATTCTAAGGGATGATTTTTTCCGTGGAAATACGTGTGCTCTAAATTAATTCTTGGACAAGGACAGTTATGGTAATTTACAGAATTCTAACACTGGAATCGTTTGTTATGTGATTCAACAAAGAATTGTTGACACATCAGTACGACACTTACCACATCATACTTCATCGCCTTCCATTTTAGATTTAATCGGGATTCGAACTCAGCTTCATTAGAACATGTTTTTACTAGAACTGCTGTTTTCTGGTTCTTAGATTGTTCTATGATTATGTTTGAATTAAATTCGTAAAGTGCAAGTTCTGTTTTACATTTATATCTTGTTTTTCTAGGGATATAAATTATTTGTTAATTATTGCAGAGCTTGTTGTCATCACTTTTTTGTTACTGTTTATAAGATGCTAAACACGTAACAATAGATAATTAGACCCTTAACGCATTCGTAGAAGCTTCAAAGTAACAATTCAGTTGGCATTCGCCATGTTTGACATGAGTATATTCAGAAGGCATTTGAGAGAGGTCCTATGTCAAACCAAGAACACTATATTTCTCTATATAATTGTTTTATCTGCATTCATTATTTTCACGATTCGCGGTAGACTGGCTTAGCATATCCGCCGCTCTATTAAAGTTTTTATCGCACTCCGAGCAGCCTTCAGAACTCTCGAGTAATGACGACATATGTCATAGAACTGAACCATGCCATATTGCTGCCAAATCGGCGTATCACTGGATTTATGTGTATGCATTGTATCTATGTTTTCGTGGATTAGACGCTTTAATATACCATGCTTGTAGCTGATGTTCGCCATAACCTTCTACTTCTGTAATATATTTTACAATCACTGTGACGACTCTTACAAAACTCACATTCCCTGACTGGAGGACAAATATATAATTTGATATTAAAATGATATTATTGTTATTATTATTAATAATAATAATACTAATAATAATGCTAATAATAATAATAATAATAATAATAATAATAATAATAATAATAATAATAATAATAATAATTATGAGGACTTTGCATAGCACATCATTTTAGAAGCTTTAAGCGCTTTACAACATCTATAATGATATAACTACAAAACAAAACAACAAACAAATACTATGAAATTAGAAAACATAACAAATGCTGGAAATATTTAAGATAGGAAACATTATTCGGTCTTTAAGCTTGTTCTTGCAGTCGATAAAGGTAAATTTTAAGAGCACTCTTGAAAGGGATCACTGTGTCGTTGTGCCTAATTTCAATGGTCAATTTCTTCTAAGTTGCTGGGCCCTGGTATGCAAAATACCGTTGTCCAATTGACTTCGTTTTCATAGTGAGAATAGTGAGTATACGATTGTCAGACGAGGATCGTAAGTGTCTTGCTGGTGTGTACACATGAGTGAGGCCAGATAGGTATGTTGGATTGGAGTCCCTCAGTGAAACGTAGCACAGAGAACAAATTTTGTGTTTGATTCTGGATCAAATGGATAGCCAGTATAGGGTGCAGATCAGCGGGTAGGTTTACTCTAATCGTGGTACTCTAAAGATGATCCGAGCAGCTGTGTTTTGAACGTTTAAAAGTTTCTGGAGTATATATTGAGACGAACCAGACATAACTGAGTTACAGTAGTCCAGTCTTGAAAGTAATTATAAACACATAAATGTTTTAGTGGCATCAACTGAAAGATATTTGAGAATCAAGCTGATACTTCTCAGCGCAAGAGATGTAGCCTTGCATATGTATATGGCAAATAGGTGCAGCGTGAAATTACTGTCTAGAGTAACACCTGGGTTTCGAACTGACTGTGTGAATTTCATGTTGGTGTTGCTGATATTTATTGTTTGAGGTAAAGGATGTGAATGAGAAAGTCATTGTGTTGTGATCAGAATGACTTCAATTGTATCATCATACATCTACAGCTTGTTATATGTAATCCATGATTTCACATTACAAAAAAATTTCTCTACACCTTGGATGCTATCATCTAATGTCAGTTTGGGGGCTAGACTTGTATACTTTTTTGTCATCAGCATACAATTGGTGAGACAACGGGTGATGATCGAAGACACTTGAGAGTGGCTGAGTGTAGATAATGAAGAGAACAGGTATAATAACAGACCCCTGTGGAATACCACAACATAGATCAACTTGGCTGGGGTGTATTCCATTTGCAGATACAATGTGTGTCCTGTTCACTCATTAGGACTTGAACCACGGTAAGGCTGTATTGAGATTGCCAAGTACATTCTGGAGACGGTGAAGTAATACGTAATACATGTTCTATTGTCAAGTAATACATGGTCTATTGTGTCAAATGCTGTAGACAAATCAAGGAGGTGAGGACTGTAATCTTTACACTATCGAAAGCAGATGTAATGTAATTAACTACTTTCAAAAGAGCAGTTTCATGACTGTGGCAAGGACGAATTTCATAATGTATATTGCTAAAAAAAACTGAATTCAAATGAGATACAAGTGGGGTTAGAACAACTTTTTCTAAGATTTTTTATATGAATGGGAGATTCGAAACTGGATGGTAGTTCTTTAAATCATTTTTGTCGAGTGTTGGTTTCTTTAGCAGATGCTTTACAATGGCAGTTTTTAAAAATGATGGGAATTCCCCGGACGAGAGAGAGATATTAATAACATCAGTTAGCGAAGTCAATATTTGGTATGAGCAATCAAGCAGCAGTAATATTGGAATAGGATCAGTTTCACATGACTTTGGTGCACTCTTCATCACGATTGTCTGTACTAAATCCATAGAGAGAGAGGTTCAAATGCTTATGTGAAGGGGCAAATTTCTGGCGATCTAGCAAGAATACATTAGATGAAACCAGAGAACCATTAACTAGATTTCTAGATAATGGACGCAAATCAATCGTCATACTGCCATGCTTGCAATGTGCTTTCGAGGGGAGAATGCTTTTCTTAATTAAACAATTGTTTGGACAGCAGCCAGACGGACTATTAAGGGCACAGTAAACGTTATTTTCAGGGTAAAGCTAGCACAATTGAGAAATCGCAGAAACTCCGTAACTATCAAATTACCAGGTCAAGCTGACCCCGATTTTGCGTCACTGAGGAAGGGGCCGAGAGATTTGACTGATTGGTTACGCTAGTTAAGAGACGTGTTTCCCACGCAACATGTCCTAGGATTTAATATCGCCTCGTCGAAAATTTAATGTCTAAGTTTTTCTGCAAGAGAAGCCAGAGTAGGCTTTGAGGAACTTGCAAGAAATGTCCTCGTACAAACTGTTGTCCAAGCAATTGGACGAACTGATTTGGACGGACGTGAAGCAAAGGAGAGAAAATAGCTCATGAGACGTGCATTCTTGAGACGTGTAACCTGAGACGTGCAATCCAGAAAGGTGTAATCTGTGACGTGAAATCCTGAGACGTATAATTCTGTGACGTAATCATGCAACGTATAAATTCTGAGAGTATCCTGAGACGGATTGTTGAAGGTGGATTCCGGAGATCCAGGCATCTGAACAGTTACACAGGAAGTCGAGTGAACCGAAGAACAGGTTATGCAATCATACAAAACGTTGACTTCGATTTTACACCGAATCGTATGATGAACTAAATCTATCAGTAAACAGATCAGCTATTTCATTTGAATCCATTTGTGCTTTCCTTTGTAATTCAAGAAAGTTTTGCTTTCTAAAAGCAGGTATATTCCTAATGTAATGGCTTCGTATTATTGTTTTATGTGATTGATTAAAATGTCTGTTTACCTGTACGGGGGCTTGTGTTTATTCTATATATTTGCTCAGATCTCTATACAGTTCATCTATAAGTTTCACCACTTATATTTACTCGAACCGGGCAATTACATCGAGGACGGTCTACCTCTAGATAACGAAAGAAAATTAAGCGGGACACCAGGGCAGCAAAAAAAATAATAAAAAATTCCCAACAGCTTCTAATGGTAGTCGATGAAAATCTGTATCGTAACTGTATGTTGACGACGAGTCAATTGAAATTGTGTTGTCGCGCTTATCTCTAATGGTTTGTACTTTGTCACGGAAGAAATTTGCAAATAGGTCCTGAAGGTCTACTGGATAGAAAGTTGTTGGAAGTGGTGTACATTTGTTCCTTGACATTAGTTTGTTAGTTATCTCGAAAAGCTCTTTGCAGCTGGAACTCTCCGTGGTCTTACTACTGTAGTGGGGTAATTTGGCTAAATGGACTATGGTCGTGACGTTCTTCTTAGCGGCTTCATATATTTGTTTATGAATGAGTCTGGTGGAAAGCCAAAGCCTCTCTGCTTTACGGCGGTCTGTTTTATCATACGGATGTTTCTCTTAGTGGCAAATAAGGGCGGAGGGTTTGGGGCTTATACGTCCAGATGGCATATAATGCAGAGGTGATCTGATGCAAGTTCGTCGGATACAATGGTGGACCGAAGAATATTATCATCAGGTCTATGAAGAATCTAGTCTAAAATGTGACCATGTTTATGACGTCGTCGGTGTATGCATCACATCAATCTATACGAGATTTTATCATGTTCATGAAGCTCTACAAGGAGACTTTGTTATAACAAATGGTATCACGTTGTACTAGTAGAGTACACGACTTTGATATTGATGCTGAATTTATCATGGCGCTGAAACAACAGCAAAATAATCAGTGTGCGAGCTGTAATACAGTAATGTTATGGCAGCACAATTAAATTTCAATAAACGACAAAAAAGTAACAAAACAACTAACCCAAATAGAGAAACTCTCGGTAAGTTAGAATCTTTGGTTGGGCGTTATTGACCTTAATTTTTCGTTTTCGTGGGAATGTTTAATTTTCAAAAATGACGTTTCAGCAAAAGGTCGGTTCGCCTCAAATGCTGCGTGATGGGGTAGAATGATATAATTGGCAATACTGTAATACGGCCAAGATTCAATTGGCAGCGGCTATTTGCAACCGGACAAGGTTCGTGGTAGACGGCGTATAGTTATGTGATGTCAGGCTAATAAATTAATAAGTATGATAAACAGTATATAACCGAGGATGACGATTACTGTCGAAACCATGCATTCTGAGTTGAAACTGGGAAGAAAAGACGGATGTGGTAAAAATTGTGGTTATTTGAGAGTTATCCTGTCCCGACTCATAGATCTGAAACAATTAACAGAAAAGCCAACAGCAACAATACAAAAGTGAAAATTTAAAGATATTTTACAGTATTGTGTAGAATTTCCAAATAGTTTTAAGAGTTGTAAAACAAGTCCAAAATTACTGAGTATCCAAACGAGTTCCAACGGTGTTCCGAATGAATTCCAACTTTGAATGTAATAACGTGTTGATAGCCTCAAATGTGATAATCTGTGAACAGTCTTGATGTTACACGTTATGATTATATAAATGTTTTTTTTTACAAAAAAATTCACAGCAATTCCAAAATAATTGTATAGTCCTAAAAGCTACGGGCAAATGAATAAAATAAACATATCCTGTCAATAATAATTAAACACAACTAAATAACTATATATATATATATATATATATATATATATATATATATATATATATATATATATATATATATATATATATATATATATATATATATATGCATAACAATATGTAATAATAAGTTTTATTTAAAGAAGAACCTGTTTGGTATATGCATTTGCAGCCAGGGCGGATGAGTACTTAAACGAGTTGATAAAAAGTACAACACCGAGTCTCCAATTTGAGTTTTGGCTACTAGACAGAGACGAGCCCCCAGCCCTAGCAGCAATATAAAGCGTCAGGACAATGCAGCCGCAGTTATGAAAGATTACATCGCCACCGTTCCAGAACAGCTTTAATATATCATACAGAAGGTACAGATAAAGAAATATTCATTCAATGGCGCATCAAAGAGTACATACGAGATGGGTCCAGATGGTCCATACTTTTTATTGTGTGAGACTTTCAATCTGAGCGTTTTTCAATCCGCCTGTTTCGAGGTGATCAATGCAACAGTCTTTTGTGTAGGCTATTATGTCGGACCTATACGCAGAAAACAATAACGTTGACCGGCCAGGCAAGTACTGCAAGCATCTAGGAAAACAAAGCTATGCTTAGCTGACTTTCCAGTGAAGATGGAGAGATATTGATAAGTCTGAACGAATCAACCCGGAAATCACAGTTTGCACCCAAGGCTGGGAAAATAGTAGCAGAGGAACGAGAAAGTAAGACAACACGCTTCAGACCTACTGCTACTTATTGAAGGGAGAAATAGCAACTACGTCTGGATAAAAGATCTAACCAATATGATATACAAGCATACCACACGCAGAAATTAGAAGTACGTCTGCCGCCGGTGCCTTCATGTATTCGGGGTTTCCCAAGTATTTTGAGTCGACAAGCATCTATAGGTGGAAAGTTCCAGAGTGTTTCCTTGTCGGAGGAATGCACAAGCACCTGCATTCTAAAACTCCAGGTGCCAATTGTGTGTTCTTATATCATTTATACGGACACAAGCAATACGCAGACATTTTTCAGTCAGCACGCATGTGGCTTCAAATGCTGCGGCGGAATGTGCAAAGTTACATAAATGGGCTTATTCTAAGTAACAAGAAAAAGTTACTGTGAATGTATTTCCCAAAAATATGAAAAGGTGAAGAAATTTAATTTATCTTAAAGTGTAAGAAATTAACCCTTAGAATAGTTATCCTAAATTGTATTATCAATTTCACAGTAATTTCTGAAACTATCCAAAAGTTTTCTAAATGTAGGTTTTAATATACTATATGACTGAAGAAACAGTTCTAGTATCCAAAAGTCTTTTTACCTCAAGGTAATCCCGTGAATGAAGAGTACCATTAAAGTCCTTGAAAGTTTCACATAATCCGACAGAATTATTGAAATGCTTACGTCCTTGAATAATTTCACATACTCCACAAAGAAAAGTCGGTTATTAAATTTACTTTATGTTAATCCAACGAACACATTATAAATAAATCGCAATGTCCTGTATCCTTTACAGAATTTGCATATAGCTTGAAGAATGGAACGGTGCATATATAATTCATTTATACAGCCACTACATACTCATATATTCAAGAAATTCTGTATCACAGAAAAAGATTATCGAAAATTTAAATCCTTGTCTTGTGAATTAACTTTAACGGTTATATTCTGATCTGCTCCTCAGCCAATCAGCAACTATGGCTCGCATTATATCTCTAGGCCAAACGTAGTATCACGTGATGTTTTAATGACCTCCATTCAAACTAATGTGTGGCGTACTTTAATTCAAATAGTTATTGACTTGACCGTATCAATCGGCATTAATTTATGAACGGAAACTTCGCAAAGTATCGTACACATGATTTTGTTATAGTACATACTGAATTTAAGGAACATATACTATAAATGTCTTAAACCCAAATGACTTAAATAAAACTATATTATATTATGAATCGATATACAATACATATATCGGTAATGACAAGCAACATGTAAACAACTAAAAGGAGTCCGTCGTCACCTTTACCCAGAGCCTGTATCACGAGATGGTAGAGATCACGGAAATGAACGTACGGTGTTCAGGAATCGGAAAACTGTCTCGTCAACGGCGAGAAGCTATGGATCGACTCTGAGCGAGACTAACCATATTACACGCAAATAGCAAGCTGCATATTTACTCAGAAATAATGTAAGTACAAGTTCTTTTACTTGACATGCTTGGCAACGATTGTTAATTATCCCAGATGCCACAAGAACTGCCTCTAGTTAAAAGATAAGCATCGTTCCAAATAATATGAAAAAAATAGCGTTATCAATGGTGCAATTGCATTTTGTTGTCAACCTCCAATTGTGAACAGCAGCCGCGATAAGCTGGCGAATAACATGCTTGATGAGTCGTTTCGACTTAAGAATCGATGCACAGTGCACACTGTTGACCTTATTCCAAAAAGAGAATCCATCCGTACGAGTATGTAAACAACGAAAGTCATTTGGCTGCCAAATCTTGAGGACCTCTACATACTGTCTCACCTCTCTGAATCTTTTTGTAAAACATCGATGAAGGCATACTGCCAGGACCAAGCCCAATTTTACAGCATACTATGTATGAGCTGAGATACTTTGACGAGAAACACTAGTGTCCGACTAGAGCAGCTGACAGATATAGACCATTACCAGTTTGTTGCCAAGGAGGGGGTTAATTTAAAACCATCCCACAGTCGAAGCGATCACGGAAGGCTCACCAAAATTGTTGAAGTAGCTCCTGGCATGGCTCGCATACCCAATGCATGTTGGTCTCTGATGCACTGTGTACCAGATAGCTGGCTGAGCGACTATCATATTGGGTTATTAAACGGATTATGGAGAATATTCATTGAAAGTGCTAAGCTGTTACTCAGACTGAGAAAACAGGAAAGATGTGCGTAGTCCGTTATCGGAATCGATAGCTCTTCACAAGTCTTGTGATGCGCGTCATCATGATTAATTTGGCACTGACATTTACTCAAAAATGAGTTGATGGCTCCTTACATCTAGACCAATACCGGTTTGAGGACGATGGTTCAAGGTTTGTAAAAGACTCTAATCAAGCTCACAAGCAATTAGGTTTTGATAAGGCCATCGAAAACCTGAGAAAGCATGTGTACCTGATTAGACGGGAAGTCAATGAATACAAATTGTATAGCCTGGTTAGATACCTGACGTTTCAAACAGGAAAAAACCTTAAGTGACAAGTCCGGCTTAAAATTATTGTTATCACTATACACCAAGATATTCATTCATGATCTTATCAAGCTGATGTTGCATAGCTTCTACTATTACCATGTTAAAGCCACGAATGGAAAAGGGTCATTCTCACCGATTGCAAGCTGGTCAACTTCGAAAAGGAAATCTCATTCGAAGCATGGCGCAGGACACACATTCTACAATACATGAGAGGGCTACTTTACCCGCAGCAAGACCAATAAGAATCCCCAATAGAAGTGCAAAAAGTATTCTTGTGGACGGCTACTTGTAGATTTGTTTGCCACAGCCCAAATATATACGTTATTCTAATCGGTGATTATGAGATACTTAAATCGTTTCGCGGACAGACGGTTGCGTTGACATCAGTCATCTCTTTACCATGGGTGCGTGCCTCCGAGAGACATAAAGAGTTGCAGCACACCATGGCCGCCATACGAAACTAGAGGGTTTACATAATAAATAAGAGGACCCTGAGCCAGATGAACACGAGAATGTGGACCGCGCTGGACGAAATCCAAACGCGAGCATACGGACTCAACTACACTGCTCAATAGCAGCACGCCTATGAGTATTTTAACTAGCCATTTGGCCTTGGGTTTGGCTGAAATACTCCAGAAGGTCAGCGAAATTGTAGGCAGTGACGCGCATATCCTGGTATTTATGTTCAGTCAACAATAATGCCGTTGGCCAATTCCGTGAGAATCTTGAATTTTTCCCGCCACTCTTCCAAACAGCAGTTAGCAAGGTTGCCATGGACTTTTCGGCGGCCATCTTACCTAATCGGTGGTGACGGCAAGCTCAATGTTATTCATAGAACTCCACACATCGATTTCTATCTCTTGTTATCTGGATATACCAGGTATGTTTTAGATTTAAAGCTGTCATATTAATGTTATATTCTGCGACAAGTGTATGAACGATTTTCGCAGTCGCCCTTTATCGCCAATGTCAAAGAGGAAGGCAAGATATAGAGGACGTATTGACATCTAAACAGTCAGTTAGCCAGCGTATAGGGGAAAAATCTCCCCAATGTCCTATACATGGTTGATACCATCCTCACCTCACCTCACATACACATTGTGCTTCGACGAGAATTGTGGTTCAACACCCATAAACACCCGGCCAGGTTCCACCAGTAGCAGTTTGATCAAATTTAGTGGCTCACTTGTAGATATGTGCCAAAGCGTCGGCGACTATGGAAACCCTTGTTTTGTGGCCAAGAGAATTGCCTCGGTGCTATGCATGGCGACATTAACCACAGTCAACGCACTTTTCTGAGTGCATCACTCAACCGTGTCGCGCGGAAGATATTTCTTGTTCACATTGTTATGGGTTAGAATATCAAACTGCTGCCAGGGAAAAGTGCGTGATACAGGTAAATTTCTAGCAAAACATCTAGTGAAACTTTAGCGGGTTCTGCCATTATTTTATAAGTTTTGTTCGCTCTATTAGTACTCCCTTGGTCTATATTACTGACACTAATTTAATATCCCTCAAGTTTGGACATGCATGATATCAACAATTGGTATGCGAACTAATAACTTCTTCCCCAATCTGCAACGCTAGAATGCAATATAATGTTCAAGATCCATTCAAACTTGCTTATGGCTAGACTGGTTATTTATGTCAAGCAACAATGCCCGCTTGTCCAAGAAATGACACGTGATTTCCAATATTAGATAGAGCATTTACGAAAAATATCAATACCGAAACAAATTTGACCCAGTCTGCATGTTTCATCCGTCACAAGCTTCGTATAAAGGGACACCGGAGCGTCGTCGTTTGTCTAAAAAACGAAGCATCATAGTCCATAACTAGCTGTTTATTTTTAAATTTCACCAAGTTCTGTTACAACCATGTCATTTGTGTCCGGAATACCAAGGTGGTATTCACAATTACTCTGAGCGGCAACACAATATCAACGGTTGACGCCAACCTTACAATCGTGAAAACACGGGCCACACCATTATCAAGAATATGTGTCATAAATACTGCACCTGAAGTCACACAGCCAATTTGCACCACTAAATTTTAATTGGGACTATGGAACGACAGGGACACTCATGTAGCTCTGACCCGAATTCACCAAACGTAAATCATGGCGTCATGGAAATTCACGAACACTTCACTCCGTCACGTTAGCTCCCAGTAAATGGTTACTTATTTCGGACTAATGAATATTTTCACAGGACCGAGTTCCAATAATTAAACAAGTTATCACAAAAATCTAAGAATTACTTAAAACTGGGCGCATACCCAAAATGTATTACATTACGTTTGATTTCTTTTCATTCAAATTATCGTGTATTCATACATTAAATACAAGTGGCTTTATAATTAACTGTCGACATCTTTTTCACGAATGCATGAATTGGGGTCGAATTGTCCCATGGCGGGTTTGAAATGTCTTGGTGTCAAAATATCTTGGGAATTTCTTAAGGTCGATTTGTCTTGCTCTCTAAGCAGACTACCCCATATTAACATATACATTTAAAGAGATGTATTACGCAATCTATCGATATCTAACGGTATTGAAACACTTCAGGTGCAAAATAATTAGTTTTAGCTACATTTAATGACGTTAACCTGAAAATTAAATGCGCTACAGACGTGGATATTATTCACGTTGCTGTTCGGAACGAACGGTAGACTTTGTATATGGAATCGCACGAATGTAGTTCTTGTATATTTTTAGAACATTTTTCCTCTCTCATTTTGGTGGTGATAGAAGTTATATTGATGCATTTTTTGGTAGGGATTTAAAGCTCATTCTTTATTCTTGAACTTATGAGCTCAGAGAGTAGTTGCCTGTGTGTATTTTGGCGACAGTGCATATTGAGTAATAAGGCCTTGGTGATGATCCGGAAGTGAAATCTTTGTTCTGTTTACAGTGCATCCTCTCAACAACAAAAAAAATGCCGGTGAAGCTTTGACAAGAACTTCACCGTGAAGTCTTTGATTTGTATTGATTGTCACAAAGTTGAAAGTTCAGTACTGAGAAATATATGTAGATAACATATAGTAAAATTAATCGTGATGTATGTCCATATGCCTTCATATCTATTATGCTAAATTACATTTTGTCAAAGTCAACTTTAATAAAAGCGGGGCACACACGTTAACGGCGAAATATGATTGGCTCAAATGGTTATACTTAAATATATAATCTCATTTAATTTAACACATTCAAATGATTTCTAATATGATGCGATCATGTTATTACCTAGTTTTGTCTGGGTACAAATAGTATACACGTGATGGGGTTCTTAGTTGTATGCATGTTAATTAAGTATAACCGTTTGACCCAATCATATTTCGCCATTGACGTCTCTGCCCAATAGTGTTGAAAATGAGATTCGCTTGTATGGAATGTACGTGTAATGAAGAAGACAATGTCTAATTCTTCCATGGAACAGGATTCCTAAGTTGAATCGGGTTAATGGTAAGTAAAAACTTACTTTTGCATCTGCCACTGTACTGTATTTAAAGAAGGGATGTATCGTAGAGTCGCAAACATTGTACACGTAGCTCTTCTCTCCGGTTGTCCCATGAGCACGCACTTGTCCCAAAATTCAGAATTCGCAAAAATCGCACGTTTCGAAACCTGTGACTTTAGTTTGGTACAACGTATTAAAATCAATGATGGCTTGACGAATAGAAAAATATACCAGGAGTAAAACAAGCGTAGAGTATGGTCGTGTGGCATTATTTTTTTTAAGGACGGAAATATAAGGAAATCGAGGGTAATAGGTGGAACAAAGTATTTGGAAGTTACGTACGTTCTCTTTTATATAGTATGATAGAGAGGGTATTATGTCATAATGGGTCATATAAGGTGTTATTGTAACTCTGAATGATTTTTTTCCTCTTCAAATTATTGTTTTTTTTTTTCTTTCTTTCTTCTCACAACATCAAGCTCACGTCCAACACATGTACGCAATATCATGTTTAACATTAATTGATATACATTGTTTCTTGATGATTTTCACTCTTTGTGTGTGTTAAGAAGAAAATAATAATTGTAACGACGATTATTTTGGTTCGTTGCCAGAGAACTGAATTATGTATAGATGTGGATCACTCCTTATATTGTTCCAATTTTATATGGGATCAGATTTATACAGGGAAGTTTTTACTTTCGTACCGGTATGATCAACGAGGTATCACCAGTTAGGTAATTTATCGAGCTACATAAAGTTAGTTTTCATATTTTCTGCTAGCAAAAGAAGTTGTCCGGGTGACCAGACAAGAAGTATATGTCATGACGTAGAAAGGAGCCTGAATTATTATAGTTTTCATTTGAAGGTAGCATGTTACGAAATTGTGTAACCGTGTTAATTGCCGTATTTTTTTTTAAGTACAAGTATTGTCTACAGGCAGTGGATTGAGGGGTACGCCAGGGATAACACAACCCCAATTAATTGGGAGTGTGCTATCATTGGCTTCCCACTGAATCAACTATATGAGTTACTACTCTAAGAGGCTTTATTCTTGCAACGGACAAGAAGTGCCCCCTGCCCCTGGTGCTCGTATCGTAGGCATAACAAACCATTTTTAAATTTTCATCTCGGGTTCATAAAAATGGTATTTTTTGAGTAGATCAATGCATCAAATAACAAATTGTCAAGGCTTTGTCCAGATATTTTTTTTTTAGAATAATTCATCTAAAAGTACTGTTTTTATGATTAAGTTTACATAAAATATATATTTTTCTCTAATATTTCGTATGAAAAGTTAAATATTGTATAAACGTTTTTTTTTTTCGCACATGCTTTATTTATTGCATAGTTGGATTGTGCTGGCATTTTTTGTCATAGCTATATTAACTTATTTTTTAAACTGAGTAACCTAAAAAAACTTCAAAAGTTCTTTTGAATTATTACAGTTTACAGGGTGGGTTGGTGGTCTTTTTTTTTCTAACAGAAAACCATCACATATCATTTGTGAGGATACGATTAATTTCATATCCAAAGGTATCAAGCAGGTTTTATACTATTTTGTCACAGTAATAATAAAATCAAACTGCTTGTTACAGGGATATCACTAGCAACAATATTTATATTCATTATGAGTATAGAGTTGCTACCGAAGGAGTCTGATGTTTTGTCAGTAAAGCCTTACTCTCTCAATGAGGTCTGTTATCAGTGCAACTTGATTACATGATCACTGTGATGAGCGAGATTGCATCATTCCTGGTCTAGTGGTGCAACCGGCCATACACCACAATTAATTTTACTATATGTTCTCAACATATATTTCTCAGCACTGACCTTTCCACAGTGTGACAATCAATACAAATCATATGAAAATCTAAAATACCCCCAAAGATGACTTCACGGTGAAATTCTTGTCAGGGGTTGATCTGCATTTTTTTGAGCTGCTGCAAGATAAAAAGAACAGCATGTACACAGACCACATATTTCACTTCCGGATCATCACCAAGGCCTTATTACTCCATGTGCACTGTCGCCAAAATACACACAGACAACCACTCTCTCAGCTCATATTCTCAAGAATGAACAATTACCTTTAAATTCATACCAAAGATGCATCAATATAACTCTTCTATCACCACCAAAAGGATAGATGAAAAAATGTTCTAAAAATAGACTAGAACTACATTCGTGGGTACTGAACTGGAAGTATTAATTGTGATGTGATTCCAACCAGAGCTGGCTCATGGCAGGAATACTACCTAAACCTCTGCCACCAGATCTGACTCTGCACAATGAAAGTTTGGGAGTCTGGAAGACATAGGTTTCTACAACATGTAAGCAGTCATCTAAGCTTTTCAGTTTTGGAGAGACCATCTTCAGAACAAGGTGGAGTTCATCATGTCAGACATCATTACATTTCTGCATTTGGTCTGGGATGACGGTGCATAAAACTGCAATATCAACATCCAAATTATACATTATCCTGACAGACTCAATGTCTTGGCTGATTATGTCAAGGAGAGGATAGATTCTTGATACCGAATGATCCCTCAAGCCAATGGTCATTTTTCAGATTTGCAAGATCTTTATGCAACCAGGTTGAATCATGAACTGCCCACCTTCATGTCACCTGCAATAGATCCTAAGGCTTGGTCCATCTATGCTTTTCTTTCAGTTGGGAGCATCTGTTGGCCTTTGCCTACCCACCAACAATCCAAAGATGGTATAGAAATTTTGTGTCCAGAACTTGCAAAAATGATTCTAATTGCCATTCTTTGCTTGGGACAAATCCTGGATCAGCAATCTGTGCAAGCTTTAGCCAGGACCTCTCTGAAGCTCTTTTCCTAGAAAAACCTGTTTTCTAATAGCATTGGTTTCAGCATGCAGTCACTGTCGGTTGACACCAACTACCTTCAGAGTTGATCACATGACTCAGCAGTTTTTATGATGCAACCTTCTAATAGCATTGGTTTCAGCATGCAGTCACTGTTGGTTGACACCAACTACCTTCAGAGTTGATCACATGGCTAAGCAGTTTTTATGATGCAACCTTTTTTTGTTGCCATGAACAGGTTGTCATACATGTGCAATCAAAAAGACATACATACTCTGTCCTGCGTTGACATTTCCTAAGAGATTTTCAAACAGGATCCATTATGTGTGCTGCTCAGACTTTATCTGAAGCATACTGAGTTAATTCCCAAGAACTAAGGACACTTTTTGCTCCCATTTAATCCTGGGAAAGAGAACAATCATCTTGGTTATAGTGTGTAATACTTACAGCATACTTTGACTTATCACCAGAACAGAGTCTCATGAAGATCTCTGCTCATGAAATAAAGATGATCTCTATATGTCTTGCCTTTGATCATAATATTTTTATCAAAGATATTATTGAGGCTGTTAAATTGCTTGCAGTCAACCATCTCGAGCCTCATCTTCAAGACTTAAATCCACAATGACACACTTAGGATTTGGTAGGCCCAGTTTCTGTTGCACAAATGTCTGTCAGACCCAGCTTTAGCTTTCAATGAATTCTCCTGAAACTTGTATGTGGTAAGAAGGTCTCATTATTTCTTCTTTCCTGATGTAATCAATGTTACCTCAGCTAATTGCAGTTAGGAGAGAAGGTGATCCTTCATATGGGGAATCCAATATTCTCCTCTCTTAGGTTTCCTGGGTTGAGGCTGGATTTTCAACATTCCCTTCAGTTATTATCTATACTCCTTATGTTAATGTACCGCTCCAGTGGCCTAGTGGTCAGAGCATCTGCCGCAGAAGCGTGAGGTCGTGGTTTCGAGTCATACCAAAGACTTACAAAAATGTTACTTACAGTTGCCTCACTTGGCGCTCAGCATTAAGAGGTTAGTGTTAGGACTGGTCGCCCTGGTGTCAGGATAATGTGACTGGGTGGGACATCATGCTACATTCTACGGCATGATGCTTCAGTGCTAGACATCACAATAAACTGCCTTACTGCAGACATCGTAGCAATATGACTGAATTGTTTTTAAAGCTGACTTAAAAATCCAAATCACACACACACACACACATAGCATCCTTTTACACTATATTCTGCTCAGCTTGAAACGTGCTACCTGTAGACAGCAAAGGGGAGGTAATGGGCAAGATTTTATGCCCTTTGTTTTTATTTTATAGACAGCAACACAAATTTTCATCATCAGGACATTAATGTAGTTTTGAAAGTTTTCTAGGAGAAACATAATTACTAATAATTTGCTTTCTTTTCTGCCAGTAGAACATCAGTTGCTACAAGTGAGCTGTGCAATCAACTTCAGTTAATGGTAATGCCCTGGAAATACACAGACATGAAGACCAATATGCAACAATTTAGTATTGATATTACAGAGTCATGAACACAGTTATAGCAAAGCCTTTATTGATACCAATTATCACTGAATTGAGGCCTATTGATATGTTGTTAGATGGTTTAGCGACCTCCAAATAAATATAGTGAATATTAATTTCTGACCACATCTACATGATTTATTTGAAGCAACATTATGTTTTGATAATTATTTCTTAATTTACCCTAACAAAATACACTGTTTGACAGCTGTAATTATTTCATCCTCATTGAAATTCTGCTTCCTTTTTCTAAGGTGACCAAATTACTCTGGCTTAAGTTTGAAATTGGCACAACATTTTTGAAGTTGGTTACTTTATGGCTTCTTACTTGGAGCACCTACTTACCTAAATATATCACTTCCAATATGTCGGTCAGTCTGTCTTTCTTTGGATAATATAAACAGATTTGTATGGTTTGAAGCTTTTCCCATTAATAATTGTTGACCTAAACAATTGAATTCCAAGGTGTACTCTTAATTCCAAGTCTGTATTATGACATTCAAAGAATTTTCTTTTGATCATGTCATTTATTCATCTGATTTGATCATTTATTTTTGTTTTCCTTGGAGTTTAATATTAATAACCAGGTGAGCTAATATGCACCTTATGTAATTGTGCAGTCAAACATGAGCAATTAATCCATTTGTATCTCATTACAGGAGGACACAATTTATGACTTTGGACGAATACCGGTAAGCTTCATGATGAGCACTGATTGGAAAGTGGAGACGGCCAAGTGTCTGCATAATGGGATCTTCCGAAGCTATAGAGCAGGTCTCTATACAGACATTGAAATTCAGGTGGAGAAGAAAGCCTTCAAGTGCCACAGGGTGGTTCTATCTGCCTTTTCAGACTACTTCCAGGCCATGTTTTCCTCTGGAATGAAGGAGAGCCACAACAATACGATATGTTTGAAGGACATAAGTTCCATAGTGTTTGAAACCATACTTAAGTTTGCATACTCAGGTGAGGATGTAGTCACTGTAGAGAATGCTGAAGACCTTTTGCGTGCTGCAGTGCAATTGCAGATCTCTTGTCTACAGGAGCGGTGTGAACATTTCTTGTTGGAGCAGACAACTGCTGAGAACTGTATTGGCATCTGGCGTTTGGCACAAGCCCTGCACTGCAATGAGCTTCAGGAGAAGACCTGGCAATTCATTCTAGATAACTTCGATGTCATTTGCCAAGTGGATGAGTTTGGAGCCCTAGACAAGGCAGAGCTGATTTCAGTCATCAGTAATGATGACCTGAAAGTGTCCAATGAGGAATATGTGTGTGATGCTCTTATTGCATGGCTGCATAAAGATGAGAGCCGGAAGTCTTATTTGCCAGAGGTGTTCAAACATATGCGCCTAAAGCAAGTTAGTCTTCAGTATTTATTGGAAAAAGTGGATTTTCACCCCTATATACGTAGTAATCCAATGTGTTCTGACCTTATAAAGGAGGCCCTAAACTACCACTTGTACCCTGAAAAACGGGAACTCTTTCAGGTACCTCTGCGAAATGGGCCGAACATGGAAGTGATATTTTTGATAGGAAAAACACCACAAGGAAGAGAACAGAAATTGATTGAAGTTTATTGTTACAGTCCCAAGGAAGAGAGGTGGTACTCATTGCCACCACTCCTTAGTAACATAGGGCGTTATTTTGCCTGCTGCGTGTATGGTGACTATGTTTATGTGTCAGGTGGCACAGAGAGGCCAGTTGCTTGCTTTAAACTCCACATTGGCAGAAGGGACTGGATTCATTGCCGCTCAATGAATTTTGGACGTCTTCGTCATGGGATGGTGTCAGAACGTGATGCAATATATGTGTTGGGGGGCTTCAATCCAATTAGTGATGTTACTTACTCAAACATAGAGAAGTACACAATATCAGAAGAGACATGGACAGAGGCAGGAGAACTGACATGTGCTATAGATGCCCTGTCATGTGTGCCTTATAAAGGGAAGATATATGTGTTTGGAGGCTGGTTGAAAGATTGTGAACATGCAGCTTGCATTCAGTGTTTTGACACAGAATCTTGTGAATGCACTATTATTGATTGCTTGCCAGATCCAGTTAAATTCTCCAGGTGTGCGCAGGGTCCTGATGGCACTACATATATTGTTTACCCAACAGGGAAGGTTGTGAGATACTGTCCAGAAAATGGTAAATTGGAAGAACATATGAATGTTGTCGGTTTCAGGCGCTATAACTTTGGTCTGACTTACTTTCATGGCAAACTTTATGTATTTGGAGGAGAGAGTGATGACCCAACAGTAGAAGAGGGGACAGAACTGTGTAGTAGCCAATATGAAATAGATCTGGAAAAGCGAGAAGCACGGGTCTTCTCCGATGCCCTGCCATCTCCCTTTGAAGCATATGGCTCAGTAAAAGTAATCTTAAATAAAGACTTCTTACTGGATAATACATCAGAACAATCAATGATGTAGTGCACTATAAACAGTATTTTGTGCGTAGATAGAAACATATTAACCTATTATAATTTTTTGTGATGGCTTTTCAGCTGAGTGACTGTATTTATTATTTTTTAAGGATAGTGTGTGCATGTTGCATTATTTGTGCGTAAGTATCATTTCTGAATAGCACCACAAATGAAAGATACACTAGGAGAAGATTTGTTTTAAAAGAAAATTACAGTACTTTATTGACAGTAGAGTTTATCTTGCTATGTATTGCATTTAGCAAGGGATTCCTTTCTGGGTGTTAACTTTATTAACTCCCTGCAAATAAATTTGGTAAAAGTGACATTAAATTCCATCAAGTTTGCCAGATTTGGATGGATTTTTACACTTGACAAGTGGTAAATCTATAGATATTATGAATTAGATATTAGCATGATCAGAAAATTAAACAAAACTTACCAGGAAGTTTTAAGTTCAATTCCAATTCCACTGTACACAGAGCATTGTGGAGGGATGGCATGTGATAGTTATCGAACTGGTGTGGATGGGGAAAAGGTTGGGGCATATGATACATTACATAGTTTAAGTTGGAAGACAAATTAAATTTTAATTCATGTGCAAGTTTCTTAATTTTTCATTTAACTTGAGTATGTATTGTTATCTCATTGAAGTTTCAGAGTTGATGTATCTATAGCACTGGGACAATTTGTTTGAAGTATGTCTTGTATGAATACCAAAACTTAAATTGTGTAAAATCTTGTTTTTTTGGTGGGTTATCAGTTTAAGCTTATCTTAATCCATGTACTAAGCTTAATGTTTTATAAGCAAATAAAAAAAACTCCAATGTATCAAGAATTCAGTTCAGAGGAGTGAAAATCATTAAAATTGTCAAATGTGTTTTGAATCATTGTATTTGAAGTTTTAATAAACTTGTACTGTTTAAGAGTTAAATGTATATCATGTTCGTTTTCTTAATTAAATTTGTAGACTTTGTATTCAGATAATGACTTTGAATATTTATTGATTCTACTGAATAATTATTTGGAATACCTCTTGGGTTATGATGCCTCATAATACAAATTAGCACATTATCGTTCTTCTCATAAGACATCTTACAACAAGTAAATTATTTATTATGTTTTCCACCCTTATAAATGTTCTGTGATATTGATGACTCCAATATTACATGTCATTGCATATGGTGTCCTTGTATTCATTCCATCATCATGATCAGACTTTCAATTTCATCTATCTACTTGCACAATCCAGCTTAATTTCAGGAGAGACTGAGTTTTCTGTTTGACCTATCCATTAGAATGGGCCTACTGTGAAATAGTATTTGGACTACTTCTGTTTGACCTCTCCATTAGCCTGGGCCTACTGTGAAATAGTCTGTGGAATACTTCTGTTTGACCTCTCCAGTAGAATGGGCCTACTGTGAAATAGTCTTTGGACTACTTATGTTTGACTTCTCCATTAGCCTTGGTCTACTGTGAAATAGTCTTTGAACTATTTCTGTTTGACCTCTCCAGTAGAATGGGCCTACTATGAAATATTCTTTTAACTACTTCTGTTTGACCTCTCCATTAGAATGGGCCTACTGTGAAATAGTATTTGGACTACTTCTGTTTGACCTCTCCATTAGCCTGGGCCTACTGTGAAATAGTCTTTGGACTACTTATGTTTGACTTCTCCATTAGCCTTGGTCTACTGTGAAATAGTCTTTGAACTATTTCTGTTTGACCTCTCCAGTAGAATGGGCCTACTATGAAATATTCTTTTAACTACTTCTGTTTGACCTCTCCATTAGAATGGGCCTACTGTGAAATAGTCTGTGGAATACTTCTGTTTGACCTCTCCATTAGCCTGGGCCTACTGTGAAATAGTCTTTGGACTACTTATGTTTGACTTCTCCATTAGCCTTGGTCTACTGTGAAATAGTCTTTGAACTATTTCTGTTTGACCTCTCCAGTAGAATGGGCCTACTGTAAAATAGTCTTTGGACTACTTTTATGAACATTAGATGTACACATTGAGGAATGGTAAACCATTGTCAGATAAAAGTAAAATTGTTAACCATGTGGGTCAAGCATATTGGACAAGATGGAAACTATATTCTGAGATGTTGGTGCTTTGGTTTTCTTGATCTTGAAGATAAAACATCGGATTGATAAAATGACTGTTCTATCATGAAATTCCGACCCACGTAAAATGTAGTATTTCCACACTGAGGAAATAATTATATAATATAGCAATTTGTATAGTTTCCTCAGTGACAAAATGGTTGTTAAATCTACGGCTAGATTATTTCATAATTCATCTTGGTTAATTTAATACAGAACCCATGTATCATCATAATAAAACATTAAACCATCTGTTGACGCTCCAGATATAAAATTTTAATATCTACGAAAGTTTGTCAGCTATCGAAATATCATTCCCAGCAATATCTTAAAGGTATGTGACTTTATTTCGCCTTGATTCATCGTTAAGAAAATCTGATTTAGGCCATTGAGGATATTCTAATGTGTAATCGGCTCGATCGGTATTTTTACTGTCGTTTGATGTTAAAGTTGCGCCGAATACCCTGTAAATCGATTTGATCTTTTCAATGATAATTTTTGTTGTTAATTTTGTTGATTTAATTTTTATTTCAGGAAACTTATTCGTTCAGTTTTTCATTATATTGTTGTATTTGGTTAGTTGATATTTATTAGATATCATTGCCATGATGCGCGTCTTAATTTTTTCTCGAGATATCACGACCGAATTTTCACAGATCTTTATTAACCATGTCAGAAAGATCTAACATCGTCAAAAAGTCTCTGATAATATTAATCTTTTAGTGGGTACTTAGTTTGTCATGTTTTAACATTTTATCATTAATGGATATGCCGTTAAATTTATCAACGATAACCTGCTGAGCTAGTATGTAATTGTTAGATTTTTTTACATAACATTTCAATTTAATCCGCGGTCAAGTTTTCAACGTCACATTGAAATAAATTATTCATGTATTTCTTCTTCGCGTATGGGTCTAAGATCTCGTTAGGATTGTATCTGTAATATTTCGTTGCATTAACATCGATTAGATTATTTTTATCTGTATCATGAAGATTCTTTTCTTCGATATCAAGAGGATTATTTTCATCCACGGTTAGATTATTTTCTTTAGCGATATCAGTACTAACATCATGTTTTATTCGATTACCAACACTAGTCTGAAGAACTTTATCAAGACCATTGTTGTTATGTTTGATCTTTATGCGATTTTTCTTTAACCAGGTATCATAATCGTCTTAATTTATTTGTGTTATTATATATATATATATATATATATATATATATATATATATATATATATATATCAGGTTTCTTTCATCGTTGCGATTAATCGTTGCGTGAAGAACTTTATCAAATTATTTTCGTCAGCGACATTAATCATATCCGCGAGTCCATATGGTGTTGATAATTCCTAAGTATTCGGAGCTCTGCGTAGTTTTATTTTATCAGAGAGGGATAGCTCACGATCGATTGTCAATTTTCTGATATCAGCACAACTGAATGGGAGTTTTTTACGATATGATTTTGTTAATGTCGAATTATGAATTTCTTCCACGTATCTAAATCTATGTAATGCTTGTTTTGTTGCTTCAACCGATCCAAGTTCGTATGAAAAAACAAACATATTTGTAAATCTTTGATCAGTTATGCTTACTCCGGCTTCAGGGGACCCGAGTGGTCCAAAGCGCTCTCCGTTACGGATCACTGCCATCTCATCTTTCTCTGCGTGGGTTCGAGTCTCAGACTCAGCCAATGGGGATATGTGAGAAACCTTGCCAGTAGCTTCTCGTGGGTCGGTGGTTCTTTCCTGTGGGTTTTCCCTGGTTCTTCCTCCATCGTTAATACTGGCTGCCATGTGTAGCCTATAATGTGCTTAAAAATGGCGTTAAACCCTACAACAACAACAACTCCGGCTTGAAGAGTATGATTGTAGATAACAACATCGACGTTATCATATGCGTGATTAACATCTGAGAAATCGTTTTTCTTCTGCGCGGAATTGGTATCGGGGTGATAATATTTAATGCGATATCCTTTATTCAGTATTATTTTCGTGAGACCTTTTACGGACTAATTCGTAAAGGCTCTATAATGCGCAAATAAAGCAAGGTTCATGCCGCGTTCCAGTAATTATTTTATTCGTTCCAACAACAAAACATTATCATTATGCGAGTTTTTCACGATGAACTTTTATCATGATCCGGTTTATATTCGTTACGATTTTTTTAAAAAAAATATTTGGCCTGCATAAGTTAAAAATAAATTTAAATCGTTGTTGTTCGCGTAGGCATCAAGAACAAGAACACATCCTGATATATTTACTAGGTTTGCGAAGTTGTCTCAGTATGTTTTACATAACGATGCATTTCTGAATCGACGTTATCATATGCGTGATTAACAGAGTCGTCGTATTCCATGGGATTCATCAACTATAAGCACATCAGGAACTCTCACAACTCTTATGAAGTGATTCTGCTTGTATGATAACTTTTCATTGTGATCCAGGTATGAATATTATATCACCGGAAATATTCATGTATGATTCAATATTATAATCCGCACCTAATTTTCTCGGTAAATGTTTTTCTGTAACTTAATACCAACAAAGACTGATCAGCGCGTATAGACTTCCAAAGCGGCTTTAGATTATCCCATTCCACATGCTGATCCATCGATATAGTCAAAACCCGTGATTACTGAACATACAATGTCGCTTTCATGAACAGGTGTTAATACAGACTTATACTCACTCGGGTAAATTATTAATAATTTTTGATGTTTCAGAATTATTCTTAATGTCACCAGAAATTATCTTCGCGATTTCATCATCGAGTGATTTTTCACCACGCGCTACTATTATACGAGGTATATATATGAATTATATGAATCTCCAATTCATATAAAAAAAATCTTAGAAAAAGTTGTTCTAACGCAACTTGTATCTCATTTGAATTCGAAGTCTTTTTAGCAATGTACAGTCTGCATATCGCCCTTGCCACAGTACCGAAACTACTCTTCTGAAAGTATTTAATGACATTCTCTCTGCTTTGGATAGTGGAAAGGTTACAGTCCTCACCCTCTTTGATTTGTCTGCAGCATTTGACACAATAGACCATGAAATATTACTTCACCGTCTCCAGCATGTATTTGGCATTCAGAATATAGCTTTACTGTGGTTCAATTCCTACATAGTCAACAGGACACAAATTGTATCTGCAAATGGAATACGTTCCAGCCCAGTTGATCTATGTTGTGGTGTTCCACAAGGGTCTGTTTGTTGTTGGACCTGTTAACTTCATTCAGTACACTCAGCCGCTCTCAAGTGTCATAGATTATCACCCAGTGTCTCACCAATTGTACGCTGATGACACTCAAATTTACAAGTCTAGTCACCCAACTGAAGTTGATTCTACCATCCATGGAGTAGAGAGCTGCATTTCGGATGTGAAATCATGGATGATATGTAACTAGCTGCAGATGAATGATGATAAAACTGAGGCCATTGTGATCACAACACAAAGACTTTCTCATTCACATCCTTTACCTCAGACAATAAATATTAGCAACACCAACATCAAGTTCACACAGTCAGTACGAAACCTAGGTGTTACTCTAGACAGTACTCTCACATTGCACCAACATGTCATGAACATATGCAAGACTGCACATCTTGAGCTGAGACGCATCAGTTCCATTCGCAAATATTTTTCAATTGATGCCACTAAAACACTTGTGTGTTCATTAGTACTTTCAAGACTGGACTATTGTAACTCAATTTTGTTTGGTTCGTCACAATATCTACTCCAGAAACTTAAAAGAGTTCAAAACACAGCTGCACGGATCATCTTTAGAGTACCTCGATCAGAGCACACCTCACCACTGCTCTGTAACCTACACTGGCTATCCATTCGATAGAGGATCAAACACATAATTTGTTCTCTGTGCTACGTTTCACTGACATATTCCAGTCCAACATACCTATTCGGCCCCATCCATGTATTAACATGAGAAAGAAACTTGCGTTCCTATTCTGACAATCGTATACTCAATGTTCCCACTATGAAAACGATGTCATATGGACAATGTTCTTTTGCATACCAGGGCCCGGCGATGTGGAACGAATTGCCCATTGAAATTAGACACAAAGACACTGTGGTACCTTTTAAGAGTGCTCTTAAAACTCACCTTTTTCGACTGCATGATCAAAATTAGAGACCTAATAATGTTTTGTATCTTATATGTTTTAAGCATGTTTGTATGTTTTCCAATTTGATGGTTTTTGTTTTTCTGTAGTGTAGTGTAGTCATATCATTATAGATGTTGTAAAGCGCTTTGAGCTTCTAAAGATTAGGCGCTATTATTATTATTATTATTATTATTATTATTATTATTATTATTATTATTATATACAGTGCCACAAATATGATTATTTGTACAATCGTGTGGAATAATGTCACAAAAAATGGTTAATGCAATCTTTTGGAATAATGTCACAAACATGTTTAATGCAATCTTGTGGAATAATTTTGCACATGATATCGATACACGAGTTATTGAATTTTCAATTGCTATATAATTATTCAGAATATATAACTAATTAAAAATTAAAGATTTATTTGTATTACTATACAATGCCATTTCTAATGGGTATGAACAAATGTAAATGGATTTTTCAGGGATCATTCAAATTATGTGAATAAAGCTGTTATGGAGAAAACTGCGGATTACATAATCAATCGGTAAGAAAAGGATTTACAGGACCTATAGCATGTTTATGTTGTGGAAAGGGTTTGCGACGCAAGTTAGACATTTGCATAAAATGCGGTGGAAACAAAAATAAGTTAGACATTTGCATAAAATGCGGTGGAAACAAAAATAGAACGATGATTTATGATGAAAAAAGAAGTTCTAAGCATTTTACATGGAAAGAAAATACCCCTACTGTCGAGGAATTCATTGAAAATCAAAATAACAACAACAACAAAAAAATAATACCAAGGAAAAAAATCTCAATTAATAATCCATCAAGCACAGACTGATAAAACGACCGCAATAACAAAGTTATTTTATCATGAAATTCCGCCCTATGTTTGTCACTGGGGAAACTATCCTAATTATATATTATGATAGTATATATTATAATAGTAATTGTATAGTTTCCCCAGTGACTGTATACATGATGATGTTTGTTTTTTTATAATAAAATTTCAGACTGACAAATAACAGGTTACATCATGAAATTCCACCCTATGTAAATACGCATTTTGTCACTGAGGAAACTATCATAATTATATATTATTATTGTAATTTGGATAGTTTCTTTGGGACGCATGATGATTTTTTTTTTAGTTTTAAAAAAATATTTTAGAATAAAACATCAGATTGACAAATCTTTATTAGATCATTTCATAATCAATCAAGTATCAGATTGATAAAATGACCGTTCTATCATGAAATTCCGCCCAATCCAACAAGAATATTTTCCCTGAAAACATAAAAACACCGATATTACGTTACACTATACACATAAATTTCAAAAGTAATCAGTGATAATTGTAATGTTTTCTTTGTGTTTTGTAGACACACATACATTAAGAAATATTCATCAGACTTGATGTTCCGGAGACATACTTATTTTCAAAAGCCCAACTAACTCCGCACGGATTTATAACAATAAATATACAGGAACCTAGATCACGATATCGCATCGGTATTGATACAATATTTGGTTAATTAAAAACAGCAGGGAGGGTGAACACAACCTCAGGATAGATCGGTGACGTAATTAGGATGAAAAATATATATACACGTATGTAAAATTTACGGTAATATAATAATATATTTTTTTTCTGACAAATTCAGGGCAGCCCCAATGGAGTCAGAATAACTAATAAAGGCTTTATTTATTCATTTTGTGATTTTTTTTTATTTATATAACGTCGATTTCATTGGATCCTTGAAAAAAGGTGGGTTCGCCCTCCCTGCTGCTGAACCTCAACCGCAGTAGCCCTAACAATCACTAGGTCTATCACTATTGTAGATAGAATCACAGGGGCTCGTATCGTTGCTTACAATCAACCGGTCATACATGTACTATATACTGACTAGTAGTAAGTAACGATACGAGCCCCTGTGATTAGAATGAGATATTGGAAAGCTCCTCAGGGCCGGACCTAAGTTTTTCAAAAAGGGGGGGGGGGGCAAACCTGTTATTGGGTTAAGCGAAGGCGCGAAGCGCCAAGCCTTCGAGGGGGGTCCGGGGGCATGCCCCCCCCCCTCGAATTTTTTTTTCAAGAATGCAAAATGGTGCAATCTGGTGCTATCTGAACCTTGAAAAAGAGATCTAGCAAAAGTGATTAAAAACTGCAATGTTTTAAAAACACTAAAAAAATATTAAATAATTAAATAAATAATTTTTTTTTAAAAATTCGGAACCCACTTTGCATTTTTTATGAAAAGCAGTGAATATTATTATTTTTTTTTTTTGGGGGGGGGGTCCGGCCCTGGGTTTGACAGGCATTACACATGCGAAAGACAAACTGAGAAAAGTTGTTCATTGCAACTGATAAAACATTTGGAAGACGTTATTCGTAGTTTTTTTTTTTTAAAAATTTGATTCATTAGTATAATTTAATAATGGTGATGATGATAATAGTCAAGTGTTTTAATGATCTCAGTGATAATAAGGAGAAAGAGGGTTAGGAAAGGGATGAGGAACCTTAATAAATGACGCAATGAATAACAAAACAAAACCTACAGTACTCACAGTTTTTGTGCTCTTTTGATGCATACCTCAAACACACCAGAAGCTGGCAACTTCTACACCCACATAAATGTTCTGTTTCCAAGCAAAATATGCAGACACAAGGGCTTATGTTTAGACATAGAGCTAGATATCTTATTTACGTCAAGAGTTCGTCTGTTTTCAATGCCATCCTTGTTCGATACTTTCTGGCAAAGACATTTATCACTTGTTGCACATCGACTGGCCTGTCTCTATGGATGTGCATGAGTGCTAGCCCATTTAATCGATCTTGACCAATGGAGGAACGTAGACATGTCTTCAGAGTTTTTAGTCTGGAAATCGTTCTTTCACATTCCGCCGTGGTGATTGGCAGGGTGCACAGCAGTTTTAGCAGGATGTGGATGTTTGGAAACATGTCACTGTTACATGCCTTCAACGCTGCTGTGGTTGTTTGTGACGTTTCAGAGTTGGAATTGTGCCATTTGTTCACCCAGCGATTTCACTCAGCAGGGATGTCATGGCTGCTAGGCATATCAGCCTGCCACAGTTTAGCCAGGTCTGCGACGCCTGCTGGAACAGTGTTGAATCCAGGGTGCGTTGACTTCAGTAAAGCTGACGGCACTAAGATCAGCCCGTTTGCTGAAACTTCAGCTTGGCCAAATCTTTGCTGAAGTTGGAGCAGAAGAAAATCTACAAAGGGGATAGCCACAGACCGTCGGTAGTACTACTCTGGTGTGTCAGCGGGTGGGTTGTCTCTTAGGGTCTGCCTGTTGCACTGTCGGGGGATTTCGAGGGCAACCCAGCATCTGCAGCAAAGTCTATGGCTTGTCGAAACCAGTCCTCAAATGTAGCATCCATGGAATTTCGCACGCCCTGCAAACAGGAGATCACATTCCGTATCTCCTAATACGCACTTGTGATGTCATTCTCTTTCTTCTGCAACTGCACGGTGGGGCACTTAATGTATGCCAAGCCATTCTTTGCAGTTACCAGCGCAACAATGAAACTGCTGCTTTGAAGGCTCTTGAGTAGGCCCGACGATCGAGTTAAAGTGTCTGCGTCCCAGCTGCCTAGTCCTTCAGCCACCATCTGGCTGAGGCAGTCGCATACACTGGTGTGCATTTCTTGGAACGTGTCCAGTGCCGTCAGCCACTCCATCCACCTTGCTCTACACAGATCTACCAGCTTCTTCTTTTTTGTGTCATTTGAATTGCTGCTCAAAACCTCTTTAAGTTTCCGTTGGCGCTTTGGAGTAGAAGAGAAGAAGAGGGATACTTCCTTCAAGTCACTGAACATGCTCATCATCTGGGGTACACTGCACGCTTTCACGACGCAAAGATTCAGGCAGTGGCTTGCGCAATGGACGTACAATGCCTTGTCATTGATCTCTCGTATGCAGGCCTGCACCCTTTGAAATCTGGCCGCCATGTTAGCGGCGCCATCATACCCTCGTCCTCTGAGATCCTGTGGGTCTAAACCCCAATTGTCTAGACACTGGAGTATGTTGTTTGCGATTGCTTCCCCTGTTATCTTGTGACAGGAAACAAAACACAAGAATTCTTCCCTGATGTTAAAGTCAGAATCCACAAACCTTAAGACGATGGACAGCTGCTCCCATTTGCTGACATCAGTGACTTCATCCGCCAGAAGAGTGAAGTACTTTGCTTCGCGGACCTCAGCAAGCAGATTCGCTGTGATTTGATCAGCAATGATGTCAATTATTCGATTTTAGGTGGTCTTCGAGACGTAGGTAGTACGAGGGTCGCACGTCTTCAAATGTTCGCCGAGACATTCGTCCCCTGCCTTGATGCGAAATTCAAGCAGTGCGTTGAAGTTGCTCGCGTTCTCTTCCTCTAACACCTGGAGCCCCTCAGTGCAAACCCCTGCCGTCCGCACAACAGAGCTGTCTCAGCAACGCTTGCAATAATATTACGGTTGGATTAAACCCTTTCCGCAGGTTGAGTATCAAGCAAACTGATCACGCTTGTTGCCGGCTTACTCATTGTGTGAAGAAAACTCTCACTACGTTCCAGTGCATCTTGGTGATATTTACAAGCAGAATGTTCTTTAAACTTCTCTAGTGCTTTCTTCCCGTGTTTGAAGGCACAAGTCACAAACTGTCCAGTAGGGATGCTTCTTGAAGTGGTAAAGAACACGCAGTGTTTGCAGTACAACCCATCTTCTGCAAGAGAATAAGCTAGCCATGGATAGGCTTTCAGCCACTCGCCTTGGCGACGTCGTGAATGTCCTGACTGTGTCGTAATAGGAAACTGATAGTTCTCCGAAGGGGTCCAATGTTCAGTGAGGAGAGAGAACTTGTCGTTGTCATTCAAAGTCGACAGTGTCTCATCACGAACACACTTTCCAAAGTCCGGCCGGGTTCCATGAAGTGAGCTGTCTGAAAAATTAACATGCAAACCCCCCCCCCCCCAAAAAAAAACAATTAGTAATAATGCTAGAGTCAGAACTAGACTTGGCTTATTAATAATCTACAAATTAACCTATACATTCTTCAGTCTGTTTCTTCTTCTTCTTCTTCTTCTTCTTTTTTCTTCTTCATTTTCTTCTTCTTCTTCTTCTTCTTCTTCTTCTTCTTCTTCTTCTTCTTCGTTGTTGTTGTTGTTGTTGCCTTTAATAATTTGAACAAAAGTTTGAAATATATCAAAAACTAATTATTGACTAACTCACTGAATGGAGATAACAACTACGGTACTTACATTTAGACTCCGTTGTAGTTTGTCTAGTAGCAGTGGAAGTTTTCTGGGGAGCAGCTGAAGTAGACGGCTGGGAGAAGTCAGACGTGGAGGGTTGAGGAGTGTCTGGCGTGCAGGGCCTGGGCACACTACTGGCAGTAGGACTGTCGCCTGTACAAATAACATTCAGGGACTGTTATGTGTGTGTGTGTGTGTGTGTGTGTGTGTGTGTGTGTGTGTGTGTGTGACACTGTAGTGACAGTGTACTGAGAACATAAATAGATCATGCTAAGCTTTTGAACAGAAAAAAACACAAAAGCTAACGATAATTCTACTGATAATTCGGTGAATATAATAACGAAGGGAGGGCGTGGCGAGAAAAAGTAGGGTGCGGGTGGGGGTGGTCAGTAGGAGGGGAAGAAGCATTAGACGTATTAGGAAATATAATAGATTGTTCGAATTGTTCAGAGTAAAGGGACAAAATACAGAGGAGAGACATGATCATGATACAACTTACCTACGGAATGCAAAGTAGTGATTGTAAAACGTTCCTCTTCCTGGGATGTAGTACCCTCAGGCTCTGGTGTAGCAGAGGTGGGTGACACATTCAGATTGGTGCAAGTCCGATTGCCACATGTAATGAACAAAACATGCGATTTTAACCACCGACAGCTTATGCACAGTCAAGGTATAGCGATGAAGATAAACAGAATCAGTTGTGCGTGGCCGCTAGTGTTTGAGATAATCTTGTTCAAAATGTATTTTCTTTTCTTTCATTTCTTCAAGTTTAATGTCGTTTTCACTCGTCATTTAGGCTATGTGATATCATTGATCCAGTATTGGATCTAGTCAGTGTACTTTCTCATTGTCAATACATGCTGAGCTCATTCTGTATACAAAACAAAAGTAGTCATTATTTATTCACCTGACTTTTGCCAAAATGATTGGAGACGTTTTGTACCTGCGGCGTCCACAGGTTTTAGCGCTTTCCTTTTTAGCATGTTGTCAAAATTTCGGCGCAAAAAAAGCTTCGGAAGTGAGATTACGTCACAGCAGGTCAGCCAGCGTCTTTCGACCGCTTTGCAAACGAAATCTCGGTAGGCCTAACATAGTATACGTACTATTACTATAAGCTAGTCGACTACAGAGACCGCAAAATAGGATACGCATAAAATTAAACACTAGCTTCTAATATTATTCTTTGTTTGTTCGTTTGTTGATTTTGTTTGTTTGTTTCTGACTGTCTGTCTTTCGTTCTTTCTTCCTACACACACACACACCCTTTTTTTTAAAGGCCGGAGGGGGGGGGGGGAGAGGGGCCGGGCCCCCTGGGCCCCTATAGCAGGTCCGGCCCTGCTCCTGCTTGTGAGATGATACCAAGTCAGGAGCGTCTGCAATTATTGATCGTAATTTGTTCCAAGCTCTACTTGGGAAGAAACTCAACTTGAAACAATTTGTCTATGCTGACTTTAAAAGGAACTTTTTCCTGTGGTTAACCCTAGTTAGTATATATGCCAGTGTCAGGTATTTGTCCGCTGGTATGTGCCTTATCCAAGAAAGGTCTCTGGATTCTGGACCAATAAACAGTTTCAAAGTGCGCATGCGTACACTGCAGAGTTACGCCAGAGTAGTTGTTCTTGAATTGGTAGTAAAACACACACACACACACACACACACACACACACACACACACACATACATACATACATATATATATATATATATATATATAAGCGTTAATGTGTGCTGTGAAGCTTTAACTGTAGGAAGTCAAGTCATATTTGATTAGGCAAACAATAATAAAAAAAACCGAGATATTTTCTTGCCTGCTCAATGGCTAACTTGTGCTTCTTAAGAGTATATTCGGACAAGATTGGTGATTTTTTTTCCCAGCAAACTCTTAGGATGCTGCATTTTTCTTAATGGTACATACATCATGTCAGTTTGAATGATAACACAAGCCGGAAGACCAATTTCACAATTTATACATATCTTTGATTATAGTCTGTGAACACATCCCCGTTTGTTTGTATCCCCCTGCCGATTTCAGTAACAAAAAGCATAAACAAAATAAAAAATCTATAAATCGTAGTTCATTCATTGATTTATAATTTTTAACCCGATTGCGACCAGGGTGTCCATAACACCTTCATCGTCTGCGCGTTTCATGCTTAGCGGAAATTTTCATACTCCACGACACCGAATTGCACACAATTTGGGCAAATTTATTTTCCAGAGTGACGTCATTGCTCCTATTTGGTTACTCCCGGATACTTCCCTCGATTACGCATCCGCCCCTTCGCTGAAAATGGACTTGTCCAGAAACTGGCAATTGATGTCGAGGACGGCCATGGTTGTAATGAAAATTTCCGCTAAGCACGAAACGCGCAGACGATATAGGTGTTATGGACTTATTGAGTTTTTATCTTGTTTATGCTTTTCGTTACTGAAATCGGCGGGGGGAGGGGGGTTACAAATAAACGGGGATGTGTTCACAGACTTGAATAAAAAATAATAGCTAAAAAAGTAACATATTAGCTTAAGTTATTTAAACAGGAGCCAGTTTACGAAACTGTCCCCTGTTAGCAAAGAAAAAAAACCCCAACAACAGAACAATGTGTGTGTGTGTGTGTGTGTGTGTGTGTGTGTGTGTGAAAATACGAAACTAAATTGTGAGACCAGGGGAGAAGACTTCCGGTTCTTGTTACGGATGCGCACTACATAACAGTTCCGTCAATATACTGTTGCCAGGAGGCTAGGTCAGGTACTAAAGCAATTGTTTTCGTCTTTATTTCGCCTTGGCGGCACCTATCATTGACAACCAGGATGGCGAAAGAGCCCATGCCAGATGCACAGTTCCAACAGTTAATGAGAAAAATTAATCAGGTGAAATTTAGTCTAAATTCATGCGGTTTCTATGGTGTACTATAGTCTACTGTAGGTATGTGTGGTTTAACGATATGTCAACACAATTCATACTATACAATGCCGAGTAAATGTGTGCATCATTAAAAGGTACACCGAAAATGAAAAAGATGAACTTTTTTTAATATACCGTCCATTTGTTTATGTAAACATAACTCTTTTAGAAAATCAAACCTTTACAGCGTTAGCATTACTATATAGAACGCATTATTTTTTTTAACAATCACAAAAGTGAAATTGTTAAATCGAATTTGCAGTAATATTGCATACAGTTATATCAATACAAATTTAAGGTTTCCAGACTTTGGTAGCACTCAAACAGTTTATATAAGTTGTTTAAAGGGTACAGAATATGGTATTGACATCAATACACTATTTTCACGTTTCTCAAATGTTATTTAGAGTGATGTGATTTCATGTTGGGTGGGGTTATGGTTAGGGTGTATATATGTTGACAATTCTAATATAATACTTTTATGTTGTATGGGTTAGTGATGAGGGTGCACACGATGACAGACCAAAGGAGTGTTTCTCTAGTAACATAATCACCTAATTTGCATATCTTTTCAAATGGCAATGAGCTGACAGTGTTTGGGCCCCCTGGCAAATACCAAGTTAAGAACTATAAATTGTTGAATAAAATGATGAATGTTTTGTGCATTTGTTTGCAACCTTGATGCTGCTGATTTTCAAAATTGGTCAGGAGTAGTGTCAGAAATTGATGATGCTGTGAGATCCCCTTACTTATTATGGCTTTTGTTTATTGCTATATATGAGATGATCCACCACAGTGTTAATGATCAAATCAAGTAAACAATAAAATAGAATTAATGGATGAAATAACAGAGATCTGAGCAGAGATATAAAATAGAACAACACTAGCCCACATATTTAAATATATCAATCTAATAATTTATATAAACAAAATGAAATTGAACACAACATTTGAATGATCTGCTTTCTCTTGAAAGACTTACAAGCTTCATGCAAAATTTAGTTAGCTGTTCTGTTGTATTGAATAAACAGGGATCGCTCAGGTCGCCTAGTGATTAGAGCGTCCACCTTGGATGCAGGAGGTTGCGGGTTCAGACCCCCAGCCAAGTCACACCAAAAATTATACAATTGGTACTAAAAGCTGACGCACTAAGTGCTCAGTATTAAGAGGTTAGCGTTAGGACTGGTTGGCCTGGTGTCAGAATAATGTGACTGGGTGGGACAACATGCTACATGTATGTGGCATATTGCCCCAGTGCTAGACATTACTATAATCTGCCACACTGCAGACATCATAGCAATATGACTGAATTTTTTTAAAGGTACATTAAAATTCAGATCACACACACACACACTTACACACATAGAGTATTGAGAGAAGATATTTTATCACAAAGTTTATGCAAAATTCAAATAGCTGTTGCACTGCTATAATGAATTTCATCATATTATCAAGTTGTCAGCATCACCTGGTCCTTTTGGTCTTTTCCAAATTGCTGTTGGTAAATGGTTCTAACTGCTTATTCCTTTGATTCTCAGTCAAAAAACAGATACAACTTAATTACGCAACAAATCAATGGAATTCACTCCTATTCTTAACTACATTACTTTACTAATTAACAATTTATTGGCATAAATTTCCAGATATAGAAAAATCTGCCTTTATTAATAAATAATCTCGAAAATGCCATTGTATGACACGTTTTAAATATCCCAAGACTTGCTAAAATTCTTTCTGGTTTGTCTCAAGATATATGTTAACAGGGTCACCTTTCGTGTCTCTGATGATTATTGAATAGACCCTAATAAAATTCAATTCATGTCTCCAAGCAGGAGAGGTTAACTATTACAAGCTGCCAAATTAGTGCGGGTCTAGACAATACATCAGTATTAATGGTTACTTGGTACGCTGACCATGACACAATGTTCTGTGAAAATTTATACAATTTTGCACAATTACAGATACAGACAGAAGGGTGTGTGAGTACTATTGGTTTTTTTTCTCTTTTTTTCTCACAATGCAAGCATATTTTTCGCACACAGTGGAATGAAGTTTACCTATGTACATTGATGAATCAAAATGAAATAGCAGAATAAATTTACCTTTTAGATTATAAATGATCAGATACTGGATAATGTAACTGGACTATTGTAACTCAGTTTTGTCAGTTTTGTCACAATATCTACTCCAGAAACTTCACAAAGTTAAAAACACAGCTGCTTGGATCATCTTTAGAGTACCTCGATCACAGCACACCTCACCACCACTGCTCTGTACCCTACACTGGTTATTCATTTGATACAGAATCAAGGCTTAGCACAAAATTTGTTCTCTGTGCTATGTTTCACTGGCAGACTCCAGTCCAACATACCTATCCGGCCTCACCCATGTGTATACACCAGCAAGGTATTTAATATGCTACTTTTCTGACAATCGTATACTCATTATTCTCACTATGAAAACAAAGTCATATGGACAACGTTCTTTTGCATTCTACTGCCTGGTGATGTGGAATGAATTGCCCATTGAAATTAGACACAAAGACACAGTGGTTCCTTTTAAGAGTGCTCTTAAAACTCACCTTTATCGACTGCAGGAACAAATTTAGAGACCTAATAATGTTTTGTATCTTAATTCTTATATGTTTTCAGCATGTTTTTATGTTTTCCAATTTGATGTTTTTTTTTGTATTTTGTTTTTCTGTAGTATAATCATATCATTAATAAGGTTGTAAAGCACTTAGAGCTTCTTAAGATTAGGCACTATACAAAGTCCTCATTATTATTATTATTATTATTATTATTATTATTATTATTATTATTATTATAATGAAATCTGGTGCAAGTGCCCAGATTGTTTTCAGGAAACTAGTTAGGTCTTATGCCGAATCTAGTGTTAATATTATTATATGCCTTTTCAGAATTTATCATCAGCAATCATTAGGACCTTTATTGAAGAATTGCTTTTGCTAACAAAAGAATTCAGTGAAAATTATATAAATAATATTCTTTCAATAGTATATCCATAAAAATTATCAAACCATGGTTGCCCACAGGACAACCATACTGGAAAATCATGTTACCAAGCAAAATCAACTGGCTGTCCAATACAAATTTCCTAGCACAATTCATTGAAGATGATTATCCACTAGAGCTACCAGACCAATTTGCAAATTTCTTCAATGACAAAGTTCAGACCATTAGAGATTCGCTTGACAGCACAATTTCAACTGATTCGTCACCATACAGGTATGATGCAGAATTTCAGCGACAACCGTTAGGAGCATATGAACCTGTTTCTATAGATTTAGTACGGACAATCGTGATGAAAAGTGCACCAAAGTCTTGTGAACTTGATCCAATTCCAACATCACTGCTGCTTGAGTGCTTAGAACCAATATTGCCTTCACTAACCGATGTTATTAATATCTCTCTCTCATCAGGGGAATTCCCATCATTTTTCAAAACTGCCATTGTAAAGCCACTGCTGAAGAAACCAACACTGGACCATAATGATTTAAAGAACTACCGCCCAGTTTCTAATCTCCCTTTCATATCAAAAGTATTAGAAAAGGTTGTTCTAACTCAACTTGTATCTCATTTGAATTCAAACAGTCTTTTTAGCAATGTACAGTCTGCATATCGCCCTTGCCACAGTACGGAAACTACTCTTCTGAAAGTATTTAGTGACATTCTCTCTGCTTTGGATAGTGGAAAGATTACAGTCCTCACTCTCCTGGATTTATCTGCAGCATTTGACACAATAGACCATGATATATTACTTCACCGTCTCCAGCATGTATTTGGCATTCAGAATATAGCCTTACAGTGGTTCAAGTCCTACTTAGTCAACAGGACACAAATTATATCTGCAAATGGAATACACTCCAGCCCAATTGACGTATGTTATGGTGTTCCACAGGGATCTGTTCTTGGACCTGTTCTCTTCATTCTGTACACTCAGCCGCTCTCAAGTGTCATAGATCATCACCCAGTGTCGCACCAACTGTACGCTGATGACACCCAAATATACAAGTCTAGCCACCCAACTGAAGTTGATGCTACCATCCATGGAGTAGAGAAGTGCATTTCGGATGTGAAATCATGGATGACATGTAACAAGCTGCAGATGAATGATGATAAAACTGAGGCTATTCTGATCACAACACAAAGACTTTCTCATCCACATCCTTTACCTCAGACAATAAATATCAGCAACACCAACATTAAATTCTCACAGTCAGTACGGAATCTAGGTGTTACTCTAGACAGTACTCTCACATTGCACCAGCATGTCATGAACATCTGCAGGGCTGCATATCTTGAATTGAGACGCATCAGTTCCATTCGTAAATATCTTTCTGTTGATGCCACTAAAACACTTGTGTGTTCGTTAGTACTTTCAAGACTGGACTATTATAACTCAATTCTGTCTGGTTCATCACAATATTTACTCCAGAAAGTTCAAAAAGTTCAAAACACAGCTGCACGGATCATCTTTAGAGTACCTCGATCAGAGCACACCTCACCACTGTTCTATACCCTACACTGGCTATCAATTCGATACAGAATCAAACACAAAATTTGTTCTCTGTGCTATGTTTCAATGACAGACTCCAGTCCAACATACCTATAAAGCCTCACCCATGTGTATACACCAGCTAGATCCTTACGCTCTTCTTCTGATAATCGTATACTCATTGTTCCCAAGGTTCATTAGGACAACGTTTGTTTGCATATCAGGGCCAAGCGACATGGAACGAATTGCCCATTAAAATTAGACACAAAGACACAGTGGTCCCTTTTAAGAGTGCTCTCAAGACTCACCTATTTCGACTTCAGGGACAAACTTAGCGACCTAATCATGATTTGTATCTTATATATTTTCAGCATGTTTTTATGTTTTCCAATTTCATTGTTTTTGTCATTTGTTGCTCTGTAGTGTAGTTATATCATTATTGATGGTGTAAAGCGCTTAGAGCTTTTAAAGATTAGGCGCTATACAAAGTCCTCATTATTAAAATTATTATTATTATTATTATTATTATTATTATTATTTAATTGTAAAATCAAATATTCTCCTGAAATAACCAATTAAATTATAAACTTTGTTTGTTATTTAAATGACCAAAATATGTATGATTTGATTCACATTTTGATATTAATATTTGAGATAACATCAGTTTTGTGACATGTTCTAAGACCACAAAGAAACTCCAAAATTACAGTGAATTGACCAATTTCAAAATTCTGAAACATGCATAATTCTGGCTGGCTGTAAATATAATTTGTCCTGTAAAATTTATCCTGTGTTAAGTAAAATCTTTGTATGTTCATTTGAGTAAATATTTTTATCCGTTCAAAATTATTTGCAAATGTTTAGAAGTTTCTTATGGAGGGACATGAAAATTATATAAATCTCAGCATGTGATGGATTGGTACTTATAATGAATGTAATTGTTGTTTGCAAAATAAATGTCCCTGGTTAGGTACACAGTAAACTTGATTTTGGAAAAGGTAAAGTATAAAATAAAGATATACAGTCATTAAGAAAAGATAAAAAAATAATAGTAAAAAAATATACATAACAGCAATTATCAGGTGAAATCAGTTTTCCATCATAAATATCACATGCTCACATTACAATAACTTTCTGCTACCTTGGAAGCCAGCCCATCCAGAAAGATGAAAAACATCTTTCTGTCTATATATTTTTGTCAGTATATTTTAGTAAAATGAACAACTCTTACAGGTCAATTCCTCTCTCTATCTGTTATCTAGCCACCAATATACCCACATGTGCCAGTGTTTACTTTTGCTGCAGTACGCTAAGATGTCCTCAATAAAAGCTAGTTAAGTTCTATAAAATTTATAACTTCAATTCAGTCATCCAAATTTCTTTCTCAGTTATGAGTATGTCAAAGTATTGTTTTATATGGTGCGATAAACATTTTAGTAAAACTGGGTGAAACTTTTATTTTTGTGGTAATTTGTAAAAATATTTTTGTAATTATTATACTGTTCATTTTTCAATTGCATTGGAGAAAGTGTGTGTGTGTGTGTGTGTGTGTGTGTGTGTGTGTGTGTGTGTGCATGAGTGTGTATGTATTGTTTGCAATAGTGTATTCCTCTTCATCAATACAGAGATGGGTGAAACAAAAACAATTTAAGGTCAAAGAGGATGGACATGTCTACACATGCAAATGGACATTGGTACAAAATTACTTGGTTCAACCAGGAGGTTGAAAGAACAGCATAAAAGATTCCAAAATGAGAATTTTTAACTATATTTCCTGTCTTATTTGTTGATTAGTCAAATGATGGAGCATTTTCAATCCCAGTAATACAAAATATTCCGTATGGTGAGTCATTTGCTATCTCACCCCACCTGTAAAAAGATAGACATTTTTTCACATGTAACATGCCTAAATATGTATACACTGCACAGGCAAGTTTTTAACGTCTGGTCAGAGTTAGTCAGGAACATTTTGTCAACTTCCTCCCTACATGATTTAATGCAAAATATGTCTGCTTACAAAGTCAAGTGGCAGCTTTTTGACACCTGCAATAGAGTTGTGACAAGTACATGATCAGTCTCAACATGTCAAGTACCAAGTATCCATACCAAGTCTAAGCCTTTCTGCCATCACTAAGTGTTCAGGATGTCTGCCACAGTGACAGTGATGTTCCTGCACAGCACACCACAAAAACATTTGGTAAATTGTTTTTGTGGGTGTTCAAGACATAAACATATTTACTTCCTGCACTGTATGCTAAAATTCAGAATATAGAATTTGGACCATGTCCCTTCTCAACATTTTGGTTGATTGAGGTAAGAGAGCCTTAACACATATCAACTTTGCATGTTCCTCCTAAATGCAGTGAAAGTATAGCTCATGCATCATAAAAAACACCAGACAAGTCATAGTTAGGCTTCGCAGCCTACTCATTGTGACAGTTAACACTGTTTCAATACCAGTTTACTACTGGACCTGTGAATTGTAGACTCTTTAGGATAAGGCTTTATATACTAACCTCTTAGAAATAAAAATCAGTCTCAGTGCCTTCATACATGGGTAGAACATATCAATGGAAACAGTCGTGATATATAATAATAAATAATTCAGTAACAATCAAACATGATTTTTTAAAACAAGTCAGATTACACAGGCACCTATTTCTGGCAATCATATTTTGGTCAATTTCTTTTTATCTTATTTCTGACTTTGACATTAAACTCACTAAATTACAACAGTAAGACATTAATTTTACAGTTTGCTGTATACACGTCAGTTATATAAAAATTGGATACTCAGCACATATCATATCACTGAACTGATTATTTCACCGGTGGAACAGTTCCAGTAGCCAGTAGATTTGTTGTAATTGATTTCTGTATGCATAGAAAATGTTAAAATAGCAGCTATTATTTGACAAATTAATAAATTTTTTTCATTTTCAAAAGTAGTAGATTTCAGCTATGAAACGGTATGTGCGTGTGTGTGTGTAGCCTTTCTTTATATCTATCATCATACAAACACATACATATATAAATGATCATCTATACACATACACACATACATAAATGATGATCTAAACATAAACACACAGAGACATGAATGATCATCTGCAAACACACACACACATAGGGCCCCGAGTGGCCAAGTGGTCTAAAGCGCTGTCCATTACGGATCACTGCCATCTCACCTCTGTCTGCGTGGTTCGAGTCTAAGATTCGGCTAACGTAGTTATGTGAGAAAGCTTGTCAGTAGCTTCTCGATGGTCGGTGGTTCTTTCCGGGAGTTTTCCAGGTTCTTCCTCCACCATTATTACTGGCCGCCATGTATAGCCTAAATTGTGCTTAAAAATGGCGTTAAACCATAAAAAACAAACAAAAACACACACACATAATAGTCATCTACACACAAACACATATACATAAATGACCATCTACACAAACACACACACACACATACACACACATACATACACACACATACTCATGATACCGGTAATCTATACACACATACATAAATGCTCATTTACACACAAAATCACACATAAATGATAATCTATACACATATATAAATGATCATCTACACGCATACATAAATGATCATCTGCACACACACACATAAATGATCATCTACACACACACACACACATAAATGATCATTACACACACACACACACACACACACACACACACACACACACACATAAATGATCCTCTATACATACACAGGCATAAATGATCACCGTTATGACTAACATAAATACTTTGCTGACTGTTTTGATGCCATACCTCAATAATTTTATTCTACATCTATCATTCCTTTAGCCTTGACCTCTTAAGAATGAACTTGTTACAGTTGCTATTATTAATTTTATTTGTATCATCATAAAAAATATCATCATCTTCACCATCAGTAGTGGTGAGCTATTTGAATTTAAATTTACTCCCAACTCATTTCCAATTTCTTCTTGCAGGAAACTAATTCAAGAGAGAGGAAAATAGAGATTCTGTACAGCTGTAGAGGTTTTTTCAATGCAGACCAGGTAATTATGATACTGTTACTGATTTTTTTCCTGTCATTTATAATTTGTTCTCTCATTCATAGGTATCTGTATGATCAATCAGGAAGTAAATATAGTACCACTTTACAGTAAGTAGTAAAATTTCCAGCTAAACATACACCAGTGAATGATTATGTGTTGTATTTTGTATATACTGTAATGGAAACAGTACAGTTGAAACAAGAAATGAATGCTGTAACTTTATTACATAATTTTTTAAAAAAACATTCACTTTATTTGTTACTGCAAAGTCTGTTATATGACTTTATTACAACTTGAAATGATCTGTCTCAGAAAATTTAGCCTAAATGTGAGATTTCTTACCTTTAGTTTTGTTTGATGAAATTATATGTTGTGATAATTTAAAACTGTAAGATGCAGTTTTGATCTTTTTATTATTTATAATATTGTTTTGTTTTAAGAAAAAGCAAGAATGTAATTGAACTAAAAAACAATATACATAATGTGAAACTTAGTTTCCAAGAAGTAAGCTGTAAATAGAATGACTGAACCTGTATGTGCTTGGAATGAATTTCAGTCATTTCAATTTGCTATTCATCTGTCATAAATTAATAACTCAGGCCCAGAGATTTTCTTTTGACATCAGTCATGAATAGAATAACTCAATCCCAAAGTTATTTTGAGATATTTTTCATGAATAGATAACTCAATTCAGAGTGCATGGTAATGAGACCCCTCCAACTTCTATTACCTCCATTTACTTGTCCAGAATAGATTCTCAGCTTTTGGAGAAATTTGAATTTTTTAACCTTAGTTGTTTGTTTACATACCAGTACATGCACCCATCTGAAACCAGCTTTGATCAATATTTGTTGCTATATAATGAAACAAAATCAATTTCTAAATTGTTCATTCTACTTATTGCTTTAGTACATAGCACTGATTCATGTTTTATGATAGCAGATCAGGATTTAAAGATACATTGTATAAAGTCAGGTGTGTGTTGAAGATATGGAATGAAGAAAACATATACATGTATCATGATTTAACAGAAACGAACAGAATCAACAAAAATTTCTGTTAATTTTTTTCCACAGGCTTCTCAGCTACTGTTTGCATATGGGTCCCCTGATGACAAGATGAGAGTCGTACAAATTCTAGAGCCAGTAAGTTTAACATGAATATTTTGCTGCACATTTTATGAAAACAACCTTAGAATTCAGTCTCACACCCAACATCATGAGTATTTGGATTATTTCAGGTCTTTCTGATTGGATTTCAATCGCCATTGATGGAAACGGTATCAATATTTTACAGAATCAGAGCCCCAATTATGAATAGCTACTACTTAAGTGTCACTATATCATTTTCACAAAATATTTCTTATAGAAATATTAGCTGCAGAAATTTGCTTCAAATCAGATGTCACCATCTTGAAAAGTACATCATTTTATGGTAAATAATTTTCTCTTGACTTCTACATGTTTTCAAGATGGCAGTTTGCAATTTGAAGCAAGATTTTGCCTAAAATTTTACATACTTAATTAGCACTGTTTTGTAAATATGATATAATACACCAGAAACACTAAAGTGCAGTAGAAACTATCAATAAAGACCCTCTCGTTAGCCCCCAAAATATGGTCTTTTTCCAAATGAGATGGTGGTTGTTTCACATAGCAATCGCCTTTCAAAACAGGTTTTGATGTATCAACTATTTATTTCATATGGGTTTTCTTTGACTAGTTCAGAAGTTTTCAAACACTTTGACTAATTGGTGGGGTTGACGTGCACATGAAGCTACTACCAAAAACACTGAAGTATTCTACATGCTTATGAGATTGGATGTTGCGATTGGCTCCGTACTCTGCTTTTTCTTCTAATTTTGTTTTCATAAACTTATTTGAACGATATTTTGCAGGCAATATACCTGATTGATATGAATGTTCATAGTGACATTATGCAGTTATAGCAAATTTAAAATCACAATATCATTCAACTTTTCTGCTTTATTTATTTGCATAATGATTGAAATTATTAGTGAATTTGAGCAAAGATTCAAAGGACCAGACAGAGTTCAATATTTGTAACTTCTTCCTTTGCTTAATGTTAATAGATCAGGTAACTGATGCTAATTATAAATTAAAGTCTATAATAGACATGTAGTTATATATGTGCTGTCTTGACTGTATTCATTCTTTTGACA
Organism: Unio delphinus; assembly: GCA_029339505.1. Classification (NCBI taxonomy): domain Eukaryota; kingdom Metazoa; phylum Mollusca; class Bivalvia; order Unionida; family Unionidae; genus Unio; species Unio delphinus. Next base: position 4,643,535 of record JAQISU010000057.1, on the reverse strand, counting down.
TAATCATCTCAAAAGCTCACACGGTCATTAGTATTCATTTTTTGGCATTATATCAAAGGCTCATTGATATTCATTCTTTTGGAATAGTCATATCAAAAGCTCATTGATATTCCTTTTTTTGGCATAGTCATATCAAAAGCTCATTGGTATTCATTCTTTTGGCATAGTCATATCAAATGCTCACTAGTATGCATAGTCATATCAAAAGCTTATATATATATTCATTCTTTTGGCATAGTCATATCAAAAGCTCATTGGTATTCATTCTTTTGGCATAGTCATATCAAAAGCTCACTAGTACTTATCCTTTTGGCATAGTCATATCAAAAGCTCATTGATATTCATTTTCTTGGCATAGTCATATCAAAAGCTTATATATATATATATATATATATATATATATATATATATATATATATATATATATATATATATATATTCATAGTCATATCAAAAGCTAGTCATAGTCATAGTCATAGTCATATCAAAAGCTCATTAGTGCTCATTCTTTTGGCATTGTCATATATATATATATATATATATATATATATATATATATTCATTCTTTTGGCATAGTCATATCAATTGCTCACTAGTACTTATCCTTTTGGCATAGTCATATCAAAAGCTTATATATATATATATTCATTCTTTTGGCATAGTCATATCAAAAGCTCTTTGGTATTCATTATTTTTGGCATAGTCATATCAAAAGCTCATTAGTACTCATTCTTTTGGCATAATCATATCAAAAGGTCATTACCAGTAGTACTCATTATTTTGGCATAGTCATATCAAAAGCTCATTAGTGCTCATTCTTTTGGCATTGTCATATCAAAAGGTCAACACTAGTAGTACTCATTCTTTTGGCATAGTCTTATCAAAAGCTCATTAATATTTATTCTTTTTGGCATAGTCATATCAAAAGTTCACTAGTACTTATCTTTTTGGCATAGTCATATCAAAAAGTCACTACCAGTAGTACTCATTCTTTTAGCATAGTTTTATCAAAAGCTTACTAGGTCTCATTTTTGGCATAGTCGTATTAAAAGCTCATTAGTACTCATTCTTTTGGCATATTCATATGAAAAGGTCACTACCAGTAGTACTCATTCTTTTGGCATAGTCATATCAAAAGCTCATTAGTACTCATTCTTTTGGCATATTCATATGAAAAGGTCACTACCAGTAGTACTCATTCTTTTGGCATAGATCAAAAGCTCATTAGTTGTCTTTGCAAGCGCATTAGTACTTGTATAATTATAATGCAAGCTATTCAGTTTTTGTTATATATCAGCCACTGCCAAAACAACTTGTCCACCTGAGATATCAGACAGTACACACACAATAATTGATAAATATATTGACCAAAAGTAAGATTAAAAACAAATATGGGTTAGTGTTTTCATTTGTTGCCAGTAACGCTTTACTGCCTACTTTCATCCAGTGTAGAACTGTATCTCTTTACTTTTAAACATTGTAACATATTTTATTACTTTCTTGCATTGATCCAGCAGTTTGCTTTATAGTTTGAATCTGCTGCTTCACAAGAAAAGAAAGCTGATGGATGGTCAGAATTTAAGTTAGCTACAAATAATTATTATATGATACATAAATTTGTGTTCTTTTACTGGAGTTGGTAAATTTGTCTGGATAAGAATCACTGCATGTAAAAAGTATTTGACGTTACACTGGTAGTATCATGATGGGCACTTATTTTGTCCAAATTGATTTAGCAAGATTATGATTTTCCACCCATGGAAAATCTGTCTTCCAAGCACTTATTTCCTAACTGTTTTTTTGTAAACATACACCACTTGAATACTTTTTTATACAGCATTACTGCACTATAAAACAGTCATTGTGGTTACAATACTAATGCATCACAGTAAATCTGATTTGTTGATTTGCTACATAGTACTGCACTATAAAACAGTCATTGTGGTTACAATACCAATGTGACACAGTAAATCTGATGAGCTGATTTGCTACATAGTACTGCACTATTAAACAGTCATTGTGGTTACAATACCAGTGTGACACAGTAAATCTGATGAGTCAATTTGCTACATGGTACTGCACTATTAAATAGTCATTGTGGTTACAATACCAATGTGACACAGTAAATCTGATGAGTTGATTTGCTACATAGTACTGTACTATTAAATAGTCATTGTGGTTACAATACCAATGTGACACAGTAAATCTGATGAGTCGATTTGCTACGTAGTACTGCACTATTAAACAGTCATTGTGGTTACAATACCAGTGTGACACAGTAAATCTGATGAGTCAATTTGCTACATAGTACTGCACTATTAAACAGTCATTGTGGTTACAATACCAATGTGACACAGTAAATCTGATGAGTTGATTTGCTACATAGTACTGTACTATTAAATAGTCATTGTGGTTACAATACCAATGTGACACAGTAAATCTGATGAGTCGATTTGCTACGTAGTACTGCACTATTAAACAGTCATTGTGGTTACAATACCAGTGTGACACAGTAAATCTGATGAGTTGATTTGCTACATAGTACTGCACTATTAAACAGTCATTGTGGTTACAATACCAGTGTGACACAGTAAATCTGATGAGTCAATTTGCTACATTGTACTGCACTATTAAATAGTCATTGTGGTTACAATACCAATGTGACACAGTAAATCTGATGAGTTGATTTGCTACATAGTACTGTACTATTAAATAGTCATTGTGGTTACAATACCAATGTGACACAGTAAATCTGATGAGTCGATTTGCTACGTAGTACTGCACTATTAAACAGTCATTGTGGTTACAATACCAGTGTGACACAGTAAATCTGATGAGTTGATTTGCTACATAGTACTGTACTATTAAATAGTCATTGTGGTTACAATACCAATGTGACACAGTAAATCTGATGAGTCGATTTGCTACGTAGTACTGCACTATTAAACAGTCATTGTGGTTACAATATCAGTGTGACACAGTAAATCTGATGAGTCAATTTGCTACATAGTACTGCACTATTAAACAGTCATTGTGGTTACAATACCAATGTGAGGCAGGTTTTAGACATGAATCTTGTCAATTCCTGATGTTTGCATGAAGTTTTATTTAACTTTTAAATGGTGTAAGTATTTTTAAACACATACAAAGGCTCTTAAATGAGTGCTCAATGCATATGAAATTTATGATATACTTTAAATAATTTCTGTTTTCTTGATGACCACAAGATTTTAGATTTTTAATGAGTTTAATATATTTCATTTCAAATGAACACAAATGTATGACTTTATTTATTTCATGATGATCAATACTGATTTTATTTGATCAACCTCAGTATAGAAGAGTATAGTATAGTGTAGTATAGTATAGTATAGTATAGTATAGTATAGTATAGTATAGTATAGTATAGTATAGTATAGTATAGTATAGTGCTTTTAAAGCAAATTTGGATGCCTCAATCATTACACCATTCCTTTGCATAATGTTATGATCTCATTTGTGACATTATTAATTGTTATTTCACATGTTATATATCAGACAATTGTGATATATATCAATTAATAGTAAATATTATTGTCGGTAGTCATAGTGACTTTGTTAATGACAGAATGTATAATGTTACTAAGTGCATAATTTGTGGAAAAATATTTTAAATGTGATACTTTTTGCCAGTTGTCATACATTTCCAAGTAATGGTTGAGGCATATATCCCTTGTTCAGGGACAGCTTGTAACATTAATGATTTTTTATTACCCTTTTTTCTACATCCAGCGATTGTGCCGAATGACCTGTCAAGAAGCACGGAAAATCATTGGATCTGTGTCAGTACATAATGACAAACTTGCAGTGCTTGATTGCACTAAAAGGTACATTCTGATCATAGCAGGTCTATGCAAAACACGATGTCAACTTGATACAGTCGTTATTTACAGTGACATTTTTTTCCATAAGCAATCCAAATTCTTTCACCATGTCAACTTTTGACAGTCTTTATTCACACTGACATTTATTTTCATAAGCAATCTGAATTATTTCACCATTAGCAGCAGAGAGGGTGAACAGACCACGATTTCAAGCAAAAATAAGGCTTCCAGATAACGTTTCCGAACAAAAAATGGCCTACACACTACGTTTTCAGACAAAAAATAAGACTTCCAACAAATCTCATTTAACCAAAAAAAAAGTCTCCATTTTTGCAAAACGAAGATTTTACGATTTTTTAATCAATTTTGCTCGCAACGATGTGGTCATCCACCCTCTCTGCTGCTAGTGATTTCATCACTAGTGATTTCAGTTCTGGGTTAACAAAAATAATAAAAGATTTTAACCGAATATTTGATCAAGTCTTTATGATTTCACAAACAGACTAATCGCTAACACCTCTTCTTGTAAATCAATCAGATTATTTGACTGGTCGGTGAGTTTGAAATTAATTCTGGTTAACGAATTATTATGGCATCGCATGTAGACAGGATTAATTGGGTTTTCAATTATTAAAAACCCTGGAGGAGCTGTTGGTGCAAATGAATAAAGAATATATCCTTGCTGAGCTTGATTTGATCGTTCGAGATTAATTTGATAGCTTCCTTCGATAACATCACACACTAAATTAAGTGCAATCACCGTTGAAATATTCACGTTGAACGGAGCGATATGCCTGCCGCCACCGTCTGGGTCATTATTGTGTTTGAGGATTTTTATTTTCGGTGATGCTGTTTTTTTCCATGTATCATGAATTATTTTAAAACCGATATCAATAGCATCATTGAGAAGTTTTTTTAGTTCTGGTACGTTATATCCTGGTAGTTTAAATGTTGGAATATCCTTAACGGGGATTTTATAGATTAATGCAAATTCCTTTCTCGACTTGGGGTAATTATCATCTAGTATAACTCGAATAATTTGTGAATTAAATGTTTCCATATCGTCGATAATTTTGTTGCATAATTCTACGACGCTGATAAATTCATCTCGGGTGAGAGAGCCGGATTTAAGAGATGTTAACAACAGAGAAAAATCATTATTCATCGTTGTAAAATTTTCATCGATTTTAAGATCGTCAGCAACATAATATCTCTCTTGACCCCTCCCCTCCTCATTTTCCTCCATTGGGGAGTAGAAGAAATAAAAAAAATCTTCACTGGATTGGTAATCTTTATAACACTTTATTGGATTATCCGGTTTTATCACGTCGGTGATATAATCAGATTTTTTAGGTTCGGGTATATCAACGGTTTTACTCTGGGGCGGTAATTCAGGCCATCCTAGTACGGTTCTTATCGAGCTGTTATAGATGTCTACGACGTATCCTTCTGTGCTTATCTCAATTGCGGATGATAGCGTCGGTTCATGAACTGTTATAGCGATTTTTGACTCTACTCCAGTAATCGATTTTATTCTACGCGCGAATTCATTATTGATTTGTTCTATTTGGTATGACCCTGTTGGTATCGAAACGACGTTCCAGTCTGGAGTTCCGTCGGGTTTATTCTTATTTGCAAACACTAAAGAATTATTCGGTTGTTGACCACCAAATGATTTTGATCTGATATTAGGCCAACTGTGATACATTCGTAGTTTTGCTAGCGCTATCTCCTTCACCGGGACCGGAGAGGGGAAATTCACACTAAACTCGGGTTTCGTAGATGTTATTGATATCATACTCGTTTGTACTGGGTTCGTGTTCTCCACTACTCGTTGAAGTAATTCCATCTGTGTCGTCATCGTTATTATACTCATGATTTATTTCTAATTTTGGTATCGAGGAATCATAAATACTGACCATCACTGAAAACTCACAATCTGGTAATGTTGATATTATTGAGATCATTTTGTTTTTTGGGTTCGTGTTTTCTGATTCCATCGGTGTTGTCATTGTTATTATACTCATGTTGTCGCTCTAATTTCGATATCGCGGAATCAAAAATACTGACCATCGCTGAGAATTCACTATCTGATATAATCGTATTATCGAGTGACGACGATATCATCAATGATAATTGCGAATATGCGGTTGATGCAATATGAAATTGAAGTAAGTAATTCTGCAGTTTACTCTGGCTGCATGATGATATCTTTTTTGCTATCCCGGTTAATATACCCCCGATTGTAGCCACCGCAGAAATGCAAATTGGAACTACGACCGGGGCAATCATTGTAACAGATGCAAGTATTATTCCGGCACCAGTGAGAACGCTTGACACCGAGTATATAATAACATCAATTGCGGTGATTCTTCGTCGGTATTTTTTTATTTTTATTTGATACTCTTCAGTGAGGGTTTTGAGTCTATTCTGAAATTCTCTGACCTGATCATAGCGACATTGCGTCGATGACAAAGTCATTGTTGTTATTTTAAAAACACTAGCGTTTTCAATTGTTAAATCCTTTCAATTTAGTTATTTACTTAAATCCGCTACGAATTCCAGATACCATGTTACTGATGCCTTAGCCAAACTTTTATCATCGGCTTTTATCGTTAACCGTTCAGTTTTATCCTTGTCGATGATCGTTGAAATCGTATTGTTGACCCCGGATGAACTCGACGATGATATATTAAATTGAATTGGTGCTACCAGCGTTAATCGATAAATACCCTTGATAGTAGCTGTGATATCTAATTTGTTGTTTGCAAGTGTCCACTCAAATGATCCGTGTTGGATTGTATATACTACGTTATTGGTTTTCTCATGAGGAATTTTTGTTTTTTCAATGATTGTTATCATCCTCGAAAAATCACCTTTGACGGCTTCGATGAAAGTTTTCGTCTCATCGATGGATTTTTTAATATCAGGGAGTTTTATTTCAATTTTATCCAACTGGGTTCCAATAAATTTATCAATGATATTTCTACGAAATGATATAAACTGTTTTACGTTATCTTCAATTTTAGATTCAAGTATTTTTAGTACAGCCAGAGAATTGTTTAACTCATCGTTGAGAGTTTTTAATCGATCTGTAATCGTCGAAACGAGTACACCCGGTTTGAGTTTACCCTGATCGGAAAATAACGCGATAGTATCCTCGATTGCGTTTTGTTGTTTAACTAAAATATCATCCAGAGAAATATTACTGGTTTTCAATTTACCCTGATCGGAAAATAACGCAACGGTGTTTTCGATTGCGTTTCGTTGTTTAACTAAAATATCATCCAACGACACATCACTGGATTTCAATTTACCCTGTTTGTCCTGAAATACAACTATTTCATTAGGATCAACATTTGTTAAGTTCAACGTCTCAGCGATTTCATCTTTAATTTTTTTTGTTATATCCTTGACAGAATCAGGTGGTGCAGTGCCATCGGGTTTGGGTTTCAAAGATCTCCCCCAAATATCAATCATGTTATTGTAAAACTCTTTCTCTCTCTAAAATCGTTTTTGACGACTTCGTCGTTGCCAGCGATTGCTAGTGTATTCATTCACGACAACATGTGGTGGTTTTCCGCTTGGGTTACTCAAGGAGTTAGAAATAGCGTCAAGGACATTTAATACTTCGCTGCCACATATTGGTGGGTCAATCATCGTTTGTGTTGGTAGCGTAGAATACCAAGTCTTCATTGGAAGGGTTTTTATATACCGCATAAACTCTTTTGGTGGGGCTAATCCATATGAATCGAAATAGACAATCCCACGTGGATCAATAGCGTATGCAACCCAGTGAGTTCCAGGTCCGGTGCTGTTATCTAAATTAATGATTCCGGTTTCAACGCTGTTTGGTTGATGTGGTAATTGATCTTTCATAAAGACACCTCTGAAGTTTTTAATCGCGAGTTTTTTAGCCGCATCCATTAAATCAAAATTGGACATGGGAACCATAGGTTCCTCAATTAATAAATCGTTCCTGGTAGTCTTAGACCCTTTCCGCTGTACCACGAATACGGGGTTCCTGGTAGTCTTAGACCCTTTCCGCTGTACCACGAATACGGGGTTCCTGGTAGTCTTAGACCCAATCCGTGAACGGATCGTCCCTTTTTTTTATATCCTTTCCCAGTTGCCTTCTTTAGTGCCATTCCTGCTGCAGTACCAACGGCTCCTAACGCTGCCGCTTTAGCCACCGCTGGGGCTGCTGCTGCAATCAATGCTGGAATCGCAGCTAACAACGGAAATATACCGCCTGTTTTAATCATATTTTTGATAGCAGCCGCAGAAAGAGTAATCTGAACACCTTTTTTGGCTGCAAGTGCATCATTGAAATGTTTCACCTGACGAGTTGTCAGCGATAATTTATTTGCACCACCAGTCATTTGGTTGGGTTTCAACGTGATTGTAGTTCCACATCGCTTAACCGATTCTGATTGCAATTTTTTTAATTGACCGGGAGTTAACGTAACACTAATAACACTATATGACATTATACATAATAGATTGATTCTAAATCGTTTACAATTTCAATTACATGTTTTCCACTGGGGCATCTACCACTCTCATTCTTCCACCAACACCTTCAAGTAGCATTGATTTGTCGCTGAGAATGACAGCAACCGCTCTATAATTAGCAATAGCATCAGGCTTGGTTACATTAGCTCTAAAGTGTATATCAACGACGGACTGTCTTGTTAAATCGAGATGTTCCAGCGAAAAGTAATAGATCGGGTATAAACTCTTAAAGTCGTATTGTGATATTTGCAAACCAGTATCAACATTTTGATCACGTGCCATAAATGACAACAGACGATGATACACGCGTGCAATATGATTTTCTGTGTAATTAAGTTGTATATCCTCGGATGGTTCCTGTTGGCCGTTTATTCTCAGTGAGACGTCTTTCACACCTAATTGATCAAATATCATATGACTGAAACGTTGATCACCAACTCGTGCGTTATCTTGTAACGCAATAAATATATGACGTGGCGCAGAAACGCCTTGTTTTGATGCTAGATTCCACGTGAATAACCCATTGATATTTGATTGCTTCACATCTGTACTCACGGTTAGCCAACTCAACAACGACTTTCCTCCTTGGTCCATAAATGATAGTAATCGTTCTTCTGCAGTGATTGCTGGAGTCAACACTGGCATCCACAATGATATTTTTGTTAAAATAACTTTACCGGCATCATCATTTACATGATCTGCAGCTGTGTTTGCTGGAATCCTCCAAATTGCGTCATTATCATCACCCTTTCGTACAAGCGATACTGTATGCTTCGCCCCATAAATAACTTTTCGGACGTTTCTACAGAATCCAAATATATGATGCAGTGGAATCGCGCATGAAAATGATTTATCCCCTGCTCCCAACATTGAGTTTCGTGTTGCAGCTCCTAGATTGAAATTAACGTCGTTGTTTATAACTACAGCCTCGACATCAGCATCATCATTAGCAGCACTGGCTTTTTTTGGTCGTCTTACAACAAATGGATTTCCACCAGCGGTATTCTTACCATCTTTTGCAAACATCATAGAAGGTCCTGCTGATCTTGTATAATCATCAGAATATCTCGCTAACCCGATTATTGTTGTAGCCACATCAACATCACGATCTATGGACTCAATTTCTTTTCCATCAATGAGGTATCTTGCACTCTCAAATAACGCCATAATACCATTATTGACAAAACCGACTTGAGTACCAATTGGATATGATGCTCCAGCAGCTGTTACAAGTTTTCCTTCTACTTCAATAAACGCTTCACAGGGCAAAAAGTATTTACTGGTATCATGGACTTGAAGTTCAATTCGCGATCGACTATTTGCGTCTATTGCATGATAAGCGTAATATTGATAATCGCGTACAGAATCATCCTTGCCAACTGGAGCGTCTATATCAAACGCTGGATCATGTGACTTTTTGAACATTTTATTCTATTTATCAGAGTCTAAATCGCGATTTTCCGTTTCATCGTCGTAGTTTTTTAAAGCCGCTTCCTGCTATCATATTTGCAATATTGCTTTGGTCCCCTTGATTTACCATTGACGCTAATTTTTCGTCTACTGCGTTATTTATAATTCTACTAACACTTGCAGGCATTTCCGCTGTAGACGGTAACGGTTTTGAAAATCCTTTGGATTTCATCCGTGATTTCACTAATGATGTTAATTTATTCCTCGCAGTTGAAAACGCTTTTCCAGCAAGATCTCCAACAGCACCAATACCCTTATCACGAATAACTTCAATTGCTTTCATTCCTAGTTGTTTAGCCAATGGCATCACTTTTGGAGCCATTCTCGCAAATAACCCTGCAATGGTATTGCCTAAACCATCTCCGTAGTATGCTCTATAAACTGGAAACCGTGAATTAACTACATAGACGGGGGTTGGTTTATCATGATTGTAGTGTATGATCATTATTTGAAATCAGAAACCATTTTTCAATTGTGAAATCCTTCGGATTTCCACGCTAGCGTTTTATTTAATCCCGGTGATTAATCACTGTGATAATCATGGACGGTTTCACCGTCTACTAACTCGTCAATGAAATCTCGATATGTTTTGATATCCATGATACCGCCGGCAAATAATCGTCTACAGATATCAGCTGCTTCATTAATTATTTCCGGTGAGTTATTTCCAGCTCGGAAACCTCCTACAAGAACTTCTAATCGTGATATATCATTGATAACACTACCAGGGCATGAAACACTGGAATCTTGCAATCCACTTCCGCTATAACCAGTTGCTTCATCCTGTTTTTCTAAATCGGCTTCTTGTAATAAATAATCAAGAAAATCATCATCATCATCACGTGGTATTTGTTTTTTTTTAGGTGAAAAAGATATTTTCTTTGCAGGTTGCTGTCGCCGCCTTTGCAATTTTGGCGGTTTTTGTTGTTGTTTAAACTCTTCGTATTGTTTATACACTATACCCACTGCATTGATATATTGAATATATGATGCACTATCCTTCTTAATTCTACCTGTTTTTTCAGTTTTGATTTTGTAGAATATATCAGCCCAGTGAGTTATATTTCTAACAAACTTATGATATTCTGGTTTCAACATATTTTTCCTGTTTTCATAATTCGTAACAACAAGCTCAGGAATTCCTGTTGGATCAGTCTTATTAATTTCTGCTAACCCCGCCTCGTTAAATATCACGCGTAAATCATCAACTGTTCTTTTTGATTCTATTTGTTCTATTTGTTCTGTTTGTTCAGTTTTCGCTGCTATTTTTTCGAGTTCACCAATAACAGATTTTCCCGTCTCGGGAACATCTCCCAGTATAGCACGCTCTATCCCCTTCGTTGCTGTGGTTACTGGTTTAAACAATTCTTCGGATCCCATAGCAAAATCAGTCTGAAGACTCTGTCGTTGTTGTAGTTTATTCCGTACAGAGTCACGAATTGGTACAAATCTCCTGATTGCATCCAGTCGTTCACGAGCCAATCGGGTTGTTAATGCTTCATTGACCATTATTTGAAATCGCAAACAATTTTTCAATTGCAAAACAATTTTTCAATCCAACCTAACACCATCGGATGGTCATGGAAGTGTTATTTCACTGTGAGACAGCTTCGTTCATCGATGTTGAAAGTAGCAAAATTGTATATAAAAATAATAATACTGCTAGTTTCAACATTCTATTTTTGATCAATGCGAACCAGCCATCAATTTTTTATTCACTGATTTCAACAGTTTTGATCAAAAAATGCTAAAAAAAAATTAAAATCTCTATGAGGGACGGTCACAATCAAATAATGATAAATGGTTGGTCAATCAAAATTTTTCATTTTCTTGAATTAACGCCCGTAGGTTTCTAACTTTAGAATTAACCTCCTTTTTCAATTCGTATTCGTACCCCAATTCTTTTCGTATTCGTTCTACGATGGTATACAACGGAGCGAACACACTTATGTCACTGGAAAATGCGAGAGAGTCCTTAATAGAATTCTGAATTCTTTTGATGAGCGCATACTTCTTTGGTAGCATATACTTGTTAGTGCTAACTCCGTATTCTATATCCTGAAAATCAGACATGATTTGATCAGGATTTAACCCATCTGATAGTTCAATATCCCAACCTTTCAATTTTGAAATCTCGGATAAAATGCTATTCATGTTTTCAGAATTCATTATTCTATAACAATGATATATTTCTAAATGAAAAATATGACGTATTAGACATAACTAAATTGAATTTTCTGTCCGCTCTTTTTTGAAATAGCCGATCGACAAACCCCCTCTGCAACATATCGTACTGAGGGTCTACAAATATTGAAATACTTGCCGGCTTCATATATTGATTTAAATACTTTTTCTTCGTTAGTTATTGTATTCAAAGATTTCACAGGTCTCGCTTTTTTCGAGTATTTCCCAGTCCTTCCTCGTTTGGTATTCTCACTATGTGTGATTGCTTGAAGATTTGATAAGGAATTGTTCTTCGGATTAGAATCAATATGATCAATAACAAAACCATCTTTGATCAATCCATGGAAACATTCATACACGAAACGATGATTGTAATATTTCTTCTTTCCAACAGTAAAGAACAAATACCCCATACCATTATCCCACCCAACTGGGTTCTTCAGTCTACGGTTTCTTACAACACCATCACTGGATGCTTCATAATTTGTACTCACTGGGTGTGGTCTGAATTCCTGGTTCATTAGTATACTATACTATTTGTCTAATTCATTGACTGATCCATTGCAGTGATTCATTATACATAAATCTTTCATTTAGACACTTGTTTTTAGTATAGCATGATGGAGTTCAAGAGATTGACTTCGAGAAATGCTAAATTTAATGCTGATAGAGAGTTTAAGAGATTATTGAAAATCAGTCCTAGATTTAATCTCGATAGACCAAAACAACGTAACAAACGTCCAAGAGACGGAAACATGAAAGAGTTTAAGAGATTATTGAAAATCAGTCCTAGATTTAATCTCGATAGACCAAAACAACGTAACAAACGTCCAAGAGACGGAAACATGAAAGAGTTTAAGAGATTATTGAAAATCAGTCCTAGATTTAATCTCGATAGACCAAAACAACGTAACAAACGTCCAAGAGACGGAAACATGAAAGAGTTTAAGAGATTATTGAAAATCAGTCCTAGATTTAATCTCGATAGACCAAAACAACGTAACAAATTTAATCGCGATAAACCCAAAATCCTTCGGATTTCAAAAACGTCCAAGAGAGATTACCCCTGGAAAGATGCTCAATTCAATCTCGATATAGTTTCTAATACACCAAAGAATACAATTCTTGATAAAGCCATGATTAGTAAAATCAGAGATTGTTTTAATGAATTCAAACGTGATGGAGCATCCTATTGCTGGTCAACATTTCGAATTGATGGTGTTGTTGATGCTACCATGACTGATGAAAAAGCAGCAGTGATAATTTCACGTGTTGGGGAAAAACGGCATTTTTTCCGAATCAAATTCATTATCGAAGTCGATGGCAAATGGATTATTAAGGATAAATTTGAACCAATCCTCAAGAATAAAAAAGCTGTCATTGTGAGTAGAGATTCCAAACCAGGAATTCTAACCGGCATTGACAAACCATACTACGAAAGATCTTATCCCGTAACAGCAATGGTTTATGGGATATATCCGTTAAATGATAAACCCGATATCGCAAAACTAGCTCCTATGAAATATTCGTCAGGGCTTAATTGTGTAGCAGAACGAATAATAGAACATTTCACAAATGCATCCCGAGGAAATAAACTAACTGATCTGCGACGTAGAAAAATAACCGAGTGGGAACTGACAGTGAAACAGCATGGTGCAAAGATTTCTGATATAGCTAAATTAGAAGCATCATTAAAATTCCCAATATCAGTAACAACAATAACCGGAGAAGTATTATACGAACCGAAATATCAATCGCGAGGAGCCCCAATACAGATTATTGATCATAACAAACACGCGTGGACACCTGCGGTAACAATATTTCCACGAGAACGAACCGTGAAATATATTCCCCCGGAATTTTCCGGGGAGTTAGTCGGGGATGTTTTCTATGAAGAGAGATTATTTGATGCTATTCATGCGTTGTGTAAAGATGATCCTGTGTCAGTGTGGTTACTTAGAAGTGATGAAGAATTCGATCAATTTGTAAAACCAAATGGTGAATTATATCGCATTGAAGAATTAGATAACAGAATGAGAAAAATCGCTAGTGATTTTTCACCGCAGAATTCCCATGAAAAACTACTCACGGATAGTTTTACTATTCCATCAGTGGTAGCTCACTTCGCAAGAGAAAAAAACTCATGGCGTCCAACACGAAGTGATTTTCTCGAAGATGTTAAATTGAGTTGCGTCGAATTTGGTCATGGAGGACTGTGGAATACGAAATACCATCGTGATGGTATGATTTCAATTGATATAGCCGCGTGTTATCCCGGAAGTTTTCTCGGGTATGGGGAATGCGCTGAGTACTTCAAACGATTTGGACACCCCACGCATGAAATGACTCGTGTTGCGATTAATGGACCATTGCCTGATTTTGATTTAACCGGATTCGCTCGTGTGATATCATTTGAATTAGCTACAGGGTTACATCCGTGTAGTTATGTTTGGCTCGGTAGACACCTATCTGAAAAACACTGGATGCCAATAGTGCTATTGAGATATATGATTGATTGTGGTATGCTAATATCGTTGATTGTTTCCGAGGCTATTATATGCTATCGAGCTCAGAAAGAAGTTTGGCTACCACAACCCAATCTAGATAGAATAATCAACGAACTACGAAAACAGTTTCCAGATTTCAGTGAAGAAGAAATAATAAATTGGTCTAAGAAGTTATTTGAAATTAAAAAAGAACAGGCAAAAGATCTCGGAAGAAGAATAATCGGTAAATTTACCCAGGGTGGACGATACGATAACGCAAAATATTCTTCGCGGTTGATCATAGATGTCGCTGAATACGATTTTATTGTAGCGGATTTAATGAAACAGGGAAAACTTGTATCCCGTAAGGATGCTTTTCTATCCAATGGTGAGAAATTAGGTACGGTTGTTACCTACTGTGATGGATATAATTCCCAGTACACACATTTGAGAAGTTCAATGCTAGCCTATGCTTCTATTAATCTATTTTCGATGATAAATAGATTTCCTAATACCGCGGTTAGAGTGGCCACTGATTCGATGTATATACACAATAAGTACAAATCAGCTGTAGCGGCATTCACAGATCCGGAGGAAGCGTGGGGGCGTTGGCGATTTAAAAAGGAGATGCTACATGAGTATTGTGAATCCGCAAACGTTGCCATGGATGATAAATATATTTGTTGTAACCGTATTGAAATTCAATCAGAATTTTCTAATGCACCACCGGTATCTGATCCAGTATGTAGATACAAGACAGTTTATTTAAACGGTTGTGGTGGGTCAGGAAAGACAACTCGTGCAATTGAATTATTTCGTGGTGGTGGAAATACTTGTATTTCTACTAACATGATTGTGCTAACACCGACTCACAGACTCGCCAGAGAGATGATACAGCGAGGGGTAAATGCTTGCACTTATCACAGCTTCTTTCGATGGAAGGGTGACAAATGGACTCCTGATCGAATGGGTGATAAATTCATTCCTGAAATCATAATCTGGGATGAAATATGCACAGTGTCATTAGATGTATTAAAAACATTTCTTGAGTGGTTGTTAACCAAAAACACAAAAGTCGTCATGTGCGGGGATCAAGGCCAACCACCACCATTTGTCGGTGCATCTCCACATGAATGGCTAAAGGGTTTTGTAGACTACTATGAAGAAATCACCACTGATTATAGATCACTTGATGAACGATTACGAGAATTTAAGAAACTAATTAGATTACAACCGGATAGAATCCAATGCGAAATAGCGCGTGAAGTGATTTCAGAAACCCCAATGAATGATTTCTGGGAAGCGTGGAGACCAAACGATTTGATCATTGCAAGTAGAAAAATAGTCAGGGACACACTTCAGATGAAGTTATTTGAATTGCATAAAGAAAAATTTGCAACGCTTCCAGTACCCCTTTGTTATAGGCCATCGGATACACGAAAACAGAATATTGAAGTTGATATTCCAGGACAGAGTGAAAAACAAATTCTGGTATTAAATGATATTGTGCTGGTTGATATCAATGTCGTTGAAGATGCATTGCGTGCTAATAAATCCCCGTGGACGCTAGGATACGCAGCAACAATACACTCTTCACAGGGATTGACTATATCGGATACAATTGTTTGGATGGTAGATAATCGCATCGAATGGTCAAATTTAGTCTATCTCGCAGTATCCAGAGTACGAAACATAAATCAACTTCGAAGAATTGTCCTCGATGATGAAATCATTGGTGATGATAATGACACAACAATAAGTGATATTGATGTTAGCATCATTAATAAAAAACTCTCCGGTTACAAACAACAGGACAAAAAAAAACAACGAGAATTTGATATTGATGCTAAATTAATAATCACTTTGAAGAAACAACAGAATAATCACTGCGCGAGTTGCAATTGTATAATGCGTTGGCAGTATTCGGATAAGGATCCTCGCCAATTCACCGTAGACAGAAAAAATAACAATCTCGGTCATGTCAGAAATAATGTGATGTTGACTTGTCTTGAGTGCAATAGACGCAACGGTGCTAGTTAAGACCATGCGGTGGCAATTGAGTATCCTCGGGAATCACTTGTAGTTGTTGTCGAGTAAAACCCCGCTGAGGGGCAGTTGAATCCAGTTTATAGACTGGAGGTCTACCAGTTGATCGTGTTATACTAGATATCTTATGCGTAGTGACGCTCCAAATAGGATCAGTAGCCCTTTTTCTACCCCCTTCAAGCTCTCCTGGTTCGTATAAGTACCTCACAATGACATTACTACCAAGAATTGGTTGGGAAACGCTAGCGTTTCTAGGGAAATCTTTTTGTGGTTGTACGGATATTGACTTCTTTTTAATCGCGTTGATAGGTTTCATGTTGATTGTTCTAGTAATCTCGTTATTCAGTGCAGTAATCACAGATGGTAATCTTTTAACCCATTCACTGGATCGCTTTTCTTGAATGAATTCTTTTGCGTATTGATATCCAAATAACCGCTCAGCAATCGTCCGATTAAATCGTTCTACAATGGCCTGATCGCGATGTAGCGCAGTATGCCCTCGTCGTATGGTGACATTATGATGTTTCATTGTAGATAACACTGCACCCTGAAATTCCTTGCCAGGATCAACTTGTAACAGATTTGGCCAGTGCAGAGGACCTCGTCGATAAATCCTTTCAAATGCAGAAGCGACTTCAGTGGCCGATTTCGTTTTCAGCGGTTCTGCTTCTTTGTATCGACTCGCAACATCAACTACGGTTAGCGCGTATTTGTAACCACGATCATGTGGCAGAAATAATATATCAGCCTGATGAACTTCATTAGGAGCGGTCACATCAAAATGCGAGAATTGAATTTGTTTAGGCGGTGGTAGATAAATTTGCCATAGTGCCTGTTTGGATAACCAATTAGCCGCAGTGGTTTTTTTCACTTTTGCAGCTCTAGCGAGTTTATTGATTGCAGCGTTACCCCTCCAGTATCCCCTCGGAGAATAATAAATTGATTCCATATTATTAATTACCAGCACCTAACATCAATTTACTTTTCATAGCCGATTTTATCAAAAATGAAGACAATTTTTCTTTGAAGGATTTATCAGGAATAGCATTTAACGCATGAATTAATTTCACATCTGCTAGATGCCTGTGTTGCAGATTGCTGCTTTTATAAGCAACATCATGAAGGTGACAGGCCTTATCAATGGCGTTTATTGGTTCTTCACCGGGGTTGGGTTGATTTTGATTATTGAGTCTGATATCAAGTCTGGTTCCCGGTCCACAGTAGCTATATCCTGGAAGGTGCTTTTCTCCGGGGTATTTTGCCCATGGGGTTCCAGGGAGTTTTGCTAATTTGGCTGCGATATCACCTCCTCGTTTTTTTTTAAAGGTTCCTTGGGTTTAGAAACAAATCTAAATTTCTTTGTACCACATTGCACGCATTTACCAGAAAGCGCTGATCGGTTATTTTTAGTTGTAATCGTCGTCACATCATCTGTGCCAGTACGCGTTCTACACTTCACACAATATAGATCCATAATTTATGTATAGAAATATGGATATAATTGATTTTTCAGCGACTAAAACAAGAGAACCAATTAAGCATCATGCAGCGCTACCAAACTCTATCCGGATGATTATAATCGGGCCATCTGGATCCGGTAAAACGCAATTGTTGCTAAATTTAATAATGAGATGGATGAAGTGGGATAAGTTGTATTTAATTGCCCCTAGCGTAGACGACCAACGATGCTATGAAGTGCTAAAAGATTTTAACGAGAATGCATCAGAAATTAAGGGTGAGAATGCCATTGATTTTATAACCGATATCGATGAAGCACCGAGTATTGATGATATTGATGGAGATATTAACAATTTAGTCGTATACGACGATATAATGTTGGATAAACAAAAGAATCCTGCTAGAATATTTTCCCGTGGGCGTCACAAAAACACTGACGTGATATATGTCACTCAACGCTACACTCAGGTTCCAAAAGTGATCAGAGATAACTGCAATATTCTTTCTGTATTCAACGGAGTTGATACTCATACTCTTAGAAATATTTGGCAGACATGGTGCTCTGATATGGACTTCAATCAATTTCGAGATTTCTTTAGTCATGCTCAGTCGACTCCGCACGGATTCGCAACAATAAATCTACATGATCCTCGGACACGATATCGTATCGGACTGGATCAAATATTCGGTTAAAATCTTTTATTATTTTTGTTAACCCAGAACTGAAATCACTAGTGATGAAATCACTAGCAGCAGAGAGGGTGGATGACCACATCGTTGCGAGCAAAATTGATTAAAAAATCGTAAAATCTTCGTTTTGCAAAAATGGAGACTTTTTTTTTGGTTAAATGAGATTTGTTGGAAGTCTTATTTTTTGTCTGAAAACGTAGTGTGTAGGCCATTTTTTGTTCGGAAACGTTATCTGGAAGCCTTATTTTTGCTTGAAATCGTGGTCTGTTCACCCTCTCTGCTGCTCCATTGCATCTTGAAACGATCCTTATTTATGCTGTCATTTAAAAAAAAAAACACTCAAAATTTTTTCAATAAGTCAACTTGCAAGAGTCGATTTTTTAACCTGACATTTCTTTTCAAAGGCAATCCAAACTCTTTCATCATGCTTCTTGTGACAGTCTTTATTCACACTGACATTTCTTTTCATAAGCAATCCTATTGTTTTCACCATGCCAACTTGTGACAGTCCTTATCTCCCAGACATTTATTTTCACAAGCAATCCAAATATTTGTACCATGTTAACGTGCTACAGTCATTATTTACCATGACCTTTCTCTTCTTAAAAAAGGAACAAAATTAATTCACTAGATAATTAGTTTGGTTCCATGTATGCAGAGTGAACCAGTCTATGATGACTGATAAGCATGCCATGACTTATTTATTGTATACATCCTTAATTTTAAACATGAGAAATTTTTAACTAAATCCAGTTTTTTTTCTATATGATATAGGCAAATAATGAACGGTGTAAGATAATATTGAGAGACACAAGTTTTAGAATATGATTAAGAATGTGAAACATTGCGTACACTTATTATAAGTTACATTTACTAAATATACATAAAATCAACCAAATATAAGGTTAGGACTTGATCATAGGATGAAATGTTTGTTGCTGGTATTCTTTTTTTTGACATAAATAAAAGATATTACATCATACTGATTTTATTTAAATATATATGTGTTAACTTAATGCTTAGTGGCCACAAAATATTGAAAATTCAGTGACTTAATTGAATTTCATATGAAATGAGCACACATTTTAGACTCCTTGCCACATAAACATATTAATATTTGGTCAAGCAATAAAATCTGAAGCCATTTAGATGACTCTTTTTAAGTTTAAATCTTGTATGATGTACAATGTGTTAGCTCACATGTAGTACTGAAAATCTCAAACTCAAACAGTAAAATGTCACATTAAAGGGATTAACTACTCATGATGAAGAGTGAGGTGATCGAGTGTAATTCAGTGACAAACTTTTGTCAATCAGGCAGTTCATGTAGTCACTCAATGGGTACAAATTTCACTTGACACCACAGACCTGAATTGGTGTCTTCTTTGCCATTTTTGTTATTTTTTTTATGTATTTGACTCCACCTTCCAAAGTCTTACAGCAGATGATAACCTAGCTTATAATAAATCTATCACAGATTCATACCCACATTACAGAGTAGCAGGCCTAGTTTCACCTGTAGCACCTGGACATTACACTTCAAAGTAGATTGTAATTAGGTACACCTGAAGAAGTGAAAGATAGTGCACTATATTCCTAAAATATATGGAATGTCAGATAATACAAAACTAGATAAGATCAGATGAACAGGCTATGAGCTCAGATAATACAAAACTAGATAAGATCAGATGAACAGGCTATGAGCTCAGATAATACAAAACTAGATAAGATCAGATGAACAGGCTATGAGCTCAGTGCTATGTCAAATTGGAATTGGGTTAAAATAAACAAGTGGTCTGAGTACAGTTCTTTGATGGTAAAGGCAGACTGGATCGTATGCAACTGAGTCGAAGTCAATGCTAAGAAAGAAAGCTTGTAAATAATGGTATAAGGACTAGATATAAACCAGTCTGGGGAAAAAAAAACTACTTGGCATCATAATTGGTAATATCTTAAACTGGAAAATGCAAGTTGATAAGGTCCTTAAAAAAGTAAACTTGCTGCTTTATATCTTAAACAGAATAAAATCCAGCCTTTCCCAAGAACACATAATTCTACAATTATGCCACATCTAGAATATTGGTGTTTTATTTGGGGTGATTGTAATGCACAAAATAAAGAGGGATGTGAATGGTTAAAAAGAGGGATATTCTTAATTTAGATATCTTTACATTATAAACAAACTTTTTTCAAATCCTTGGGTGTCTTCCATATCAACAAAGTACTCAGCTAAAAAGGGTTTACTTGTCTATAAATCATTACATATCATTATCTCAAATGTAACTTGAAATTGTAGAAAATGTTATATAAATATGAAATAAGATCAATATCAAACGTCACTTGATGAAAACAGATTTTGAGGTTTTTAAAAGAAGTTTTGTTTTTTCTTTTGTTGGAGCCTATCAAAGGATGTCCATTCCACACCATATGAGGTCAGCTGAATTGTTCAAGGTCTTTTTTAAAGCATCTTAATCTGCATGTACATAAGTAGTCCTTTGTATGATTTTGTTTAATTTAGTTCTACTTTACTTTGAAACAATGTACTTTCTTGTATTCACTCATAATGCCTTAAACAGATTCATTACTCGTCCTGATATACTTTAATGTAATGCCTTGTACATATTTTGTAGTAGATCAGTCAAAATTGTTGTTTGTATTTATCATTAATGCTTTGTACATATTTGATAGATCAGTTATAAATCCTGCATGTACATATCATTTATAAATTGGGTTTGAAACCGCTCTGGTGGACTAATGGTTAGAGCATCCACTGCGGAAGCGTGATGTCTTGGGTTCAATCCCCAGTCTATTCATGCTAAAGACTTACAAAAATGGTACTAACAGCTGCCTCACTTGGCGCTCAGCATTAAGAGGTTATTGTTAGGACTGGTCGGCCTGGTGTCAGGATAATGTGACTGGGTGGGGCATCAGCAGCATGATGCCCCAGTCATTGACATCACTATAAACTGCCTCACTGTAGACATTGTAGCGATATGACTGAACAATTGTTAAAGCTACGTTAAAAATCCTAATCAAACAATAAATCATGCTTGTTTTATCATTAATGCATTGTACATATTTTATAGTAAATCTATTATGATAAATCTTGTTTGTACTTATCATTAATGCCTTGCACATATTTTGTAGTAGATTAGTTATAAATCCTGTATATACTTATCATTTTTGCCTTGTACATATTTTATAGATCAGTTATAAATCCTGTAAATACTTTTAATATAATTACTTTCTTATACATATTTTATGATTAATAGATCAGTTATAAATCCTGTACATACTTTAATATAATTACTGCCTTTTACATATTTTATGATTAATAGATCAGTTATAAATCCTGTACATACTTTAATATAATTACTGCCTTTTACATATTTTATGATTAATAGATCAGTTATAAATCCTGTACATACTTTAATATAATTACTGCCTTTTACATATTTTATGATTAATAGATCAGTTATAAATCCTGTAAATACTTTTAATATAATTACTTTCTTATACATATTTTATGATTAATAGATCAGTTATAAATCCTGTACATACTTTAATATAATTACTGCCTTTTACATATTTTATGATTAATAGATCAGTTATAAATCCTGTAAATACTTTTAATATAATTACTTTCTTATACATATTTTATGATTAATAGATCAGTTATAAATCCTGTACATACTTTAATATAATTACTGCCTTTTACATATTTTATGATTAATAGATCAGTTATAAATCCTGTAAATACTTTTAATATAATTACTTTCTTGTACATATTTTATGATTAATAGATCAGTTATAAATCCTGTAAATACTTTAATTTAATTGCTGCCTTGTAATACTTTATCATTAATAGATCATTTATTTATCCTGTATGTACTTTAATATAATTACTGCCTTGTACATATTTCACAGATCAGTTATAAATCTTGTATGTACTTATCATTCATATCTTGTACATATTTTATAGTTGAAGCTGATACGTTATTAAGTTTTTAATAGTATTGATGTCTATAGTCACCTCGACTTGTAAAATTTGACCATTATTTGCATGTAGTTGTAAAAGGTCTCATTTAAGATGTGTCTGTTGACCAAATACTTCTTTTTTAAAATACAGTCATCATTATTATTATTATTATTAGTGTAGTAGTATTGTAAGGACATGTGATCAATGCATAAATGTTTTGCCTTAGAATTTTCCTGATAATTTATAATCTGAGTTTCGATGTTAATTGATTTTGTTTTTTGAATTATTTCTTTCAGAGTATTAACTGATGCCCAAACTAAGTTGGGTGAAGAGTACATCCTCAGTGCTTTTCCATTTGAACATGATAAGTACAGGGCCTTGAACATACTGAATACAGTAAGTATTTTGCATTGAACATACTGAATACAGTAAGTATAGGGCATTGAACATACTGAATACAGTAAGTATAGGGCATTAAACATACTGAATACAGTAAGTATAGGGCATTAAACATACTGAATACAGTAAGTATAGGGCATTGAACATACTGAATACAGTAGGTATAGGGCATTAAACATACTGAATACAGTAAGTATAGGGCATTGAACATACTGAATACAGTAGGTATAGGGCATTGAATATAATGAATACAGTAAGTATAGGGCATTGAACATACTGAATACAGTAAGTATAGGGCATTAAACATACTGAATACAGAATGTATATAGCATTGAACATACTGAATACATTAAGTATAGGGCATTGAACATACTGAATACAGTAGGAATAGGGCACTAAACATGCTGACTACATAGGGCATTGAACATACTGAATACAGTAGGTATAGGGCATTGAACATACTGAATACAGTAAGTATAGGGCATTAAACATACTGAATACAGTAAGTATAGGGCACTAAACATACTGAGTACAGTACATATAGGGCATTAAACATACTGAATACATTAAGTATGGGGCATTAAACATACTGAATACAGTAAGTATAGGGCATTAAACATACTGAATACAGTAAGTATAGGGCATCAAACATACTGAATACAGTACATATAGGGCACTAAATATACTGAGTACAGTACATATAGGGCATTAAACATACTGAATACATTTAGTATAGGGCATTAAACATACTGAATACAGTAGGTATAGGGCATTGAACATACTGAATACAGTAAGTATAGGGCATTGAACATACTGAATACAGTAAGTATAGGGCATTAAACATACTGAATACACTAAGTATAGGGCATTGAATATAATGAATACAGTAAGTATAGGGCATTAAACATACTGAATACAGTAAGTATAGGACATTGAACATACTGAATACAGTAAGTATAGGGCATTAAACATACTGAATATAGTAAGTATGGGGCATTAAACATACTGAATACAGTAAGTATAGGGCACTAAACATACTGAATACAGCAAGTATAGGGCATTGAACATACTGAATACAGTAAGTATAGGGCATTGAACATACTGAATACAGTAAGTGTAGGGCATTAAACATACTGAATACAGTAGGTATATAGCAATGAACATACCGAATACAACATACTGAGTACAGTAGGTATACTGCACTAAACTTACTGAATAGAGTAAGTATAGGGCATTAAACATACTGAATACAGTAAGTATAGGGCATAAAACATACTGAATACATTAAGTATAGGGCATTAAACATACTGAATACAGTAAGTATAGGATATGAAACATACTGAATACAGTAAGTATAAGGCATTGAACATACCAAATACAGTAAGTATAGGGCATTAAACATACTGAATACAGTAAGTATAGGGCATTAAACATACTGAATACAGTAAGTATAGGGCATTGAACATACTGAATACAGTAAGTATAGGGTATTAAACATACTGAATACAGTAAGTATAGGGCATAAAACATACTGAATACAGTAAGTATAGGGCATTAAACATACTAAATACAGTAAGTATAAGGCATTGAACATACTGAATACAGTTAGTATAGGGCATTAAACATACTGAATACAGTACGTAGAGGGCATTAAACATACTGAATACAGTAAGTATAGGGCATTAAACATACTGAATACAGTAAGTATAGGGCATTGAACATACTGAATACAGTAAGTATAGGGTATTAAACATACTGAATACAGTAAGTATAGGGCATAAAACATACTGAATACAGTAAGTATAGGGTATTAAACATACTGAATACAGTAGGTATAGGGCATCAAACATACTGAATAGAGTAAGTATAGGGCATTAAGCATACTGAATACAGTAGGCATAGGGCATTAAACATACTGAATACAGTACATATAGGGCATTAAACATACTGAATACATTAAGTATAGGGCATTAAACATACTGAATACAGTAAGTATAGAGTATTAAACATACTGAATACAGTAAGTATAGGGTATTAAACATACTGAATACAGTACATATAGGGCATTAAACATACTGAATACAGTAAGTATAGGGTATTAAACATAATGAATACAGTAAGTATAGGGCATAAAACATACTGAATACAGTAAGTATAGGGTATTAAACATACTGAATACAGTAAGTATAGGGCATAAAACATACTGAATACAGTAAGTATAGGGCATTAAACATACTGAATACAGTAAGTATAGGGCATTAAACATACTGAATACAGTAGGTATAGGGCATTAAACATACTGAATACAGTAAGTAGAGGACATTAAACATACTGAATACAGTAGGTATAGGGCATAAACATACTGAATAAGTAAGTATAGGGTATTAAACATACTGAATACAGTAAGTATAGGGCATTGAACATAATGAATACAGTAAGTATAGGGCATTGAACATACTGAATACAGTAAGTATAGGGCATTAGACATACTTTAATACAGTAGGTATATGGCATTAAACATACTGAATACAGTAGGTATAGGGCATTAAACATACTGAATACAGTAAGTATAGGGCATTAAAGATACTGAATACAGTAGGTATATGGCATTGAACATACTGAATACAGTAAGTATAGGGCATTAAACATACTGAATACAGTAGGTATAGGGCATTAAACATACTGAATACAGAATGTATATAGCATTGAACATAATGAATACAGTAAGTATAGGGCATTGAAAATACTGAATACAGTAAGTATAGGGCATTGAACATACTGAATACAGTAAGTGTAGGGCATTGAACATACTGAATATGTAAGTGTAGGGCATTAAACATACTGAATACAGTAAGTATAGGGCATTAAACATACTGAATACAGTAAGTATAGGGCATTAAACACTGAATACTGAATACAGTAAGTATAGGGCATTAAACATACTGAATACAGTAAGTATAGGGCATTAAACATACTGAATACAGTAAGTATAGGGCATTAAACATACTGAATACAGTAAGTATAGGGCATTAAACATACTGAATACAGTAAGTATCGGGCATTAAACATACTGAATACAGTAAGTATAGGGCATTGAACATACTGAATACAGTAAGTATAGGGCATTAAACATACTGAATACAGTAAGTATAGGGCATTAAACATACTGAGTACAGTAAGTATAAGGCATTGAACATACTAAATACAGTAAGTATAGGGCATTAAACATACTGTATACAGTAAGTATAGGGCATTAAACATACTGAATACAGTAAGTATATGACATTGAATATAATGAATACAGTAAGTATAGGGCATTAAACATACTGAATACAGTAAGTATAGGGCATTAAACATACTGAGTACAGTAAGTATAGGGCATTTAACATACTGAATACAGTAAGTATAGGGCATTGAACATACTGAATACAGTAAGTATAGGGTATTAAACATACTGAATACAGTAAGTATAGGGCATAAAACATACTGAATACAGTAAGTATAGGGTATTAAACATACTGAATACAGTAGGTATAGGGCATTAAACAGACTGAGTACAGTAAGTATAGGGCATTTAACATACTGAATACAGTAAGTATAGGGCATTGAACATGCTGAATACAGTAAGTATAGGGTATTAAACATGCTGAATACAGTAAGTATAGGGCATAAAACATACTGAATACAGTAAGTATAGGGTATTAAACATACTGAATACAGTACATATAGGGCATTAAACATACTGAATACAGTAAGTATAGGGCATTAAACATACTGAATACAGTAAGTAAAGGGTATTAAACATACTGAATACAGTAAGTATAGGGTATTAAACATACTGAATACAGTACATATAGGGCATTAAACATACTGAATACAGTAAGTATAGGGCATTAAACATACTGAATACAGTAAGTATAGGGCATTAAACATACTGAATACAGTAAGTATAGTTCATAAAACTTACTGAATACAGTAAGTATAGGGTATTAAACATACTGAATACAGTAAGTATAGGGCATAAAACATACTGAATACAGTAAGTATAGGGCATTAAACATACTGAATACAGTAAGTATAGGGCATTAAACATACTGAATACAGTAGGTATAGGGCATTAAACATACTGAATACAGTAAGTAGAGGACATTAAACATTCTGAATACAGTAGGTATAGGGCATTAAACATACTGAATACAGTAGGTATAGGGCATTAAACATACTGAATACAGTAGGTATAGGGCATAAACATACTGAATACAGTAAGTATAGGGCATTAAACATAATGAATACAGTAAGTATAGGGCATTGAACATAATGAATACAGTAAGTATAGGGCATTGAACATACTGAATACAGTAAGTATAGGGCATTAGACATACTGAATACAGTAGGTATATGGGATTTAACATACTGAATACAGTAGGTATAGGGCATTAAACATACTAAATACAGTAGGTATAGGGCATTAAACATACTGAATACAGAAGGTATATAGCATTGAACATAATGAATACAGTAAGTATAGGGCATTGAAAATACTGAATACAGTAAGTATAGGGCATTGAACATACTGAATACAGTAAGTGTAGGGCATTGAACATACTGAATGCAGTAAGTGTAGGGCATTAAACATACTGAATACAGTAAGTATAGGGCATTAAACATACTGAATACAGTAAGTATATGACATTGAATATAATGAATACAGTAAGTATAGGGCATTAAACATACTGAATACAGTAAGTATAGGGCATTAAACATACTGAGTACAGTAAGTATAGGGCATTAAACATACTGAATACAGTAAGTATAGGGCATTAAACATACTGAATACAGTAAGTATAGGGCATTAAACATACTGAATACAGTAAGTATAGGGCATTAAACATACTGAATACAGTAGGTATATGGCATTACACATACTGAATACAGTAGGTATATGGCATTAAACATACTGAATACAGTAGTTATAGGGCATTAAACATACTGAATACAGTAGGTATAAGGCGTTAAACATACTGAATTCAATAAGTATAGGGTATTAAACATAATGAATTCAGTAGGTATAGGGCATTAAACAGACTGAGTACAGTAAGTATAGGGCATTTGACATACTGAATACAGTAAGTATAGGGCATTGAACATGCTGAATACAGTAAGTATAGGGTATTAAACATGCTGAATACAGTAAGTATAGGGCATAAAACATACTGAATACAGTAAGTATAGGGTATTAAACATACTGAATACAGTACATATAGGGCATTAAACACACTGAATACAGTAAGTATAGGGCATTAAACATACTGAATACAGTAAGTATAGGGTATTAAACATACTGAATACAGTAAGTATAGGGTATTAAACATACTGAATACAGTACATATAGGGCATTAAACATACTGAATACAGTAAGTATAGCGCATTAAACATACTGAATACAGTAAGTATAGTTCATAAAACTTACTGAATACAGTAAGTATAGGGTATTAAACATACTGAATACAGTAAGTATAGGGCATAAAACATACTGAATACAGTAAGTATAGGGCATTAAACATACTGAATACAGTAAGTATAGGGCATTAAACATACTGAATACAGTAGGTATAGGGCATTAAACATACTGAATACAGTAAGTAGAGGACATTAAACATTCTGAATACAGTAGGTATAGGGCATTAAACATACTGAATACAGTAGGTATAGGGCTTTAAACATACTGAATACAGTAGGTATAGGGCATAAACATGCTGAATACAGTAAGTATAGGGCATTAAACATAATGAATACAGTAAGTATAGGGCATTGAACATAATGAATACAGTAAGTATAGGGCATTGAACATACTGAATACAGTAAGTATAGGGCATTAGAGATACTGAATACAGTAGGTATGTGGCATTTAACATACTGAATACAGTAGGTATAGGGCATTAAACATACTAAATACAGTAGGTATAGGGCATTAAACATACTGAATACAGAAGGTATATAGCATTGAACATAATGAATACAGTAAGTATAGGGCATTGAAAATACTGAATACAGTAAGTATAGGGCATTGAACATACTGAATACAGTAAGTGTAGGGCATTGAACATACTGAATGCAGTAAGTGTAGGGCATTAAACATACTGAATACAGTAAGTATAGGGCATTAAACATACTGAATACAGTAAGTATATGACATTGAATATAATGAATACAGTAAGTATAGGGCATTAAACATACTGAATACAGTAAGTATAGGGCATTAAACATACTGAGTACAGTAAGTATAGGGCATTAAACATACTGAATACAGTAAGTATAGGGCATTAAACATACTGAATACAGTAAGTATAGGGCATTAAACATACTGAATACAGTAAGTATAGGGCATTAAACATACTGAATACAGTAGGTATATGGCATTAAACATACTGAATACAGTAGGTATATGGCATTAAACATACTGAATACAGTAGTTATAGGGCATTAAACATACTGAATTCAGTAGGTATAAGGCGTTAAACATACTGAATTCAATAAGTATAGGGTATTAAACATAATGAATTCAGTATGACTTTTTGTAGGGCATTGAACATTCTGAATACAGTAAGTGTAGGGCATTGAACATTCTGAATACAGTAAGTATATGACATTGAATATAATGAATACAGTAAGTATATGACATTGAATATAATGAATACAGTAAGTATAGGGCATGAACTGGAATTGTAATTATATGTGCCATATTTATTCTCTTATAAGTTGAGTCTCACTGCAAAGAACATATTATCTGATCTGACATTGCTTAATGCTGTAAAACCTGATCTCAGACAGATAAAAATATATGGTGCACAAATAATTTAAGTATAATCTAGACAGGCTTTGCACTTTGTAAGGTTGTCTGATTTTGCCTTGGTCACCAGTGTATTCATTTCTTGTTTGTCTGATGATTTTCTTCATGCATTTTGTTCAATGTCTGAATGTATATGTTTGGAATCCATTAGGCTTGCAGTTCAAGACAATGGCAGGCATTAAGTTAATAATAGATTACTGTAAATTTCATTCTGCTGAGATTTCAGGCTCAGATCAGAATATTGAACATGGGATATGTATTATTGATAATTTAGAGAATTTTGATACTGTAATAGAAACACCTTCAGCTACACTCCCCCGAGTCTTGCTATATTCGGGTTCTTTACGATAGGATTTGTATTTGAAGTGATGCCATGCTGAATCTGTCTGAGGACTGGCACTCCAGAGTGCGACAGATTTCTACTTCAGCTGGGTACTGTCTTATTCCTGGCTTCATTTCTGATGCTAAGGTGTCGTCAATTGGAAGAATCTTGGACCGTACATAAAACATCTTTTATCTTTACTCATGGAATAATAGCTTGACTGAATATCTCCACCATCTTTCTTCTCCCATCTGTGACAGAGTATGGCATTCTTTATATCTAGCTGGTCCTACTGACTCCAGAGGCTTTCCACCAGCGTGCCATATCTGGCAACTTCTTTGTACAGTGGATGTTTCTTGATTTCCACCCAGCTCATTACGATTATGACATCCTGGTCAGATTTCTGAGCATCTGGGTATCTGCAGTTGCTTTCAGTATCTGTACTGTCAGATTTCCTTCCACGGTTCTGACTAGAATCCTTGAGAAAGATGCTGTGGAGCTCTCCAAACTTCTGACACTGCGCTACCACTCCAATATCTGGCACTGCTGAAGATGACAGCCCATCAAATGTTCCTGGAATGATCATTTTTTTGCATCACTGGGACATTTACTGTTTCAGTGACACTTAATCTGGTGCATCCTACTTGTCCTTTAAAGATGCAAGGTACATTCTCATTGCTGATGGAAAGTGACTCTTATTAATATCCAATCCATGAATTCCGTCTGCTGGGATGTACCCAACCAGCATTTTATGTTTGTTCAAGAACCCCATATAGACTTTTTTCGAAATCTGCCTTCCTGTTGTCTGACATAGGTCTACCATCTGTGAAATTGATTTTTCCATCTCACAGGAATCAGGCTTGGCCTTTAATTCTCCTATAGACTTCACTTGATAGGATGGTTACAGTGGCACCTATATCAATCAGGAGATTGATGCCAGTCCTTTCAGTTGTGCTAGCTACATACAACCCAATGTCTGATCATCCAGTAATCAGTAGCTTTGTTCATCATGCATCTTTTTCTTTTGTCCCTCATGTGACCCGTTGACAGCAGGGTGGGTAGTGAACTATTGTTAGCCGTGCAGTCTTTCTTGAAATGGCCCGATTGGTTACACTCGTAACAAGCAAGTTCATCACTGTATCTGTTTCGTTGGAACATGTGTCAATTGCTTGGTACTCCTTATTTTAGACCTAAGTTCAACAACCAATCTCGTTAGCTCCATCATTTGCTCTCTCACTTCTCTGATTGCAAGCCCGTGTCCTTCCTGTGTTGACCCACCACAGAAATGCCTGTTACCTCTCTGTCAGTGTAGCTCAGCTCTAGTGAATGCCACTAACTCAACAGCTATCAGTGCCACATCAGTTTGCATTGCAGGTCTTGCCTCTTGTACCTTTAAGCACATTTCAGAATTGTTTAGGGCATCATTGAACTGTTCCTAGAGTGAGCATGTCAAACATGGCTTGCCTCTGG
This sequence comes from Unio delphinus, assembly GCA_029339505.1. NCBI lineage: Eukaryota > Metazoa > Mollusca > Bivalvia > Unionida > Unionidae > Unio > Unio delphinus. The sequence goes on along the minus strand of JAQISU010000057.1, from coordinate 4,611,803 downwards.
GTAAGCTAACATTGCAAGTCGCTGTGAACTATACTACTTATTTGAACTCTGTATAACTCAGTTTGGTTCAATGTTGCAAATTGGTTCCAGAGCCTCAATCAATGTGGTGCAAGACTTTTTCTCAGGTACTGCTAACAATTGACTTCTCATTGCAACACCTAAGTACAGTCTCTTTTCTTCTAACATTGCAAGTCACTGTGAACTATACTACTTATTTGAACTCTGTATAACTCAGTCTGGTTCAATGTTGCAAATTGGTTCCAGAGCCTCAATCAATGTGGTGCAAGACTTTTTCTCAGGTACTACTAACAATTGACTTCTCATTGCAACACCTAAGTACAGTCTCTTTTCTTCTTCTGCCTAAGAATTTAGATTTGAGCACATCTTGAAATGAATGATAAAATCCATCTAGGGAGTTATCCTGTCATACTTCGCCAGATGATCAGTTATCGCAACGCTTCCTTCTGCAATGATCCCCTTGCTCTCAGACCTCGATCTGTTTGAAAATGCTGCCAGTACTGCATTCCTTGTGGATGTAGTGTCAGTTATCTTTTAGATCTTAAGTGAGTATCAACATTACCTGTCCACTATTGTGAATCTGTCTTCTGGAGGCGATTCCTTCTCTCAATGACACCCCTGCCTTCCTGGTTTTTTCTGCACTCCTATTCAAAGTCCCTTATCTTGCAGTATGTCTTTTCTCCTAATCGTTGCACTCCTTTGTTAAGCGTTGAAACTTCTCTGAATTTTGACCCTCCATAAGTCATTTTGATCATGTTTTCTACTCCATGACTTATCCCACTGCTACCCACCAATTTGTAATAGAAACTGTGGACCCTCAGCTACACTACCCCAAGTCTTGCTATCTTGGGTTCTTTGTATTTGGAGTGATATCCTGCTAAATCTGTCTGAAGACTTGCACTCCATGGTGCAGCAGATTTCTACCATGGTGGGATACCATCTTATTCCAGACTTCTTGTTGCCAACTGAATCACTGGGTCACTGAGTCATTAACTGGGTGTACTGTGGTTGCTGACTGTAATAGAATGAGTTGCTGTGCCATCAACTGAGTTTGCTGGGTCATTGATTGGATCATCATCTGGGTCACTGGGTTACTGAGTCATTTACTATGTCTATGAGTTGCCTATTGGATCGTCTCAGACTTTATCAATGACTGGGTTGCAGAGTCACTGACTGTGTTACATCATTGCTGACTTGGTTGCAGAGTCACCAACTGGGACACAGAGTCGCTGTCTCTTTCTTTGGTTGCCGTCTTGGTCACAGAGTCTCCAGCTGGGTCTTCCTCTAGTCATTATTATGCATCTTTACTTGCTCTAGATTGACAGAGGAACAGTGCAAAATAATGAGAGAAGAGAGACCATCAGTAAAATGTGCATTGTAACAAGATTTCCACATTTCTTAGAAAGCTTTGTAGCAACTGTATCCTGGTCAACAAAGAAACCAAACCCCTACTGTTTTTAGTTTCCCTGACCTGGCCTTTTTCTGTTCAGTGAACTATGACAAAATTTGATGGCTACTGCGGTGGTTAAAAAATGCTTCACTTGCAAGGGGATGTCTTCCCACAATACCATTTCATAATACACCACCATAGCAGCCACAATTGGCACATATATATACCCAGGCAGAATCACATGACCCAAAGCTAAGGCAATAGATGGCATTACAAAGACCGCTAGCATTTAAAATCAGAACATAAACTTTAACAAAACAAAAATTAGCTTATATGAAACAAAAATTACTGTCCATGGGTTTTCTCATGACTATACATTGGATGCATTTTCCAGGAATCTTTGATTCAAATATAAATAAATGAAGTGTCCCAGGTAGGTCAAGGAACATTGAATCTTTTCAGTATTTAGTAAGTCTTCATTTCCTTTTGCAGTGCCACAGAAACCCCTCCCCCCATAAAATATCATAAACATACTTTTGTGTAGCATATAATTTTCTGAAAGAATTTATTATTGGAAGCATATGTAAATAAATATATTGATATAAATACATATCACTATATCAACTGTATTCCAATATGAAAATGAATATGTTGATAGATTTGTATATGATACATTTATTAAGATAAGACTTAGTACAGAAACATAATTTATAATTTCAAGATTCATCAGACATGTATAACTGCACCATAAGACAAAAATAACTAGATTCAATCATTACTACATCATGAGATCAAATATAACCAGATTCAAAAATCACTACTAACTATGCCACCAAAATAGCAAAAGTCAAATTATCACTTTACCACGAGTCCAAAATTTATTAGATTCAATGTAACACTTAACTATGACACCAACATAACTAGATTCAGTGTATCATGTTACACATATTTATTTTGTATTGTTACTTTTTTCTCCATGATTATGTATTATGCATAGTTGTATTTTGGACTTGATCAGGCCCAAAATCAAGTTCATTGTATCTCTGACCAGTAACTTTTATTTTTTTAACAAATAATGCATAGTTAATATTTCTCTATGATAATTGTTGATCAAATATTAGATTTAGGACATTGGAATTCCTTCATAAAGAGCCTGTTATATCTGATGTTTTTGATATTCTTTATTATAATTTGAGTAATAGACCATGTCTTGTTGACATCTTATAATATTCTACAATCAGCAATGGAGCTAAACTTGTTGATATAGATCAAAACTATGTCTTTTCTTTTAAAGGATAATGTTTAACTCTGTTGTACTTTGACTACCATCACATAAAAAGAAAATGCCCATTTTATTAAGAAAGCTGAATATTATAAAAAAAAAATTGGGACTCCTGAATGTCATATTTTCTGGATCACCTGAATGTTGTATTGTCGTAGTCACCTGAATATTGTATCATCTGGATCACCTGAATGTTGTATGTTTTGGGTCACCTGAATGTTGTATGTTTTGGGTCACCTGAATGTTGTATTGTCTTAGTCACCTGAATATTGTATCATCTGGATCACCTGAATGTTGTATGTTCTGGGTCACCTGAATGTTGTATTGTCTTAGTCACCTGAATATTATATCGTCTGGATCACCTGAATGTTGTATTGTCTTAGTCACCTGAATATTGTATTGTCTGGATCACCTGAATGTTGAATGTCCTGGGTCACATGAATGTTCTATCTTTTGGGTCACATGACTATTGTATCTTCTGGGTCACCTGAATTTCATATATTTTAGGTCACCTGAATGTCATATATTTTGGGTCACCTGAATGTCATATCATCTGGATCACCTGAATGTTGTATCATCTAGATCACCAGACTTTCATATCTTGCAGGTCACCTAAATTTTATATTTTCTGGGTCACCTGAACATTTATATTCGTAACTATACATGCCGAAAATTGTAAATAATCTTTTTGTGATGATTTTCATGTAGGCTAAAAGCAGTTACATGATAATGTCCCTCAGAACATCAAGGTGATGTTTAATAGCATCCAGCCTGCCAGATATGTTTTTCTTTGAGTACCGTGATTGTCTACTTCTGATTTGTTTCATTGGATAGTCTACTTCTGATGTGTTTCATTGGATAATCAACACTTCTGATGTGTTTCATTGGATAGTCTACACTGATGTGTTTCATTGGATAGGCTGCTTCTGATGTGTTTCATTGGATAGGCTGCTTCTGATGTATTTCATTGGATAATCTGCTTCTGATGTGTTTCATTGGATAATCAACACTTCTGATGTGTTTCATTGGATAGCCTACTTCTGATGTGTTTCATTGGATAGCCTACTTCTGATGTGTTTCATTGGATAGGCTGATTCTGATGTGTTTCATTGGATAGCCTACTTCTGATGTGTTTCATTGGATAGGCTGATTCTGATGTGTTTCATTTGGTAATCTGCTGATGATTGTTTTATTGGGTAGTCAGATTCTGATTGTTTCATTGAGTAGTCTACTTCAGATGTGTTTAATTGAGTAGTCTACTTTAAATGTTTTTCATTGAATTGTCTACTTCAAATGTGTTTCATTTGATAGTCTACTTCAAATGTGTTTCATTTGATAGTTTACTTCAAATGTGTTTCATTGAGTAGTCTATTTCAAATGAGTTACATTGAGTAGTCTACTTCAAATGTATTTCATTGAGTAGACTATTTCAAATGAGTTACATTGAGTAGTCTACTTCAAATGTATTTCATTGAGTAGTCTATTTCAAATGTGTTTCATTGATTAGTCTACTTTAAATGTGTTTCATTGAGTAGTCTATTTCAAATGTGTTTCATTGAGCAGTCTACTTTAAATGTGTTTCATTGAGTAGTTTACTTTAAATGTGTTTCATTGAGTAGTTTACTTTAAATGTGTTTCATTGAGTAGTTTACTTCAAATGTGTTTCATTGAGTAGTCTATTTCAAATGAGTTTCATTGAGTAGTCTACTTTAAATGAGTTTCATTGAGTAGTCTATTTCAAATGAGTTTCATTGAGTAGTCTATTTCAAATGAGTTTCATTGAGTAGTCTATTTCAAATGAGTTTCATTGAGTAGTCTATTTCAAATGTGTTTCATTGAGTAGTCTAATTCTGTAATGTAGTTCATGCATAATCTTACATAGCTAATATTTGACCCTTTTAGGTGAGATCCTTTGTTGGAGAGAAAGTTCCAGCAGGTGGTCACCAGGGATATGCAGCTCTTGGAGGGCTGTATACTCAGGCACGTCCCATGGTGCCTCATTTATACGGACCACTAGATTATCAAGCGATGCAAATCCCTGTAAGTCTGTGATGACATCCATCTTGTCTTGTATTTAATTAAATGGTGCAAAAGATGATATCTACTGTCACCTTGATGGCCTAATTGTGAGCATAGATAAGGAACAGAGACGTGTAGCTGTGTATTTACCACAGTAGTTTCAGCAGAATATAAATATTCTTTTCTTCTTCAGAAAATTGTACTTGAAGCTGCAACTGTTTAATTCAAAATGTTAAAGGAAATACACAGAACTTCCATGCATTACACCTTAAGTCCTAATGAAAGATAGGGAAACAAATTTAGTAATATCATTTGTATCTTCCTCCAGGGACAAGGGAAGATTGAGATCCCACCAGCAGCTCAGCCAGGTGTAGTTCCTTCAGTGTACACAGGCCACCCTTCATATGCCTACCCAAGGGACAGAACATACATAGAGGACAGGGGCTACCCAGGGAGTGCTGAGTATCCAAACACAGTTTCTGGTGTCAGACCGTATCCTGCAGGTGCCCCACCAGTTTCATTCCACAGTGGTGCACCAAGCCCCACTGGGTTCCCCAGACTGGAGGCCTCTGGATATTATTAAAAATATTATATCCACATGCATACTTCATAATAATTAAGAGTATTATTTTTTTATTATGTTGTTATATCTTTTAATTGGCTCTATTTTTGGAAACACATCGTTGAATTCTTGAGTATACCAATGTGAATACCTTTCTTCATGATGTCTTTATGGATAATGTGATTGGCTTACAACTAAAAATGTTCTTTTTTCTCACAGTATTATATTATGATAGGGGCAAAACAGTTCTTAAGAAAAATATGATGTTCAAATGCATCTCATTGGCTATGTATCTGTTGAAAACAACATTGTACCTGTATTGTTGTTTATGACCTACATATTTTTGAGGTTGTGTTTAAAGGAACAGTATTCAGATATTACAATTGTGTTTTCCATATCAGTGTTGATTTTTGCAACAGTATTCATTAAAACAAATGCTGATGTCTGAAGAAGAGCATCTTCCCACATTGATATATTTTTGTTGTTGCACTTGTGAGTAATATGAACACGACTTGTTAATTTTTTCAGGGGTGTGCCTTGTTACTAGATAAAAGATGGTACATATTTACCAGAAAAAGAAATCAAGTTTATCTAGTTTGACAACCAGTTATCACAGTTTGATCTAGTTATATTCCTGACCCAAAGGAAGACTAGCACCTAGTCATTATTATACACAAAACTGAATATGTTTTGTCCACAGTCATTTGACTGCCCCTATCAGTAAACTTGCTTTGACCTTTGCTATATTTGACCTTGATCTTACTTACATTCCCTAATATTTAATGTACACAAATGTTAAATATAATTGATGCATGAAAAGCTCTTAAGATAACAGTGTCAGTTTCATTCTGTTTGGCTGTATGACTTTCACCATATTTATATCAGTATTAAAATTTGCCAATGGGTTTATAATCAAAGGTATAGATAAAACCAGAATCATAGGTATAGATAAAACCAGAATCATAGGTATAGATAAAACTAAAATCAAAGGTATAGGAAACATTTTGCATTTGTATTACTATTTTATAATTTAGAAATGATTTAAGTTTAAGATGATCAAAAGTTTTGCTTGATTCTTTTATTAACTGTGATATATGTTTATTCATTTTTCTTGCTGTTAACTGTTTGAAATGCTTAGTTAGTCACATTGCTTACTGATATTATATTGTTTTCTTTCTTTCAGTAAAGCATTACATTTACTTCTACAGTATAATAATCAGGTTGTATCAAAAATGTTTTATATGTATTTTGGTATAGTGATCATGGTGTTATTGTGTGCTCCTGTTTATTTTAGGGCTGTTATATTACAACATGCATGGGACCACTTTCAAGGCACTTTTAATATGGAATTATCACCCGTTGCTGTAATTTAGAATATATATATATATTTTGATGTGAATTCTGCATATTAATTAGAGTACCCTTGTATATTTTTTGAAATACTGCCTTTCCCTGGGTACCATGTTTGTCTGTTTTTTAGTGAGATATATTGTCATAAAATATTTTCTTTTATAGTGTCAATATACACTCAGAAGCTGATGGGTAGAAAACAGAAACATTTAATGTAGATATTTCTGCCTAAAATAAATAAAAAATAGTGTCTTTTTTGTGTGTTTGTGAATTAATTGTCAAATGTTCTGTGTAGCTGATCCTAAAACCAGATCATCATCATCAGCATCATCAGTCTGTTGACCTAGTGTGGTCATTGAGACACTGTGCTTCTGAACATCTGACAAGTTCCCTCCACTTGTCTCGATCATGTGCCAATGCCTGTCTCTGCAAAACTTTTCCTGGTCCATTCTGTGATGTTGTCACTCCACTTTTTTCTCTGTCTACCTCTCACTCTGCCAGATGCAAAAATATAATTATTGACTATTCAGTACTAGAGTTAGAATCATCTAGCATTGCATTTAACATAATCAGGAGATTTGAATTTTATTTTGCTTTTTCATTGGATATCTGATGCTGTGATTTTACATTTTATAAATGCCAAGATGGCAGGACACCTATCATAGATTCCAACTGATTAAAAATTCCAAGTTCTGCCCCACCCCAACCAGCACTCTGACAGCAGTCTTGTAATACTACAGACATGATCCAAAGAGAAAGACTGCTTGACTTAATTCTGTATTAAATAGTCCCAACGTCCTTAATAGCATAGATTAAGTCCAGCTATTATGGTAGGCTGTAAACATTTCTAAATTTTGTTTTACTAATAATTTTTAGCTAGCCTTATAGACACAAAACTTCTGGTGCATTATATGATACCGGGTCTGGGTCTGTGCCATTTTATGTCTGGTGTGCATTGTCAGTAGCATGCATTTTGGGATGCTAGATTTAGATCAATACTGTTTGAGGTCCAGCATGCATTATATGTTGTCAAATCTGGGTAAATACAAATGTTAATTACTGCATAATAATTTTATAGATTTTACATCCATTGTGCTGAAAACCTCATTTTCCTTTTTTGCAACAAAGTGAATTGTTGAATTATTTTATTGGGTACAGCTTTATGTAATTACTCAAAGTTCAAAAGAATTTTCAACTATATTTATATAGATATTGATGATTTTTTTCGCAGTATATTTACAAGGACAACTTTATCAGCAACCAAGCTGCTATTAACGAGATGAAAAATTGAATGTGCTTTACCACTGCAAGAAATCAGTCCAGCAAACTATATTTATTTGATTCCCCACACACATTACAGATGAATATGAGTGCAGAAGTCCAGCACAGATGAATGTAACGGATTTTTACATTTGTTTTGCCATATCTTTATTCTTTAAATCTGTGATGAATCATATTGATAACAGCTTTTGGTACATACATCTTTTTCCTATCTGGGACAATGTACTGGTCTTCATTCAGTAGCTATTAGTGTTGTCTTGGAATGACATATCTGGAACACAGACTGTGGTGTATGCTTATATGTTTGCTCTCTAAATTATGCTGTATGGGAATATGCTATGAATATTTGGTGAATATGGGATGTTTTTAAGTTCAATGGAACATCCATAGGCATCTTCCATTTTCAAAAAACATGGATGGGTTATTCTCTGTAATTACCTGTTCATGAATAGCTCTATAATTGGTCATATCAGCTTGATTATTTCAAATTTAATTTAAGCTTGACTGGTATCAAAATCTTAATGCTTAATCGGGGAACTGTACATTTGGCATGACATAGCATGAGCTGAATTAACACTTTACATCAATCATTGCCCAGCATTAGCTATAGTACATGAAGTATGCACCACCGCTGAGGCATACTGAGTCCAGATTTCCTGGCATACAGGAGAGTGCTTAGCACATAGGCACAGTACATGGAGATTGAAGTGTTCAGGGTCAGCATGCTGTTATTCTCCATACTCTCTGTTACAACCTGGAGAGAGATCTTGATGCCTTTCTAATCCTCTTGTTGAGCTCGGCATCGAGCAAAAGGTTGTTGGTGATGGAAGAGCTAAGCTACTTATACTAATCTAATTAACTACTTTAAGTTTATAGTTGTTGATGATGATGATGCTTGGGGGAGGTGCATCCTGAGCCCTCATGTTGGTTTTCTTTAGGCTGATGGTCAACCCAAACTCATCACATGCTTTACAAAGCAGTTTGTCAGACAATGTAACTCAGCTTCAGTGTGAGTGGCTTAAGCAACATCATCTGTGAAGAGCATGTCTCTGATGGTTACTTTTTGCACTTTGCCCTTTGCCTACAAACATGCCAGGTTGAAAAGTCTGCCATCTGATCACATGTGCAGGTAGATCTCTTCTGTGGATGTCCCAAAGGCATGCTTGAGTAGTACAGTGAAGATGCTGAAAATAATGGGGGCAATGATGCAGCTATGTTTCACTCCACTTTGAATGTTGAAGGGGTTGGACATTGAGCCATCATACTGCACTGTGCCTTTCATGTCATCATGGAAGGACTGGATCATGCTTAATAGCTTTAGAGGGCTTCCAATCTTTATCAGGATAGTGAAGAGTCCGTTTGCTGGGATGCCATACTACACTGGGGCTTTACCTAAGGAGAGTTTCTCTGAAGCCTTCTTTGGTTCTGCTACAGTAGGTTTCTCATCCAGTTTGGCCATGGAGGTTTTCAATGGCATTCAGAACATTGTTGGTCATGTGGTTCTCTCTGGAGTACAGTTCAGAATAGTATTCAGCCCAATGCTCCATCTGCTTGCCCTTGTCATGGATGGTATTGCCTGTGACAGACTTCAGTGTTACTGTCACTTTCCATGTGGGACCCATTGGTTTCTGTATGCCATTGTACATGCCTCTGATGTTTCCAATATCTGCTGCTGACTGGATGCTCTGACAAATTGATGGACTGTTTGGTCAAATGTCTATCACCTAGCCATCTGGCACTGAAATATATGCACTAATTGATGGATTTTGGTCTAACATCAATTGCCTTGACAACTAGTACTGTATTAAATATACAATTGATGGACTGTTTGACCTAATATCCATTGCATAGCTGACTGGTACTGTATTACATATACAATTGATAGACTGTTTGACCTATAACATCCATTGCATAGCTGACTGGTACTGTATTACATATACAATTGATAGACTGTTTGACCTAACATCCATTGCCTAGCTGACTGGTACTGTATTACATATACAACTGATAGACTGTTTGACCTAACATTCATTGCCTAGCTGACTGGTACTGTATTACATATACAATTGATAGACTCTTTGACCTAACATCCATTGCATAGCTGACTGGTACTGTATTACATATACAACTGATAGACTGTTTGACCTAACATTCATTGCCTAGCTGACTGGTACTGTATTATATATACAATTGATAGACTCTTTGACCTAACATCCATTGCATAGCTGACTGGTACTGTATTACATATACAACTGATAGACTGTTTGACCTAACATCCATTGCATAGCTGACTGGTACTGTATTACATATACAATTGATAGACTGTTTGACCTAACATTCATTGCCTAGCTGACTGGTACTGTATTACATATACAATTGATAGACTCTTTGACCTAACATCCATTGCATAGCTGACTGGTACTGTATTACATATACAACTGATAGACTGTTTGACCTAACATTCATTGCCTAGCTGACTGGTACTGTATTACATATACAACTGATAGACTGTTTGACCTAACATTCATTGCCTAGCTGACTGGTACTGTATTACATATACAATTGATAGACTCTTTGACCTAACATCCATTGCATAGCTGACTTGCACTATTGCATATACAAATTGCAATAGACATAACTTTAATAATTTTTCAACCAAATGACATTTTCATTATACACCTAGCATTCATTCTAGTTTATATTTAGTAAGTATCAAATTTAAAAACATTATTTTGTATGTTATAGCATGTTGATTATACACTTTTCTCAGGTTAATTAACCGTAGCATCTCTTTAAAAGAGAGAATATCTAGAATTTGAAAAGTCTATAAAATGCTGGCATGTCCTTTGCCCAATTTTTCCCCTTGTCCAGACTTAAAAAATCAACTTTAGTTTTAAAAGGCATTGGCATGATATTGACTGGTGATTTTCATTTTAACAATAATAAGATTAGGTGACTGAAAAATGTTTGAGAGTTGCCTAAATTAACTCACTTTGGTTGGTTTGAGGAATGACTTGTCAGACTACTTAAAACTAATTTCAAGAAATGAAATTGTTTTTGGGCTTCTTTTAATAATTGTTTTATATTAAATCTGGATGATCAAAAAGTAATTCAGACTTCGAATGTTGAAATTATATACAAATAATCAATGTAGACATGTCCAATCCAGTGGTACCTATGTAACATCTTGTGTACAGAGATAAACTCATGTGCTCTCTCAAATTTTTAAACGCCTGCTATACCGTAAGTTTGTACATATTATATATCAATCACTATATATGTTGGTACATATTATATTCCAATTATTATACACGTTGATACATATTATATACCAGTCACTATATATACTGGTACATATATAACAATCATTATACATTTTGGGTGCCAAGACAACTACACCCCCCCAGTAATTTATCCCTTAGTCAATTACACCCCGCCAGTGCAATCACCATAATCCAATTGATCCACCCCTTTGTCAATTACCTTTCTTCTCAATTACTCCCTAGACTACTAACCATATGACTTTGTTATTCCCCATTATAAAAAAAACAAAAATACTGAATAAATGAGCAAAAGCAGAAGTAAAAATGGTGCTTAGGGCAGCCATACAAAAATTTCTTCATGTGAGAAAGGTGCTTTATTAAAATAATATTACTTGTAAATACAGATTTGATGACCCTGATTAAGTGGCATACATATGTAAAATTTGGATAAGCTCCAAATTTCTATTTAAAAATAAATTTGTCAGGGGTTCGGCAGTTGTAGAAAAATGGGAACAAAATTTCCAATATTACCCAGCCATAAAATATAAGCATCACAATTATCTAGATCAGCTGTAATCATGTTCATTAAATGTTGAAAATACCAGGTGAACATTTCAACCCAAATGGCTTCACATTTTTATTGATTGATAAGTCTATCTGGAGTTACCAGTGCCAAAACGTCCTTTGTCCTTTCAGTCTGTGGAATATACCAGAATCAAAAGGTCAACATATTTTGCATTTCCAATTTTTTTAATGTAGTCATCGATTCTTGGCAATGGAAATTAATCTGCTTTTCTATATTTAGTGCACTTGCAGAAAATATAGTCTGGTTTCAGTACAAGAATACATCCTGAACTCCAGTCACTTTTACTTAGTTCTATGAAATCCTTATCTAGCAAACACTGAATATCTTTCTTCTAACATCTATGTTTCTACAATTTCAACATCATAATGGATTGTAGTTATTCATTTCGGAACATCTGGAAACAAGTGCTCATATTCAAGTAATATCTGTTTTAGTCATTCTTTTCTTATTGCTGCAGATGCAAAGTTTCTGATTCCGATTATTCATAATTTCTGTTTCCGAAGATTGATTAACAAATGTCACTACAGTCCGATTGCATTCCATTACTGAAATCATCAGTACAGGTACAACTAAATTGATTGCTGGATTAACATGGCTGTCTCTATCATAATACTCCTTTAACATATTTATATGGCAAAATTGGTTTTGTTTCGTCTCCCAGGATTATTAATGATGTAATTTAAATCACGTACTTTCTTTTGAAATGTGTAAGTACCAAGTACTTAGCTTAAAGAGGATTATGATTATGAAGTACAGGCAAGAGAGCCAGAACTGTATCACTGGCTGAAAATTCCTTTCCTTTATATTTTATTATACCATAATTTTATTTTTTAACTTAGTCGAGTGCAAATTAATTCTCAGAAATTCACGAGCCTTGGCAAAATTAGAAACATTGTGGAGAAAATTAATTTCTGTATATTTATTTGAAAGAAGTTTCTCTTAAACAACTTGATAGGCTCATGGACAGTAACCAAAACCTAGTTCAAAGGGACCAAATTATAAAAACTCGTGAACTGATTCCCTAACAGCAAACAACAGTTAATTAATACCATCTTCCCCATCTGTTCCAGTATAAAAAATATAACGGAGTCATATATTTCATAAATTTGATGATATCTTTATAAAGCCCCTTACATTCTTGGGTGATTGGCAGAAAAGTTGAATTGCTGAAAGTCTTATTATTGAATAACATGCTAGAAACTTCCAAACATGAAATTAATTTGACCCTTGGTCAGATTGGACAGATTCGGAAAGTTGAGTAAGAAACTTCGTCAAAACTTTTACTATTCCTCAAAGGAATTGCTTCAGGGAATCTTTTGTCTCCACACATAATGGTCAACAAGTATTGGTTGTCTAACTTGGTTCTATGTAAGGAACCGACACAGTCTACAATTATTCTGCTAAATGGTAAGACCAATGCATGAATAGGTTGAAGATGAGTCTTAGGAAATCTTCTGATTGAATTTTTTTGTAATTTGATACATGTGACAAATTCTGAAGTATTTATAGACCGCGGTTTTTATTTTTTAACCGACACAATTCAAGATACCTAAATGACCCACCAATTGAGTTTCATGGGCATGACTAAGACCTTCCTTTCTATACTACTTTGGAACTTAAATTTAATAGCTCACTAACCACGCGTCACCACCAGACAGGTGGTCTCCATTTCCTCATAGGACCCCATTTTTCATAAAATAGCAAACATTACTTATGTGGCTTCAGCTTCCTTAATTGCCCTCTAAAACAAACAGGAGATAGCAAAATCATTTCCTGTTTGACAAGTGATTGTCGTTTGTAACTATGATTAGAATAAAGTGATTTAGTAGTTAAAGAGGATCATAATGATCAATACCCTTTAGTCGATCAATACAAGGAGCAAACGTAACTTCACACCAAAAGCCTGACCAATACGTGTCAGCTTAAGGAATATTTTCTTGATCAACATCATTCTCAAGTTCTTTCTTTGCCTTAGCTCTAGAAACTGCACCAGCTGTATATAACTCATGGATTTAATTTTCAATAGAATCGATTCTGATAAAAACAAGGTTTGTCAGTTACAAGTGGATTAAACCTTTACTCCAACTAGGTCGTTGCATAGTAATAATGAAAATCCTCGATGGGTAGAGATTATACTATTCCAAGTGTCATAGGTCTTGAAATAAGTCTGATATTAAATTCACACATTGAAGAGGAACATTAACAAAGCTTCATTCTACTCCCTAAGACGTCTCAGAAAGATGCAAAGTACCTGATAAAAAGACTGAGAAGCTCCCATTTCCCTTAATACTTTAATAAGGCTAGAATTGTCAGAATCACGGATAAAGATCTTTTTTACATGAATGGTTTATAATTCTCCATAATAAAATTAGACTAATGATTGATGTTCCCCACAAATGTATTACTTTCAAATTAATGTGCATGACTTTGACTTAGACATAAGAGCATGTTGGAACATGTCTCTCTTTGATTCTATGTCTTATTTTCCAATTTGAAGCAATCAGAAATAGCATGTCCGCTCTTCATGCATCACGTGCACATAAGAAGAAATAAGAATTTGTAATCAATATATCAGAAACTTGATTTATTAAAGTTGTGCCAGATTCAGATTTGGAAGTGCACATATTAGTTTTTTTTTATCAGAAGACTCACCGTTGAGTGGACAATTTACTGACAAAGTAACTTTAGGAACTAAGGAATACTCGTCAGCTGTACAAGCAGTATTTTCTAAAGTTTTGTCTTGGTGCTCATCAAAGTAAGTCTTAACATCCCTATGGGCGCAAATTTTGAACTCTTCAACTAACATGGATTGTCTGTGATTTTCGAGATCTTTCTTGGCTAAGCACCACCTAACAAATGATTGATCTTTTTCTCTTGCAAAGTTGTGATGGGTTTTTCCAGTTTCGTGTACATAGTTCCTAAACTTTTTCAACAAGCCTTGGGTACCAACTCATAACCCTTCATGATACATCACTTATTCAGATGAGAAATCAGTACGTTAGTAATCTAACAGGGAAGAATAAATGTAATAAGGTTTGCCTAAAAGTGTACTTTGTAATAACATAATCTAATGCTCTCTTGGCCAGTAAAAATTTTCAGCAATTTCTTTTCTAAATTAGGAAAACATGTATCTACTTTATATTTTTTTTTAAAAAATGGGTACTAACCTAATACATTTAGTACAATCAAGACTGAGACAATGCTTTACACTTGCCAGTTGTAATATTTTAATAAAAAATGAAATTCTTTTTCTCTTTGTTTCCGCATTAACTTCTTCCTTTCCTCATCATCATTCCTCTTCATCACTGTATTTTTCTCTCTTTCCTCTTTACCTAACTGCGTTTGCTTCTGTTTTTTCTGAAGCTAAAAGTTTTCTCAACTCCAATTAATTTTTGTATTTTAATTTTAGTTCCATAATTTGCAACTTGGAGCCAGATGGAGACTGACAAATCATGTCCAAAGCATGTTTATCCAAAACGCTCTTTTACATCGAATATTGCACCAGAATTTATTTTTATTTCTTGCTTCATTAAAGAAATCTTCATCTCAGAAAGATCACACTTTCCGGCAAGCTAGACAAGTTCTTCATTTTTCAAAAACTAATTTTTTAAAATGATTTAAAATTTTCCACTTTAGACGACACTGTAAACGCTTGTTGCTTTCACTAAAGATTTATGTGAAATAATATGTTGGACTTGAAAATTATGAAAACAAATAATTTTAACACTTCAAAAACAAAGTTTCCTGAAATATATTAGTAAAATTCACATTTTGAATGAGTGCCAGATTCCTCGTTGATCTTTCAGATTTGATAACTTCCGGTTGGTTTTCCAACTATGTTATAGTCGGAGGTGCCATAGAGTTTATGTTTATAGGAGAACACCAAATAATTATTCGATTGTAGTCTACCAAATGATTTCGATCTGATATTTGGCCAACTATGGTATACTCGTGACTGTGCCAACGCGATCTCGCATACCTGAATCGGAGTTGGATATTAATACTAAATTCCGGCTTGGTTGAGCTTACTAATATCAATGTTGTTTTCCGCAAAGATGTATTTGCGGCTGTCTGTCGAGAAAGTAATTCTGTCATTATTGCTTTCATTTTCCTTCAAAACGAGGATTTCATCGTATATCTTGACCATTGGTGCGAATTTGGAATCTCATATTTTATTGTCGTTGAGGCTTGATGATATCAGTGATGATAATTTCAAATACGTGACTGTGACTGTTTAATTTTACAACTGCGTCGTTGAGTTTTGTGTTCGTGCACGAAAATATCTTTTTTTCCCGCGATAATATTAAAAACACCTACAATTGCCGCTGACGATGAAGCACATATTGTTACTGCTACAGTGGTTGTTACTGGCGTTAGCGCTGATAATACTACTCCGGTGGACGCAACTTACGCAGACACTGAATAAACCACAACATCCAGCGCGATTGCACGTCGTTTGTATTTTTTTTACTTTCAGTGGAGTTTGGCCAATGATGTTTTTTTTAAACGCTGATTGCCATTCTCGTATCTATATTGTTAAACCCTTAACTCTGTTAAGGACTTTGTCATCGATGCTGTCGTTGAATCCGCCTTTGTCAATACCATGATTATTTTAGGCAGTAACCAGTTCAGGTGTTTCAGCTACACATTCCAGACACAACCAGTAAGTTGCTGGAGTTAAATTCTTGTCAGCGGCGTCCAGTATAAATATTTCTTCGGTTCCATTATTTATCATGATAACACCGTGTATACGATGTTTATAATCTGCTCCAGGATTACTCCTCGAAGGATTTTAATCAGATCAACTTTTCTAACGATATCAGGAACCCCACTGATAAAATCATCCTAAAATTTCTTAATCTTTTCAAAATTTGTTTTAATATCACTGAGTTTCACATTAGCGGTCAATCGTCTGTGACTTTATTTAGTTTTTGAAAGTTTCTACATGAACGTCATACGCGACCCGTAACGTGGATAATTTATCATCAACGTTGCTGTAACCGACATGTACACATTGTTTTGTTGCAGCATCTTCATCAGATGTTTGATCTGTTACGGCTACTATTTTATTTCTGTTCATTTGGTATTCGGTTCACCTGTCATTGTGTCACCGGTAATTTTTTAAGCGATTTGTGATTTCATTTCTGATGGTTGTAAATGATATACTTGAATCTCTGATAGATTCAGTACTTGTAAAAACAGGAATGCTAGTTTCAACAGCACCAATTACTTATGGAACTAATCATTCCATTTGATATTGCTGGGTTTTAAAATACCATATTTATCCTGAAAAACAACAATTTCATTTCGGACAATCCAGGAGAGGTTCATGAGGTCATTACGATCTTCTTTAGTCGCGTATTTTGACAAATCTACATTGTCGCGTTTTTTTAAAATAATATCTCTACGAAGTCGTCCGTAGATAACAACCATTATTTGATTGTGATTTCTTAAATCATAAATTTGACTTGAATACTCGTGCAAGACTTTGTAAGGTGGTTTGGTTGATTTTGATAACGCGTCAAGTACTTTAATTACTTCACAGCCACATATTGGAAGATCTGTTAGTTTTTGTGTTGGTAGCCTTGAGTACCAAACTGGAATTTTTAATTGATCCATATAGTACAAAATATCAACTGGCGGTGCTAATCCATACAAATCGAAATAAATAATTCCACGTAGATCAATCGCGTAAGCAACCCAATGAGTTCCTGGACCATCGCTGTTAGCAAGATTATTGATTCCTGATTCGTTGGTATTCGGTTTACGTGGTAACTGATTTCGTACAAAAAACACCTCTGAAGATTTTTATTTTTAATTGTTTAGCAGCATCGAGTGAATAAAAAAATTTGACAACGGTTTCCATGAGTTCAACGTAGATAAGTTCCTGGAACATTCAGACCTAATCCGCGAACGGATCGCCCTAGATAAGTTCATGGAAGTCTTAGATCCGCTCCCTTTTTCATATCCTCGTCCAGATGCTTTCTTTAATGCCATTCCAGTAGCAGTGCCAACAGTGTATAACGCGGCTGCTTTCGCAACTGCTGGTGCAGCGGCTGAGATTAATGCTGTGTATTTTTGTGAGAAGTGGAAAAATTCCACCGGTTTTAATCATATCTTTATTGGCTTTGGAGGTAAATCAAGTTTAACTCCGGTTTTTGATTCTAATGCTTTGTTAAAATGTTTTAGTTGGGGTTTAGTCAACGATAATTTGTTTGGTCCACCATTAGCAATTTGATCTCGCGCTAACGATATTATTGTTTTGCATATTCTCGCGATTTTTACTGTAATTTTTTCACTTGACAAGGAGTCAGAGTGACAGGGAACATAATTATACGCCAGTTTTATTATAATGCTATTGATCTAATTGTCTACATGTTTACTACTGGGGCGTCAACAGCTGACATTAGTCCACAAACAACTTCAAATAACATTGTTGTATCACATAGTATGACTGCGATTGCTCTATCACAAGCAGGAATAATCGGACCAACTGTTGCTGTTAGTATGCTGGTTAAACGGGCTTGAAATATTACATCGGCGACAGATTGCTTAACCAAATCAAGATGTTTCAATGAAAGTACTAGATCGGATACAATATTGTAAAAGCAAGCTGAGATATCTGCAAGCCAGTGTAAATATTTTGTTCACGCCCCAAATAAGACATCAATCGATAATAAGCACGTGAAACATGATTGTTCTCGAAATTTAGCGTTATATCTTAAGAGGGTTGTTGATGTCCGTTTAACCTTAAAGAGACTTCAGTAGCTTCAAATGTGTAAAATGCCATTGGATTTCTTTCTTGTCTATCTAGTCTGGAATTTGCTCGAATCGCAACGAATATATGTCGTGGTGTTGAAACTCCTCGGTGTGTTGATAATTGCCACGTGAAAAAATTAGTATTAACTTCGACACTATGCGTGCTCATTGTCAACCATGATAATGCTGAATTACCGCCTTGCTTTTCTATAAAAGAAAGTAATCGCTGTTCCACATCGATCGATATAGTCAACGTTGGCATCCACAAAGATATTTTTGTTAGTACTACTTTACCAGGATCAACTCCATCATCTCGCCACAACGCATCGTCGTCAGTGTTTTTTTTAATAATAAGTGATACTTCGTGCTTAGCCTCCAAATATAACCTATTGGATATCTTTGCAAAATCCAAAAATATTGGATAATGAAATCGTGCATTAAAACTTTCTCCCATCATCATTTAACATTGATTTACGTAATGCAAAACCTAAATTAAAATTTTCTTTCGTCGATAGTACTACACGTGATCGTCCGTCTCCGGCCGCGTTTCTCACCTCACCTGTTTTTACTCTCTTGTGTTCTTAATGATCAGATGTAGTAGTAATCTAAATATCTTGCAAGACCAAGAATCGTCGTGGCAAGGTCGGCATTTTCAAGACACGATTCAATCTCTTTTCCATCAATTGAGTAAGTAGCCTTGTTAAATAACACCATTACACCGTTGTTAACAAAACCAATTTTATCATCAATTGCATAATTAGTATCTTTCGTCTTTACGATTCGTCCCACGACTTCAATAAATGCTTCATATAGCAAAAAATATATACTTGTATTATGAATTTGTAAGTCAATTCTTGCTCGCTTGTAGGATTTAGGCTCAGTATAGGAATAATGTTGATAACCACGCACAGATTAATCTCTTTTGACTGATGCATCCATGTCGAAAGCTGTATCAGATACGCGCGTAAACATCTTATAATGATTATTACGATCTAATATGAAGACAAATTCCTGCTATCAAACTCGAAGTTATATTTTTTTTATTTCTTCACTAGTTAGTGCTGTTAATTTTTTTTTTTTGCGGCTTGATTTATTATTTTACTGACATTTGCCGGCTTAACTTCAGTGCTCGGTAATTTCACCGGTGGCGGTGGTCTTCGTATTAAACGTACTAATCTATCTTTGATTGCCGAAAGCGCCTTACCAGCAACATTATTGACCGTACCAGGAGCTTTCTCGCGAACAATATCAATGGCTTTCAATGATAATTGTTTTGCAATTGCGCCTATCTTTGGAACTATTCTTGTAAACAATCCCTGAATAACATTACAGATTCCATCCCCGTAATACGTCGTGTAAACGGGATATCGTGAGTTTACTACTCTAACCATTCGGACTTTGCGATGTGAATCGTGTATAATCATTTTATATTATAGTTATTCGTTTAAAAATTAGTCATTATAGTATCCGCCCACGATTTCATCAATAAGTTCCCGATAAACACTAATATCCATTATACCACCTTGAAATAATCGTTGTCAGATATCAGCGGCTTCATTAATAAATTCAGCAGAATTATTACCGGCTCGTTTACCCCCATCAGAATTTCTAGCCGTTGTACGTCATCGATAATGTTATTGGGACACGGAGTAACAAAACCACTTGCGGTAACACTTGGGTCATGTGATGGTTGTCTCCGTGGTCGAGTGCGCTGCTTTGTTGGAGTTGAAACACCGTTTTCAATTTCATTAACCTTTCCAATAAAATCATATTCGCACTTATACTTTTTACTAATTTGTGAAATACCCTTGTACTCTCGAATATTTTAGCAGCCGACTCGTGTTCTGGAGTATTATATAATTCTGGCTTTAGAAGATGATGCCGTAGTTGATATCCCGCTGCAGCAGCTCTTACAGGATCGGCCATAACTTGCATATATCCTTCCTCAGTAAAATATCTGGTTTTTATTTCTGGTTTAGCTAGATCATCGACAATATTTTTAACATCATCGATTTCACCACGGGTTTTATTAGCAGACTACACAGCTTCGACAATTTTTTTTGGTAATGTTAAGATAACCGTCTGTGCTGCTGTTGTGGCTACAGCAATCTCTTTGGTTGGTTAGACAATTGGTTGAAATAATTGTTCTGTAGCCGTAGCAATACAGCTTGAGCATCCTGACGTTTTTGTACTTTTTGTTTTACAGAATCTCGCACGGGAAGATATTTTTGATTGTTTCTAGTCGCTTTGGAGCTAATCTAGCAAATTATGCTTCTCCGATATTGGTCATTATTGATATAATAATGATCTAATTTACAGCAGCAGAGAGGGCGTGACCACAAATCTGACGCTGACGCGATGGCTGATTTTCTTGCAAGTTTTTTACGATCAGAAACACGTGTCGGCGATAGGCTGGATAAATCAATTAGAGTCTGATAAGTTCGTTGCCGGGGTTGTCTCATACCTAGTTACTACGCGATCGCCGATTTTTTTTGCGATTTTTTGCGATTTTAAAGAAACCTTATTTTGCGAAACGGAGTTCTGTAAAAGTGGGTTGCTCACCCTTTCTGTTGCTAAAGTCATTATATTATACTAAAAAATGTCAAATAATTTTAGTTCTTGGCTTATAGGTTGAAATTTTACATTATGCATACACCCATAATAATGCATCTAATACCTATATTTAATAATCATGTTCATAGTTTACCCCAGGCTAAAGTAACCTTTCCTTTATCAATCAACTTTAATGTCATCTCAAAGATGAGTTCAATGTATAAAATTTATCATACTAGAAGTTGGATATGATGATAAGTACTGTTCACACTGTAGATTTTAACCAGCAAAAAGAACAGTCAACACTCCAATTATGACCAGAAATAGGAACAGTCAACACTCCAGGTTATGACTGGACATAAGAACTATCATCACTCCAGATTATGGCTATAAATAAAAGAACAGTCAACACTCCAGATTATAACCAGAAATAAGAATAGTCAACACTCCAGATTATGACAGGACATAAGAATTATCAACACTCCAGATTATGATCAGAAACAAGAACTATCAACACTCCAGATTATGACCATATATAAGAACTATCAACACTTCAGATTATGAACAGAAATAAGAACGGACAACACTCCACATTATTACCAGAAATAAGAACTATCAACACTCCAGATTATGACCCAGAAAAAGAACTGTCAACACTCCAGATTATGACCCAGTAATAATAACTGTCAACTATCCAGATTATGACCAGAAATAAGAACTGTCAGCGTTCCAGATTATGACCATATATAAGAACAATCAACACTTCAGATTATGAACAGAAATAAGAACAGACAACACTCCATATTATTACCAGAAATAAGAACTATCAACACTCCAGATTATGACCAGAAAAAATAACTGTCAACACTCCAGATTATGACCAGAAATAAGAACTGTCAACACTCCAGATTATGACCAGAAATAAGAACTGTCAACACTCCAGATTATGACCAGAAAAAAGAACTATTGTCAACACCCCAGATTATGACCAGACATAAAACCTATCATGCTCTTGATTAAGATCAATGATAAGAACTGTCCACACTCTTGATAATGGCTGGATATGACAATAAGAACGTTCTATACTGGATACAATCTTCTACACTCTTGATTATGGCCAATAATAAGAACTGTGCACACTCAATATTAAGACCAAGGATAGTAATTGTACACACTCTAGATTAAGGTTGATTACAAGATGTGCCCACACTCTTGATTAAAGGCAATAATAGGAACTGTCTAAGCTCTTGATTAAGGTCAATAAAAGGAACTGTCTACAGTCAAGATTAAGGTCAAAGATAAGGCCTGTCCAAACCCTAGATTTTATCCAAAGATAAGACCTGACGACACTCTAGATTATGGCCAACAAAAGGAACTGTCTATATGCTTGATTAAGGTTGATGATGATAAACTGTCCACACTCTTCATTAAGGTCAATGACAAGAACTGTCCATATTCTTGATTAAGGTCAATAAGAAATATCCACATTAAAGATTACGGTAAAAAAAAAATAAGACTTGTCTACATCCTAGATTTTATCCAAAGATAAGACCTGATGGCACTTTAGATTATGGTCAACAATAAGATCTGTCCATATGCTTGATTGAGGTTGATGAGTAAAACTGTCCACACTCTTTATTAAGGTCAATGAGAAAAACTGTCCACATTCACGATTAGGGGTAAAGATAAGAACTGTCCACACTCTTTAATAAGGTTGATGAGAACAACTGTCCACACTCTTTATTAAGGTCAATGAGAAAAACTGTCCACATTCACGATTAAGGGTAAATCTAAGAACTGTCAACACTCTTAATTAAGGTCAATGACAAGAACTGTCCACATTTTTCATTAAGGTTGATTGTAAGAAGTTTCCACACTCACGATTATTGCCAAGAATAAGAACTGTCTACACTCAAGATTAAAGTCAAAGATAAGACCTGTCCACACTCTTGATTATGGCCAAATATAAAAACCTGTCCAAACTCTAGATTATGGCCAACAAAAAAAAGATCTGTCCTCATGCATGATTAAGGTTGATGATAACAACTGTCCACACTCTAGATTAAGGTCAATGATAAGAAATGTCCACATGCATGATTAAGGTCAATTATATGACTGTCCACATTCAAGATTAAAGCCAAAGTTTAGAACTGTCCACACTCTTTGTTAAGGTCAATAAAAACTGTCCACACTCTTTGTTAAGGTCAATAAGAACTGTCCACACTCTTTGTTTAGGTCAATAAGAACTGTCCACACTCTTTGTTTAGGTCAATAAGAACTGTCCACACTCTTTGCTAAGGTCAATAAGAACTGTCCACACTCTTTGTTTAGGTCAATAAGAACGGTCCACACTCTTTGTTTAGGTCAATAAGAACTGTCGACACTCTTTGTTTAGGTCAATAAGAACTGTCCACACTATTTGTTTAGGTCAATAAGAACTGTCCACACTCTTTGCTAAGGTCAATAAGAACTGTCCACACTCTTTGTTAAGGTCAATAAGAACTGTCCACACTCTTTGTTAAGGTCAATAAGAACTGTCCACACTCTTTGTTTAGGTCAATAAGAACTGTCGATACTCAAGATTTTATCCAAAGATAAGACCTGACGACACTCTAGATTATGTCCAACGATAAGAACTGTCTACATGGTTGAAGATAATGAACTATCTACACTCTTTATTAAAGTCACTGAGAAAAACTGTCCATACTCTAAATTGAAGTTGATGATACAAACTATCTACCCTCTTGATCAAGGTCAAATATAAGAACTACCCACATGCCTAATTAAGGTCGATTATAAGAACTGTCCAACTCTAGATTAAGGCTGATGATAAGAACTGTCCACATTCCTGATTAAGGTCAATAAGAACTGTCTACACTTTAGATTAAGGTTGATGATAAGAACTGTCTACACTTTAGATTAAGGTTGATGATAAGAACTGTCTACACTTTAGATTAAAGATGATGCTAAGATCCGCCCTTCTTGAGATTACGGTCAAAGATTAGAACTGTTCACACTCTAGATTAAGGTTGATGATAAAAGCTGTCCACACTATTGTTTAAGTTATTGCTTATTAGAGTCAGCTCACTTTTTGATTTCTGTTATTTCTTTTTGTTGCATTTTTGTTTACTGTTTTGCATTTTTATTTTACTATTTTGCATTGTTATGTTAATGTTTTTGCAATCTGAACACGAAATGAGTTTCTTATATATTATTTTGGGGTGCCAATAAAAAAGGTGTCTCTTGTACTCATATATCTATTATTTTTGCATGTTCAATAAAAAACGAATCTCTTATACTTAGTCATATTATTTTGGATCACAATTATATTTATGAAGAATGAAGATACAACAGAGACCATATTCAACTTGTATTTTGTCTTGTTTAACACAACAATACACCAATACAATATAAAGTGAGTGTATCCGGAATAGATGAATGAGCCCTGTTTTAGGTCTTAATTAACTCATAAGGGATACCTAACTTAATCTGTGTCTGATTTAACTCATTATGAATACTTAATTTAATTTGTTTGGTTAAACTCATTATGGATACCTAACTTTAAATGAGTTTGACTTATCTCATTATGGATACCTAACTTAAATGTGTGTCTCATTATGGATGCTTAATTTTAATTGTTTGATGTAACTCATAATGGATACCTAAATTAAATGTGTCTTATTATGGATACCTAATTTAAATTGTCTGATTTAACTCATTATAGATACCTAACATTAAATGAGTCTGACTTAATTCATTATGGATACCGAACTTAAATGTGTGTCTCATTATGGATACCTGACTTAAATGTGTGTTTCATTATGGATACTTAATTTAAATTGTCTCATGTAACTCATTATGGATACCTAACTTTAAATGTGTCTGATTTAACTCATTATGGATACATAACTTAAATTTGTGTCTTATTATGGATACTTAATTTAAATTGTCTGAAGTAACTCATTATGGACACCTAACTTTAAATGAGTCTGATTTAACTCATTATGGATACCTAACTTAAATTGTTGGTCTCATTTAACTCATTATGGATACTTAACTAACTTTTGTGTCTGATTTAACTCATTATGGATATCTAACTTAAACTGTGAGTCTGATTAATTCATTATGGATACTTAACCTGTGTGTCTGATTTAACTCATTATGGATAAACAACTTAAATTGTGTGTCTGATTTAACTCATAATGGATAAACAACTTAAATTGTGCGTCTGATTTAACTCATTATGGATAAAAAATTAAATTGTGTGTCTGATTTAACTCATTATGGATAAACAACTTAAATTGTGTGTCTGATTTAACTCATTATGGATAAAAAATTAAATTGTGTGTCTGATTTAACTTGTTATGGATACCTAACTTAAATTGTGTCTGATTTAACTCATTATGGATAAACAACTTAAAGTTTGTGCCTGATTTAACTTATTATGGATAAATAACTTGAAGTTTGTGCCTCATGTAGCTCATTATGGATAAATAGCTTTTATTGTGTGACTCATTTTGGATACCTAACTTAAATGCATGTCTGATTTAACTCATTATGGATACCTAACTGAATCTATGGGTCAGATTATGTTTACCTAACTTAAATTGTGTGACTCATTATGGATAAATAACCTAAAGTTTGTACCTGAGTTAACTCATTATGGATAGCTAACTTAAATTTTGTGTCTGATTTAACTCATGATGGATACCTAATTTAAAATTTGTGTCTGATTTAACTCATTATGGTTACCTAACTTAAATTATATGATTAATTATGGATACCTATTATAAATTGTGTCTGATTTAACTGATTATGGATAGCTAACTTAAATTTTGTGTCTGATTTAACTCATGATGGATACCTAATTTAAAATTTGTGTCTGATTTAACTCATTATGGTTACCTAACTTAAATTATATGATTAATTATGGATACCTATTATAAATTGTGTCTGATTTAACTGATTATGGATAGCTAACTTAAATTTTGTGTCTGATTTAACTCATTATGGATATCTAACTTAAATTGTGTGATTCATTATGGATACCTAACATACATTTTGTTTCTGATTTAACTCAATATCGATACCTAACTTAAATTGTGTCTGATTGAACTCATAATGGATACCTAACTTAAAATGTGTGTATGATTATTTATGGATACCTTATTTAAATTGTGTGTTGGATTTAACTCATTATCTTAATCTAGCTTATATTTTATTTCTGATTTAACTCTATATGGATACCTAACTTAAATTTAGAGTCTGATCAGAATACTAGCATAAAAGATAGATCAGCAAAAAAGCAAGAAGATATTGTAGTATTTTGTATTGCTAATAAATACAAGATTTGCATAAATGTGAATTACATCAATTCAAGACGTTTATACTGCATAGCTAATTCATTAAATGTTTTTAATGTTTCCATGAATCTATATATTGATTGTATTTATACATTGATTGGAAATATAAGCAATCCTAATTGCATTAACTGTACTTATATACATATACATAAATGTTATGTGCATTAAACATACTTATAATTGAAGAAAAAAGACAGTACACAGAATAGTGGCTTGTTCACAGTATGGATTACTACTAAATATAAATTACTACTAAAAAGAAATTGAAACTAAATAGGAATTACTACTAAATATAAATTACTACTAAAAAGGAATTGAAACTAAATAGGAATTACTACTTAATATGAATTACTACTTAATATGAATTACTACTAAATAGGAATTACTACTAAATAGGAACTACTACTTAAATTGCTTAAACTAAGACATTTATTCAATCAGGTGTGACTGCTTGTCATTATCAAAATCATAATTAAGATATGTCCATCAATATGACACCATTGTTGTATTATTGCATCTTATTTCTGAGGATCTGGGTAACGCATAAGAACAGTAATGGCACAGTAACAGTAATAATACATACTCATGCAGTAATGATACATAACACAATAATACTGCAAAAAATAACACAGTAATAATACTTAATAACACAGTAATAATACATAAAATGATACAGTAATAATACATAATAACAGTGATAATACATAATAACACAGTAATAATACATAATAACACAGTGAACATAATAACACAGTAATAATATATAATAACACAGTGATAATAGATACTAACACAGTAGTAATATATAGTAATACAGTAAAGTCACACTTTATTAGCACCAATTAACAAAAATGAAAATGCTACCATATATACTCAGTTATAAATCAGGTCCAAATGCATTGACCCAGATATTCCATTGCATTAGGTGCAATCAGGTCTGAGTCTATGTAATTTGTTAGGAATAATCAGTAAAGCAAACAACATAGACCCTGATCTGCTACCTTATTATGCAGAAACTGTTAATAATAGCTATTAAGTAAACTCAGTAAGCATATTTCTTTTATTGGAAATGAGAATCAATATACAGTGATCAAATACATTTAATAAGCAGATTTCTGTTATTGGAAACAAATACCAATGGTCCATTATCAGAACAATTCAATAAGAGTATTTCAGCTATTGGATGTGAATATCAATAGACCATGATCAGGACGATTCAATAGGCATAGTTGAACTATTGGAAATGAATACCAATAGACCATGATCAGGACGATTCAATAAGCATAGTTGAGCTATTGGAAATGAATACCAATAGACCATCAGGACAATTTTTCATTATTGCATAGTTGCAACCTTTCAGAGTAGTTTATTCTGTATTGTTTTATTTGTCTGATAAATATTTTGGATTCCAGAGAAACAAGAAAGTATCACACAAAATCTATAGACACTCTGTCTTTAGGACACCAACATGTTAATTAATGGCTGTCACACATTGTATAAAATCAAGTCCTCTCTGCTTTATCGACCAATCAGAGTGGAATACGAATTTGAATAATGACTGATACAATAGCAAGTCATCTTTGCTTTTTAAACATTATAATTTTTTATGTGGACATCATACACAGAATCTGTCATATTCAGTACAAATTAAATCCATGGTCAAATTAAACCTTAGTTTTTCTTCCTTTGCTTTGATAAACGATCTGTTGGACATCATACTCAGCATCTGTCATATTCAGTACAAATTAATACCATAGTCATATTAAAATTTAGCTTGTCGTCCTTTGCTTTGATAAACGATCTGTTGGTACCGATGAAAGTCCCTGTACTCTATTATGATGCCACTCGCTCAACATATCCTCCATTTTACTAACAATTAATAATCCTTTAGTGAGTTGCTTTGTTCATATTTTACCTAAAGTTTAGTGTCATGGACAGTTTCTTCAAAAATAGAGGTGGACGTTTTCAAGTGATCCTGCAACTGATTTTTAGTACTTTTTTCCCGAGATGTATCCGGTGACAAATAGTTTTTAGTGTTGTCTGAATTGTTATCGTCACCTGTAATTATAAAGGATGAATCACACAATACAACATTCCTTCTTTATAAAGCCCTTCATTATAATGCAGTTCTCTTGGCAAGGTAATATATAAGAAGGCAATTCCATTGATCTATTCATTCATCCATCTACTGTCAAGTCATCCAACCATCCATCATCCATTTATACAGACTTCAATAGTTAGACAAGTATCCATCCATTCACACAGACTTGTACCATTAAACAAGTGCCAATCCATTCAAATAATGACTTTTGCAGTTCGACAAGTGCCCATATTTCATGCAGACTTGTACAGTTCCATGGATCAGAAAATATTCAAATTTGCACTATATGCGACCATACATCAATGAAATAATTTGCTTTAAAATTGCATCTAGAAAATATTGATTTACTAAACGTTAATAGCTCTTTCAAATTATGCATAACATACCATTTTAATTTCTAATGATTATTTTACACTTTTTTGATGGAAATAAAATTTTAAAATTATAAAAATTAACACAGCACAACAATATATGGAAATTGTGCTAGATATTTAACATACAGTAATATTAGAAATTTAGTAACATAAACAGTAACATTGTGCATTTAGCGTACGATAACCATCGTGCCAGCAAATGATTGTAAAGCAAAAGACCACAGGCGTAGCTTCGGGGGTGGTGGTGAAGAGGGGGACATATCTCTCCGGGCGCCAGACTAGTGGGGGCGCCAAAATGGCCTTGAAATAGGTTGTATGTATAATTGCTGCTGAAAAAAAATGGGTTTCAGAGTTGAGGGGCGGGGGAGGGGGCATGTAAAATGAATCTTGTCCCCTGTCTCCAAATACTGTAGCTACTCTTGTGCAAAAGACTGAAATATACCCGTAAAAGACTCATTCATATGGCCGTCCAAATTTGGCCTCTCTGTATCTGTCCTGTGAACTGTGACATTTTGCATCTGGAAAGACACATGAAAATATTGAGATAAATAAGAACATACAATAATCTGAAATAATATTAGTCAAAAATGGTCACATTAATTGATCTAATACAACTAGTAAAATAAACATGTTCATCGAGGAAAGAAACATTTTTGCCTAAAACTTCAGATCACCACGTGATAACGCTACAAATAATTCCAGAGAATCCTGGGCTACTTTATTTCACGTTACGACTCAATAACAAAAATAGAAACAAAACTAACAAGTTTTATAAACTCAATAAACAAATAATTATCAAAGTTATAAATAAAAGTGTAAGAGAAACTTTGAATATTATGAAGTGAATTCAAAATAATCCTGAAAAAAGTACTATTAATAATCCAATTAAAGCTAAATTAAGTATAAATTTCAGAACCAGAAATATAATGGTTCGCTATACATAATGACGTTGTCAAAATGGTGTACAACATATAACACGTCTGCTGACTTGATTTTACAACAGGAACACTTAAAATAAGTATTTATCGAAAGTAGGAATGAAATCTGATTGCTCAGTTCTCTCTTTATATACACTTCAAGAGGCTATTTCGACTCTAAGTCGTAATATACCCAACGTAACAGATCTTACTACTCAATATTTAAAAGTACCTATTGGTGTGACCTAACTCATCCAATAGGAATTGACATAATTTATAAGAGTTCCCTTACCAACCTATCCAATTGGAAAAGGCCGACTAAATAAATAAACATATCTGCTAATAGTTCTATTATTAGTAATTTATAAGGTGTGTGCAATATTAACATCTTGAAATAGCGGTGCAGACAAACAATGGAACGCAAAAGAAGAAAAAAAACAAAAAAAAAAAAAACAAACAACAGCCGAAACTCAGTATCATATATACCATAGCTGGAAATTGTGAAAATGTGCGACATTTTGGAAAGATAATAACACTTACTATTAATAGTTTCTAATTCAATCTTTACATACGTTTAATGCTTGCTCAGTTACTTAAAATTGGCATCGACTGGCCGGCTAAACCAGGCTGAGGGTAGCCGACGTGTCTTAAACACTCGGTTAGCATGCTTTATCTACCTAGCATATGAAGACTGGATTCAGCAGCCTGCACGGATGAAACACCAGCTGGTCAACAGGCAGAAAGGAGATTCTCAACAATGAGCCGTTGAGCGCTAAGAGCACGACGAGGCATTTAGGACATTCACTGCACTCAACTCTGTCTTGACATTGTCGTGTCTCTGGACTCAGATGGTTTTGGGCAAGAAAGTTAGGTCGACGAACTGCTCAACTCTTCCTCACTTACAATAAAATCACCACGCAAGTCATTCTTGTTATCACCCATCCCATTTCACCACCTACTAAAGTAC
This sequence comes from Unio delphinus, assembly GCA_029339505.1. NCBI lineage: Eukaryota > Metazoa > Mollusca > Bivalvia > Unionida > Unionidae > Unio > Unio delphinus. The sequence continues at coordinate 4,581,018 of JAQISU010000057.1, read as the reverse complement.
TGTGCTGACATTCAAGAGCCGAAACGCCAGGTGTGGGTACACTGACAGTTGTTGCCTCAAATCTGACAGCTGTTGACAGCTGTTGCCTCAAATCTGCGGACAGGTGACTCAGACCATTTGGGTCGTTCATCACTCACATTGAGCAGTTGTGGAAAACGTCAGCTCCCTGAGCAAATGAGCGGCCCTTTTCAGTAATGCACTGCTCACCTCCCTAGCACGAGGAAGGGGCTAACAAGGTGTGCTCTATACTTCCCTAGAGAGCACACCATGGCTGGCGCGGATCCTACTCTAGCGGTCAAAATACAAAAAAGAAAATGAGGATTGTTCCTCTCACACATGACGAATGAAATGTGCGCACCTTTACTGGACAGCGACAATGCGGAAATACACCAGAGGAGGACCGCTCTAATAGGAACGGAACTCGCCAGACAACGTGGACATTGCTACCTTGAGCGAGACCGGGCATGCAGGAGAAGGCGAACTCTGTTAAAGGAGTTCCGGATACACTTTCTTTTGAAGCGTCCGAGGAAGTGAAGAGCACCGTGAGGCTGGTGTCGGCTTTGCAGTGACGACAGCACTGTTTGGCAAATTTGCTGGACCTCCCAAGGGAGCAGACGAGAGACTCATGCTAATGAAACTTCCCCTCTTTGTCGAGAAGAAAGCACGTTACATTATAAGTTGCTATGCTGCAACCATGACCAACCCAGATGAAGTGAAGATCAAAATTCAATGACGATCTTCACTCCGTCATTGCTGACGTTCCAATGGCAGATAAGCTCATCATTCTTGGCGATTTCAGTGAAAGTGTAGATTGTGATCACGTTGCATGGGATGGAGTGCTAGGAAAGCACGGAATTTGTCGCTGTAACAGCAACGGTCTCATTTTGCTCTAGACTTGCGCCGAGCATGAAATGCGGATCACCATTACAGTCTTACGCCTCCCTACCCGTAACCTGACGACAATGATGCACCTCATCGACTACGTCATTGTCAGGAAGAGGAACAGGCAGAATGTGCGTGTGACCACGTCCTTTTGCCAGCTAAACAGACTACTGCCTCATCATCACAAAGCTCAACATCCGCATTTAGCCCAAATCACGCCCACAGGGAAAGAACATTAAAAAATGACTAAATATCATCAAGCTGAAATGAACCAGTACTAGACAGTATCCCGTGGATGTCCTGGAAGAACGTCTGAAATCCAACCCTCTTGACAATCAGAATATGGAGACCTACTGGGCGGTTTTAAGAGAACTGGTCTCCAGTACAACGTCGGAAATCCAACGACCCTCAACCAGAAAGCAACAAGATAAGAACTGCGACGAGATCAAGCAGTTGCTGTATGAGAAACACTGCCTCTTTCAAATCTATCTCAAAAATTCAATGTCCACCTCTAGAAAAGATGCGTACAACAACATACGCAGAACTGTAATGCGAAAACTTTGTCAGTTACGAAGCACATGGCTGAGCAACAAAGCTGAATGATCCAGTGCTACGTAGACCAGCAGGACATGAAGAAGTTCTCAATGCCCTGAAAGAAAAGTATGCACCTTCATTTTCTTAATTTTAAATCTCACAGATATTGATTATACAGAGAACCGATATGCACTACGGTATATACGATATAAATGAAGTGCGTTTCGGTGTCCATAATGCGTTCCGGGGTTTTTATGTACTCCAAAAATAGACCATATGCATGTATAGCTAATCCAAGTACAGATCATCACTACAATTTACAGTCATGCGTAAACATTACAAAAGTATAGAAAATCATGTACCAGGAGCTATAACACTATATATTCACATGACATTAATTGGCTGAATGTTAAATAGATTTATTGGATTATGGATCTATTGGATGATGTCAAAAGACGATTCACCATAGAACACGTGTTTATATTACAATTGCTGTTACTACTGCTTTAGACAAGTATCATTACACCTCTTTTTGAAACTCTTCTCTCAGCTTTTTGAATAATGGTAATTGTTCTGACATTTTTGTAATTGTCAAGTTCAATGATTTCTCTCAAACTGATCTATATATTGTATGTCCAGCTATTTGAGATTTTATGAGTTAAACTCATTCCAACTGTATTCACATTGTAGACCTTTTGCTTGGATCGTGTTCTTTGTTGATGTTCCTGTATATATCCTCGGACTACCTTTGGATATATTTCAAGATCGAGTTTCAGGAACTCCATTCATAATTGAACAACTTCTATACCTTTTGCAAAATTTCCGTTTCATCTTGTAAAATAAAAAATATCTTCTCTCAAGATTTAATACTCTCTCTGCTTCATTTACCTATTGATCAATAATTTATCATTTGCGTATGTTGTTACTCTTTCTATTTTGTTGGCTAATGATATTAGTTGCGTTTGTAGAACAGTAGGTTCATATAGGTATTTGTGTGGTCTGTTCTCATTGGCTTGTCGTTATTTGACTGATTAACATGAAGTATCCATGTCACCTAGATTTGTACAACCTTGGCCGATTAGCAAGTTCCTGCTATCCTAACCAACATAACATTCCATAATGTATAATCAGAATAGAGTAAATTGTTTCGTATACTGCTATATTTCATGCAAGTCAAGGCCTTCTGTTAGGTCCATTTTATATAAGTTTAAAATCTGACACTAAATAGCTGTATCTTCTAAACGTCGTAGACCATGATCTGAAAATGTACTAGCAGGATTTACATGATGTTCATCTTCTGTTTGGACTGAACTATAATCAACACACGATCTTCAAATGCTAATATTCAGATTCTTTCATTTCAAAGTCTTTACTATTCTCAGCTATTTATGCGTTCTTTAAATAGTGAAAGAATGAATATAAACTTTCGTGAGAAAAAGAATCAAGATTTATTTAAGACGAAAATTGCAATAAGTATATTTAAACTGCAGTGAGTATAAACAATGCGAGGTAACTTTGGGGTGAATATTACCAATGAGAGGTACATTTGGGGTGAGTATTACCAATGAGAGTTAACTATTGGAAGAATATTACCAATGTAAGGTTCATCTTGGGTGAGTATTACCGATGAAAAGTAACTCCGGGGTGAGTATTACCAATGAGAGGTAACTCTGGCGTAAGTGTTATCAATGATAGATAACTATGGGGTGAGTATTACCAATAAACAGCAATGCAAACAATTCAGTCAACCATGAAGAGTCTAATGCGATCATTGGAGAGTACAAAGAGATAAAAGAAAATCAGCAACTCAATGTAAAAATATTTGTCCAAAAATTAACGACGCAGACTTGATAAAGATGCAGAACTATATTACAATCGATGCTTACTTTAAAAACGAAATATATTTTACCAGTTTATAACAAAAGTGGCAAACTATCAACTTCATTACAGAGGATGTGTTCTGTTAATGGGTATTACAATGTTCCTGATAATCTCGAAAACAGCATGTTCTTTTATATGAATGACAACAAACTTGTCTCAGTCCTTATGATTATTTTTCTCGAGATACACTTAAATAAATCAAAGTGGAGATGGACGAACCTGCAGATAATCACGAAAGTATTGAGGTTGGATAATAAAACGTTAATATCATTCCTAGTAACAATTAAACACTTTGCATTACCAGCTAAATTTAAAATATTTTCGTTTTCTTTTCTTTCAGAGTGGTTTCCCCTTTGGTAAGTGTTGTTGTACATTAGATTTTTGCCTGCTGTGGAAGAAAAGTTAAAATTTCTAAACATCTAAATGTCGACATTATTCCAAGGCTAAGTTTTGTTAGCATTGAAATGAACAAATATCTGTCAGGTTACAAAAATATAATAACTGAAAAACATATGCAACATATAAAGTCATACTTTCAACAACTTACATTTATTGCCGAGGAGCCACTGTTTACTATTATTGATTGGTTACGCTGTAACGCTTTAGATGATGCTGGTCTTGAAAAAAAAAATAAAGAGAATTTGAAGGAGTCTTAGAATCTGTCACGTGATTTCAAAATGGTTTAAATTAGGATAAGCGACTAGCATTTTAACATTTTATGTTTAAACGTTTTGATAATATTTAAGTATTTATTACAGAATGTATCACTTGACACTGTTCACTTTATCAAATTATTGTGACTCTTTTCAGTATCTACCTGCCAAAGAAATTGAAAAATTTAGATAAACTAAAGAATGACAATAAATAAAAATTATGTTTTTGTATGTAATGAACAGATTGTGAATCGATAGTCTGGAGAACGTACCATGAGTATGGATTGTTTCATGATACATTTTGCATATTGTGAATAGACATAGTTAAAATCTAAACAGAATCTACATACGAGAATTAAAAATGTACCATTCTTTATTTACTCTTTTAGCTCAGAAATATTTGCATAATATTTACATATATATGAGGATTAAACTAAGATATAAAACTGTTCAGAGAATCATTTATATTTTAACCTCAGTAAGATAATTAAAGCAGAATGGACCACTGTTAAATTCAAACTATTCGTACAGAATTGTGGATAGAAAAAAACCCAAATAATGTGAAGAAATATCTTTAAACTTTCCATTTGGTTACGATAACACAAATTGTATAAGGGTTAAAAAAGTTACCTTGTCACTTTTCCACTAAATGTGCTGACGGATTTCAGAGCATCTCTCTCACTGACTTCATTGTAAACATTCACTAGTTTCGTTGCTTTTACCTTCGGATCTTCCCGCATTAATAAGGGTTTCAGGTATTTATGGTTAAATCTCCTAAATCTGTAAAGGAACCATGTAGAGAATACACGTAACCATGTAGAGAATACACGTAACCATGTAGAGAATACACGTAACCATGTAGAGAATACACGTAACCATGTAGAGAATACACGTAAGTGCAAACTAATATCAATGTTGTTGATATTATTATTAATTAAAAGAAAAGGTCAAGGTCGTGCATTATGATATACAGATATTAATCTTTACATACTTGATACTTTCCGAGTACCAAAATTTGAGATTTGACAGAAGATGATGTTTTGAGATATTTTGTGTTCACTTTGAGCAAAAATCAATAAGATACAGCTCCAACTGAATATGTAAAATCGTAACTAAAATTATGTTTAACATGTTAAATACTGATGTGAGCCATTTTGAGTACAATGAGATTTACCAGAGAAGAAAGTTATAAACGTTATAGGAACAAACGGAAAATTATTATGTGTGACGTCACTACACTGGACAATGTGGGGAAAATGGCAACATTGTTAACAGTAGCTGGCTTTAACGGGGTGGGGACATTAATCGTGTTCGAGTAGATCTCAATACGCGCTACTCTAGACAACATTATTTGACGTTGTCCATAGGGTTGACGAGGACAAAAAGTGTTTATGGAAACAATGAGAATTCAACATGGAAGCGACATTTTGGGGACAGAAGAGTTTATGAGGACGAACAAGCATTGATAAATAAACACTTGTACAATACGAAAACTAAAACGTTTTTGGCAATATTAGAAGAGTATATCTTTTCTGGAGAAAGAGAGGACACCTGTGGTTTGTTAATCAAAGCTAGTTAACACTGGTCTTCTTTTCTTCCTTAATCTTCGTCTCACAACGGGATCATGCATCAAGACTCTCTTTGTTTCTCCATGTGAACCCTTCCATTCGAAATTATCATATCTGGAATCTTCACGATAGCCCATAATGTTCTTGGTTAAACATCATCCCCAAAATTAGGATAGACGACTCAACATTTACATTTTGCCACAAGAACAGATGAATCCACGAGGCGAGCCGTTGGCAATTATAACCTTATTCCGAAATGAAAGGACATGTTTCACTAATCCAAAATTGCATTACAAACTTCAGCCAGAGAGCGGTATTTCTCGTCCAGTCATAAGATAAGCGATGTGTGACGTCACATGTAGTATATAGGTGCACTAGCAGTCGCCTACAGTGAATTGCCGAGGCATAGTTTGAGCATGACTGAAACATGCAAGTCTATGTATTGTGGTGCATCGCGGGGTGTGTGAGGAGTGATGGTATGGGAAATAAGCTGCGAAATCAGCCACGATAAAATATCCAAAAAAGAATTATTTTAAATGGGATTTAGTCGGTTTTCTTTCTTCATCGAAGGAATGTGTACTGGTACCAGTTCCTTTACTGCCTTCGCCATCTTCCTTTTGTAAAAGATTTCAGACAGAGGCAGAAAGATGAATTAAAGAATTTTTGCAACAGCGAAATGACATAGAACATGTCTTTGTTATTCAACAGAAACAGCAAGAAGGGGAAGGAATGGAACGAGAGGAAGCAGAGAAGAGAACGTTCAATAGAGAGAAGGACAGTGAGAGTCAAACTTTGACGGTGCTACTAGACATTTTGAATGAGTAAAGGTTTCTGAGACAAATATTATCAGACATCTTCAACTAAACCTAAGAGAAAAAGACATTCACGTGCATAGAATTCCAACCCGGTGATCACTAACTCTACGACGAATACAGCTTAAGAAACTATCAACAGTGGCTGGGATCACTAACAAAGCATAACGAGTAGTAGGTGAAGAAGTAGAACTTATGGTAGCAAGAGTAAAAGGAACTTAAAACCCATCGTATAATTTCTATGAGTTTGTTAAAAAATAAACACCCAACGGAAATATTCTGGGCTACCCACGTCTCTAGGAAAGAGAGTAACTCAAGCAAGTAAAACGTAAGTCTTTATTCGCATAATGTTCGAATGTTGTAAGTGTGCGAGTGCGTGCGCATAGGTCATTGTTATAAGAAGTCAAGACCAAGAGACACCAATGTTTGCTTTCTAATATATATTCTCTCGTTTTGGAAGGTCATTTTTATGTTTCTTCACCCATTATCTTTAAGTTTAAATTTCTTAACGGACACAGTTGCCTCTCAGTGTTTGCTCTTCCACTGTTTCTTTTCTCACATTTCTTTACGAATATGAATCCTTCATGTTCAGAATCTTCTAATTTTCTTCTAGGTTCTTTTGTTTTTGTCTTTTTCTTAAGACATTCTAAAGAAAAATGTCCTTTTTCGTGCAATTTCTAAAACTAATCTTATCCTTTCACTTTTTTCACTTTTGTCCTGCTTTTATGGTGTGGAGATTCTTTAACGTAGTGTCCTTTTCTCTGACAGATATATATCAAGTATCTTGACGTCTCGAGAAGAAGAGTAGTCTCTCATCCTTTCTGAAGTAAACCTTCGTATGACGCCTCTCAAAGCCAGCAAAAGATGATTTTTTAAAGACTTTCCGTTTATCATGAATTTTAGTATTCAATTTGTCAGCCCGTCAGAATTGAAATCTTTCAAAATCATCAATAATTTTCAGAACGTTCAGCAATCTATTGACCAGTTTCACATCACCTACGGCAACGATACACTTTACATGATCTATGTATCTCACCTGAAAGCGAGAAGAGGTAGATACGTGTTTTGTGGATTACCTTCGCAGCAAGAAATACAGCATCGTCCCTATAGACAACACTCAAGATAAGTGTAGGCCAAGTCGTGGGAAGAATATTTGCTAACAAGAACGAAGCTGCAAAATGGAAAATAAGCTAGGACAACAGTCAAAACTCAAACTCAGCCAAAGAACGAAAAAAGCAGAACTTCTGTTGCAGTAAGTTGGTATGTCGAAAGACATGTACCATTCCTGAAATACAAAAACTGCAAAACAAATTTGAACGTATACCTTCAAGTGCTGAGAGTTTTGGTCTATTGTGGGTCCGATTATCCAGACGGAAAAAAAAATGAATACCACCACGAAGACTATTTTGATAACATTACCAGTTTCACAGGTAACATTTGGTATAATTAGTGAGAAATGCCACTAAGGATTTTGCAATCGAGACAATCACATTCATTCATAAATATTAGGGTGATTTGTCCTCTATAATTATGTCTTCCGGATAGAAAACAACGAAACCTTTGCTCAGGATATAATGGACAATTTCTTCTGATATGATATTTAAAACATGGCATAGAGTGTCCCCGAATAACTAGGAGCAAAGCCAAACTCAGCTACATGCAAGTGAGACAATTACAATTTAACAACTCATTGAGTTACTCGGCCATGCATTTGAAACCAATGCTTAAAACGTTTGGAATGACAAAAATGGTCGAAGAATATTTTGACTATTTTTCAAAAAAGATTTTTAATTAACATGCAGTCTTGAAGCATGTTATTTATACTTTCAAAACAAATGCAAAAACATCTACGAGCCATGTTATTGTTTTATTGTACATCATAAAAATACAAATTAAAATGAGCAAAGCCCACAACAACTAAGTCAATGTTGTTTCTCAAATTGCATTAATTTTATTATATTTGACCATATTTGATGACATACCATCTTCTGTACTAAATTTCAAGGTCTTCAAATCAAAACGCTTACTGTCGAAACTGTCAAATATGTTGCTTACTGCCCACGTAAGTCTCAAATGCTGATGCATACATTCAAATTAGGAATTCAAGTAAGGATGTTTACTGTCAGATGGCTTCCAGATCAGAATGCTTCGAGTCGATGTGTGCCAATGTGTTTTAAGGTTTTGTCTAGATGAAATGCTTGCGCATTTTAGTAATGTCCGCTATAACGGATTGAATGATCAGCGGTGTTTGCTACAAATTACAAAAGGTCGACATATGTCCAATTTTATAAAATTGGCTTTATCAGTGTTGGATGGTGGATCTGTATCATATGTGCCATATGAAAGGTCTTTATAACAGGATGCTTTATATAAATTCAAGTAATGTTGAGAATTTAAAGTCGGTTACAAGCGTTTCAACTTCTACATTAATGGCTCCCTTATGGGAGAAGAGACTTTCACGAGCAATCACGGTCATGATATTTCCTGTAAAACGTGCTTAGTTCAGTTTTATACGCCATTCAAAACGTTTGCCCACTGTTTGGTCAAGGCGGTCATATTCTGTTGGATCAGCATAATATTACAACTCTGTGGTCTTAAAATAAGTAATAGAAATGAGTTATAAGCAACCAGCTTAAAATAATTCAGTAAATATATTTTTAACTGAAACAATTTCTATACACAAGAATAATACAGTTAATCCTGCCAGAATCTTAAAGCAAGAATAAAAAATTTCTGTATTAAAAAAACTATATTGTCCACTACTTGTCCCCAGGTCACAATTAGCATTTTAAGAAAATAATAATATTGTCTACTGGAAAATAAACTTCCAAAAAGCTCCAAACGTTAAAAAAAATCTTAGTTATTGGTAGAAGTCTATTACTAAAATCATAACATAAAATGAAGTAAACAACAGTTGGATGTAGCAATTCTTGATAAATTTGAAAAGTTATTGACCCAGATTTTGGATAAGGTCAATTCATCAATATATCACAATGAAATAAGAAATAACTAACAAACAATGCAAATTGAATCTTCATTACAATACCTAATGGGTTGTTTTCTTTGACTGTCTTTCTATTTTAGTGACGGATTTTTATTAGATGGTGAATCGGCATCATTTCCATAAATGTATACCGGAATAATTTCTGCCACATTTTCTCAGATTCTATCGAGCATTTGTTGAGAAGAAGTGATAAAAAAGGTTTGTATATTATTAATAACGATGGTCTTTTAGGGTGGCAGATCAGCAGCAAACTTGCAAGACCTTTATTCGAGGATCGTGTATATCAAAGGTGGTCAAATTGATTTACACATATTTAGAGAAGTCGTTTACAATTATCTTTAAAAATTGCAGAAGGGGGGGGGGGGGCTTGCTTTGTTTTTGGGTTATATTATATTGGGTTTATTAAATAGTTTTGTTACCACTGGTCATATTTGATGGTGTATCGACATGTTTTGTATAGGCTTGAATGGCCTTTCTACCAGGGTCTTTTTGCATAACATTTGGTAAAATTCTGTCTATTTTACAAGTTATTTACAGCTATTTTTCTAATTTTATAAACGGCTATCGTATCAGACGACGAATCGGAATCGTCTGTAACTGCCTATATGTCCGAATGCTATTTGCTAAATCTAGTCGGATTTGGTGAGGTGGTTTTATTTTCAGAATTCGGAAAAAAGCAAACATTGGTGGACGACCCACGACGGGAGCATAGTTATAACTTTGACTAACTTCGCTTTAGAGCCATGTAAACTAAACGTAAAAAGGCAAAGTTTATTCTAATACCCGTAGACAAATGTCTGTAAGCGAAATTAAATAAATAGATCTGAGCTTTGTATTATCTGGTTTTACTATTGCACACGTGATACAATATATTCAAAGTTTGTAACAAATAGACTAGAGTGTACTCTGTGTTCAGTCTATTTCCGTATAAATCAAAATCAAAGAAATATAAATGACTTCTTTGAGTTCCGGTAAGTACACAACAAATTAGGAAGTAATGTAATCTAAATAAAGTGTAATGGTACTGGTATATATCATTAGGTTTGCATAATCTAAATGTTTTTTCTGTGCAAACAAAACCCACTATCGCCGTATTTCAATTATTTAAATTAGACAATATTCTCTGATTCGTTGTATAATCTTTCTCCAGTGGGTGCTGCGACCATAAATATATCACTGCGTGATCATGTTCGATTAATTATTTCCATACTATATCACCCATGTACTTACATAAATCCTTCTGAAGGACGGGGTGACAGTGTCATAATTAGTTGACATATATGTGGCTACACTGTTCTTTTGACAGCGCGACATAACGTGTCTTAATTAGCGGATGTTAATGAATCTACGCTGTTCGAATGAAATCAGCAGGAATTAAATGATGTAAATCTTGATCTACTAGTGCATTATTTAACAGCGGATTGGGTTTATGTTGTTCTGAACTGGATGTCATTGTACTACAGGAACTATGGAAAGCATAGAATAGCATTGAATCTTACCTGGTTCTCATCATATTGTGGCTCGATCTGTCTGTTATGTTTTCCACTCCAGCCATCAAATGATCAATCATCTTGAAAATTAGATAGACATTTGAATTGACACAGAAAGCATTAAATACCATTTTTCATTCTTGTCCAACAATTATAGGTTTGTATAAAATTATTGACAAATTACACGCAGAGGACAAAGATGTTTTAAACTTACGATTAAATCAACAGATATAATAAGTCAGAGTAAATATAACTTTCTATTGCTGGTGAATAAATAGTAAGTCTTGATATGTGGCTTATGTTCGACTGCAATTGTGTATGTCTATATTGACTTTTGATAATGCAAGATCTGAGATAGATGCTAATATTAGTACTTTGTTGCCAATATACGTTCACTAACAAAAAAAATGGTAAGGTCTGTGACAAATGATGGTTCAGAACTATGTTGCTCGTCTTCATTTTTTTATTGACAATGTTAAAGTTTTAAACGGATGATGACTTCAGTACTATTTTGCAAAACTTACTCCTAATTCGGCTTTTTAATTATCTGATTTCTATATTTTCTTCTACCATCTAAATTTTATATATATATATATATATATATATATATATATATATATATATATATATATATATATATATATATATATATATATATTGTTACGTGCTTAGTCTCGAATAAACAGTAACATAGAAAGAGTGAAAATAACAAGCTCGTAAAAAACTTAATAAACAATTTATTGAGCAAAACTATTTTCCAGAAAAGAAAAATAAACTTACGGTTTTAAGAATCAATTCCAAAATTAATCCAAAAATAATTCAAAATTTTATCCACTAGAGAAATTGCAAAAGTCCTGGTAATGAAATGTTCAAATAATTCCAAGTTCGAATCACAGCGAAGTATCCAAGATGGAAGACGATGTCACTTGATAAAGCCTGTTCTTGATCATAAAATTCTATAAGCACAATTCTTTTCCAGATAAATAACAAAAAAAATCCTCTTGAATCCAAACGAATTCAAATAATTTCCGATACAAGGTAACTCAAAACGACACATCTTAATATTCTAACAGCCCAATTTCTACTGAATAGCTCACTCCAAAACATAGTTTATATACCTGTTTTTACGTAAAGAAGACAGGAGTCACATGATCTTCTAGAAACTCTTAGAACAAATTTACGTTCAAAAACTCACGTACCGACTAAAGTATGACCCAACTAAAATAGAAAGATGTTTATACAAAGCTCCATAGTGTCCTTGGAACCAACCAATCATTTTAAAAGCTTGTTCACAACTTTGAAGCCAGGTCAGAAATGAGGTCAACACCTGGTGTTTATTATGTAAAGTACAGGTCACCCCAAAATGAACAAATCTTAAAATTAAAATGCCAAATTTGAATCTAACAAACAAACAATAAAAAATAAATATAAATGACTCATATCAAATATACGTAACAATATATATATATATATATATATATATATATATATATATATATATATATATATATATATATCATTTGATGATGAAATTAATAAGACTATTTCAATTACATCAGTTACTGAGTCCTTTGAAATGTGCTCAGATATATCAAAATCAGGCTAAAAAGCAGAAATATCTTTATAAATTTGTCAGTTATAAGAAAAACAGCAACGTTAACATTGAAGTTACTTTTCGAACATAAATACTATCTAGACTAATTACATATGTGAATCATTTTACAGATTCGGAAAACGTAAAACAAGTTGATGTAATTGATCTACAAAGAAACATACTGTCTCGTGTATCTTTTCATTCAGTGATGGGTCCCTTTCCTCTTCTCTTTTGACCTTTAAGGCGTTTACCACTGGCTTGATTGTGATTCCCTATGAATATCAGAAAGTGTATAGTGTAGCAAGCTACCCTGATAAAGGCATGCAGTACAATGATATTAGGCGCTCGTTTTAGAATGAAAATAGTTCCCTTGATTTTTATTCCTTGCTTAGTCAAATTTATTTTCTGATCCTTAAGATGTTTTGGACTTGGACAAATATCATGATATAATTAACACGAAAGTAATTATTTTAATTTTAATATCTTTATTTCTAGCTCTCGAAAGATTAGTAAATCCTCAATCTATTCTAGATATAGTTGTTAGTACTTTATATTTTGAAGACAAAATAAACAATGCAGATAATAAAATAGTACGATCTTTTTCGCTCTCGGCGAATCGACGAATCATTAAACTTCATATATCTTTCATCGATAAAAATATCTTGTAATTGATATACTGATCATAATGTACTTGGTTAAAACAAAGACGAAAATATTAATGTCTAGAGACACTGCATATTCGTTCCCAGATTGGATGTGTATAACAGTGTAATATGCCAAAGAGATCCAAACCTCGCGTGAATTCTGCATAAGGAATTTGTTTTCATTTTGGTTGCATTGGTTCCTCGATAACAACCGTTGTCTACTGGAAAATTTAATAACGCGCCAAGACTATACATAATTTTGCTCTATTCATCGAATGGCCACAAAAAGCACAATTCCACAAAATTTACATGGCAACCTTACAACTGCATGGTTTCTCTTTGTTAGATTTAAGTCACGTTGCGACAGTACTTCACGCCGTGAAATTATAAATACAACCCTAATACCATATTCAGGGAACTATTTTATTGGGTCAGTCTAATCATGACTTTAAGCACCATTTTGCATGTAACACTACGCCATATATACTATCATAGCAACAATAATAGGTGTCTAGACATAATGGGACAATCCCTTCAAACTGATTCCATTATACAAAAGTATCAGCCACTATCACAAACAATTCACATAGATTACACAATCAATCAACACAATTAGATTGTAATAGGGACTACATATGGCTAAAGGCCCACTTATGCGGCTCTGATCTAGACTCACCACGAAACTAAAGCATGTCATCATGAAATCGCACCAATACTCTGTGACATTTGCTCCTAGATACTGAATTATTACGAGGAATATTTCCCCGACACTGACTACCTACAATCAAACGTGATCACAAAAATCCAATAAATCTATCAAAATGGAGACATATAAACAAACGGCAGATACCCTAGAATTATTAAAAAAGTGTTGTCACAGTTACTGTATTTAAAGAATGATATTAAAGATAATAAAAATGTTAATTTCTTTACTTGAACTATCATAAGAGATGCCATTCAATGTTTTAGATAAGATGCAGATTTAAGGTTACTTTCATTATTTACAACATGAAAATAACCATTATCAGCCCTGATGATTAAAGCAGTACAGCATGAGGCCTGATGGTTAAAGCAGTACAGCATGAGCCCAGATGGTTAAAGCAGTACAGCATGAGCCCTGATGGTTAAAGCAGTACAGCATGAACCCTGATGGTTAAAGCAGTACAGTATGAGCCCTGATGGTTAAGGCAGTACAGCATGAGCCCTGATGGTTAAAGCAGTACAGTATGAGGCCTGATGGTTAAAGCAGTAAAGCATGAGGCCTGATGGTTAAAGCAGTACAGCATGAGGCTTGATGGTTAAAGCAGTACAACATGAGGACTGAATGAATTAGGTGTTGTTGTGCAAGGTGAACTACAACGACTCAACAATATTAAAAATAACATGAATGGAAGACATAGTGCGATTGAAAATAACAGAAATATTTGACAACTAAAATTAACCATGGTTTAAAATGATCAATAAAAATTGCAAATAATTCAAATGTATGGTTTAAGAAAACCTGAATGATAATGAATTCGCTGGATGTTTTCATTTTGATTTCTATGACTGACAAAGAATAACATTTAGCGCATATTCACTTAGATGTTGAAACTATGATGCTTAATAGTAATTGATTGTAGAAACAAGCTAGATGGAGACTAAATAAAAAAAAAGGATTTAAAATAATCAGTATTTGAACAGTCTGCCTATATTATACACAAGCAGCAAGGAAAAGGTTTCCCAACAAGAAAACATACGCCAGTCACTTGTATGACCAGATGCAGGAAGACTATGATGACATGCAAGTACACAAAAGAGACAGCAACGTATATAACTACAACTTGGTACTGGTTAATTTTCTCAAAGTAAACTTGAGTTAAAATAAAGCCGAGAAAGAATGATGATACGATGCATCTATTAAACTATTAAAAAAGAAAAAGTTTGAAAAGATACGGTTCTTGAAGGATTAAGCGCTTTATAACAGAACAGTTTTTAATTTGCTGACACAAGAAAGCACTGACTACTTTTCAGCTTTCACAGTTAGCAATCGAAATTAAATTGAATTAAAATTTTTTAAATCAAAAATAACGCCTTAAAGAACCCAAAAGTCTACACTTTAAAAGTATATTAGTTAACAAAAAAGCAGAAGATATTTTGACGTTTTGGCAATTTACCAAAGTAAATTACGGAATATCGAAACATTCATTACAAATCAATAAACACGACCCCATTTGAGACATGCAAAGAGGAATACAGATTAAAAGTATTGATAAATCTGCTATTTATTTGACAAACGTATACATTTGAAACAAATAAATATTGAAATGGGTAAAATAATCGAATATTAAAGTTTAAAAATAATGCTGAAAAAATGATTATTTCCTCGCTTCAGCAACGAAATATCTAAAATCAATCAATTCATTTTAGGAGTGTGACGGGGTTGTATATACTTAATACTTATGCATTATACCCGAACTAAAATGTCCTCGGGTTTCGTTTTCGTCTACGTATCATTTTGTCTGCAGCATTTGACACAACAGACCATTATATGTTACTTCACCGTCTCCAGCATCTATTTTGCATTCACAATACAGCCGTACAGTGGTCCAACTCCTACTTAGTAAACAGGACACAAATTGTATCTGCAAATGGAATACACTCCAGCCCAGTTGATCTATGTTGTGGTGTTTCACTGAGGTCTTATTGGGCCTGTTCTCTTCATTCAATACACTTAGCTGCTATCAAGTGTCATAGATCATGAACCAGTGCTTCACCAATTGTAATGACACCCAAATACACAAGTCTAGCCACCCAACTGGAGTTGATGACATGTAACAAGCTGCAGATAAATGATGATAAAACTGACGCGATTATGATCACAACATAACGACCTTCTCATTCACATCCTTTACCGCAAACATTAAATATCAGCAACACCAACATTAAATTCACACAGTCAGTATGAAACCTAGGTGTTACTCTAGACAGTACTCTCACATTGCACCAACATGTCAGGAACATATGCAAGGCTGCATATCTTGAGCTGAAACGAATCAGTTCCATTAGCAAATATCTTTCAGTTGATGCCACTAAACAATTATGTGTTCATTAGTACTTCCAAGACTCGACTATCGTAACTCAATTCTGTCTTGTTCGTCTCAAAATCCAAAAACTTCATAAGGTTCACAACACAGCTGCTCGGATCATCATTTGAGTTCCACGATCAGAGCACACCTCTCACTGCTCTGTACCCTACATTAGCTATCCATTCGATCAAGGATGAAACACAAAATTTGTTCTCTATGCTACGTTTCACTGACGGACTCCAGTTCAGTATACCTATCCAGCCTCACCCTTGTGTATACACTAGCAAGATACTTACGCTCCTCTTCTGACTATCGTATACTCATTATTCTCACTATGTAAACGAAGTCAGATACAACTTTCTTTTGCAAACCATGCCCCAGCAACGTGGAACGAATTATCCATTGAAATTAGACACACAAACACAGTGATCCCTTTCAAGAGTGCTCTAAAAAAATTTCGACTGCAAAAACAAACTTAAAGACCTAAAAAATAATCTTTCTTACCTTAAATATTTTCAGCATTTTTTGTTTTCGAATTTCATGGTGTGTTTCTTGGGGGTGTTGATTTGGTAGTCAGATCATTATAAATTATATTATGTAAAGCGATAAAGCTTCTGAATTTTAGGCGCCATAGAAAGCCCTCATTATTATTATTATTATTATTATTATTATTATTATTATTATTATTATTATTATTATTAGTAGTAGTAGTAGTAATAGTAGTAGTAATAGTAGTAGCAGTATTATAAGCGTAAGTCATGAACATGTATCAGCGATCCAATTATTCCAGAAAAATACGCCACTCTCACGTAATCAACATTTTTACCTGTGAAGTCCTCTCAGACGACGTCATATTTCCTGTACCTCAATCTGACTGGTCTAGTAGTTGCTTAATTTGTGAAATATATCAATTGGACTAGTGTTTTAATTATAGTATAGTATATTTTGATGTTGTATGAAAATGGAATTTGATTTTTCTGTATGATACAGAAATTTGTATAGTTTTATATAGTTTTATATAGTTTGTGATACAGTACTTTCAATATTTTTTACGAAGATAAAAAACGTTATATATTTATAAAATGATACATACATTTATATATCTTTACTACTGACTTTGACATTGCTATGACTGCTAAAGAAGATTTCAAGACTTATAAATGAAGTCTCAAGCATCCTGTAGAAGATAGGTAAGCACGATAATGCATCCGGTCAAATGTTCATAACAAAATAATTCAGCTATGTTATTTTGCCATGTGGTTTTGAAAGTTTACTTATTTCAATATTTTCATTGGGAATTCAGGAGTAAAATGTTAATTAAAATCTGCATCTTTGGGCGACACAAAAATATATAAAAAAATTACTCATTGATCTTGACCTTTGACCAAATAAATTCCCGTGACCTGCATATATCCTAAGGTAACATAAAACCAGGATATAGACAATTCGAATATTTGGCGATCATTTGCACAAAAAATGTATTAACCTTATTCTAGAACATGGAGTCGCTCTGAAATTTAAAACAGGAAGAAAGACCGAAACAGAAAAGTTAGACAAATTTACTTTTAACTAACCTGCACGAAGACAGTGAAGAAAATGATGACAACAGTAGTAGTAATAAATAGTTTCTTTTCAGGTATCGTGGCGTCATTAAGAGACAGGGACAGACAGAAGGCGATTCCACCTCGTAATCCGCCATACGCCATGATAAACTGGTCAATGAATGTCAGCTTTATCAGACGTCGTCTGTTTAACAACCAGGCAAGGATTACGACTCCTGAAAGTTAAATCATATTAATAAATTGCTTTATCTATTTGTCCCGAACATTTTGATAACAATTGTTGTAAATTATACTTGAAAGTTGTTTCCATTATTTTCATGACAAAATGAATCTATAGAAAAAAAAATAGTTTACGATTTATTGAAAAGAAATTGCAACAAAAGTGGTTTGTCTTGTCCTAAAGTATCACTAAATCATAGCAGCGATATGTTCATAATTTATTGTGTCTACTAATACAGGAACATCTTTATGGAATTGGAATGAATAGATCGCAGTTAGAATTCTCGGTGTTATCTAATAATGAATTTAAGGATATAAAAAGATTTACATAATACCGCTGTATAATTATTTAACCAACGTGGCCTTTCTAAAACCCGTATGAAATACATCGAGGAGAAATGTTTTTGAAATTGACCTTGTGAATGGGGTAAGTGGATTTGGGGGCGGGGCAGAAAGCTATGATTGTATTGATCTAATTCCTCTCATTTGCACCTCCTGTATATGTGTCTCATACTAATATTAGCTGAAAACAGATTTATTTCATTAATAACGAAGTAAAGTAAGAAATGAAATGGGACACTCTAGCTGCTAACTCCTTTCAGAAAATGAAACAACGGTTGGTGCCTTACCCACTACTCTGTAGATAAGACAGAAAATGAGGGAGAAAAAAATGAAGGAAAGGTTCCAGTCAAGCCCCTCAGCCATGGTAGACAAGCCGAGGAACATAAAGATGATGGTCTCCGAAATGTTGGCTAACATTTTCATTATGTACTTGATGGTTGTAGCCGTCGGTTTCGAAACGTTGGACTCCACGTAATGCCGCAAGACTATACCGCCAAAGGATAGACTGTAATAGTAGCAGAATTTGTAGTAGCAACAGTTTGTACTAGTAGCAACAATGTAGAAACAACAACAAAATATCACATCTTTAACGATTAAATGAACAACCACAATTATACTCCAAGTTTCTTCAACAAACTGAATGACACGCCCTTTTATCCTTGTTATTCTTCAATTTATTTCGACCCTACATAAAAAAGCTACCTTATCAACTTAAGGATCGAAAGTTTACAGCATTTGTACACAGCTATAAAACAGTATATAATCAAATAACATCTACAATACAGTATATAATCAAATAGCATCTACAATACAGTATATAATCAAATAACATCTACAATACAGTATATTTTTAAATAACATCTAAATACAGTATATTTTTAAATAACATCTAAACACAATATATTTTTAAATAACATCTACAATATAGTATATAAGCAAATAACATAATACAATACAGTATATAATATATAACATCTACAATACAGTATATATTGAAATAACATCTACAATACAGTATATTATGAAATAACATCTACAATATAGTATATAAGCAAATAACATAATAAAATACAGTATTTAATATATAACATCTACAATACAGTATATTATGAAATAACATCTACAATATAGTATATAAGCAAATAACATAATACAATACAGTATATAATATATAACATCTACAATACAGTATATATTGAAATAACATCTACAATACAGTATATTATGAAATAACATCTACAATATAGTATATAAGCAAATAACATAATAAAATACAGTATTTAATATATAACATCTACAATACAGTATATTTTTAAATAACATTTCTAGTGTTAGATGTAGAAAATGTTAGGCATCACGATATAAAACAAACAGTAACGAGTGATTAGCTTAAAAACTACCGATGTAGTAAGTCAAAATGCAAGATGGGAATTTTGTGTTAAATCCATTAATTTTTTTCAAGTTTTGTACCCTAAGATCATCCAGTGTTGCAAACATATATCGAAGATCTATTTCTAGTTTAGTTTTATGCAAGGTTTATCCGGCTTAAGAAAAGCCAATCGAACTTATCGATTTTGGTACAAGAATAACCGATATTGTCAGGGCACAATAATTCAGAGAGAGAGAGAGAGAGAGAGAGAGAGAGAGAGAGAGAGAGAGAGAGAGAGAGAGAGAGAGAGAGAGAGAGAGAGGAATATTATGGAGACTAATGACATCAAAAGCCTAAATGATGGTTCAGTATATTGTTCATAGTTCCATTATTACTAGAAAAAGATTACTTACGCTAAAATTCCAGAGAGATGTATCATTTCTGAAGTGAGATACATGAGGTATCCCAAGACAAATATAAGAAGTGGTTCTAGTACTTTCACGTGCTTGGTGTACTTTGTAATAAATCCACCAAAGAATCCGTACATGATTCCTATGAAAGACCCGCCTATGGCCACGATAAAGAAAGAAAGGACCCCAGCCCAAACATCAATGGAGATTATGTTTTTCTCGCCGATTTCTATGAAGCCCTCAATCATGTGAAAAATGACCTGAAATATAAATACATGAATAGAAATAGTGTGAATCCTTAATACTTGGTAGGACAATAAGAAGCATTACAAATTCATACTAACATTGTAAACTATTTTTCTAAATGCAGGTAACATGGACGACTTGAGATGCGAATTTGAACACAATCTCTCCGCCATAAAATTTGTTTGAATTTTGTTAAAATTATGTAATGTCAAGGTAAGATTATTATATTTTTGTTTTTAAAATTATGACGAATAAACGTAAACTTGCAAGGCAGCGTTTAAAAGGAAACATTTGCAATATTGAAAAAGTACTTTATTTTCATTTCTCTCCTTCCTTAAAAGCCATTGTAAATATTATTATTATTATTATTATTATTATTATTATTATTATTATTAGTAGTAGTAGTAGTAGTAGTAGTAGTAGCAGCAGTAGTAGCATTGCTGTTGCAAAACATTACTAAGAGACCAAAAGGTAGAGATAAACTTCATACCACAGTTACACCATCATTCAGCAGAGATTCGCCAAACACAATTAGATAAAGCATCTGGTTGACACGTACTTCTTCAAATGTGGCCAGAACAGCTACAGGGTCGACAGCAGAGATGAAGGCGCTGAATATAAGGCAGTTCAGCATGCTTATTTGCCTTCCCACAAACCCCCAGAGAGATATGGCATACAAAGAAAATCCGATCAAAACTGTGTTGATTAGTGTATTTATGAAGGCCATAACAAGAACTGAACCTATGTTATCAAAGAAATTCCTATTCGGCATAAAGTATCCGGCATCAAAAATGATCGGCGGCAGGAGGTATATGAAAAAAATATCGGCATTGAGGACATATCGGTTTTTGGTGAAGAAGTCGGTAGAACGAAAGATGGCACCAAGGATCAACCCCAGCACGATAAGCAGACAACTCTCGGGAACAATGAATGCCAGTTTGTGATGCAAGTGGAAGGCTGGAAGGAAAAAAAAATATATGCAACAGAATACTCTGGTGAAATCTCTCTCTCTCTCTTTCTCTCTTTCTCTCTCTCTTTCTCTCTCTCTCTCTCTCTCTCTCTCTCTCTCTCTCTCAAACGATCGATCGAGATATCATGAGAGAGAGAGAGAGAGAGAGAGAGAGAGAGAGAGAGAGAGAGAGAGAGAGAGAGAGAGAGAGAGAGAGAGAGAGAGAAAGAGAGAGAGAGAGATAATTGAATCTCTTCAAAAGCAAGAGAGAGAGAGAGAGAGAGAGAGAGAGAGAGAGAGAGAGAGAGAGAGAGAGAGTTGAATCTCTTAAATACTCATTTTTGATTTTTATATAATATTATTTTTTGTCTAAATCACTATTTGTCTAAATCATTTTTTGAAATCTTACTAGATAGATTTCGACAATTTGTTTTACCTTATCAGCGTCGGCGTTATTTGTTAACATAATATCTCTAAAGCTCTCTGATTTGATTGTATCATCAATTTGCATACATACTCGTGTTTCTCCTCAAAATCCAACACCACATTTCAAACACAGTTTTGGAACAAGACTTTGGGGCTATTTCCCACGTAAGAAAAAAAAAACAAGTGGGCAGAAATATTGAAAGATACAGATGCGTCTATCACAGACGTTCCGGAGCTAGGAAAGAAACTAAAATTTCTAATAGTAATACAAACCATAACCGGAAAAATTTCGAATGATTCAAATGATAAATCGACGTGAGCTTCGATTGAAATTATTGATCATAGTGAGTATGCTTGGACTAATGCAGTAATTATATTTCCACGAAATCGAACCGTAATACTTATGATGGTGATATATTTGAGTTTATTTAAAATATTTGTAAAAGCGGTCCTGTATTCGTGTGGTTGTTTTCAAGTTCCGATAATGAAACCTATGATCGATTTGTATGACCTAATGGAGATATTTATCGTTCAGAATCTCTCCACGAAGAAATGAAAAATCTTGCGCAGAAATTTTCATCGTAGAATGACAACATTGAACATTTACTTAATAATTGTTCTACATTCTGTCAGTTGCTGCTTATTTTGCAAAACAAATCAATCGTGGATGCCAACACGATTTGAATTTCTTGAAGATGTGCAACTAAGCTGCTGAGAATCCAGACACAGCTGATTGTGGAGACCAAATTACAAAGTTGTTATCACAGTGGATGTGGCATCCTGTTATCTAGGAAGTTTTCTTAGAATGGGAGAATGGATTTTTTTTTAATTACAAGATTTGGACATCCAACACATTTGATTTAAATTTGAGTTACAATAATTTGAACTTAACCGGAGTTTGACCTGACTGGATTATGTCATTATAATTTGCTGAAGATCTTCACCCAGTTTGTTACGCATGGTTTGGTAGGCTGAAGATCTTCACCCAAATTGTTACGCATGGTTTGGTAGGCTGAAGATCTTCACCCAATTTGTTCCGCATGGTTTGGTAGGCTGAAGATCTTCACCCAATTTGTTCCGCATGGTTTGGTAGAAATCTTTCACAAAAGAAGTGGGTACCTATTGTATTTTTACTATATATGATCAACAGAAAATGCTGATATTTCAGGAAATAAATCAAGCGATTATATTATATCGTCCGCAGAAATAAGTTTGGTTATCATAACAATATAAATATTTTGAGGATGATAATTCTGATATAACCAATGTTTAAAAATAATCGGTAAATTTACGCAAGGGTAACGATATAATCACAAACGACAAATTACAAGATTAATTATTGACAAAAAAACGCTTAGTTTTATTATCGGAACTAAATTAGGTACAACGGTTGGTTATATTCATGGAGATTCACTGCAGTTTACTCACTGAAGACCGCTATGTTCGCCTGTTTCGATAAAGTTATTAATGATAAACAGATTTTCTAAAACCACGATTAGAATCGCTTCAAATTCATTTTATATCGAAAGAAAAAATTCTGAATTTCGGAATCAATTTTATATAAGTACTGCTTACAGTATATCATGGGTTGAATGGAAAATAAAAAGAAGAAAAATTATATAATTAATCTGAATCTGTCGACTCAGAAATCAATTATATTTATTACGAAAAAATCAAATATCAGAATTGTCATCTGCTCCTGTGTCTAGACAAAAGGACTTTGTCTCAATGAACCAAGATGTTCTGGTAAAACAACTCATGTGATCGAATTATTTCGACAGAGTTCGTCAAACTCCGTTGATATGATCGTTTTAACTACTAGACACAGACTAGCAAGGGAAATGAGCAAACGAGGAGTTAAATCGTGCTCAAATCATACATTTGTATGATGGAAAGCAGATCAATGGAATCCGGAACGAATGGGTGAAAAATATATCCCAAAGATCATCATTTGGGATGCAATTTGCACAGTATCTAAAGATATATTAAAACTATTTTTAGATTGGTTGATGTTACTGTTGTGGTAATGTGCGACGATCATGGTCAATCAGCACCATTTGTTGGATTGTCTCAGCATGAATGGCTGAAAGGTTTTACATATTATTATGAAGAAATAGCTGATGACCGTAGAGCGCGTGATCCAGAATTAAAAGAGCTTACAAAAATAATCAGACTAAAACCAAATAAAGTTCAGCCTGAAATGGTGCGTGATATAGTCCAGAAACAAATATAAACGATTTTTTGGAATTTGTGGAGACCAGATGATTTGATAGTTGAAAGTAGACAGATAGGTCGTGATACATTTCAACAACAAACAAATTTGTTACATTGAGATTTGCTTTAATCATATAACTGTACCATTGTGTTATCGCACAGTCGATACACTGAAAGAAAATATTGAATTTGATATACCAGGATCGTCAGAAAAACGAATTCTTGTGTTAAATAATATATTTACATTCCTTTCAATGTTATGGAGAGCGCATTAGCTATGGACAGAACTTCATGGACGCTAGAATTCGTAGTGACAATTCATCCATTCATCCGTTTTAAGGATTAACCATCTATGACAAAATTATTGAGGTCGTCGATAATGGTATGGCATGGTCAAATTTACTTTATCTCGCAGTGTCTCTAGTTAGAAGAATATCAGTTGCGTCGGAATATTATATATTTTACATAAACGGCTGGCACCAAGAACGATGTTGTTAGCAAAGAATTAGTAAGCACAAATATCAAGTTATAACAATGTGTCAAACGCGACATTGATCTTGACGCTAAATTTATCATGAAATTAAAACAAAGACAGAATAATCACTGTGCAACGTGTACCACAGTAATGCTATGAAATATTCAGATAATGATTACACATAATTTATCGTAGATAGAATTGATAGTAGTATTGGTCACACGCGCGAAAATATGATGCTGACTCATCTTGAGTGTAATCGACGTCAAGACGTTAGGTGAAGACGGTGATAATTGTATATCTTCAGGAATTACTTGTATTTGTTCACGTGCTAATCCTAGTTGAGGAATAGATCTTACCACACTTGAAGTTTTATGTGCAGTTACACTACAAATAGGATCAGTCGCTCTTTTTTCTACCGACATCAAGCTAACCAGGTTCATATATAAATATCTTACGGTAACATTGCCTAATACGTGTTGTCGTTTTATTGGTAAAATTGTTTTTGCTTTTTGTGAATACATTGATAAGTTTCATAGAATGTGCACTGGCAACCTCATTATTTAATTCAGCTATCACACTTAGTAGTCTCACATCTTTGTAAACGTCATTCATGAATATTTCGTTTGCATAATAATATCCGAATAACCGCTCATCAAGTGTTCAATTAAAGCGTTCAACAATTGCCTGATCACGATGAATAGCGGCATGTCCTCGTCTGATTTCGACACCATGTTTGATCATCAGAGATGATACTGGACCGGGAAAATCCTTGCCAGGATCAACTTGTAGAGGTAGTGGCCATAACATGGGTCCTTGTTTAAAAATTTGCTCGAAAGCTAATACAAATACAGCAGCAGTTTTAGTTGATAATGGTTCTGCTTCTTTACATCTACTTGCAGCATCAACGACAGCTAACGCGTATTTGTATGTGTATTGACGTCTATCAATTGTAATAGTATCATGCGGTAATAACGAAATATCTGCCTGCTCGACTTTATTGGGAATAGTGACATAATGTGCGCACTGAATTTGTTTAGGTGGTAGTAAATAAATTTGACATATTGCCTGTCGTGCTAAGTAACATACCGTGCAACATTTGCTGCATCAGCGAGTTTACTAATCGCTGCTCTACGTTTTCATTATCCTCTTGGGCTATAATAAATCGATTCTATTATTTAATAATCTGTTAATTAATTATCGGCCGCTCATCCTAGTTTATCTTTCATCGCAGATCTTACTAACCAATTAGCTAATGATTCTATAAAAGATTTATCTTTATGGAATTTAACGAGTGTATCAACTTCACGCCTGCAATATCTTGTTGTTGTAAATCTTTATTGTTACACGCTACACCATGAACATGACATACTTGATCAATTGCATGTATTGGATACTCTCTAGGTGTTGGTTGATCTCGTTGGTCAAGTCGAATATCAAGTCAGGTTTCAGGACCACAATAATTATATTAGATGATTTTCTCCTGAGTATTACCCAATGGAGTTCCTGAACATTTTGACATTATTGTATCAATATCTCCGTCATCTTTATATTGAATTTTAGATATAAACGAAAGAACGGTTCTGTCACATAATGCACATTTTCCACTATATGCATTTTTTTCCTATTTTTTGTTGTAACGGCTGAGAAATCAGTGGTTGGAGTTTTAACTCTACAATGTAAATAATATAAATTCATATATTTATAATATAGATAATTGATTTTTCAGCGACATGATAACAAGAACAAGTCAAAAATCATCCAACGCTACTGAATTCTATTAGGATGATAATAATAGGCCCATCTGGGTCTGGTAAGACACAATTATTACTTAATTTAATAATGAGATGACTCAAGTGGGATAAATTATTATATTTAGCGGAACCATCTCAATGATCAGTGATGCTACGATGTTCTTTAAGATAGTAATGAGAACGCAAAACTATTAAATGAAGGTTATGATATTATTCATTTTGATGGATTTATTAATAATTTAGTCAAATCCAGCAAGAATCTTTTCTAGAGGCGAACATAAAAAAATACTGACACAATTGATGCTACACAGAGATATGCACTAATTCCGAAAGTGATCAGAGATAACTGTAATATTTTAGCTGGTGTTGGTGTTCAGGAGATATGGATATAATTAAGTTTACAAAATTTCTTTTCACGTGCGCAAGCTACCCACATGGAGTTATAACGATAAATGTGTATGATCATAGGTCGCTAGATCGTGTATGTCTTGATGGAAAGTTTGGTTAAGGCATTGATTTAATAATTATCTAATTACAGCAGTCGAGAGGGCCCGACCTCGATGAAATGTCTGGTGGGTAAACAAAACACACAAATGTTAAATAACACTAACAACAAAAGATAAAGTAATAAAATAAAATAACTCAAATACAGAAATTCTCGGTCAAGTAGTGGATTCGATTTGGCATATTTGATCATATATTTTTTCTCATTTCATTTTCGTATGAATTTGTTTTATAAAGCAAATTTTGTTTCAGACAAAAGGTCATTTCGCCCTCTCTGCCGCTAATGATGACTGACAACTACGAATGCTACTGCCGTCGCTTATTCTTTACCAGATTTCCTGCATAAATGCATTTCCATGATAGTGACTGTAAACATATGTCAAATTACATTTGCCGCTTTTTTTTAAAAAAAAATAATTTCCCTTGAAAAAACTGTATTTTAATATATAATTAAAGGCTTACCTCTAATAACATGAATGTGAGGTGACCCTGGGATTTATGGAATTCTATTTATATTCCGTCCCGAGTGTACACTGTTCGTTTAGACATAAATCGCAAGTATATGTAAGTCTAAATGAATCATCTAACACACAATGCAAATTAAATATACATAACAACGAAAGATTGTGTAGATCTATAAATGCTTGCGTACGTGTTTACAGCTATTAAACATACAATTATTAGTTCATATTTGGACGCGTTTGGGGATTTTTACCACCCAAAAGGTCGGTCAGGTGGTATCTTAGAAGAGTTAAGTTAATTTCCATTGTGTCGGCTGAACTGCGCACAGCAGAACATATAATGGTTGAAGACCATAGTTTACTGCGAATTGCATTTTTGAAAGCATTGCTAGGTTATGTGACTAGATATGGTTATGTATATTCGTAGTGTATGCCGAGATTTCAGTACAATTCAGCTTTGTCTATCTATTATTATTATTATTATTATTACTATTATTATTATCATTATTAATTGTATTATTATTATTATTATTATTATTATTATTATTATTATTATTATTATCAAAAAAGATACCGTTGATTGGTTGAAGCTACGGATTCTATGTAAGTTGTCTACTTTTTGGAATGAATATTTTTTTCCAGTTATAAATATTGCATTTGCCTTGTTCCATTTGCTTAAAGAGTTGTTATAAGTGTTTATTTTTTATATTCTTTATCACATTCTTGATGTTTCTTGATAAAGTAACTATCTGACGACTACATGAAGACATCATATATTGTTTATCACTGTTGCAGCTCTCAGTCTGTTCTAGCTTGACGTAATGTGACTCTGTTTCAAATACTATCAATATGTAGATATCTCTACGTGAAGTCCACTTGAACTTTACCATCATCAATTGTGATGACGTAAGCAATGTACGTGCCAACTGCAATCAGCTCAGGTAATAATACAGACACACGTGTCAGAGAGAGAGAGAGAGAGAGAGAGAGAGAGAGAGAGAGAGAGAGAGAGAGAGAGCAAGCATATCATGGTAGGCTTACACAAATTAGGGCCAAACCATTGTGTTCTTCATAAAGACACGTACTCAGTACTTGTGCTCTTTTATTCCACCACGTTAAAGTGTCACAGTATGTCGTGCATGAACCCTTGGTTAACCAGAATTTGTGTTAAACGTGTTGAACGGAGACATCAAAAAATCAGGCGCTAATATATTTCAGCGGTTATATATCCTTTGTACTCAAATAAGAAATGAACTAATATTTTGCGCGCTATTGTTGATATTGATACGCAAATACTCGCATTATCATTTTCATTATGATATATGATATATTTATTGATCGATGCAGGCATTCTATAGATGTTTCGTTCTAGTAAAAGGTGCCATACACTAAACATTATAATAAAAGAAAGTGCGAGAGATACTGGACGATATGCAAGTCATCGTATCATTTATTCATCCACTGAGTTCGAAGATGAGCATGACAACAATAACTGGTTTGATTTATGTGAGTATGTAAGCGGCTGATCAAGCCAGTTTGTGCTCTGGACTGTAGGTGGCACACTTGACAGGAGATACCGCTTAGATTTACTTGAACAATGGAGGACGTGCAACAGTTAAGAGATTTCCGCTGCGGAAACTTCTGTACTGCCTATCTAGTTCTCCTGTTCAAAGTAGGTAGCCGAAATATGGACGAAACTACACCAGGTGGAGCAA
Source organism: Unio delphinus (assembly GCA_029339505.1). Classification (NCBI taxonomy): domain Eukaryota; kingdom Metazoa; phylum Mollusca; class Bivalvia; order Unionida; family Unionidae; genus Unio; species Unio delphinus. Next base: position 4,552,242 of record JAQISU010000057.1, on the reverse strand, counting down.
ACCTATCTGAAATCTTACCAAGACTCAGGGTCAATGCTCAAAAAGTTCAGGGTTCGAGGGAATCATGGAATCTTATCTTCTAACCGTCCTGAGATCACTCTCATTCAGCCCGCCGTAGAAAATCAGTTTTAATAGTCGTTCTTTTGGCATCATGCTGATGTGGCCTGTCCATCTCAATGTCATTTCTTCAGCAGCCTGTGGAAATTTGGAATGAATGTCTACGTGACAACCTCAGTGTATGGGGCCGTTTCATGCCATCTTATATTCATCAGTTTGCAAAAGCAGCTCATGTGAAAATGATTCAGCTTTTAAAAATGTAGTCTGTGCAACGTCCAGGTTTCGCAAGCATGCGCAACACGATTGATTTGTATACCTAAAGTTTGGCTTGTAGACCAATCACTCTTTGTTCCCACACATTTGCACGTAATCTACATTCAAAAGGTCATACGTGCTTTTGCAATTGTCTTTCGTTTCAATTGTCGATGTGAACTGCACGTGACGTGTGCTGTCGAAATCGGTGTAATTATTTACAGACACGAGGATTTATCCATTGACTGGGAATGTATATTCTACGTTAGGTCTTCCTGGTGCAGATTGGTACACCACCTCTGTTTGATACTGATTTTGAGACTAAACTTGTCAGAGGCTGAAGGGACATATTCCATAATGTGAATAACAGACTCAGATTTGGCATGATGGGAACACTCATTAGCAATTAGGATATCACGAACAGCCACTTCTTGTAATGTTTCAACCTGTAGTATCCTCAGATTGGAGGGCAGTTTGCTCCAACTCGCTCAGTTGCGCAAGGAAGCTACCGAGATCTACGGCTGCTTCGCTCCATTTACAAGCAAGTATGCAGATATTGCTGTCGATGTATCCATAGTCTAAAAAAATTTCGACTCCAGTATCAAAGTCATGGAAGACATTATTAAGCATAGAAGAGAAATTCATGCCGAAGAAGGTTGGGGTCTAAATACAGGCTTGCTTGACCCCATCGTTGGCTTTAAATGGCTCATATGACTCTCCATCTTTCACGACCGTGGAATTGCCAGTAATTATAATGACTTTCTCTGGGAAACCGAATTGTATTATGATCTTTCAAAGGCCTGTAGTGAAATATCAGTCATAAGCCTTGTAAGGTCGATGAATGTCGTGTGTACAAATTGGAGTATGTTTCTGTAATTTCTTATGGGGTTCAAGAGCTGCATGTGCCATGTCTGTATCTTCGTCCTTTCTGAGGCTACTCTGACTCTCCAACAGGAGCCATGGCTGCAATTGAGTACATAGGTTCCCTGTAAGATGCCCAGGTTTCTCGACATTCTCGTAGTTTATATCGATTGTACCCAGTGGACTGCACATTTCTTCGACCAATACCAGTTTCACATTCCGGTTTTCAAAATGAACTCTTATTTAGCACTTTTTTTGCCTTGTGGTTCCATATATTGTGCTTTGGATTATGAGCCTGTTCGCCCATCACGACAAGGATTGAAGGAGACAGTGGGGGGGGGGGGGGTAGTGTCATAATTTGCTCGTGCGTTGGTTTTAAAGTGATTGAAAGTTGTTCAGAGTCACCCCTCGCTTTCTTGCCATGGCCTGTCTTATTCCATTAGCATGACAGTTTCGATACGTCTGGAGACAGGTCAGGATGCAATGGATGGTTGTTAGTTATTGTGGCAAATGTGCTGATACCCTACGTTTTATGCACAATTTTTGCCATTCGTCTGCACAGTCGGATGATTAGCATATCTACTTGGCCGCCTACTGCACCAACTATGACTTACCAAGGATAGCATGGTGTAGCTGTCCATTCTTTTTCAACATTCACATGTAGTACCGTCTATTGCTACTTACGGAATCGAGTGATGCCTGACCTGACCTAAGGTGGTCAGAGATTACGGATAAGAATTAACTAGAGCATCCATGTGACTGGCGACTCTGCTGATACGATTATACTGCATACAAATAACTAACGATAGTTTTGACTATGCAATGACCCGTGAGGTTTGGAATGTTTTCTAAGTCGGTTTCGAACGCCGAGGCGACATATTAACTACAAGGTTTCAACAGAAGATAGATCCTAATTGTCACTTTTACTCTCAAATAACAAATGTATATGTCACCTAAGGTCCAACTACGAAAGCAAATGTTGACATTGTACTCGCGCAAATAATGTCTGATGTGAAAAAATGTTGATGATGCTACGCGTGAGTCGTTTCCTAGCAACCACAATTCAAGATCAAACGATCCTGTAAGAAATCAGAAGACAAATATGGTAATTAATAATAGTGCGAGAAGCTAGTATATATTGAATATTAAGATATGAATATGTCATGTAACAGTTAATCTTGAATATTTTAAAATCCTAATAATGCTGAAATACTACTCATAGTTTAAAACCCAGTCGTCCTTGTTTTGAGTCGAGAAAGCTTGATACCATACTTCTCTTCTTTTCTGCTTTTATTTAGACTATGAACGAGGTATACTTTCATTGAGGCTAATTTGAATCTAATTAAGACAAGACAAACGTAGCAGGTTTCAGATCTTTCTTTCTAGATAGTTCAAACTTACAGACCTACCAATCTGACCCATGTAAAAGACATCAAACCGTTTCCGATCATGTTTCATACCTATTGAATCGTACTTGCTTGATCCGGTGTTCTATGCAGCTGTTCGGTCCGCATTAAGAATCACACAGCAAAGTTGAACTAATTAGTTCTTTGAGGTGCTATGAATATTTAGTTTGTATTATTTGTTAGCTTTCTTTAATGATTGCATGTCATGTATATCTGTAATTTTACTTGACCTTTGCTTAAAATCAAGTTAATGGCGTTCCTGAATAGTAAAAATTTTTTGTAAGCAATGTTTCGGATTACATATTCAAATCGTTATTACTAGTAAACATGTTTTCTTCAATGTCAATAACATGTAGTCTTGATTCTGATCTTAGAAACGTCCAGAATGATTTTTTTTTTACGGTGACATATTATTTTCAGAAAACTGTAATTGCCAACTATGTTATGTAGAAGGGTATATACACTTGTTTGAATTGAGATTATTCATTCTTGCCTTAGAATTCGAATCAAAATCATTCATATCGTTGTGTTCAGTTTGTAATCTAGATGGATTTATGTATTTAAAATAGTATTCACTGGAATTGCAAAGTGCTCAATAATGTTCTTAAACTATAAAATAAATTTGAAATATGGTGAATTCAGACAATGACATTTGGGAGAATATTATTGTGATACAACGAAAAACTGATAACACCTCACAATATTTCAAGCCATTGGCACATTGGCCAGTTCGTGCCTAATATTGGAATTCATATGGAACTTCATACATTTAGACTTATGACATAACTTTTCGGACCATTTGCAATATTTTCACAATACTTTTAGTTCCTTAATTTGTTTTACTTTGTATCTGTTTTACGTTTTCTTTTTATCTGTTACTCAGTTTAAGACCGTAGAGTCATAATACAGGTCCGTACGTAAATATATTTTTACACAGTGAACCAAACATTTATAAATCCTAATTTGTTTCAATTAGCTATTGAGGCGGTATGTAATAAATACAATATCGCATTTGTCTTGTGGTATACGTCTGGACAAAAGCTGTTTTGATATACTTATAAATACATCACATCAAACGCGTTTTTACCGCCGACAAAGAACAAAGCACGTCAGTAGCTTTGCATATTTACAGACCAACCCCCATGTCAAGAAATTAAACCGAAACATGCATGAAAATAAGGTCTCCTATTTTTATTTTGATTAATAAAGGAAAATTATTACTTTAAACATTTTCAAACATCGTGTCTTTGGAAAAAGTAACAATGTTCTCTATTTTTAAATATTAAAAAAAATTAATTTAAAAACAATAAAACTAGTATGTGTGCACAATATTCGAAACCAAGCTGATAATTGTTATAGCGCTGACTATGAAATATATGTTTTACAAAGCCTTAACTACATTCGTATCAAATTTCACTAAAGGCAGACTTGTATGCACGCTATGCGAATATAACACACTATACAAAATACGTGTCACATGTGATACGAAAAAACTTCAGGCCCTAACTACATACTTACAAACTTATACCGAAGGAAGATTTACTAAGCACACAATGTAATGTAGCTGGCACATCAAAAATCCTTCTCAATAACATTTTTCAGCTAAGTCTCATTCCTGAGAGAAACATCTTCAATTAATCATGGAGCTTAAAGATGTTTGATGCATCCCTTAACATTTACCGTTATGAAGTCGATAGCTGCGGTTGATTCCAGAGCACTTTGGATAGAAGCATGTTTCATGTTTTTAATACAATAGAAGAAGCCTCTCTAAATTTCCTAGCCGCAGTTAAAGAAAAGGTTTTCAAGGCTATCACATAGGAAAAAACTAGACATTTTAAAGTTTAAAATAGTTTAAAACGTAGTAGATCATTTACAATTCAATTCCTGAAGAATACAGAGATATTTAACAATATGCTTGATTTAGGTTAAGACATCCACATCGTTTATGTAACTTGTCTTAGGAAACAAAAATCAAGACTACGGTTGTCTTGTACACAATAAATTCGTGCATAAAGGACAAATATAATGGTACCAGGCTAGGTAGGTACACGATACATATATTGGAGTAATGCTAGATGGATGGGTACCCGGCAAATCTGTTAAAGCAGTATTGAGTTGATGATGGAGATGGAGCATTTTGAGGAAAGAAATCAATAATTAGGAGTCAACGGCATTCTTTTCTGTAAAATAATAGAGTTATTCTAGGCCAAATCATATGTGTAATGCCATTATTTGCAGATTAAACCTAAATCTCAATTACAAAATCTTAACAGCCATTTAATTTCTTGAGATGATTGCATTCGCTACGTCATGTTGGTAAAAACGCCGTCGCCAGTTAAGCTGAGAAATATAGACATCATTAGTCTTCAGGTTTTTACAGTTGTAAATTGTTCTAAAACGGCGGTCAAAAAATGCATCTACAACAAGTAACATTTTGTTACAAAAGTCCTTAACAGCACCGTACAAAAGTTAAAAACCTCTCAGCGTTGGAAGTGTCCTTATTGCCACGAAAAAGTGTGAGGAACCTTGGATGGGGTGATTAGAACGGTCGCTGTGACCAGGTGACCCCTGAACTCAGTGGATCGTTAGGACAGGATTGACACACACACACACACACACACACACACACACACACACACACACTCTCTCTCTCTCTCTCTCTCGCTATCTCTCTCTCTCATAGCTTAAAATGACTTTTTTCAATTTTAATTTGTCTTCATATAGTGGATAACGTTTGATGTTTTGCGATTAAAACAAAAATCACTGACGGACTTCGTGTGAAAAGCTTAATTGGCTTTTGCGAACATGCCTAGCAGTCCATGTATTTTCTATATCACTATTCACCCGAGTGCAGTTTTACCAATTAGCGAAATGAATAAACATGAAAAAGTAAAGATCTATGATGGAATAACTCACTACACATAGATTTATTGTAACAGAAATTGTTGGAGACTAGTTGGGTGATTGGGCTAGATGCCTGTGTAAACAGATGAAACGTGTGTCCATAAGTGTTGACAACAGTGCTCAGTACATGTTATCACTAGAGTACGTAGAGCACACGTCTTTCCTTGGTATAGGTGAAACAAAATAATCTATATGATAACATTAGCTACAAGAGTGCCAATTAGCGTATTGTTTGTTTTATGAATTTCAGTCCCAATCTTTCCAAGTAGAGAATTGGCACAGAAAGGGTTAACATAAAAGTTGTCGTCTATACAATAACGATCAAAATATACACAAATATTGCTTTTCATTACTGCAGTAAAAGATGATTATTGATAATGCAGTCAATTAGTATCATTGACAAGATTTTCCAGTCACATTCACGAACATGAAATCCTGAGGTAAATAATTTTCAAGATCATGCATTCTACGGCACACTCTCCCAAATACATTTTAGTCGCTTTCAGCCACATTTATATCAGTTATTAAGACTCATTAAATAATAGCATAGCAATGTAAATCCCTGTGCAATTCTTTCAATATTTCTAGTTTTGTTTTAATTATATTCGCAGTGAATTAAGTCTGTATATTGTCAAGATGTTTAAGTATGTATTAAAGGACACTAACATCCATATATTTTCATTATATCCACACTGTACCTCAACTATTTTCACATCTATAAAGTGTATACGGAGCACGAGAAATATAAACACAATACTAAATATCATAGGTTTCACCCATGTTATCGTCTCCATAAAACTATTATGACCGTTATCGTCCTTATTTATCAGAAACCTCAATAATCCATCACACAGAATTTTGTCAAATGAATTAGGCGTTTGTCATTGTTGCCAGAATATGACCTATGTAACACAAACAAGATATTAGAAAAAGTGTCCATGTGTATGTACGCATCTTACCGATTTTCGCCAGGCTTGCAATAAGAACCCATAAGCAGATGATTATCGGAAGTTCCACTCGTTGAAAGTCAAAACTGAACACTTGATACCGCTCCTGATTTTTGGTTTCTCCACCCTTATTTCCCCCAATATCCGTCGTTGTAGTTGCCTCCGGCTGCGTCGAGCACACCTGGATCAAGAATAGCAGAGTCACAGCTAGCATTGTGAATCGTCTTATTCGTCTGAAGTATCCCATTCAGAACAGAGCAATAGAAGAAATGGTCACCTATTAAAACATTCCTTAAATGTACCGTTTCTCCATTTGCCCTCTTATAGTTCCGAATACATACATTATCCGCCTAGGTAGCGATAAAAATCGTACAGCCGACATCGCGCAGTTGGTACGACCAGCTAGTTTGACGGCTTTTAGATATATACTTTGGCCGACCTAACTGACCTACATGGCAGCATACGATAAAATAGATACGGGTAGGACGCCTAGTATCAACTGAAAACCGCACTCCAATCTGTGTTGAACCAAACATATACCCTAGTTCCAATTCTATTCTTTAATCAAAGATGGACTTGTATAGGGCAATCTACCTCTAAACACATTCACCTTGTCCCTGTAATGGTCATTGTGCGGCTATATCGAGGTGATTGCTGGTTAACAATCAAGCGAGTTTTGTTTATCAGACTTAGCCACATGGACACTATATACATAATTGAATACTATCTCTCCGATTTCAGAACCTGTGTGAGAAAAACATGAATATTTGGTTTTCCAAAAGTCATCATTAGTTTACTTAAGAACAAATTCTTCCTCAGTCATTATATAGGCACCAAGCATTTATACCGAGTTGAAAGTTGGACTTTGCCATTTTGTTACCCAAGTTGTACTTTGTCCTTTATCAAATAATGTTTCATCAGTTTCTGATGTTTTAGACCCCAACCCCAGGATAATATGGAGAAGACAATAGAGTGGATAATATGGAGAAGACAATAGAGTGGATAATATGGAGAAGACAATAGAGTGGATAATATGGAGAAGACAATAGAGTGGATATAATGGAGAAGACAATATAGTGGTGTTACGTATATTTGATTTAAATTATTTATTTTTAAATGTCAAATCCAAATTTGTCATTTTGGGTTTAAAATTCATTAATTGGGAGATATCTATTCTGGTATATTCAGGCTGACCTAGACTCTATTTGTAAACAAAAAGATGTTAACCTCATTACCTCATTTTCTGACCTTGCTTCAGAGTGTAAACATGCTTAAAAAAGGATTGGTTGATTCCAAAGACAATAGAGTTTTACTTTAAAAATGATTGGTTGGTCCCAAGGACAAGATAGAGTAAAGTATAAACATCTTTCTAATATTAGTTGGGTCATATGGTATTTACGTGATTTCTTGAACGTAGGTTTGTTCTGTTAGTTTCTAGAATATCACGTGATCCCTTGTTTACGTAAAATCAGGTATTTAAATTATTGTTTTGGAGAGAATAATTCAGTAGAATTTCTGGGCTTTAAAGTACTAGTTGTGTTTTGAGTTATAGTGTCAATTCGTTGGAACAAGAGAAATTATTTTATTTATCTGGAAAAAAACATGTGCTCATATATTTTTCATATGGATTATTATAAAAACAATTACTGCATCAAGTGATATCGTCAGCTATTTTGGATTACATCGTCAAGATTCGAACCTGGAACTATTAGGACATTTATTTATCAGGACTCTTGCAATTCCATTAGTGGATTATTTTTGTGAATTCTATATTGGATTATTTTTGGACTTGATTCTCTAAAACCGTAAGTTTATTAATGTTCTCTTATAAAACATTTGTACTTAATAAATTCATTGTTAAAGCTTTACCAGCTTGTTAGTTTTCACTCTTTCTGTGTTGCTGATTATTCGAGCCTAAGCACGTAACAGTGGATATAATGGAGAAAGATAACGGAGAGACCTTTAGCATATCCAATTTAAAAGTTTTTTTTTTTAGAAAAGGATACTTGCATCCTGCGCTATGGCTGAAGGATAGATGGAAAACTGAAGTATGTGCTGAGTTTGGGAGCCACACTTTGTTTATATCAAATGTGTTTTTTTCCCCACCTTTCCGCGACGATGACGCCGACAGCCAACGAAGAGGGACCAAGGGCAAGCATGTTAATCATTTATTATACATATACGAATCCTTTTCATTTGCATACTATGAATCCCATTTCATTCAATGCATCACTTTATACTATTTTGTACTGTACTGCAAACACGCATTCCATTCATAATAAAATTATATTCTGTACTGTAATACAAACATTCATTCCATTCATACTAATATTATATTCCATACTGTAATAGAAATACCCATTCCAGCTATAATAATATTATATTCTGTATTGTAATTCATACACCTATTCCATTCATAATAATATTATATTCTATACAGTAATACAAAACACTCATTCCATTCATAACAATATGATATTCTATACAGTAATACAAAACACCCATTCCATTCATAATACTATACTATTATTCTATGCTGTAATACAAACACCCAATTTATTTATAATAATCCTATTTTATTCACTGTCAAAATGTCTGCATTTTACTCTTTAGTCATAGTAGTGGTTCAATTAGGAATAATCTACATGCAAATAGGTCCGAATGGCCATTTTGATTGATATTTCACCGTCGGTTTCAATTGCTCGCATGTTTTGTTTTCTTCAACGCATGCAATAAAGTCAGTTATGCCATGTATGTTTTGACGACATCAATTGTTATTTTGGAGATCAGCCAAGTCCCAGAAAACTAAGCCGGTACCTAATTTGGTGTGTGTGTGTGTGTGTGTGTGTGTGTGTGTGTGTGTGGTGATTTGTAGTACACCTTGTCAAACTTTTAAATAACCCTAATATTTTTAACGTAGCTTTAACAACTTTTCAGTCATATTGTCCAATGTGTCAGTTTATAGTGATGTCTAGAATTGGGTCATCATGCCGTAGATATGTAGCATAATGTACCATCCAGTCACATTATCCTGACACCAGACCGACCAGGCATAACACTAACGCTTAATGCGGAGCGCTAAGCGAGGCAGCTGTTAGTATCATTTTAAAAAGACTTTGGCATGACTCGGCCGGCGATCGAACCCTACTCATTTCATATCTGAGGCGGACGCCCTGACCACTAGACCACCGGATCGGTACCAAACTTAGAAAGACTATACCACTAACATGTATTCTCCTGATTCAAATATAGAGATTCTGAGAAGAAAGAAAACAAAACTTCTATTTGGCTTGCCCAATTCAACAAAAGACATGGAAGAATTCTGCGATAGCAAAAGTACAAAAATGATATGTTTAGTGTCGTATATATTTAAATATTTCATGGATAAAACATATAATCATTTCATTTGTAAACTTGACAGATGTGTGTATAAAACATTTAAAAGAAATAAAAATAAAATAAATTAGAAGCAGAGATGGTGAGCCCACCTCATAATAGAAGCGTCCATTTGTTTAAAAAGTTATAATGAAATACGCTTCATTTTTAAAGGAAACGCTTTATTAGTGGACTATACATACCTTTTGGACATTTATTTGAGGTCACGTTCTCTGATGCTGTGAATTAGATCAGTATTATATATATATATATATATATATATATATATATATATATATATATATATATATATATATACTAAAATGGTTAATGGAGCGTATACAACTAGATCAGCTCGAGAGCGAACAGAAGCAATTAAGAAATTTCGACCAGTCCGTGATTCTGTCAAGAAAAAATTACAAGCGCGCCAGGAGTCACATGTGGAATTTGCAGAAGGTTCAGAACAGTTAGTTAGACCCGTTACAAAAGTTACAGAAGGAGTTACAACTGCCATTAAGGAGGATCTTCTTCTTCCAGTATCAAAACAAATCGCTAAGCAAATGCAAAAATAGCAGAAAGAACACCACAAACGAAAATGATTTTACGAGATCTTTCAACTGAGATAGCTGTAGCTCTTGAAGAGGCTGTGAGAGAACCAAAAAAGAAAGAAAGAAGAATGAAAGGGGAATTAGTTTTACGGAGAAATTTATTGAAAATGGCACACAAATAATAAAAGATATGTTAATAAAAAAACAATAATGATAAATTGAGTTTGGTTCGTTTGCTGCTTCAAGTTATCTTTCAAGAAATAAATTTTTAAGCCCTGAACAGGTTACAGGTGTTAGCTGTTAAATTTAGATCGATTGGGTGTTTAAAATAAATGGAAATATTAATCAGATAGACCAACAAGATTATCTTTATAGCCGATGTTTAGATGGTGTGGGAATTCATGATGAATTAAAAATTAAAGAACTACAAGAAAGGAAAATGAAGAGGAGAAAGAAAACAACAACAACGAGGAGGAACAGAAAGGACACAAATCTTCCAAGCAAGAGTCTTCCTATCAATTTCCTCAACCTCTACAACAAAGGGAAGAAACGGACGAATTTCACGAAGACACTAGTGCTACTGGTAATGATATTCCAAGCACTACATGGGAAAGTTGACTTATTTCTTGTCCTAATAATGTTCTTTCCAACGATTAGAAATTCCCATTGGAGAAAAACGAGAATTTGTTAAGAATAAACAGTCAACAAGAACCATCTGAAGATATTTTACTTAATTTTGGACAAAACCAGGTAGCATGGGCATATAGTCGTTGATGACATATAATTATGTAAATGTTACTCTGAATTCGAGTTATTTTAAAAGAATAGTGTAAACGAAACTGGAACCACAATAATACTAAAACACAGTCAGATTTATCATCATTGGCGACTTAGTCTCGAGAGACCACGCGGATAGCGTCATTGGGGTGTTGTCTGTCACTGGGGTGTTGGCATCGTTTGTTGTGGTTGTGACAGTCCTTCTTGCAGTTGGTGCAGACATACTGGGAAACCTGAGTTACTGAGGATGCTGCCACGTTCTCCTTTCTCTCATATTTATATTCCACCAACTGGCATATACTCGCATCAGCGACTGATATGCCTCTGCTTACCGTCAGTCTCCAGGAGCATCGGTCATCGGCCAACACTTCCCAGCCAGCAGGGAAAATTTTGCATGCATTCATGTCCCTCTTGCACACATCCAGCTGTCCATATATGATGTTCTTCGACAACCTCCCATTGCCCATGCGTCTAACGTGTCCCATCTATCGAAGGCCATGTTTGCTCAGCAGGGGGTACATGCTGTTGGTATTTGCACGCTGTAGAATCTCACTGTATTGCCAGCTGATTTTCAGGATGCGTATAAGGCACCGTATATGGAATAAGTTGAGCCGGCGCTCATGCCTCATCTAGGTGTTCCAGGTCTCACTTCAATATAGAAGGGTGCTGAGAATGCAGGCCTGGTAAACATGGACCGTGGTGTCCTCTGTCATCGCGTTGTTTTCCCACACCCTATTTGTTAGTCATGACATGATGGTGTTTGCCTTTCCAAGCCGTCTGTCCAGCTCAATATCAAGCGGGCGAGTGTTGCTGATGGTTTAATGCTGATTTAATGTTGGTATTACTGATATCTATTGTCTGAGGTAAAGGATGTGAATGAGAAAGTCTTTGTATTGTGATCAGAATAGCCTCAGTTTTATCATCATTCATCTGCAGCTTGTTACAATTCATCCATAATTTCATATCAAAAATGCGCCTCTCAACTCCATGCATGGTAGCATCAACTTCAGTTGGGTTTCTAGACTTGTATATTTGGGTGTCATCAGCGTACAATTGGTGAGACACTGGGTGATGATGACACTTGAGAGCGGCTGTATGTATAGAATAAAGATAACAGGTCCAAGAACAGACCCCTGTGGAAGACCACAAAATAGATCAACTGGGCTAAAATGTATTCCATTTGTAGATACAATTTGTGTCCTGTTGACTAAGTAGGAATTGAACCACTGTAAGGCTATATTCTGAATGCCAAATACATGCTGGAGCAGGTGAAGTATTATATCATGGTATATTGTTTCAAATGCTGCAGACAAAACAAGGAGGGTGAGGACTGTACCATTTCCACTATCCGAAGCAGAGAGAATTTCATTAAATACATTCAGAAGAGTAGTTTCCGTACTGCGGCAAGGGCGATATGCAGACTGTACATTGCAAAAAAGACTGTTTGAATTCAAATGAGATACAAGTTGGTCTAAAACAATTTTTTCTACGATTTTTTATATGAATGGAAGATTAGAAACTGGGCGGTAGTTCTTTAAATCATTATGGTCAAGTGTTGGTTTCTTCAGTAGAGGCTTTACGATGGCAGTTTTGAAAAATGATGGGAATTCACCTGATGAGAGAGAGAGAGATATTAATAGCATCAGTTAGTGTAGAGACTATATTGGGTCTAAACACTCAAGCAGCAGTGATGTTGGAATTGGATCAAGTTCACATGACTTTGGTGCACTCTTGATCACGGTTGTCCGTAATAAATCAACAGCGACAGGTTCAAATGTTCCTAACGGTTGTCGCCGAAATTCTCTATCATAACTGTATGGTGACGAGTCAACTGAAATTGTGATGTCAAGCGAATCTCTAATGGTTTGCACGTTGTCACAGAAGAAATTTATAAATAGGTCCGGAAGGTCTACTGGACATAAGTAGCTGGAAGTGGTGTACATTTGTTCCTTGACATTAGTTTGTTAGTTATCTCAAAGAGCTCTTTGCAGCTGGAACTCTCCCTGATCTTAGTACTGTAGTGGGATAATTTTGCTAAATTGACTATGTTTGTGACGTTCTTCTTAACGAAGCTGATGGAAAGCCAAATACTTTCTACTTTTCGGCGATGTCTTTTATCAGTGCGAAGCTGGTCCCTAACACTGTTATACCATGAAGAACACTTTTTGTTTTATTGATACTCTGCATTTGGTGGCTGGGGCATGTTTTTCAAGCAACGAACGCAGGCAGTTATCGAGTTGTTCTGCTGTAGGATGTAAGTTGTTAGGTTTTCTTGGATGTCATACATGAATTTGGTTCTTTTTGTCATACGGAGGTTTCTCTTAGTAGCAAATAAAGGTGGAGGGTTAGGGACTTTTACGTCGAGATGGCATATAATGCAGAGGTGATCTGATGCAAGTTCGTGGGATACAAGGGTGGATTGGAAAATATTATCATCAGGTCTATAAAGAAACCAGTCTAAAATGATACCAAGTTTATGGGTGGTTTGGTTAACTGACTGTTTAAGATTTAAAACATAAATGGAATCTAAGAGTTTTGACGTGTATTGGTTTCCAGGACAGTCAAAGTTGAAATCTCCAAGAATAATTAGATTGCCACCTATCGAATTCCCATGCGCCAGAAGATTCGGAAACTGCTCCAAAAAGAGATATACTGTCAGCTTGTTTTTTTTTTTTTGAGATCCTAGGCTGCCCGCACGTCAAGATTCCTTTCCCGTCCTTGCTGGTGGGTTCCAAAGGAATGCTGAGCATAACATTTGGCACCAGTTTGGATGCAGGAGATGCCGGAAGGAAGTCGTAGTGAACACTCAGCCGCCATGGGGGCTTCACTCCAGATTTTCTTTCTGGGTTTACTCCCGTAGCCTTTCAGTCTCCTGAAGATATCCACAAGGCAGTGGAGCTTTCATCCAATATATAGGACTTGATGAGATTTGAATCGAAGTTTCCTTCTAATTGCCTTGACAAGGCTAACGAGCTTCATATTCCAGGGTTTAGAGTCAAAGTTTCCCTTCTCTTAGACTTGCTGCCTGCCAAGGTTAACGAGCCCAATCTGCCCACCAGTTATACCGCCGAGCACTCAGTCACGTCACACAGCAGGTTCTATGAAAACATATGGCTCCGCGTGAAGGTGCATCTGTGGACATAAATGTGTAGGCTAGGTCATATGCAAGTAACCTCCTGTCCAGCAGAGCGAGACAGTGGTCCCGTGGAGATCGCCACACCTTCAAAAGGGAGGTTATGAGAGACGCTTCACTTCCCTTTGGCAAGCGGGACGTCAGGCACAGACCTTGCATCCCCCACAGTCAGATTAAAGGCGGTGAAAATCAATTATCGTTGACAGAACTCCAGCGTTAAATACATAATGATGCTAAACCGGAATCCGGTTTACTCTATCCGCTAATGCTATTTCAAATATAACCATATGAGGTGGTATATTTCCACTTCTAGCTGCAATATCAGCATTATTTGCACCCGCGGCTCCTGCTGTCTTGAAAAGCTGCCGCATTATCTGTAGTTGGGACATTTCCGGAATGGCATTAAAGAAAACAACCGAAAAAGGATATTAAAAAGAGGAAATGTTTAATGCTACTAGGAACTACACACGCATGGTACGGAAAGGGTCTAAGGCTACCAGAGACCTGCCACCATTAGTACTGAAAAGGTTTGAGATTTTCCTGGATGGCTTGATAACACCAATGTCAAATTTTGATTTAATCGATACTGCTAAAATCAAATAAAAAGCTGAAAGGTGTTTTTAAACGTGATCAATTACTACAACGACCAAATAAAATATTGAAACCGGTATTATTAATCTCGATAATTCCATTGGACCTGGAACTCACTGGACCGCATATGCAATTGATCCACGTGGTATTGTTTACTTTGATTCAAACAGGTTAGCACCGCCAAAAGAGTTTAACAAGTATGTCAGCGTAGCAAATACTACTCATAAGGTGCGTATTTGGTATTTAGCATTATCAACGCAATCCATATTCGACCCTCCAAGATGAGGCCATGAAGTAATTGCTGTACTTGATGCTGCATCGAAATCAACCAAACCATGTCATAAAATTGTACACGAATACACGAGTAATCAATATCCTTTTAAATAGATCTTAAATTAAATTATAATGGTAGACATTTACTATAGGTCTTTCTCTCGAAAAAGCCACTGAAGGAATACCTCAAAAGAGGGTATTAAAATAACCAAAAACGACGAATACTCCGAATCACTAAACCTTGCCAATGTCGATTCAAACAAATGGTTGCATTTCAGAAGAAGCAAGGAAAATTAAAAACAAGTAATATTCCATTAAATGATATTATCGTTATACTTAATGAAGCAATAACGGAAAAATTAAACTCAGTGTTCTTATATCAACGATATCAGATCATATTCGCGCGCAAGTACAAAAATCGGGTGATGCAATGACAAGCGAGATCATCATGATCGGAAATATAATATTTATACTTGGAGATCCAATATCCGGCAAGGACACTGTAACAAAACATTACGTCGACGTTAACTAGATCACCGTAGACAATAAACCATCAACGTTGCGGGCAGCGTAAGACGTTCATGTAAGCTTGTTTTCAAATCTAGGTAGAAATTTTAGAAAAAATGATGAATTCACAAATAATTTCTCTGGTACTCCGTTGAACATTGTTATGAAACGTTCGGATATCAAAACGCAAACTGACACGATTAAAGGCACTTAGGATAATATTGTAAGTGATTTTCCTGCTATCGCTGAAATGCTTGACATAATTAAAATGCCGCATAAACAAAATATCAATACCGTGTAATCGATACAGTGAGGATCTTTCACATGGACACCTAAAAATAACACCGTTCAAGGTTCCGTATTAGTTCGAGGTATATACAGATTAACGGTTTTGAACCATGGTAATCCGGCTTGAACCGGTTTGCGCTAGATAGAACCGGTCTGAACCCGTTAAAACCGGATAAAAACTATTAAATTCCGATTTTATCCATAAAATCTACTCGGAATTAACCAGTTTGAAAAGGTTTCAAAAGAAGTTAAGCTGGTTTACAATCGGAAGATGGAACCTATTGAATCCAGATTAAACCGGTTTGAACCGGTTAAAACGGGCCAAACTGGTCCAATATAGAATATATCTACAAAACCGATTCTGAACGAGAATGTCTTGGTGTGCACCGGCTTGAGGCGAATGGAGCTGGTTTTGTCTGAGATTAACCGGTTCGATCCGTTAAAACCGGTCAAAACCTTTCCAATACAGTCTATATCCACATAATCTACCTTGAAAAAAACCGGTATAAACCTGTTCTGAACCTGGATAAACTGACTTGAGCAGGTTTGCGTCAGATGGAACCGTTTTGAACTGTCTTGAACCTGTTTGATGCGATTAAAACCGGTAAATACTTGTTCAATACAGACTTTATCCATAAAACCAACTTCGAAAAATCCTGTCTCAACCGTTTTTGGACAAGAATAAACTGTTTTGGCCGATGTGAACAGGTTGAAGCGGTTAGATATCGAATGAACCGGTTTGAGCAGGTTGTAATCGCTCAAAACCAGTCAAAATACAGATTTTAACCATTAACTCTTCTTAGAATAAACCGGATTGAAACTGTTTTGGTGCCATAATGAATTGGTTTGAATAGGCTTGAGAAGAAGGGAACACGTTTAATCTTGAATGAACCGATTAGCACCCGATCAACCGGTCACAACCAGTCCAATATTTGTAAAATCTATTTAGAATAAACCGGTTCAAACAGGTTTACAAACCAGGATAAACTGGGTTTCACCGGCTTGTGCCGGATGCAACCGGTTTAATCCGGGTTGAACCGGATAAGACCGGTCAATACCTGTCAAATACAAATTTTATCCATACAACCTACTTGGAAAAAACTGACTTTAACCGTTTTCGAACCAGAATATCCTCGTTTGGTCCGGTCTCAGCCGGATGGAGCTGGTTGTATCCGGGTTGAACCGGTTTGACCTGTTAAAATCTGTCAAAACCTGTTCAAGAGAACACTTGTGAAAATCCTTTGAAGATACCATAGACTGGAGATATTAAGCAGATCTAATCTTTGGAAATGTCGTCTGGCAAAGGAATTTGAAAAGAAGTTAAAGTGGAGGCATAGAACAAATGACGTGATGAAGAAGTTTCAGGAAAAAGGTAATTAATAAACTATCTAGCAAAGATACATCACAACAATGGGCCATATTCTTAGGATAGAACATGTAAATGAAACGTTTTGAATTCAAACTAATTTCAGGCTCAGACGGGAAGCATATATTTCTATACTGATTGAAAATGGACATATGTCATAGAGGAGAATGCCTTAAACTTATGACACACGAGCCAATGGAAACATCAACATTTCTAAAGACAGAGCATGATGATGGTTAGTATGCCATTGAACTATGGAAAGGAGATATGTAGTCTGCTACTCGAAACAGTTGTCATGATTTGTATTGAAGCAAATGGAAATATATGTTTACTAGTTGTCACGATTTGTAATAAAGTAAATGGAAATATATGTTTACTAGTTGTCACGATTTGTAATAAAGTAAATGGAAATATATGTTTACTAGTTGTCACGATTTATAATAAAGTAAATGGAAATATATGTTTACTAGTTGTCATGATTTGTATTGAAGCAAATGGAAATATATGTTTACAAGTTGTCACGATTTGTAATAAAGTAAATGGAAATATGTTTACTAGTTGTCACGATTTGTATTGAAGCAAATGAAAATATATGTTTACTACTTTGAACGTAATATCTTTCCCTACTCTGTAAAATAGTATACCCTCCAGACCTTTGGAGGATTATAAGTACCAAACTGTGGCAATATAGGTTTAGCTGGAGTTATGTTTATTTCACTAACTTGTGAATGAAGAGCCCGTGATTTCTGTCATTTATATTACTAATCATAAATATCAGTTGGTCTATCACCATTTTCCGCTGACTTATGACCCTAGAATTTAGCAGTAATTTTACTCATCCGGTCTATTATTTGATTGATTTTTTTCTGTCTGCATCCTGTTGAGTCGGATTATTTTCAATACCTTGAGAGGTTTGTCCGGCATTTCGGTTTATGACATACTTAAGGTATCCAGTATTATACTGCTTGTTCTGTCTAGTGTACCATTGATTAGCCTTCCAGGTATTTGTTTGTCTGTTGACGCGTATTTTCTCTCCAGAGTTATCCCCCTTTAGAGGTCAGAGCTTTTCATTAACGGTTCATTGTTAGTTTCCTCCGTTATGTCAGTAACCGTCTCGCATATAGTGACCAGCTTTCTTGGTGTGAATATAGACTGATATTCTTTTCGCGGAGGTTAATAAGACTTTCAGGTTGATGGTTAGGCCTAAGTTACTAAATATGGACCCTGTTACGTGCTTAGGCTCGAATAAGCAGCAACACAGAAAGAGTGAAAACTAACAAGCTTGTAAAACTTTATCAATGATTTATTTAGCACAATTATTTTCATAAAATAAATAAACTTACAGTTTTAGAGAATCAAATCCAACAAATATAGAATTCACAAAATAATCCACTAATGGCATTTCAAGTCCTGATAAATAAATGTTCTAATAGTTCCAGGTTCGAATCTTGACGATGTAATCCAAAATGGCTGACAATGTCACGTGGTACAGTTCTTGTTTTTAAATCATCCAGATGAAATTATGAAACATATGTCCTTTTCCAGATAAATAGAATAATTCTTCTTTTCCAACGAATTGACACAGTCCAGAATAAAATAAATAAACTCAAACAGAAAATAACACAACTAATTTCTTACAGCCCAAAGGTTCTACTACTGTCAGCTTCTAAAATACAGCTATATATATTGTTTTTCTGAAGTAAACAAGAGGAATCATGTGATTTCCTAGAAATTGATAGAAGTTCATGGAAGGTCACAGAAAGAGACTACCTTTACTAAAAATAACATACTCTAGATTTTTCCTACCCCTAAGAACTAAAAATAAAAATGTTGTCCTTGAAATTGACCAATAGATTTAGAGGCTTGTTGACAATGTCTAAAGCAAGGTCAGGATTTAGGTCAAACAAGCCAAGGTCAAAACTTGTTTACAATTAAAGAATCTAAGTCAGCCTGAACATTCTAGAAAAAATCTCCCAATCAATTCATTTTAAAGGCAAAATAACAAATTTGGATTTAACATTTAAAAAAAAATAAATTAAGTCCAATAGCCGTAACAACTTTCCCCATAAAATAAAAAGAAAGGTTTATATGATAAAACTTTCTTTTTATCACAAACCAATTTACATCTGAAATTAAAAATTACACAATACAATAAATTATACAATGGAAAGAGTGTCTACAATTATATTATCAAGAAATAGCCTCAAATTTTTTACTTGTCCATGTCCCACAAAATGTCCTAGGAAAAACACACAAGCACAGCAGAACTCACTTTTAGACAAATTAATTGTCAAACATACATTAGTGAGTCTGTTAAAGAATTATCGAATTGTTGCTAGATGTTCTCTCCAGGTGTCGTTGTAGATGATGACGTCACAAATCTCTAGACCAGTGATGAACATTTTTATGAGACGTTGAAATGGACTTTCTTTATATTGGTAGAGTCCTTTTGGAGTCGCGATATTGAGTTTTCCTTCGCTCTTTCCGTAGTGGAATCTGCCAAAATCCTTTCAGAAGGTCAGAATTTGGTGACGTACTTGGCATTCCCAATTTTATCAATAGAATAGTCACTTCTTGTTAATGGGAATGAATCTGTTTTTGTCACTCTGTTCACCTTCCTTTAATCAGTACACATACGGAGAGTTTTATCTGGTTTAGGAACAAATATGCATAGTGAACTCCAATCACTTTTACTGGGCTTGATAAAATCATTCTACAGCAAATATTGAATTTCCTTTTTCAAATATTCCTGTTTGAGTGGACTCGTCCAGCATAGATGCTGTTTGGAATTTTCAATTTCAACGTCATGAAAATTTTGTTTGTCTTTTTGTAATTGTCTTTCTTTCTTTCTCTTTTCTCTCTCTATCAATCTGCATCTGCTCTTTTTGTAATTCAATTTGTTTCTCTTTCTCCTCTCTCTCAATTCGCATTTGCTCTTTTTGTAATTCAATTTGTTTCTCTTTCTCCCTTTCCTGAAACTCCAGCTTCTTTAACTCTAATTCCATCTGGAATTTTAATTCTAATTCCTTTAGTTTAATGTCAGAGTCTGATGCAGACTTACTGACTGGAATCAAAGCACTTTGTTCCAAAAGATCCTGTTCTACCAAATACTGGACCAAAATCTTTTTGATATCTTGTTTCGTTAAAGAAGCCTTCACTTCGGAAAGATCGTATTTCCTGGCAAGTTGAAAAGATCTAATTGATCCTGGTAGGATTAGAAAGAAATATTTCTACCTTAGATGTCATTTTGATACAAGCGTGTCAGTCTCACTAAAGATTTAAAATTTTCAAAAAACTAGGGGAAATTCAAATTTAAATTCAAATTTATCTCAAATCTCAATCCCGAGACGATAGCCACCAATTCTATGTTACGTGCTTAGGCTCGAATAATCAGCAACGCAGAAAGAGTGAAAACTAACAAGCTTGTAAAACTTTAACAATGATTTATTTAGTACAATTATTTTCATAAAATAAATAAACTAACAGTTTTAGAGAATCAAATCCAACAAATATAGGATTCACAAAATAATCCACTAATGGAATTTCAAGTCCTGATAAATAAATGTTCTAATAGTTCCAGGTTCGAATCTTGACGATGTAATCCAAAATGGCTGACAATGTCACGTGGTACAGTTCTTGTTTTTAAATCATCCAGATGAAATTATGAAACATATGTCCTTTTCCAGATAAATAGAATAATTCTTCTTTTCCAACGAATTGACACAGTCCAGAATAAAAAAAATAAACTCAAACAGAAAATAACACAACTAATTTCTTACAGCCCAAAGGTTCTACTACTGTCAGCTTCTAAAATACAGCTATATATATTGTTTTTCTGAAGTAAACAAGAAGAATCATGTGATTTTCTAGAAATTGATAGAAGTTCATGGAAGGTCACAGAAAGAGACTACCTTTACTAAAAATAACATACTCTAGATTTTTCCTACCCCTAAGAACTAAAAATAAAAATGTTGTCCTTGAAATTGACCAATAGATTTAGAGGCTTGTTGACAATGTCTAAAGCAAGGTCAGGATTTAGGTCAAACAAGCCAAGGTCAAAACTTGTTTACAATTAAAGAATCTAAGTCAGCCTGAACATTCTAGAAAAAATCTCCCAATCAATTCATTTTAAAGGCAAAATAACAAATTTGGATTTAACATTTAAAAAAATAAATAAATTAAATCCAATAGCCGTAACAACCCATATTACCGAATCGTCAATAGAGTCAGTGAACTAATCAATTACCAAAATGTTTAATCATGAACAACACCGCTTGAAACACTTTCACCAGCTGCAACAGAGTGTATGAATTAGTGAGTGCGTTCTCTTGTGGGCATCTTGTTGGAACAAGTAACCAAACGCCACACATTTGTCCCGGAAACAAAGGTTTGCCATTTTTTTAAAACCGAATTGTCGACTTCAGTAATAATTAGCAATCATATAAATGATAATAATGAGACGAAATGTGTGAATTCTAATTTCACTGACTTTGAATTCTAATAAAAGGATGGAATTCATATCAATAATTTTACCCTAATGTTTGTCTAGCTTATCGAGCGTGATATGTGTATATTTGTATTGTTCACTGTCAAAATTGTAACAAGATTCCAAGTGCACGAGGAAAGAAATGGATCTTATACGGCTCTTTTACTCTTGCTGATTTTGCTGAACTGACCTGTGATCATAACGACAACACTTGGAGTCTAACTGTCCAAACGTACCGAATATTCCCTATGGCCTCCACGATTCTTGAATGACAAATTGGTATGAATGCTCTTGCCATGCTGCTGTTAGGGTTGGAGTGAGATTAAGTGTATAGTGACGATAAAATGAATCACTTTCAAAAGCATACGTCTGAACAAAAACAATTGTCAGAGACGTGCTAGACAGTTTTCAAAACAAATTACCAGGCGGAGTGATGATGATCAAAAATCGCAAACCATAAGTTATACTGTAAACATTACAGTTTCTCAATGTTTAGAAGCCAAACTCAAATTGGATATGTCGGAAGTAACACCAAGCATCACTCCAACGTTCATATCACTGATATATTCAAATTTGAAACGGATATGTTAATATGTACCAATTGTTATTCAGACCGTCATTTCAAAACAATCGAAATCAAACGTTACCTGAGTATTTTGTTATCTCAACACATTTGTTCATTACCTCGTTTCAAATATGGGTTCAGAAAAAATAATCAGCATAGTTAAACTGAACTTGACTTGACTAAATAAAGTATTTATTACTGATAACAATCTTCACTGGAAGACTCGTGATAATTCAATTTGTCTTTCACTTAGTGAATCTGGAAGCACTCTTCCTATGTTAATTTTATATATTTGAAAACCATTTTACAAAAGCTAAATTATACTAACAATTACAATATGAATACACCGCTAGAGACAATTGCAGTAAAGCCCGCTGTGTGTGTGTGTGTGTGTGTGTGTGTGTGTGTGTGTGTGTGTGTTACAGCGAACCCGTCATTAGAGTGACAGTTCATTGTCACTGGGTAGTCATTATGGCGACAGTAGCATTAGGGTGACAAAATTTGTGTCACCTTAATGTTTGCTCTCGTGCTGTACATTACTTTTCTGATTTATTCACATACTGAAGTTCATGTAAGTATTATAATATCGCCTTTAACTAGTATTTGATATTATTTACTCAAGATATACATCTAGTTATTAAATACTGTTATGCAAAAATTTATAGGTGTGTTAAGGTTGTGTTTAGCCCCACCGTCACTACATAACCATTATGGCGACATTTTAAAAAATGCTTCCACTTTTATCAAAGTCAAGTAATATTTTTCAGATATTTAATGAAATGATTTAAAATAGTAATTAACACTTTATAATGTGTTTTCTTTAAGATCAAATTCAATGACAACTCATAACACACTCGACTTTTTGAAATGCAGTCGAAGAAACTGCAATAGTTTGTGTTCTATATACCATTCTTATAATATATTCATGTTTTCATGTGACCCTGGGTCAACGCATCCAAAACGAGGCTAAGATAGGCACCAATTTCATTTTATCTCGCAACCATGGCTGCCAGTGCTACAGTTGAAAAAATCGTGGCATTTATTGTTGTGTACCGTTGTGCAGTGGGAATGTTTGAATTCACATAGATTTAAGCTTCCACCTTATTCCATCAGTGAAAAAGATGGAGCTTCGTAGAAAATGCGTTGTTGCAATACGTCGTGATGCGGGGCCGAATTTTAAGGTAAGTAACTGGATCGGTGTTGGTTTGTTTGTATTTACTTGCAACTAAATGATGTAAGAAAGAAAAATCCAAAACGCAAAATAGATTCTGTCGATGAAGCAAATGATTGTATGTACGTGTGTTTTATAATGATAGGTTTCTAAAAATGTTACCCCTAGTCCCATTCCACATAATGGGGTCATCGAAAACTGGGCATACTTCACGCAGCACATTTATATAAGAAATTATGAATTTACGTATATAGTAGTAAGTGCAGAACAAGTGAACTTTATTACATCGTTATAAAATATAAAGTATTAGATGGCACGGATATGTAATCAAACCATAGCTTCGTAACTTTTGTTTTATACATTTATTTCATCCTCATAGTGTCTATGAGCACAGGAGTCTGACGTTTTATCAATAAAGTACGGCGAAATATCTGACAAAATGAAATACCCTTAACAATTATATAAATATTATTGTTAAGGGTGTTTAATTTTGTCAGACATTTCGCCGTACTTTATTGATAAAATGTCAGACTCCTGTGGTATGAGAGAGAGAGAGAGAGAGAGAGAGAGAGAGAGAGAGAGAGAGAGCGCGCATACAGTCGGTGGAAAGCAGCCTCTGTTAAAACTCTTGTATAATTTTAAAATTTTAAATTATAATGAAGCTGGTAACTTTGCTAGTTATATTTTTTTGTCTCTATTATAGTTACAAATGTTGATGAAAAGTTACACTATTATGTTATCTTTTTCAGATCCTGTGAGTTGCAAAAGTAAAATTACATATATCGAGGAGATACTGAGGAAAGCAGAAACAGAACTGGAAGAAAAGGAAAGGAAACTGCAAGATTTGAATAAAAAAACAAGCATGGAGAAATTTGGATTGAACAGATTTACAGGTGACGATGAAATGATAGAATTTTACACTTGTTTTCCCGTATGAGGTAGCAGCAGAGAGGGTGAACAGACCACGATTTCAAGCAAAAATAATGCTTCCTACGAAACCTTATTTTAACCAAAAAAAATAAGTCTCCATTTAGCAAACGGAGACTTTACGATTTTTTAATCAATTTTGGTCGCAACGATGTGGTCATCCACCCTCTCTGCTGCTTAGTGATTTCATCACTGGGTTAACAAAAATAATAAATGATTTCAACCAAATATTTGATCGAGTCCGGTACGATATCGTGTCCGAGGATCATGTAAATTTATTGTTACAAATCCATGCGGGGTTGACTGAGCATGACTAAAGAAATTTTTAAATTGATTGAAGTCCATATCGGAACACCATGTCTGCCAAATATTTCGTAGCGTATGTGTATCAACGCCGTTAAACACAGCAAGAATATTACAGTTATCTCTGATCACTTTTGGAATCTGAGTGTAGCGTTGAGTGACATATATCACATCAGTGTTTTTGTGAAGCCCCCGGGAAAATATTCTAGCTGGGTTTTTTTGATTGTCTAACATCACATCGTCGTATACGACTAAATTGTTAATACTCCCATCAAGGTCATCCACGGATGGCGCCTCGTCAATATCAGTTATAAAATCAATGGTATTCTCACCTTTAATTTCTGATGCATTCTCGTTAAAATCCTTTAACACTTCATAGCATCGTTGATCATCTACGCTAGGAGCAATTAAATACAACTTATCCCACTTCATCCATCTCATTATTAAATTGAGCAGCAATTGAGTCTTGCCGGATCCAGATGGCCCGATTATAATTGCACGGATAGAGTTTGGTAGCGCTGCATGATGCTTAACTGGTTCTCTTATTTTAGTCGCTGAAAAATCAATTATATTCATATCTCTATACATAAATTATGGATCTATATTGTGTGAAGTGTAAAACGCGTACTAGCACAAATGATGTGACGACGGTTACAACTAAAAATAACAGATCAGCACTAACTGGTAGATGTGCAACATGTGGTATAAAAAAGTTTAGATTTATTTCTACAAAATCAAAGATTTTACAATCCGGAGATGTTTTAAAAAAAAACGAGGAGGTGATATCGCAGCCAAATTGACAAAGCTCCCTGGAACCCCATGGGCAAAGTACCCCGGAGAAAAGCACCTTCCAGGATATAGCTACTGTGGTCCCGGAACACGATTAGATATCAGACTTGATGATCAAAATCAACCCCGATCCGGCGAGTATCCGATAAACGCTATTGATAAGGCGTGTCATGCTCATGATGTTGCATATAAAAGCAGCAATCTGCAAAACAGGCATCTCGCGGATGTGAAATTAATTCATGCGTTAAATGCTATTCCTGATAAATCTTTTAAAGAAAAGTTGGCTTCGTGGTTGGTAAAATCAGCTATGAAAGGCAAATTGATGATGGGTGCTGGTAATTAATAATATGGAATCAATTTATTATTCCCCAAGAGGATACTGGAGGGGTAAATCAGCAGTCCATAAACTCGCTAGCGCTGCAAAAGTGAAAAAAAACTACAGCGGCGGATTGGTTATCCAAACAGGCACTATGGCAAATTTATCTACCACCACCTAAACAAATTCAATTCTCGCATTTTGATGTGACTGCTCCTAATGAAGTTCATCAGGCTGATATATTATTTTTGCCACATGATCGTGGTTACAAATATGCGTTAACCGTAGTTGATATTGCAAGTCGATACAAAGAAGCAGAACCGTTAAAAACAAAATCAGCCACTGAAGTTGCTTCTGCATTTGAAAGGATTTATCGACGAGGTCCTCTGCACTGGCCGAATCTATTGCAGGTTGATCCTGGCAAGGAATTTCAGGGTGCGGTTCTATCTACAATGAAAAATCATAATGTCACCATACGACGAGGGCATACTGCGCTACATCGCGATCAGGCCATTGTGGAACGATTTAATCGGACGATTGCTGAGCGGTTATTTGGATATCAATACGCAAAAGAATTCATTCAAGAAAAGCGATCCAGTGAATGGGTTAAAAGATTACCATCTGTGATTACTGCACTGAATAACGAGATTACTAGAACAATCAACATGAAACCTATCAACGCGATTAAAAAGAAGTCAATACCCGTACAACCACAAAAAGATTTCCCTAGAAACGCTAGCGTTTCCCAACCAATTCTTGGTAGTAGTGTCATTGTGAGGTACTTATACGAACCAGGAGAGCTTGAAGGGGGTAGAAAAAGGGCTACTGATCCTATTTGGAGTGTTACTGCACACAAGATATCTAGTATAACACGATCAACTGGGAGACCAGCAATCTATAAACTGGATTCAACTGCCCCTCAGCGGGGTTTTACTCGACAACAACTACAAGTGATTCCCGAGGATACTCAATTACAACCGCGGGGTCTTAATTAGCACCCAGGGTGCTGGCACCCCGGCGTCTGTTGCACTCAAGACAAGTCAACATCACATTATTTCTGACATGACCGAGATTGTTATTTTTTCTGTCTACGGTGAATTGGCGAGGATCCTTATCCGAATACTGCCAACGCATTATACAATTGCAACTCGCGCAGTGATTATTCTGTTGTTTCTTCAAAGTGATTATTAGTTCAGCATCAATATCAAATTCTCGTTTTTTTTTGTCCTGTTGTTTGTAACCGGAGAGTTTTTTATTAATGATGCTAACATCAATATCACTTATTGTTGTGTCATTATCATCGCCTGACTCTGTCAGGACAATTCTTCGAAGTTGATTTATGTTTCGTACGAGATAGACTAAATTTGACCATTCGATGTGATTATCCACCATCCAAACAATTGTATTCGATATAGTCAATCCCTGTGAAGAGTGTATTGTTGCTGCGTATCCTAGCGTCCACGGGGATTTATTAGCACGCAATGCATCTTCAACGACATTGATATCAACCAGCACAATATCATTTAATACGAGAATTTGTTTTTCACTCTGTCCTGGAATATCAACTTCAATGTTCTGTTTTCGTGTATCCGATGGCCTATAACAAAGGGGTACTGGAAGCGTTGCAAATTTTTCTTTATGCAATTCAAATAACTTCATCTGAAGTGTATCCCTGACTATTTTTCTACTTGCAATGATCAAATCGTTTGGTCTCCATGTTTCCCAGAAATCATTCATTGGAGTTTCTGAAATCACTTCACACGCTATTTCGCATTGGATTCTATCCGGTTGTAATCTAATTAGCGCTTTGAATTCTCGTAATCGTTCATCAAGTGATCTATAATCAGTGGTGATTTCTTCATAGTAGTCTACAAAACCCTTTAGCCATTCATGTGGAGATGCACCGACAAATGGTGGTGGTTGGCCGTGATCCCCGCACATGACGACTTTTGTGTTTTTGTTTAACAACCACTCAAGAAATGTTTTTAATACATCTAATGACACTGTGCATATTTCATCCCAAATTATGATTTCAGGAATGAATTTATCACCCATACGCTCAGGAGTCCATTTGTCACCTTTCCATCGAAAAAAACTGTGATAAGTGCAAGCATTTACCCCTCGTTGTATCATCTCTCTGGCGAGTCTGTGAGTCGGTGTTAGCACAATCATGTTAGAAACGCTAGCGTTTCCACGACGAAATAATTCAATTGCACGAGTTGTCTTTCCTGACCCACCACAACCGTTTAAATAAACTGTCTTATATCTACATACTGGATCAGATACCGGTGGTGCATTAGAAAATTCTGATTGAATTTCAATACGGTTACAACAAAGATATTTATCATCCATGGCAACGTCTGCGGATTCACAATACTCATGTAGCATCTCCTTTTTAAATCGCCAACGCCCCCAATTTTCTTCGGGATCTGTGAATGCCGCTACAGCTGATTTGTACTTATTGTGTATATACATCGAATCAGTGGCCACTCTAACCGCGGTATTAGGAAATCTATTTATCATCGAAAATAGATTAATAGAAGCATAGGCTAACATTGAACTTCTCAAATGTGTGTACTGGGAATTATATCCATCACAGTAGGTAACAACCGTACCTAATTTCTCACCATTGGATAGAAAAGCATCCTTACGGGATACAAGTTTTCCCTGTTTCATTAAATCCGCTACAATAAAATCGTATTCAGCGACATCTATGATCAACCGCGAAGAGTATTTTGCGTTGTCGTATCGTCCACCCTGGGTAAATTTACCGATTATTCTTCTTCCGAGATCTTTTGCTTGTTCTTTTTTAATTTCAAATAACTTCTTAGACCAATTTATGATTTCTTCTTCACTGAAATCTGGAAACTGTTTTCGTAGTTCGTTGATTATTCTATCTAGATCGGGTTGTGGTAGCCAAACTTCTTTCTGAGCTCGATAGCATATAATAGCCTCGGAAACAATCAACGATATTAGCATACCACAATCAATCATATATCTCAATAGCACTATTGGCATCCAGTGTTTTTCAGATAGGTGTCTACCGAGCCAAACATAACTACACGGATGTAACCCTGTAGCTAATTCAAATGATATCACACGAGCGAATCCGGTTAAATCAAAATCAGGCAATGGTCCATTAATCGCAACACGAGTCATTTCATGCGTGGGGTGTCCAAATCGTTTGAAGTACTCAGCGCATTCCCCATATCCGAGAAAACTTCCGGGATAACACGCGGCTATATCAATTGAAATCATACCATCACGTGAGTATTTCGTTTTCCACAGTCCTCCATGACCAAATTCGACGCAACTCAATTTAACATCCTCGAGAAAATCACTTCGTGTTGGACGCCATGAGTTTTTTTCTCTTGCGAAGTGAGCTACCACTGATGGAATAGTAAAACTATCCGTGAGTAGTTTTTCATGGGAATTCTCCGGTGAAAAATCACTAGCGATTTTTCTTATTCTGTTATCTAATTCTTCAATGCGATATAATTCACCATTTGGTTTTACAAATTGATCGAATTCTTCATCACTTCTAAGTAACCACACTGACACAGGATCATCCTTACACAACGCATGAATAGCATCGAATAATCTCTCTTCATAGAAAACATCCCCGACGAACTCCTTAGGGATATATCTCACGGTTCGTTCTCGTGGAAATATTGTTACCGCAGGTGTCCACGCGTGTTTGTTATGATCAATAATCTGTATTGGGGCTCCTCGCGATTGATATTTCGGTTCGTATAATACTTCTCCGGTTATTGTTGTTACTGATATTGGAAATTTTAATGATGCTTCTAATTTAGCTATATCAGAAACCTTTGCACCATGCTGTTTCACTGTCAG
Source organism: Unio delphinus (assembly GCA_029339505.1). Classification (NCBI taxonomy): domain Eukaryota; kingdom Metazoa; phylum Mollusca; class Bivalvia; order Unionida; family Unionidae; genus Unio; species Unio delphinus. Next base: position 4,522,545 of record JAQISU010000057.1, on the reverse strand, counting down.
TTCCCACTCGGTTATTTTCCTACGTCGCAGATCAGTTAGTTTATTTCCTCGGGATGCATTTGTGAAGTGTTCTATTATTCGTTCTGCTACACAATTCAGTGAACTAGAATATTTCATAGGAGCTAGTTTTGCGATATCGGGTTTATCATTTAACGGATATATCCCATAAACCATTGCTGTTACGGGATAAGATCTTTCGTAGTATGGCTTATCGATTCCGGTTAGAATTCCTGGTTTGGAATCTCTACTCACAATGACAGCTTTTTTATTCTTGAGGATTGGTTCAAATTTATCCCTAATAATCCATTTGCCATCGACTTCGATAATGAATTTGATTCGGAAAAAATGCCGTTTTTCCCCAACACGTGAAATTATCACTGCTGCTTTTTCATCATTCATGGTAGCGTCAACAACACCATCAATTCGAAATGTTGACCAACAATAAGATGCTCCATCACGCTTGAATTCATTAAAACAGTCTCTGATTTTACTAATCATGGCTTTATCAAGAATTGTATTCTTTGGTGTATTAGAAACTATATCGAGATTGAATTGAGCATCTTTCCAGGGTAATCTCTTGGACGTTTTTTTTGGTTTATCGAGATTAAATCTAGGATTGATTTTTAATAATCTCTTAAACTCTTTCATGTTTCCGTCTATTGGACGTTTTTTGGGTTTATCGAGATTAAATCTAGGATTGATTTTCAATAATCTCTTGTTACGTTTTTTTGGTCTATCGAGATTAAATCTAGGATTGATTTTTAATAATCTCTTAAACTCTTTCATGTTTCCGTCTATTGGACGTTTTTTGGGTTTATCGAGATTAAATCTAGGATTGATTTTTAATAATCTCTTAAACTCTTTCATGTTTCCGTCTATTGGACGTTTTTTGGATTTATCGAGATTAAATCTAGGATTGATTTTTAATAATCTCTTAAACTCTTTCATGTTTCCGTCTATTGGACGTTTTTTGGGTCTATCGAGATTAAATCTAGGATTGATTTTTAATAATCTCTTAAACTCCTTATCAGCATTTTTCGAAGGCAATCTCTTGAACTCCCTCATGCTATACTAAAAACAAGTGTCTAAATGAAAGGTTTATGTATAATGAATCACTGCAATGGATCAGTCAATGAATTAGACAAATAGTATAGTATACTAATAAACCAGGAATTCAGACCACACCCAGTGAGTACAAATTATGAAGCATCCAGTGATGGTGTTGTAAGACACTGTAGACTGAAGAACCTAGTTGGGTGGGATAATGGTATGGGGTATTTGTTCTTTACTGTTGGAAAGAAGAAATATTACAATCATCGTTTCGTATTTGAATGTTTTAATGGATTGATCAAAAATGGTTTTTTTATCGATCACAAGGATTCTAATCCAAGGAACAATTCCTTATCAAATCTGCAAGCAATCACACAGAGTGAGAATTCCAAACGAGGAAGGACTGGCATTTGTTCAAAAAAAGTGAAACCAGTAAAATCTTTGAATACAACAACTAACAAAGAAAAAATATTTAAATCAATATATGAAGCCGGCAAGTATTTCAATATTTGTAGAGCCTCAGTACGATTCGTTGCAGAGGGGGTTTGTCGATCGGCTATTTCAAAAAGGACGGGACAAAAAATTCAATTTAGTTATGTCTAATGCGTCATATTTTTCATTTAGAAATATATCATTATTATAGAATAATGAATTCTGAAAACATGAATAGCATTTTATCCGAGATTTCAAAATTGAAAAGTTGGGATATTGAACTATCAGATGGGTTAAATCTTGATCAAATCATGTCTGATTTTCAGGATATAGAATACGGAGTTAGCACTAACAAGTATATGCTACCAAAGAAGTATGCGCTCATCAAAAGAATTCAGAATTCTATTCGGGACTCTCTCGCATTTTCCAGTGACGTAAGTGTGTTCGCTCCGTTGTATACCATTGTAGAACGAATACGAAAAGAATTGGGGTACGAATACGAATTGAAAAAGGAGGTTAATTCTAAAGTTAGAAACCTACGGGCGTTAATTCAAGAAAATGAACAATTTTGATTGACCATTTATCATTATTTTATTGTGACCGTCCCTCATAGAGATTTTAATTTTTTTTTAGCATTTTTTGATTAAAACTGTTGAAAACAGTGAATAAAAAAAATTGATGGCTGGTTCGGATTGATCAATGAAAAAGTGGGGAAAGTGTGATATTATTTATTTTTATAAGGATTTCCACACTTTCGCCATCAATGATAGAGATGTTAAAACACTTCCACGATGGTGTTAGGTCGGGATTGAAAAATTGTTTTGCAATTGAAAAATTGTTTCTGATTTCAAATAATGGTCAATGAAGCATTAACAACCCGATTGGCTCGTGAACGACTGGATGCAATCAGGAGATTTGTACCAATTCGTGACTCTGTACGGAATAAACTGCAACAACGACAACAAGCGCAGACTGACTTTTCTGTGTCAAGTGAACAACTGTTTACTCCGATAACAAGTGCGACCAAAGATGTGAAAAAGTTAACTGAAACAGCGATATACGGAGATATTCCTGAGCGAGAACGAGTAAAGAAGGCGCCGCTGCTTGATACGCTTGAAAAGATAGCAGCAGAGACCGGACAAACACGCGCAGGGATACAACAGTTATCCAGTGATATAAAAACTCAGCGCGAGTATGAACAATTAGCTGATATTGATGATTCTGCGCCTGAAACTCAAAGAGTTTCCACACCTGAACCACAACCTGTTGATGTCGTCACCCCAAGAGGTGTTCCCTTTATAGACAAATTCACCGAAGGAGCTATAACAGAAATCAAAGAATCTCAATTAATAAAACTCGAAGATTATGCAGATTTTGGCATTTTCGCTATCCAAAAATATTATTCAAGGGAAGAGTTTTTAAAAGACGAGTATAAAAACAGTAGAATTAAACGAGACGACTGGGTAGATTGGTTATATAAAATAAACAAGGAGATTACTGGTAATTTGAAAAAGGATACAATTGAGTACAGAACTTTTAAAGCAGGAGTTGATAGCTATGGTATACAAAAACAACAAAGTCGAGGCCGACAAAGGCAATTACTTGATGATAGTCAGGGCGCAACTGGTACAACTGAGGAAACAAGCGGAAAAGGATATTCGATTAAAAATCCAAAGGATGTCTTTGACTCTACCGTGACATGTCCTGGTAATATTCTCAGTGATATATCACGGTTAGAGGTTCTCATCGGAGGGAAACGAGCCGGAAATAACTCACCGGAAGTAATTAATGAAGCAGCTGATATCTGTAGACGATTATTTGCTGGCGGTATCATGGACATTAATGTATATCGAGAACTTATTGCTGAATTAGTTGAAAATCACAATGATGAAAATCTTATGGATGTAAGCGATTGATCACTAATTGAAAAACTACTAGTTTTATAACAAGATGATTATACACTACAACCATGATAAACCAGTAAGCGTCTACGTGGTGAACTCACGATTGCCTGTTTATCGCGCGTGGTACGGAGATGGTTTCGGCAATACCATTGCGGGGTTATTTACAAGAATGGCTCCCAAGGTGGCGCCGTTAGCTAAACAATTATCAATGAAAGCCATTGATGCTATCCGTGATAAGGGAATCAATTTCGTTGGAAATCTTGCCGGAAAGGCATTTTCTGCCGCGAAAGATAAAATAGCATCATTGGTGCGAAAGAAACCAGGAATGACTTCGTCAGTGGTGAAACCACGAATGACTTCGTCATTAGTGCTGCCATCAACTACAGTGATGCCTGGAAAAATCAGCAAAGTAATAAATAACGCAGTGGAAGAAAAACTAGCGCAATTGACTTCGTCACAATTGACAGCTTCACCGGTAACAGATAGCGCTATCATGAACGCGATAGCAGGAAGTGGTTTGAAACAAAAAAGAAATTCGAAGAATTTTCAACGACGATAATTACAATTGAAAACGCTAGTAATGTTATAAATGTTTAAACGAACAGCTGATCCCGCGTTAGATATGGAAGCCCCAGTGCGCAAAGATGATTCCGTCCGCGATTATCAATACTATTCCTATCATGCAATACAACCCGACCTACGATCGCGAATTGAACTTCAAGCTCAAGATACCAGTAAATACTTTTTACCATGTGAAGCATTTATTGAAGTAGAAGGAAAACTTGTAACAAATGTTGCAGCTGATACCCCATATGCAAATGATTCAAATATCCGAGTTGGTTTCGTCAACAATGGTATAATGGCGTTATTTGAAAGTGCAAGATATCTCATTGATGGAAAAGAAATTGAATCAATAGACCGCGAGGTTGATGTTGCAACAACAATAATCGGACTAGCAAGATACTCCGATGATTATACAAGATCGGCTGGTCCATCTATGATGTTTGCAAAGGATACCTCTGATAACGCTGACCACCTTCAATACATTAAAGTGTTAACACCGCAAGATACTTCAGTTGATAATTAACGAGAAGCAACTAATCCAGAACGTCGAGCTAGACCCGGAGCTGCGTTTGATATTCTCGGAGGTGTTAATGGTAATTTCAATTTAGGATTTGCAACACGAAAATTAGCATTGCAAGAACAGCAGCGATATTTTTCATGTGCGATTCCACTCCATCACATATTTGGATTCTGCAGAAATGTCAGAAAAGTCATCTATGGAGCCAAACACACAATCGCATTAGTGCGAAAAGGCAATGACAATGATGCAATTTGGCGTACTGGTGCCGATGAAGGTAAAGTTGTTTTGAGTAAAATAGTATTATGGATGCCAGTAATGACTCCATCAATTACCACGGAAGAGCGGCTACTTTCGTTTATGGAAACCGGTGGTAAATCATTGCTAAGTTGGCTAACAACAACGACTGATGCTAAAGAGGATAATGTTAATGGTACATTTACATGGCACCTGGCATCAAAACAAGGCGTTTCAGCTCCACGTCATATATTTATAGCGCTGCAGAATCGGAATCGATTAGGTTCCCAAGAACGCAGTCATATGATATTTGATCGGTTAGGGGTAAGTGAGGTTTCACTGAGAATAAACGGACAACAAGAACCATCTGAGGTTATACAGCTTAATTACGGAAACAACCAAATAGCACGTGTGTATCATCGGATGCTGTCATATATGGGTCGTGATCAAAATGTTGATACTGGTTTGCAAATATCTCAGCTCGATTTTAAGAACTTGTATCCAATTTATTACTTTTCACTGGAACATCTTGATTTAACAAGGCAATCCGTTGTTGATATACATTTTAGGGCTCGTATAGATCCTGGTGGTGTTGATTATAGAGCGGTTGCTGTTATTCTCAGCGACAAATCAATGTTGCTAGAAGGGGCTGGCGGACGAATGAGACTCGTTGATGCACCAGTGGAAAATCTGTAAATGTAAATGAAACTTGAAAAGTTTCAATAGGATTTTTCCAAATTAGATCAATTGAAAGCATAAATGTGTTTTACAATAAAATGCCATATAGTGTTGTTAGTGTCAAGCTGACTGATGGTCAGGTCAAGAAATTAAAATCAAAATCCGCTAAAGAATGTGGAACAACAATAACGTTAAAACCAGCGCAGATGTCCGGAGGTACACATAAAATATCATTAACGGATCGTCAAATAAAACATTTCAATGATGCAATGAAAAATAAGCGAGGAGTTCAAATAGAATTTTCGAAAGCTGCAGTCGCGAACATGATAAAATCAGGTGGTATATTTCCATTGTTAGCCGCAATACCAGCATTGATTGCAGCGGCTGCCCCAGCGGTGGCGAAGGCGGCAGCGTTGGGAGCCGTTGGGACCGCAGCAGGGATGGCGTTGAAAAAGGCAACTGGTGGATCCACTCGTGGATCTGGGTATAAAAAAAAGGGAAAGGGGTTGTACCTACCAGGAACCCCGTATTCATGGTACAGCGGCAAATCCGTGAACGGATCGGGTCTAAGAAAAATACCAGGAACGGTTTATTAGTTGAAAAATCTTCGATTTACAAATCTTCGATTTCCGAACCTATGGTTGAGGAACCTATAGTTCCCATGTCCAATTTTGATTTAATTGATGCTGCTAAAAAACTAGCGATAAAAAACTTCAGAGGGGTTTTTATGAGAGATCAATTACCGAGAAAACCAAATAGCGTTGAAACCGGTATCATCAATCTTGATAACAGCAGCGGATCGGGAACTCACTGGGTTGCATACGCGATTGATCCACATGGGATTGTCTATTTCGATTCATATGGGTTAGCTCCGCCAAGCGAGTTTATGCGGTATATAAATTCCTCGATGAAACTCAAAGGGTTTCCGATTTTTTATTCCACGCTGCCAACACAACAATTAAATGATCCACCGATATGCGGCCGTGAAGTATTAAATGTCCTCGCGGAGATTTCATTAAAATCCTTTGGATCTCCGTGGAAACCACCTCATATTATTGTAAACGAATACACGAGTGGGAAATTACAAGGATCAATAAATTGAAAACACAAGTTACGCTAACAATAATGATCGATATTTGGGGACTATCTCTGTCAATGTTGAAACCCACCGAGGAAACATCTGCGGGTTCTATCGAGGATGTAAAAAAAATAATAGAAGATGAAATCGCTGAGACGTTAAATTTAACAAGTGTTGACCCGAACGAAATAGTTGTATTTCAAGATCGCCAGGGTAAATTGAAAAGCAGTAATATATCCGTGAATGACATTTTGATACGGCATCGCGCTGCCGCTGAAAACTCTATTGCACTGTATTCCAACGATGGACAACTTAAACCAGGCGCACTTGTGTCTACGATCACCGACGCGATTGCTACCAACGAACGTGAGCTGAATGATTTTATACGAGGTTATAATAGTTTTCGCAAAAATGTCGTACATAAATTCTTTGGAACCCCGCTTGTGGTTGGCATGACTCTCGCTGAAATTAAAAACTATCTATCGCTATTCTTCGCTAACAAGGACGCGGGAAGGATGATGAATGAAAATGAAATCAAGGCAAATTATCTCGAGATTTCTAAACTAATAGAAGATCAAAAACCCACTAACGACGTCATTGTTAGATTTTTTGGATCCCCACCTGTGGCAGACTCGACTCTCGCTGAAATCAGTGAGTTTATTATCAGGCATACTCATAATGCCTACGTCGCTAATAATTTCTTTGGTGTCCCGGTTACATCTACAATGACTCTCAAAGATATTAATATGTTTATGGTGAGACAAACAACACTTAATACCATCGTGGATAAATTTTTAGGGAGAACACCTGTGTCTGAAACCACATCTTTGACAGGCATGACTCTCGCGGAAATTAAAAGCGCGTTTGACGAACAAAAACGCATCAGCGAAATGGCTAAAAATTTCTTTGAGGGCTCTGAAAGTTATAATATCACGACGACATATTCTCAACTCAACGGGCATTATGTCATGCAAAAAGGTTTGGAATTTAACCACCTTTTGATTTCATTTTTTAGTCGCCGCGATAAAACGATGATAAAATATACCGAAATCAAAAAAACCTATCTCGACGTTTACGACGATATTCTTAAACTAAAAGAAAAATCTGAAAGGGTAAAGCATGGGACCTTTGATTGGGTAAAAGAATCTAATGCTAAATTGAAAGTCAATATCGAGAAGTGGCCTCATGGTATCTACAGGATGACGTTAGTCTCTGACAAGCAATTTGATATCATCGTGAAAGGTAAAACCTACTTTGGTGGCACCGCGACAGTAATTATCGCGGGGGGAGAAGAAGAATTTGAGATTGTCGCAGTTGATAACACCATTAGAAAAGAAATATCCTGGTGCTTAGAATTCGTAGCGGATTTAAGTAAATAATAAAACCACTAGTGGTTTCAATTGAAAGGAAAATCCTTTAGATTCACAATTGAAAACGCTAGCGTTTTTAAAATAAAATGATTTCATCAACGCAATGTCGCTATGATCAGGTCAGAGAATTTCAGAATAGACTCAAAACCCTCACTGAGGAGTATCAAATAAAAATAAAAAAATACCGACGAAGAATCACCGCAATTGATGTTATTATATACTCGGTGTCAAGCGTTCTCACTGGCGCCGGAATAATACTTGCATCGGTTACAATGATTGCCCCGGTCGTAGTTCCAATTTGCATTTCTGCGGTGGCTACAATCGGGGGTATATCAACCGGGATAGCAAAAAAGATATCATCATGCAGCCAGAGTAAACTGCAGAATTACTTAATTCAATTTCATATTGCATCAACCGCATATTCGCAGTTATCCTCGATGATATCGTCGTCACTCGATGATACAATTATATCAGATAGTGAGTTCTCAGCGATGGTCAGTATTTTTGATTCAGCGATATCAAAATTAGAGCAACAACATGAATATAATAACAATGACAACACCGATGGAATTAGAAAATACGAACCCAAAAAACAAAATGATCTCAATAATATCAACATTACCAGATTGTGAGTTCTCAGTGATGGTCAGTATTTATGATTCCTCGATACCAAAATTAGAAATAAATCATGAGTATAATAACAATGACAACACCGCAGGAATTACTTCAACGAATAGTGGAGAACACGAACCCAGTACAAACAAGCATGATATCAATAACATCAACGAATCCAGAATTCAGTGTGAATTTCCCCTCTCCGGTCCCAGTGAAGGAGATAGCGCTAGCAAAATTACGAGTATATCATAGCTGGCCTAATATCAGATCGGTTGCATTTGGTGGTCAGCAACCCAATAACACACTGGTGTTCTCGTATAAGAATAAACCCGATGGTACTCCAGAGTGGGAAACTGTTTCGTTACCAACTGGGTCGTACCAAATTAAGCAAATCAATGCTGAAATTCAGCGTAGAATAAAATCAATCACTGGAAAAGAATCAAAAATAGCTATTAATCTTCATCAACCGACGCTCTCGTCGTCGATCGAAATAAGCACAGAGGGATACATTGTAGATATATATAACAGCTCGTTAAGAACAGTGTTAGGATGGCCTGAAAAACCACCGGAAAAATCCGCCACCGACTTAACCACGGACATACAATCATATCATGAAATCAATCCCAGTTATCGAGATAATTTATCTGATATAAGAAAAGGAAGAATCGCCGATAGATTTATATTTACCAGCAAAGACACATTGCAATGGGATTTTATCATTAAAAGAACAACCGACTCATCTGTTACTATTTCATTTACGCTAACTGACGTCCGTGATTATTTTAATGAAATTAATCGATTACAACAAGCACAACTAGAACAACTACGGAAAACAAAATCGCAAAAACACGTTGAAATAATAAATCAACTTATATCTGACATGAAATATATCTATGAACTAATTATTCAAACAATAATTAATGACAACAGCGACAATAAACAACGATTCTTAACCGATTACAATATCACAGAGGACAATCTGCGTAATTTCAAGTTTCCCAAATACAACGCTGATGAACTAGCAAGAATTGTTAAAACCGATATCAAGGCGCTACAAAAATCAGATTCAGCTGTCCTCTTCAAGTATAATAATGATCCAGATGGTGGCGGTAGGCATATTGCCCCTCATAATGTGAATATTTCAACGGTGATTGCGCTCAATTTAGTATGTGATGCAATTGAAGGAAGCTATCAAATTAATCTAGAGAAATCAAATCAAGCTCAGCAGGGATATATTCTTTATTCGTTTGCACCAACAGCTCCTCCAGGATTCCTAATTATTGAAAACCCAATTAATCCTGTCTACATGCGATGCCATAATAATTCGTTAACGAGAATTAATTTCAAACTCACCGACCAGTCAAATAATCTGATTGATTTACAAGAAGAGGTGTTAGCGATTAGTTTGTTTGTGAAATCCTAAATTGCTTTGCAATTTCAAAGGATTTTCGTCCTAAGGACTCGATCAAATATTTGGTTGAAATCATTTATTATTTTTGTTAACCCAGTGATGAAATCACTAAGCAGCAGAGAGGGTGGATGACCACATCGTTGCGACCAAAATTGATTAAAAAATCGTAAAGTCTCCGTTTGCTAAATGGAGATTTATTTTTTTTGGTTAAAATAAGGTTTCGTAGGAAGCATTATTTTTGCTTGAAATCGTGGTCTGTTCACCCTATCTGCTGCTGAGGTTTTAATAACCTTCTTCAATGGCATCAAACCTACTGCAATTAGAATGAAGAGCTTATATTACAGCACCAGGAATGACATCAACATCAGAGGACGGCAAAAAGCAATGGACCCAGTGGATGAACTTTTGATGTTTTTGTGTTGATGTGGATTTCCGATTGAAGATATGTCTGTTCAGTTTAATATTCACATGTCTTCTTGAAGTCAGAAAATAATTATGTGGACAAATTATTTGTATTTCTTACTGGGAAGTATAAATATTTGGCCAAGTCATGAGCAGGTTCAAGCAAATATGCCTCTCGAGTTTCAACTGTCCTACCCAGAAACCAGAATTATTATTGACTGCACATAAATATTTACAGAAAGACCCACATCTCTAGTGCTTACATCAAAGACTTTTTCAAACTACAAAACTCACAACTCCTGGAAAGGTTTGGCAGGGATAGCAGCACATGGTGCAGTCACATTTGTGTCTTCCTTTTACTCTTGATGCATGACTGAGTGATGTGGACATCACAAAGCTGTCAGGGATTAAAGATTCGTTAGAACCATGGGATTAAAATTATGGCAATTTTTGGGGGGTTAAGAATTGACCACTACAATGGATAAAAGTAAAATGTTCCAGTGTCTTTTTGAGGCGTACGTGCTGGCATATCCTGCAAAGAGCAGAAAGATTTGCCAAGAAGAAGTGATTCATTAGTGGAATTGAATAAAAAATGATGCAGATTTGCAAGTCAAAGTTGATCCCTGGTTGCAAGAATTAAAACCTATTGCCGCCACAATAAAGGATCACTTCTGATCTTTTGGGCTAAACAAACATATGCAGCTACAAAAAAAAAATCCAAAAAAGTGCCTGTGGCAAACACCGATAATTCTGTGCTCAACTACAAAGTTTCAAAGTATTTTTGTTTAGTTATAATTACTTTATTTGATAATCATAGGAGAATTTTAATACAATATTCTGAACATCTGCAGTTTTAGCTACATACATGTTTTCTCCTACAATATCAGAGTGAAGCGCCACACAAAACACATACTACAATGAAGTGATTTGAAACGTTAATTTTCAAATAGGAAATACGATTTTTTGGGGGAAGTGGGGCAGAGCATTGTGACGTTATATTGGGGGGGGGGGTCTGACTTTTTGTGACGAGGCGGAGGGAGGGGGTCAAAATCGTCCAAAATCGTGTAACGTCATTTATGGTTGGCCCCTAATACAGTATAAGTTGCAGCATTCCAACCAGATCATAAATATGTTACAGTCACAACTGACTAGCAACATCAGATGATTTTTTTCTTCTTCTTGAATGATGTTATGTGATTGAATTTCATGTCTTTTTAAAATCTGATTGTGGTATAAACTGTCAGTTGCCAAACTAAAGTCATGCATATATAGTCTTATTGTTTTTATTTCTATGTTGAAATATTTTTTTCAAATTCATGCATCCCAATTTTTAAATCTTGACACTTCTGTATCTCCCTTCACATGACAGGCAGTTGAATAAAGTACCAGTACACGTTTCTAACACACTATTTCTTTCTTTTACTTTGCAAGAGAAATTGAGTTACTTGTAGTTAATGAAAATGAGTTTTCTATTCATCATAGTATGTTTGCCTGTCAAGCTCAACATAAATGTGAGCATCATTATTATGGAAATTAACAGTGGACAGAAAAGTACGATTCACTTCATCATCTCAAATAATCTTCATTTTTTATGCCCTCAGATAGGGAGCAATAAGTATAAAAATGATGTCCATTTCAATGTCAATCCCAAATTTGTTTGAGGACATTTGTATTTTTGTAATATTTTTAAAATTAAGAACATTTAAGATTAAAACACGTATTGCAGCAGTTAGTTCTAGATTTTATGTCACTCTCTGTTTCTCACAATTCGCCGTGGGATACAATGGCGGATTACAGAATATTATCATCAGATCTATAAAGAAACCAGTCTAAAATGTGACCAAGTTTATGGGTGGGTTGGTTAACTGACTGTTTAAGATTGAAAACATAAATGGAATCTAGGAGTTTTGACGTGTATGGTTTTCCAGGACAGTCAAAGCGTAAGTTGAAATCTCCAAGAATAATTAGGTTACCACCTATCAAATTTCCATACTCTAGAAGATTTGGAAACTGCTCAAAAAAGAGAGATTCAGCCAGCTTGTTTTTTCTACTAGGAGGAGGGCGGTAGAGAAATAAAAAATGGACTGACCTTTGTTCCAGTGTGAGCGTTGTTTGGATCTGTTCAAACGATGTGTGGCAGAAATTTAAGGTTGTGTTGTACTTAAGGCATTTGATCATGGAATTCTTTGTAATTACAGCAGTTCCACCTCCGCAAGAGTTGAGGGGGAACGACTTGATGAATTAATCACTGGGTGTTAAATCCGCACACTTAGGTTCATCGCATGATGATTGTAACCATGTTTCTGTCAGGAAGAAGACGTCGATATCCTGGTCGTTGATAAAATTAACTATTTCTGTGCGCTTTTTCGGTGATCCTGCTGATTGAGCGTTGAATAATGCAATACGTAGTTGTATCCTTGGGACAGTTGACACAACGGTTGACGATTTCAGAGGAATTCGAACCATGTTATCAAAATTAACGGCAGAATTTTTAAATTGTTTATCTGTTACGGACGAAAGGGAGATAACTGGAATTCTTCCTGTTCTACGCCGGCCATCTTTGAAACAACGTTTTTATTTCGCTTCCGTTTACATTTAAGTAATGATGAATGTAGTCCCAGTTCGTTCAGTCTTGAGCACAATGTAGTATCTGTGGTTAAGGCGGATGCCTCTGACTCGGCTATTACATTTTATATCCTTGTTTCAGATCTGGTTTTTTCACCTGATATTATCCTTTCCCTGCTGCTTTTTCAAGTTTATGCTTCTATTCTTCCTGTTTTTCTTTCGTTTTCTAGTTTACTCTTGCAGTATTTTCCTTTGCTGTCCAGTCATTGATAACAAACTCATTAATATCTTTATCAGATGTGATCTGCTGAATATTAAAAGCAACACAGTATAAATATTTAACCCAATGGCCAATAGGCAGCTTTTACAGTTTTAATATATTCTGGTTTTACGTATCGTTTGTCTACCCCCGTATCCAAACACGGCAATATCGAGTATTTGGTCTGCATCTTTGATAGCGGCAACACCTTCATCAGTAAATGTATCTATCATGTTCTAACTTTGGTGGTGGCGGTGGTCGAGCTCCGGGCTGTGGTTAATGAGGTGGTGGAATGGGTTGAAGATGACCAGCAATATCCTCTGGTAATGTTTTAAGATCTTTTGTTGTCTCAGTTGCCGTAACAATTTGTTTTGGTTGGTTCGACATTTATTTTAGATAACTGCTCTGTACCTTCTGAAAATTCCACCTGAGCTTCTTGAAGCTGCTCTAGTTGCTATTTGATAGAATCACTGACGGGGAGATATTTCATAATTATTTCTAGTCAATGTCGAGCTATTTTAGGTGTGAGATATTCCATAGCTAGCGCATAAACATCATCATCATTATTATTATTATTATTATTATTATTATTATTATTATTAATACAACAGCAATTCAGTTACACATCACGGTCTGCGGATATAGGTACTTAAATGCACATCAAACAGTTAATGCAGTAGACGCGGCGACATGCGCTAACATAATTTTTGTTTGCACCACGATACCTTATCTGGGCCTTCATGTCACAATGTATGGCTTTTGACTTGTGTGGATTTCAAAACAATTCTAATAACTGTTGTTTAAAAGCAAAGTATGTGTTTATGATCGCAATAAGGATTACGGACATCCCACACGGAGAAATAAGAAAAAGATTTGTTCACCTTTCTTTACAGGATGCATTGAGTTGAGAAAATTGTGCAGATTAAGAAAGATCAGTCTTTTTGGTTTACAAAGTACAGGTTGTTCACCAACTATGCTAGTTAGAAAAAATTAGATTCCTTAATTAGATACAATTTTGGACAGAACATATCTGCCCAATTTAAAAGTTAAAGTAGGAATATATAGAATGTTGCAGTTAAACACATACTTTGACTGGTTTGTTTTAAAGAAAACTGCAAACATAACAATGACCAGATATGTAGTAGTGTGAGACCCATGACCGACATTGACATTACAGACGGGATGAACATCTAGCAGTTGCTGGATATAAACTCAGAATTTAATGCAGCCACCGGAGGGGTAGATGTGCCGCCAAAAGCACTGAAGTCAAAGCTGAACAAATACTTCAGGACTACAATACAGCATAATGTCTTGCTGGTCTTCCATCCTGATAGGTGTCAACTACTGGAGAACAGCAGAGTGCCACGACAGGCTACAGGCGATGAAATACTACATTGGAAATATTGAGGCCCTCCAGAATGCGGATCTAAACAAATGTATGTTGCATCCAAAAGACCTATAAACACCTTTTATAGCCGTAAAGATGCTGGAGGTAAAAAGAGCAAAGGCTATAGTAAGGGAGGTCCCACCATTCGAGAGAGAGGTGGGCCGAAAGACTGTCGAAGTGCATGTGAACAGACTCCCGCTTGAGATAGACACGTGCGAACTAGTTAGAAAAGCCCAACAAAAGTTGAGAGCCAATGTAAACTATCATAAGATGACAACCATTTGGGGCTTTGCCCCCACTCAGACTGGAGGCAGAATACAAACAATAACCGGACAAGAGACTAAGAAAATCCCCATGTTCTTTTACGTACTGGGCTTTAAACTCAAAGGCTGGTACAGGGGGTGCGAGGACGATCGAAAGTGCCCCAGATGCGGGCAAACCTGGCACGGTCTATGGGATTGCAAAGAGGGAAAACCCAAACCGAACGACAGACCCAAGATTTATGCAGGTGCCGTTGCGGCACAAGTAATAAATGCTCCACAAAAAAATCCACAAAGCCCACCAACAACAGCGTAGGAAATAAGACAGGAGGAAATAACACAGAACCAATCAAGTGCTGATAAGTGGAGGGATATTTTAAGCCCTAGAAACAAAATGGTTAAGACCCCAGGAAAAGAGCCCATTACTACAACAAAAAAATACAACATATTTGATATACTGAGTGAAAAGGGAAAGGAGATAGAAGAAGAGAAAGACATGGGGGATCTACTAGGAATGATACCCCTCACAACACCCATACCAATGGCACCAATGAAAAGGAATCTTAAAAACGATGGTTAGTAATATATCAACCTCATCAACAGAAAATGTTAAGGACACTATAGAAAACGTTGCGATAAATAAGGTAGAAGAAGAATAAATAGACAGAGAACAAGCCAAGGAAAAAAAGGGCGGACGAAAGTAAAGAAGGGAAGAGAATGAACAGTCTAAGGAAAACGGAGAGAACAGACAATGATAGCGCATCCGAAGGGACAAGAGTAACGGGAAACAATACGAACAGAGACACACTATACTCGTCGAACAAGCGATTTTTACCAGTCGCGAACTAGCAATGATACGATATGGGATGACCCGCATTTCCCCAGAAAAAAAAATATATGAACACAAATGGATCACATACACACAAAAAGTTAGACAATGCAAAAATACAAAAACAACCATAGTCTGAAAAAAAATAATACGACAACCTCGGATAGACAAAAAATGGAGGACAAAAACTTTACTGTCTATAAACGTAAATGGGATAAATAGGAACAAATTAGAAAAATTAAAAACATTAGAAACCTATGACATGTTATTTATACAGGAGACACATAATGGACTGAAAATTGAGAGGGAAAGAGGTAGGGACAGTTTGATAATCACTAACGACTTTATAGGGAAAAATATAAGAGGGGGTGGGGTAGCCGGTTTGATTAAAAATAAAGAGTGGTTAAATGGGAAAGAATAGAGGAGGAAAACCATTTTAAGGGGAGATTAATACACATTTTAATAGGTGGGATAAACTTTATCAATGTGTGCATTCCAAACAATAGGCACAATAAATTAATGTATTGACAAACTGGCCAAATATGTAGAAAAATACACTATGGGAAATTTGAAACTAGGAGGGATTTAAACTGTGTAGGTAATAACATAGACAGAACAGGACAACTAACTACAGATGACATAAGGTTTAAAGACAAAATGAACACATGCTGACTACACAGAAACTGATTGAGATACAGGAGACTGCATGTGCACAGGGTAGAATACACATTCGATTACAAAGATAATAAGGGGAGTAGGATAAATACTATTTGGGGGACACTTTCGGGAACAAATAAATATATAAAAGCAGTAAATATAAACTACAAACTTTCGGACTATAAATTAATTAACGTAGAAATAAGGAAAATAAATAGGATAAAATGGGACAGGGGACAATGGAAAATAAACAAGATTTTAGATAACATAGACTTTGGTCAGAAAATTAAGAAAGAAAGCAGCAGAGAGGGTGAACAGACCACGTTTTCAAGCAAAAATAAGGCTTCCAGATCATGTTTTCGAACAAAATATGGCCTATAGATAACGTTTTCGAACAAAATATCAGGTTTCCAACAAATCTCATTTAACCAAAAAAAAGTCTCCATTTTTGCAAAAACGGAGATTTTACGATTTTTTAATCAATTTTGCTCGCAACGATGTGGTCATCCACCCTCTCTGCTGCTAAAGTTTTCAGTTCTGGGTTAATAATTCTTTTACGATTTCAACCGAATATTTGATCAAGTCCGATACGATATCGTGTCCGAGGATCATGTAGATTTATTGTTGCGAATCCGTGCGGAGTCGACTGAGCATGACTAAAGAAATCTCGAAATTGATTGAATTCCATATCAGAGCACCATGTCTGCCAAATATTTCTAACAGTATGAGTATCAACTCCGTTGAATACAGAAAGAATATTGCAGTTATCTCTGATGACTTTTGGAACCTGAGTGTAGCGTTGAGTGAGATATATTACGTCAGTGTTTTTGTGACGCCCACGGGAAAATATTCTAGCAGGATTTTTTTGTTTATCCAACATTATATCGTCGTATACGACTAAATTGTTAATATCTCCATCAAT
Source organism: Unio delphinus (assembly GCA_029339505.1). NCBI lineage: Eukaryota > Metazoa > Mollusca > Bivalvia > Unionida > Unionidae > Unio > Unio delphinus. The sequence continues at coordinate 4,505,408 of JAQISU010000057.1, read as the reverse complement.
ATCATCAATACTCGGTGCTTCATCGATATCGGTTATAAAATCAATGGCGTTCTCACCCTTAATTTCTGATGCATTCTCGTTAAAATCCTTTAACACTTCATAACATCGTTGATCATCTACGCTAGGGGCAATTAAATACAACTTATCCCACTTCATCCATCTCATTATTAAATTGAGTAACAATTGCGTTTTACCGGATCCAGATGGCCCGATTATAATCATCCGCATAGAGTTTGGTAGCGCTGCATGATGCATAATTGGTTCTCTTGTTTTAGTCGCTGAAAAATCAATTATATCCATATTTCTATACATAAATTATGGATCTATATTGTGTGAAGTGTAAAACGCGTACTGGCACAGATGATGTGACGACGGTTACAACTAAAAATAACCGATCAGCGCTTTCTGGTAAATGCGTGCAATGTGGTACAAAGAAATTTAGATTTGTGTCTATGAGATCTGATTTTAAAAAAAACGAGGAGGTGATATCGCAGCCAAATTGGCAAAGCTCCCTGGAACCCCATGGGCAAAGTACCCCGGAGAAAAGCACCTCCCAGGATATAGCTACTGTGGACCAGGAACCAGACTTGATATCAGACTCAATAATCAAAATCAACCCAACCCCGGTGAAGAACCAATAAACGCCATTGATAAGGCCTGTCACCTTCATGATGTTGCTTATAAAAGCAGCAACCTGCAACACAGGCATCTAGCAGATGTGAAATTAATTCATGCGTTAAATGCTATTCCTGATAAATCCTTCAAAGAAAAATTGTCTTCATTTTTGATAAAATCGGCTATGAAAAGTAAATTGATGTTAGGTGCTGGTAATTAATAATATGGAATCAATTTATTATTCCCCAAGAGGATACTGGAGGGGTAAATCAGCAGTCCATAAACTCGCTAGCGCTGCAAAAGTGAAAAAAATCACTGCGGCTAATTGGTTATCCAAACAGGCACTATGGCAAATTTATCTACCACCGCCTAAACAAATTCAATTCTCGCATTTTGATGTGACCGCTCCTAATGAAGTTCATCAGGCTGATATATTATTTCTACCACATGATCGTGGTTACAAATATGCGTTAACCGTAGTTGATATTGCAAGTCGATACAAAGAAGCAGAACCGTTAAAAACAAAATCAGCCACTGAAGTCGCTTCTGCATTTGAAAGGATTTATCGACGAGGTCCTCTGCACTGGCCAAATCTATTGCAGGTTGATCCTGGCAAGGAATTTCAGGGTGCAGTGTTATCTACAATGAAATATCATAATGTCACCATACGACGAGGGCATACTGCGCTACATCGCGATCAGGCCATTGTAGAACGATTTAATCGGACGATTGCTGAGCGGTTATTTGGATATCAATACACAAAAGAATTCATTCAAGAAAAGCGATCCAGTGAATGGGTTAAAAGATTACCATCTGTGATTACTGCACTGAATAACGAGATTACTAGAACAATCAACTGAAACCTATCAACGCGATTAAAAATAATTCAATACCCGTACAACCACAAAAAGATTTCAAAGAACCAATTCTTGGTAGTAGTGTCATTGTGAGGTACTTATACGAACCAGGAGAGCTTAAAGGGGGTAGAAAAAGGGCTACTGATCCTATTTGGAGCGTCACTACGCATAAGATATCTAGTATAACACGATCAACTGGTAGACCTCCAGTCTATAAACTGGATTCAACTGCCCCTCAGCGGGGTTTTACTCGACAACAACTACAAGTGATTCCCGAGGATACTCAATTGCCACCGCATGGTCTTAACTAGCACCGTTGCGTCTATTGCACTCAAGACAAGTCAACATCACATTATTTCTGACATGACCGAGATTGTTATTTTTTCTGTCTACGGTGAATTGGCGAGGATCCTTATCCGAATACTGCCAACGCATTATACAATTGCAACTCGCGCAGTGATTATTCTGTTGTTTCTTCAAAGTGATTATTAATTTAGCATCAATATCAAATTCTCGTTGTTTTTTTTTGTCCTGTTGTTTGTAACCGGAGAGTTTTTTATTAATGATGCTAACATCAATATCATCCATTGTTGTGTCATTATCATCGAAAACAACTCTTCGAAGTTGATTTATTTTTCGTACTCTGGATACTGCGAGATAGACTAAATTCGACCATTCGATGTGATTATCCACCATCCAAACAATTGTATCCGATATAGTTAATCCCTGTGAAGAGTGTATCGTCGCTGCGTATCCTAGCGTCCACGGGGATTTATTAGCACGCAATGCATCTTCAACGACATTGATATCAACCAGCACAATATCATTTAATACGAGAATTTGTTTTTCACTCTGTCCTGGAATATCAACTTCAATATTCTGTTTTCGTGTATCCGATGGCCTATAACAAAGGGGTACTGGAAGCGTTGCAAATTTTTCTTTATGCAATTCAAATAACTTCATCTGAAGTGTATCCCTGACTATTTTTCTACTTGCAATGATCAAATCGTTTGGTCTCCATGTTTCCCAGAAATCATTCATTGGAGTTTCTGAAATCACTTCATGCGCTATTTCGCATTGGATTCTATCCGGTTGTAATCTAATTAGTTTCTTAAATTCTCGTAATCGTTCATCAAGTGATCTATAATCAGTGGTGATTTCTTCATAGTAGTCTACAAAACCCTTTAGCCATTTATGTGGAGATGCACCGACAAATGGTGGTGGTTGGCCGTGATCCCCGCACATGACGACTTTTGTGTTTTTGTTTAACAACCACTTAAGAAATGTTTTTAATACATCTAATGACACTGTGCATATTTCATCCCAAATTATGATTTCAGGAATGAATTTATCACCCATACGCTCAGGAGTCCATTTGTCACCTTTCCATCGAAAAAAACTGTGATAAGTGCAAGCATTTACCCCTCGTTGTATCATCTCTCTGGCGAGTCTGTGAGTCGGTGTTAGCACAATCATGTTAGAAACGCTAGCGTTTCCACGACGAAATAATTCAATTGCACGAGTTGTCTTTCCTGACCCACCACAACCGTTTAAATAAACTGTCTTATATCTACATACTGGATCAGATACCGGTGGTGCATTAGAAAATTCTGATTGAATTTCAATACGGTTACAACAAAGATATTTATCATCCATGGCAACGTCTGCGGATTCACAATACTCATGTAGCATCTCCTTTTTAAATCGCCAACGCCCCCAATTTTCTTCGGGATCTGTGAATGCCGCTACAGCTGATTTGTACTTATTGTGTATATACATCGAATCAGTGGCCACTCTAACCGCGGTATTAGGAAATCTATTTATCATCGAAAATAGATTAATAGAAGCATAGGCTAGCATTGAACTTCTCAAATGTGTGTACTGGGAATTATATCCATCACAGTAGGTAACAACCGTACCTAATTTCTCACCATTGGATAGAAAAGCATCCTTACGGGATACAAGTTTTCCCTGTTTCATTAAATCCGCTACAATAAAATCGTATTCAGCGACATCTATGATCAACCGCGAAGAGTATTTTGCGTTGTCGTATCGTCCACCCTGGGTAAATTTACCGATTATTCTTCTTCCGAGATCTTTTGCTTGTTCTTTTTTAATTTCAAATAACTTCTTAGACCAATTTATGATTTCTTCTTCACTGAAATCTGGAAACTGTTTTCGTAGTTCGTTGATTATTCTATCTAGATCGGGTTGTGGTAGCCAAACTTCTTTCTGAGCTCGATAGCATATAATAGCCTCGGAAACAATCAACGATATTAGCATACCACAATCAATCATATATCTCAATAGCACTATTGGCATCCAGTGTTTTTCAGATAGGTGTCTACCGAGCCAAACATAACTACACGGATGTAACCCTGTAGCTAATTCAAATGATATCACACGAGCAAATCCGGTTAAATCAAAATCAGGCAATGGTGCATTAATCGCAACACGAGTCATTTCATGCGTGGGGTGTCCAAATCGTTTGAAGTACTCAGCGCATTCCCCATATCCGAGAAAACTTCCGGGATAACACGCGGCTATATCAATTGAAATCATACCATCACGTGAGTATTTCGTATTCCACAGTCCTCCATGACCAAATTCGACGCAACTCAATTTAACATCCTCGAGAAAATCACTTCGTGTTGGACGCCATGAGCATTTTTCTCTTGCGAAGTAAGCTACCACTGATGGAATCGTAAAACTATCCGTGAGTAGTTTTTCATGGGAATTCTCCGGTGAAAAATCACTAGCGATTTTTCTCATTCTGTTATCTAATTCTTCAATGCGATATAATTCACCATTTGGTTTTACAAATTGATCGAATTCTTCATCACTTCTAAGTAACCACACTGACACAGGATCATCCTTACACAACGCATGAATAGCATCGAATAATCTCTCTTCATAGAAAACATCCCCGACGAACTCCTTAGGGATATATCTCACGGTTCGTTCTCGTGGAAATATTGTTACCGCAGGTGTCCACGCGTGTTTGTTATGATCAATAATCTGTATTGGGGCTCCTCGCGATTGATATTTCGGTTCGTATAATACTTCTCCGGTTATTGTTGTTACTGATATTGGAAATTTTAATGATGCTTCTAATTTAGCTATATCAGAAATCTTTTCACCGTGCTGTTTTACCGTTAATTCCCACTCGGTTATTTTTTTTCGTCTTAGATCAGTTAGTTTATTCCCCCGGGATGCATTTGTGAAGTGTTCTATTATTCGTTCTGCTACACAATTCAGTGAACTAGAATATTTCATAGGAGCTAGTTTTGCGATATCGGGTTTATCATTTAACGGATATATCCCATAAACCATTGCTGTTACGGGATAAGATCTTTCGTAGTATGGCTTATCGATTCCGGTTAGAATTCCTGGTTTGGAATCTCTACTCACAATGACAGTTTTTTTATTCTTGAGGATTGGTTCAAATTTATCCCTAATAATCCATTTGCCATCGACTTCGATAATGAATTTGATTCGGAAAAAATGCCGTTTTTCCCCAACACGTGAAATTATCACTGCTGCCTTTTCATCATTCATGGTAGCGTCAACAACACCATCAATTCGAAATGTTGACCAACAATAAGATGCTCCATCACGCTTGAATTCATTAAAACAGTCTCTGATTTTACTAATCATGGCTTTATCAAGAATTGTATTCTTTGGTGTATTAGAAACTATATCGAGATTGAATTGAGCATCTTTCCAGGGGTAATCTCTCTTGGACGTTATTTTTGGTTTATCGAGATTAAATCTAGGATTGATTTTCAATAATCTCTTAAACTCTTTCATGTTTCCGTCTATTGGACGTTTTTTTGGTTTATCGAGATTAAATCTAGGATTGATTTTCAATAATCTCTTAAACTCTTTCATGTTTCCGTCTATTGGACGTTTGTTACGTTTTTTTGGTTTATCGAGATTAAATCTAGGATTGATTTTTAATAATCTCTTAAACTCTTTCATGTTTCCGTCTCTTGGACGTTTGTTACGTTTTTTGGGTTTATCGAGATTAAATCTAGGATTGATTTTTAATAATCTCTTAAACTCTTTCATGTTTCCGTCTATTGGACGTTTTTTGGGTTTATCGAGATTAAATCTAGGATTGATTTTTAATAATCTCTTAAACTCCTTATCAGCATTTTTCGAAGGCGTTCTCCCTAATTCCCTTATGCTATAATTAAAACAAGCATTTGAATGAAAGATTTTTATATAATGAATCACTGCAAGTGGCTTATGATTGGATCAGTAACCCCGTGTAACAAATCATGCAGAAATGAGTTTTGTGGGTATCATATGCAAAGCTTTCGTCGTGGAAGCCTTGGTCCGTTACCCTGTATTCTATGTGGGGTTGGGGTCAGGGGGAAATCTCAGTTGTGTCTAAATTGCGGTGGTAAGCGATACAGGGAGTTGAAGCGTTATTATGATAAAAGAATAAAAAATGGACAATCAATCAGAAATTATGACCCTGACGCTGACAAAGTCAGTATTCTTGACGCTGATAAAGTCAGTATTCTTGACGCTGACAAAGTCAGTATCAAGGATAAAATCATAAGAACTCTTCAAGACTACATCGAAAGATTTATCATTAAACCAAACGATGAATTAGACAAACAATAGTATTATGTATACGAATGAACCAAGAATTCAGACAACACCCTGTGATCACAAATTATGAAGCATCCAGTGATGGTGTTGTAAGAAACCGCAGACTGAAGAAACCAGTTGGTGCTGACAATGGTGGGGGATATTTGATATTTACTGTTAGGGAGGGAAAAGAAACGAAAACTTATCTCAATCATCGTTTCGCATTTGAGTGTTTTTATGGATTGATCGAGGATGATTTTGTTATTGATCATATCGATTCTAATCCGAAAAACAATTCTTTATCAAATCTGCAGGCTATCACACAAAGTGAGAATACCAAACGAGGAGAGACTGGAAAATGCTCAAAAAAGCGAGACCAGTAAAATCTTTGAATACAACAACTAACGAAGAAAAAATATTTCAATCATTATATGAAGCCGGTAGGCACTTCGATATTTGTAAAGCCTCAGTACGAAAAGTTGCAGAGGGGGTAACCAAAACGGCGATTTCAAAAGGGACGGGACAGAAAATTCAATTTAGTTATGTCTAATGCGTCATATTTTTCATTTAGAAATATATCATTATTATAGAATAATGAATTCTGAAAACATGAATAGCATTTTATCCGAGATTTCAAAATTGAAAAGTTGGGATATTGAACTATCAGATGGGTTAAATCCTGATCAAATCATGTCTGATTTTCAGGATATTGAATACGGAGTTAACAACAATAAATATATGCTACCAAAGAAGTATGCGCTCATCAAGAGAATTCAGAATTCTATTCGGGACTCTCTCGCATTTTCCAGTGACGTAAGTGTGTTCGCTCCGTTGTATACCATCGTAGAACGAATACGAAAGGAATTGGGGTACGAATACGAATTGAAAAAGGAGGTTAATTCTAAAGTTAGAAACCTACGGGCATTATTTCAAGAAAATGAACAATTTTGATTGACCATTTATCATTATTTGATTGTGACCGTCCCTCATAGAGATTTTAATTTTTTTTTTAGCATTTTTTGATTAAAAATGTCAAAATCAGTGAATAAAAAATATTTCACACTGAATAAAAATTGATGGACGGTTCAGATTGATCAATGGAAAAGTGGGGAAAGTGACATTATTATTATTTTATATACAATTTGGACACTTTCCCCATCGATGAACGAAGGTGTATCACGATGAAATAACACTTCCATGACCATCCGATGGTGTTAGGTCGGATTGAAAAATTGTTTTGCAATTGAAAAATTGTTTCTGATTTCAAATAATGGTCAATGAAGCATTAACAACCCGATTGGCTCGTGAACGACTGGATGCAATCAGGAGATTTGTACCAATTCGTGACTCTGTACGGAATAAACTGCAACAACGACAACAAGCGCAGACTGACTTTTCTGTGTCAAGTGAACAACTGTTTACTCCAATAACAAGTGCGACCAAAGATGTGAAAAAGTTAACTGAAGCAGCGATATACGGAGATATTCCTGAGCGAGAACGAGTAAAGAAGGCGCAGCTGCTTGATACGCTTGAAAAGATAGCAGCAGAGACCGGACAAACACGCGCAGGGATACAACAGTTATCCAGTGATATAAAAACTCAGCGCGAGTATGAACAATTAGCTGATATTGATGATTCTGCGCCTGAACCACAACCTGTTGATGTCGTCACCCCAAGAGGTGTTCCCTTTATAGACAAATTCACCGAAGGAGCTATAACAGAAATCAAACGACCTGAATTAATAAAACCCAACGATTATGCGGATTTTGGCATTTTCGCTATCAAAAAATATTATTCAAGGGAAGAGTTTTTAAAAGACGAGTATAAAAACAGTAGAATTAAACGAGACGACTGGGTAGATTGGTTATATAAAATAAACAAGGAGATTACTGGTAATTTGAAAAAGGATACAATTGAGTACAGAACTTTTAAAGCAGGAGTTGATAGCTATGGTATACAAAAACAACAAAGTCGAGGCCGACAAAGGCAATTACTTGATGATAGTGAGGGCGCAACTGGTACAACTGAGGAAACAAGCGGAAAAGGATATTCGATTGGAAATCCAAAGGATGTCTTTGACTCTACCACGACATGTCCTGGTAGTGTTATCAATGATATATCACGATTAGAAGTTCTTGTAGGAGGTTTCCGAGCTGGAAATAACTCACCGGAAATAATTAATGAAGCAGCTGATATCTGTAGACGATTATTTCAGGGTGGTATCATGGATATCAGCACATATCGAGATTTCATTGACGAGTTAGCAAATGGGTATCATAGTGACTGAATTGAAAAGTCAATTGAAAAATTGTTTCTGATTTCAAATAATGATCATACACTACAATCATGATAAACCAACCCCCGTCTATGTAGTTAATTCACGGTTTCCAGTTTATAGAGTATACTACGGAGATGGTTTAGGCAATACCATTGCAGGGTTATTTGCGAGAATGGCTCCAAAAGTGATGCCGTTAGCTAAACAACTAGGAATGAAAGCCATTGATGTTATTCGTGATAAGGGTATTAGTGCTGTTGGAGATTTTGCTGGAAAAGCGTTTTCAACTGCGAAGAATAAAATAACATCATTAGTGAGACGAAAAAAGAAACTGGTACCATTGCCATCTAAAGCGGAAATGCCTGCAAGTGTTAGTAGAATTATAAATAACGCAGTAGACGAAAAATTAGCGTCGATGGCTTTAACCCCCGACCAAAGCAATATTGCAAATATGATAGCAGGAAGTGGCTTTAAAAAACTACGACGATGAGAATGGAAAAATCGTTTACGATTTCACTATTTAGACTCTGATAAATAGAATAAAATGTTCAAACAGTCACCTGATCCAGCGTTTGATATAGATGCCCCAGTTCGCAAGGATGATTCTGTACGCGATTATCAATATTACGCCTATCATGCCATAGACTCAAATAGTCGAGCAAGAATTGAACTTCAAGTCCATGATACCAGTAAATACTTTTTGCCCTGTGAAGCGTTTATTGAAGTAGAAGGAGAACTTGTAACAGCTGATGATACTCCTGCTGTACCAGCACCGTATCCAGATGGTACTCAAGTCGGTTTTGTCAATAATGGTATTATGGCGTTATTTGAGAGTGCTAGATATCTCATTGATGGAAAAGAAATTGAGTCCATAGATCGCGATGTTGATGTGGCTACAACAATAATCGGGTTAGCGAGATATTCCGATGATTATACAAGATCAGCAGGACCTTCTATGATGTTTGCAAAGGATAATAAAAATACCGCTGGTGGAAATCAATTTGTTGTAAGACGACCAAAAAAAACGTGATAATAGTGATGCTGATGTCGAGAATATGATTATAAACAATGATGTTAATTTCAATCTAGGAGCTGCAACACGTATTTCAATGTTGCAAGGAGCGCGTAAATCATTTTCATGCGCGATTCCACTGCATCACATATTTGGATTCTGTAGAAACGTCCGAAAAGTTATCTACGGGGCGAAGCATACAGTATCGCTTGTACGAAAAAGTGATGATAACGACGCAATCTGGAGGATTCCAGCAGATGCTGCAAATCCCAATGCTGATGCCGGTAAAGTCAATTTAACAAAAATATCATTGTGGATGCCAGTGTTGACTCCAGCAATCACCGCAGAAGGACGATTACTATCATTTATGGACCAAGGAGGAAAATCATTACTAAGTTTGCTAACCGTGAGTACAGATGTTAAACAATCAAATATCAACGGGTTATTCACTTGGAACCTAGCATCAAAACAAGGCGTTTCTGCGCCACGTCATATATTTATTGCGTTAAAGGATAACACACGAGTTGGCAATCAACTCTCCAGCCATATGATATTTGATCAGTTAGGTGTGAAAGACGTCTCACTGAGAATAAACGGCCAGCAGGAACCATCCGAGGATATACAACTTAATTACACAGAAAATCATATTGCACGAGTTTATCATCGTCTGTTGTCATTTATGGCACGCGATCAAAATGTCGATACTGGTTTGCAAATATCACAATATAATTTTAAAAATCTGTATCCGATCTATTACTTCTCACTGGAACATCTCGATTTGATGAGACAATCTGTTGTTGATATACACTTTAGAGCTAATGTGACTCGTGGTGCTATTGCTAATTATAGAGCGGTTGCTGTCATTCTCAGTGATAAATCAATGCTACTTGAAGGTGTTGGTGGAAGAATGAGAGTGGTAGATGCACCAGTAGAAAATCTTTGATTGATTTTCTCGATTTTTCATTGAATTAGAATCAATCAATTATGTATAATGTCATATAGTGTTATTAGTGTTGCGTTAACTCCCGGTCAATTAAAAAAATTGCAATCGGAATCAGCTAAAAAATGTGGAACCACAATCACGTTGAAACCCAACCAAATGACTGGTGGTGCAATTAAATTATCACTGACAACTCGTCAGGTGAAACATTTCAATGATGCACTTGCAGCCAAAAAAGGTGTTCAGATTACTCTTTCTGCGGCTGCTATCAAAAATATGATTAAAACAGGCGGTATATTTCCGTTGTTAGCTGCGATTCCAGCATTGATTTCAGCAGCAGCCCCAGCGGTGGCTAAAGCGGCTGCGTTAGGAGCCGTTGGTACTGCAGCAGGAATGGCACTAAAGAAAGCAACTGGGAAAGGATATAAAAAAAGGGAAAGGGTCTAAGACTACCAGGAACCCCGTATTCATGGTACAGCGGAAAGGGTCTAAGACTACCAGGAACGATTTATTAATTGAGGAATCGAAGATTCCTATGTCCAATTTTGATTTAATGGATGCTGCTAAAAAACTAGCGATTAAAAACTTCAGAGGTGTCTTTATGAAAGATCAATTACCACATCAACCAAACAGCGTTGAAACCGGAATCATTAATTTAGATAACAGCACCGGACCTGGAACTCATTGGGTTGCATACGCTATTGATCCACGTGGGATTGTCTATTTCGATTCATATGGATTAGCCCCACCAAAAGAGTTTATGCGGTATATAAAAACCCTTCCAATGAAGACTTGGTATTCTACGCTACCAACACAAACGATGATTGACCCACCAATATGCGGCAGCGAAGTATTAAATGTCCTTGACGCTATTTCTAACTCCTTGAGTAACCCAAGCGGAAAACCACCACATGTTGTCGTTAATGAATACACTAGTAATCGCTGGAAATCGAAACGATTTTAGAGAGAGAAAGAGTTTTACAATAACATGATTGATATTTGGGGGAGATCTTTGAATCCCAAACCCGATGGCACTGCACCACCTGATTCTGTCAAGGATGTAAAAAACTAATCAAAGATGAAATAGCTGAGACGTTAAATTTAACAAGTGTTGACCCGAACGAAATAGTTGTATTTCAGGACAAACAGGGTAAATTGAAATCTAGTGATGTGTCATTGAATGACATTTTAACACGAAGACATGACGCCGCCGATGACGCTATTGCACTGTTTCAAGATGGTAAACTCAAACCAGGCATACTTGTTTCGACGGTCACAGAGAAACTAACAACAGTAGATAACACAGCAAACTCATTAAAATCACTCAACGATGAATTCGTTAAATTCAATCAACCGCTACAAGAATTTCTTGGTGTTCCACCAGTGTCCGCACCGAATATTGAAACGATAAAAACCGCAATCAACAATTTAGCAAAGCTACGAGCTGATTATGATGCTCATATAACTGCTTTTAACGCACTACGAAGAGGAATAAGCAGAACCGGTGAAGCCATTGCTAAATTCAATCAACCGCTACAAGAATTTCTTGGTGATCCACCAGTGTCCGCACCGAATATTGGAACGATAAAAACCGCAATCGATGATTTAGCAAAGCTACGATCTGATTATGATGTTCATATATTTGCCTTTGGAACACTAGTAGGAGGCTTCAGCAGAATCGATAAAACCATTGCTAAATTGAATCAACAGCTACAAGAATTTTTTGGTGATCCACCAACAACCACACCGAATATTGGAACGATAAAAACCGCAATCGACGATTTAGCAAAGCTACGATCTGACTATGATGCTCATACAAGTTTTTTTTAACACAGTACGATTGATCACCCTCAGAAACACTGACATCGTTGATAAATTTTTTGGTAAACGAAATACTAGACCTGAAGATGTTAAAATAACTATAGATAACATCACTGAATATATCGCTGCGATCAACAACAATCTCCCGCGACTTGAAAAAATAAAAATTCCTCATCATAGCTTCAGCAATAACTTATACACACTTCAATCTGGAACATTTGAGTGGATATCGCCACATGCTATTTTACCCATCACAGCTACTATCAAGGGTATTTATCGATTAACGCTGGTAGCACCAATTCAGTTTAATATATCATCGTCGAGTTCATCCGGGGTCAATAATGTGATATCAACGATCATCGACAAGGATACAACTGAACGGTTAACGATAAAAGCCGATGATAAAAGTTTGATTAGGGCATCAGTAACATGGTATCTGGAATTCGTGGTAGATCTGAGCAAATAACTAAATTGAAATCGTAATTGAAAACGCTAGTGTTTTTAAAATAAAAATGATTTCATCAACGCAATGTCGCTATGATCAGGTCAGAGAATTTCAGAATAGACTCAAAACCCTCACTGAGGAGTATCAAATAAAAATTAAAAAATACCGACGAAGAATCACCGCAATTGATGTTATTATATACTCGGTGTCAAGCGTTCTCACTGGCGCCGGAATAATACTTGCATCGGTTACAATGATTGCCCCGGTTGTGGTTCCAATTTGCATTTCTGCGGTGGCTACAATCGGGGGTATATCAACCGGGATAGCAAAAAAGATATCATCATGCAGCCAGAGTAAACTGCAGAATTACTTACTTCAATTTCATATTGCATCAACCGCATACTCGCAATTATCATTGATGATATCATCGTCACTCGATAATACGATTATATCAGATAGTGAATTCTCAGCGATGGTCAGTATTTTTGATTCAGCGATATCAAAATTAGAGCAACAACATGAATATAATAACAATGACAACACCGATGGAATTAGAAAACACGAACCCAAAAACAAACCCAAACACGAACCCAAAAACCAAAATGATCTCAATAATCTCAACCATACCAGATTGTGAGTTCTCAGTGATGGTCAGTATTTATGATTCCTCGATACCAAAATTAGAAATAAATCATGAGTATAATAACAATGACAACACCGCAGGAATTACTTCAAAGAATAGTGGAGAACACGAACCCAGTACAAACAAGCATGATATCAATAACATCAACGAATCCAGAATTCAGTGTGAATTTCCCCTCTCCGGTCCCAGTGAAGGAGATAGCGCTAGCAAAACTACGAATGTATCACAGTTGGCCTAATATCAGATCAAAATCATTTGGTGGTCAACAACCCAATAATTCTTTAGTGTTTGCAAATATGAATAAACCCGACCGAACCCCAGACTGGAAAGTTGTTTCGATACCAACAGGGTCATACCAAATAGAACAAATCAATAATGAATTCGCGCGTAGAATAAAATCGATTACTGGAACAGAATCGAAAATCGCTATAACAGTTCATGAGCCGACGCTATCATCCGCAATTGAGATAAGCACAGAAGGATACGTCGTAGATATCTATAACAGCTCGATAAGAACCGTACTAGGATGGCCTGAATTACCACCCGGTGGAAAAACCGTTGATTTACCAGAACCACAAAAAAACTGATTATATCACCGACGTGATAAAACCCGATAATCCAATAAAGAGTTATAAAGAGTACAACAAGTGGGATCTTTTCAATGGAATAGTAGAAAATAACGCTGTCAAATTCGTACCCCGACAGGACAAAATTACTGAAAATTTCACAGCGTTCAATAACGATTTTTCGCTGTTGTTAATATCTCTTAAATCCGGTACTCTCACCCGAGATGAATTTATCAGCGTCATAGAAACATGTAACAAAATCATCTTCGACATGAAAATATTTCATTTGCTAATTATTCAAGAGATATTAGGTGACGACAATCCTAAAACGAGAACCGAGTTTGCGATGAAAGGTAATATACGCGTAGAAGATATTCGTGAGTTTAAACTACCAGGATATAATATCTCAGAACTACAAAAATCTCTCAATGATGCCATCGATGAAGGTTTCCAAAAAATCCATGACGCATGGAAGAAATTAACAGAACAACAAACAACTATCCTCAAACATAATAATGACCCAGACGGAGGCGGCAGGCATATCGCTCCGTTCAACGTGAATATATCCTCAGTGATTGCGCTCAATTTAGTATGCGATGTTATCGAAGGAAGCTATCAAATTAATCTCGAACGATCAAATCAAGCTCAGCAAGGCTATATTCTTTATTCGTTTGCACCAACAGCTCCTCCAGGATTCCTAATTATTGAAAACCCAATTAATCCTGTCTACATGCGATGCCATAATAATTCGTTAACGAGAATTAATTTCAAACTCACCGACCAGTCAAATAATCTGATTGATTTACAAGAAGAGGTGTTAGCGATTAGTTTGTTTGTAAAATCATAAATGATTTTCATCCTAAAGACTTGATCAAATCATTTATTATTTTTTGTTAACTTGTAGCAGCAGAGAGGGTGGATGACCACATCGTTGCGAGCAAAATTGATTAAAAAATCGTAAAATCTCCGTTTTTGCAAAAATGGAGACTTTTTTTTTGGTTAAATGAGATTTTTTGGAAACCTGATATTTTGTTCGAAAACGTTATCTATAGGCCATATTTTGTTCGAAAACATGATCTGGAAGCCTTATTTTTGCTTGAGAACGTGGTCTGTTCACCCTCTCTGCTGCTAAGAAAGAGAAATTTGTACAAATAAAGGGAATTTGTATATAATAAAAGAATTGGACACTTTAAAAGGGAGATTAGAAATATAGCAGCACACTATACAAAATTAAGCATAGGGAAAATAAAATTAGAGAAAGAAGCGATAGAAAATTTAATGAAAATATGTAAATACAGAATACAAAAAATAAACACCAGAGGAAAAGCTTAATAAAAAGAAAAAGGAAGAACATAAAGGGAGGGAGATTAAAGCGGGAAAATATACAAAACTATACAAAATTGCAGAGAGTCTATATAAAAGGAAAGAACTAAGAAGATTGGGAGAAGAAAAAATCTTTAGAATCGCTCAATATTAAAGGGGGGAGAATAACAAAAGACAAAATAGAATATTAAAACACATACAAGACTATTACGGAGAACTCTACATATCACAAGAAATAAGTGACAAATTGACGAATGTTTACAAGAGATAAAATGCGAGACGATATCCACAGAACATAAAAACATATGTGAAGATTTCGTCACGCAAGTAAACATTATAAGAACAATAGGAAATTAAGAAGGAAAAAAATCACCAAGTAGAGATGGGTTCTCAGCAAAATAAGGGAAATGAGATAGGGAGGTGTCATGGCGCGGGGGTGATGATTTATATATTTTTGGTGCCCACTGTCACGGGGTTGCATAAATATAAAAAGAAATAATATAACCCATCCCTTTTTGTTACTCGTTATCTAAGAGATGACCGCCCTCGATATAATTACCAAGGTTCGAGTAAATATAAGTGGTGAAACTTATAGATGGAAATAGATATATTGATCTGAGCAGATATAATGAACAAACAAATACGAGTCCCCGTAGAAATAAACAATTTAATCAATTACATAAACAATTGTGAAAATTCCTTTCATTCAGAATATACTCTGCTTTCAGAAATACAACTTCCACCGAATTACAATAAAACTCAAATAGATTTAAATTAACTAGCCGACCTATTACTAATAGCTTTAGTTCATCATAGGATCGAGTTAACAATCGAAGTAAACGTAATGTACTATTTCATAATCTGCTAGTCCTCAGCTTTCCGCTTCCTCTGTTGCTGTTCAGAACTTTAGATCTCAAAGATGATACTTGCTCTCGGGATATCCGTCTCGGGATACAATCTGAACACGTTAGAAATTTAGCAATGGGCAAAATTTCCTCACACGTATATACGTCTCACTGCACTTCCCTCTCTTTCTTTTTCTCAGCATACGTCTCAAGTTACGTAACATCAATACGTCTAAAAAGCTATTTTCTCCCTTTGTGGTTTCGTCACCCAGCCAGTAGTAGCGGCTTGCCTGGACCACACCTTTTTACGAATAAATCTCTTTCAAATTCCGCTCGGAGCCTGTAGTGAATGTTATCTCTTGTCCTCTCACAGTAAAAACTTCAATTTCAATAAGGGCGATATTAAATCCCATTAATCTTGTGTGAAAACACATCCTTTATTTAACGTGACCAATCACTATCAAATAGTTTTTCTGCCCTTTCGGGTCAGCACGACCTGGCAATAAATATTAAGTAGCAGAATTTCTGCGGTTTCTCAATTTTGACAACTTTCCCATGAAATGAAGTCTACCATGTCCTTAACAGTCAGTCTGGCTGCTAGATAAACAACGACTCTAATTAGACAAACAGTCACACAATAAAGGAACAATACCGTACGCGTATCTCCGTAAACCTAATTAATGGTTCTCTGGTCTCAACTAACGTATTCTTGAGAGATCGCCAGAAACTTGCCCCTTCACATAGGCCCCTCCTTGAAGAATAAAATCGGTATTTTACTCTCCAAATTTGTGGAGATCTAATCTGGTTCAGTTACACGTCCTCAGGTGACCCCTTCACCTCAGACGTCCCTATTCTACTTAAGCAGTCAACCCCTACATTCTCGCTGCCTTTAATATACCGTACATGAATTTGGTATTGTTGCAGAAATAGTGACCATCTCATTAATCGTCCATTTGTCAACTTAGCTTGAGCCATATAGGCCAGTGGTTGGTGGTCTGTTTCCAAAATAAGTTTTCGGCCATACAGGTAGCGTTGGAATTTAGATATCTCAAAAATAATAGCCAATCATTCAATCTCAGAGACCGAATAATTACGTTCTCTAGTTGATAATTTCCTGCTTCTGTATACAACTTGGAATAAGCATCCGTCATGCTCTTGCAATAACACTGCCCCTAAACCTCTATCACAAGCGTACGTACGTAAACAAAATCTCGTGTCACAATCAGGCAATTTCATTAATTGCGTCTGACGTCAGTCTGTCCTTTAAAGTCTGAAAAATGCTCGTTCACATGCGTCTGTCCATACTAATTTCGTCGGAGCTTTTTTCCAAGTCAAGTCAGTCCATGGGCTTGCAATAGCGCTGAAGTTAGCAACATATCGTCCATAATACCCTGCGAATCCCAAAAATGATCGAACTTCCGTCTTAGTGGTCGGCCGTACTGCGTCCATATGTTTGTCGACCTTTGAACTATCTGGGACCAACGTTTCTTCGCTAAGGGTATGACCTAAGTAGGTTAGTTTCCTAAACCCTATATGGCACTTAGATGGTCGTGTTGTCAGTCTAGTTTGTCGAAGTCGCTCTTAAACTTTTTTCAGTAAAATGATATGTTCGTCCCATAAAGCTGTCGCTAAGAGTAAATCGTCCATGAAGTTCGAAACTCTAGTTCCCCTTAATGGTTCAAGTAAATTACGCATCATACTGGTGAAGACTCTCGGCGCATTCTTTACCCCGAATGACATGACTACCTACTAGGTCCCATATGGAGTTGCGAAGGCAAGTCTTGCTCTGTCTTCACTTCGAACTTGAATTTGCCAGTATCCTTTGGATGATCGATTTTTGAAAAATATTTCGCATTGGTCACTCCGGCAAAAATGGACTCAGCGTGAGGTAAAAGCTCTACCTGGAATTCCGTGATCCTGTTAAGTCTTAAGTGCCACTCGCTAACACTTGTCGCATGACAACAACAACAACAAAAAAAAAAACAACAACCTCCGAACATCCCCATGCACACCTGGCCAGTAGAACTCCTTCACCAACTTGTCTCTGGTCTTCGCCACGACCATGTGGTTTCCAAGAAGACCCTCATATGCCAGTCTAAGCACTTCTCTATTTGCTTCGCTACGGGCACCAAAACTTGCTTGAACGTATCGGTCCCTTTCTTGACGTGCCGATACAAAATACCTAGCCGTCTGACAATTTCCATATGGATCCATCTTTTGCGCACCTTGTTGAGAGACAAATATTCCTTTTAAAGTTTCCCCAACTCACCAGGTAGCAAATTGTCTATGGGCGAAGGCATGGGTCTTAGTGCCTTAGACCCTGACCTTCGCTTCAAAGCCCTCGTCTAAACTGACCCGACATGTACAGGGATACACGTCATAAGGTTAGGTTGAGGCAATACATACCTACACCCTAATATTACGTCATGAGACAGTCCCGACATACACGCTGCTTGAATTCGTCCCTTTACCTACGGCGAATCAAGGTCAATGCTAACGACCGGAAGCGAATCCTTCGTCCGTTTAGCAACTGGACTTTAACTGCCTCACCTGTGTAATCTCAAGGCTTGACATACTTACTATCTACCAAGGCCGGATAACTATCATGCAGTACTGTCGCCTTCTCACCGTTAACCGTAACTATCGCTGTAGTAGTCAACTGCACTGTTTCTCGATTCTTATCATTATTCGGAGTTACCAAATTTATTCTGGTCGGACGATACTTTCTACAGTCCTTAACGACATGGCCTGGTCTGTTGCAGCCGTAACACACTGGCTCACTTTTCCTCCCCGAGGTATCCTTCTCTAGAGCCTGAGTCTTTCCCGACCCACGGAAATGTCCTTGGCTGAGATTTCCGGCCCTGGCCTCCCACCATTGTGAGCTCTTCGTCTCTGGGGTGCCACCTCAGTGGTCCTTCTATGCTCACCGTTTCCAGGTCGGTCGTGACCACTCCAAGTGGCTGTACGCACGTGCACGCTCTCATAGCGCTCCGCCATCACGCTTATTTCATCCAAGGTTGAGAATTCACGCTCCGCAAAAAACACAATTAGGTCTTTTCTGTAAATACTTAGGACGTGCCCCTTCAAAATTTCCTTACGTATTCCCTCATACGTTAACGCGGTGCCAGACATTTTTATCCATTTATAAAAAATTACGCGTACTCGACTATGAAATTGCGCGTGTGTTTCGGTATCCCTCTTCGACGAGTCTCTAAAAAGTTTCCAAAAGTGGACTAAAATCCTGTACAGAGACATGAACTCGTATGTAGATAAAGAGATCAGTGAGACAGGGGTATCTACTATCTATGCTATTATATATTTGCGATATAAATTCTAATTATTAAAAAAGACTCAATAAAGAAATAAAAGGGATAAAAGTTCCAAATATTAGAGAAGAGGTTAAAATGTTTCAAGATGCAGATGATTGCACCAACTTTGTACAAGACCACAATTCCTATGTAAAACTATTACGGGAATTTGAATTATTTGGAAAAGTATCATTGTCGAAAAAAATCCTGAGAAAACGGAAATCTTACTAATAGGAAACTGGAGAAGTAAACAACACGGATTACCAATCCCAATAGTTAAAGACCAAGTAAAGGCCCTAGGGATCTATTTTGGAAAGGGCGTGGAAAAACAAAACCTCAAGAAAATCAGGGAAAAAATAAATGAAAATATCAAAACCTGGGCACTTACTCCATTGTGCGTAATGGAACGGGCCCAAGTAACAAAAAAAAAATATATGAATGTGCACTTAAACTAAATTTTAAAATCAATAGACATAACAATCGAAGATCTAAAAATTTTAGATAATGAAATTATTAAATATTTATCGGGGTTTAAAACGCACTACATAAACAAGGACACATTATATAATGACAGAAAGAGGATGGAGGCCTGGCCTTCCCAAACCCCGTCCTTATAAAATACACCAACATTCTAAACAGATTTAAGGAAATGAAAGCAGCACCAAAAATACCTTATCATCTTCTGTACATATATTATTTCGGATTCTCAATGAAGCAGAGAAATGACATAAAAACAATAGGTTATTGAAACCACTAGAAGATCCACGAAAATTAAGATCAATAAAAGAATTACTAAATAAATATAGGGACAATAGAGAACTATGGGAAATAGATACAAAAACAGCACACAAATGGCTTACAGATAGCACAATAAATAGGATTAAAAAACAAAGTCGAACATTAATACATAAACATCAATTAGTGCCTGGGGAAACTGGGTCAAGTTAGGATCACTAAAAATACAAAGCCTCTACTTCAAATAAATGCATGACGCGTGGTTGACGGGAGAGGTTGCAGTGAGACGGCATGTGATCTGATTATCGCCCAAATGTCCACTGTGTAAAAATTCACACATTCCCCCCCAAAAAATATGTCATGGTTGAATGTGATAAGAATAGAAAGAAAAGAGTTGACATAACACTAAAAATAAGAATAACTCAATTATGCAAACAAAAAACATACTATATTTAGACGGAAACTTTAGCAACAAATTAGTATACAACATCAAATAGTTTATATTGGAAACTATGAGGGCAAATCATAATTATTTGAACACATAACTAGGGTAGGAGCACAAGGGGGGGGGGGGGGCAGGGAACCTTAAGTGGAAAGTACGAGATGAGGAAGTCAAAGGGCTAAATCACATGGCGCTATGCGAAGTGGACTGGCCCGTGAAAGAGTCAGGGGAAAAAATCCACTCAGAGAAACATGATGCGGACAACACACTAATACAGTAAGTACAGAGTAGCATAGGAGTTTTTAAGTGTTTTCCCACTACGCATGCCCTGAAAGAAAACAAGGTAAAAGTCGCTGGTGAGTACTTTTCAAAACCAGGCAATCTTGCATTTTCTCTTTCTCTGTGTAGCTCCCGAACTACACAGAGAGCCGTGTTTAAAGGGCCAAATAAACGATTAGAAAAAAAACATTACGAGCCTAAATATAAATAAATAGAGACGACCAAACTCGAGGCGGTTAATGTACAATTTAAATTTAATAAATGTACGGACCCGTCTCGAACACAGTCGTTCTCAAAAGAAATAAATATAAAAAGGACAAAGATCGACACAATATAACAGTCATTAAAACAATGTTTTTTAATTTTTTGGTAATTTTTTTCCAAAAAAATTAAGACTTAGTACACCGGACTTTGCCGGAAATTCAAAATTCAAAATAAAAAGTAAATGTATTAAATGATGGGGGGGGGGGGGAGCATCTATCTGGTGCCTCCCTAAAAAAAAAAACAAAAAAAAAAAAACAAAGGAGTCTTGCCAGCCAGGCTTATATACAAGGTTCGGGTTGGCTTTTGGCAACAAATAAATCTATTTTTTTTTACATGGCCCGATTGTAGAATCGGGGCTTTGGCAGAAGTGTGGGAGGAGGCTTAACAAAGGTCCGCTGACCCACCGGTTCTAGTCTTAGCTCTTCCCCCAATCCACTTATGGGTCTAGCCCATATGGAGTTCAAAACACCAGCTAGATCTTGCAAACGAGGATTTGGGTAAATAATAAATCAACCAGGGCCAAGATATATAAATTGGGTCTTATGGGAGTGAATCTTTGCACCCTCTCCCAAAGTTCGGCCAACCCAACCCCCAAGCCCCTCCAACTGTGCTGCTAATGGGATACAGTAAGAAATCTGCTATCAATCTTATAAGATTTATAGTCAACACATCTGAGCATAAAATTAAAATAAAATTTGCATGGTCTGAATGAATAAGTAAATAAACGATATATTTAATCTCGCCGGTGAAAACCTCATAGTTCGTTCCTCATAGCGAATTTTTCGTATCTGTAACTCGGCAAATTTCAAATTTAAATGTAACTAAAAGTACCTAATTCGTTTTAAGCACTTTGTGTGACACGAATTGGTAACGTTTAGATGCATTTAATAATACTGACCTGAAAATTAAACGAGTTTTAAACAATCGATATTCAATATGAAATGAACTTTTTACTGCGTCCATTGTTAAATTACACTTAATGAAATATATATTTTATTCACTTGTACCAAGAAAATATCATCTTTATTTTACTATAGACCGTAATAATCTTGATAATTCACTCTATTGGAGTACGAATTTTCACTGCTCGTCAATATATATATATATATATATATATATATATATATATATATATATATATATATATAGAGAGAGAGAGAGAGAGAGAGAGAGAGAGAGAGAGAATATTTTGACCAAGAAATTTACATATTCTATATGTAAGCAAGTTTGTGTGGTGTTTTTTTTTTTAGGGTTTAACGCCATTTTTCAGCACGCAATAGGCGGCCAGTATTATTGGAGGAAGAACATTGGGAAAAACCCCGGAAAGAACCACCGACCCACGAGAAGCTGCTGGCAAGCCTTCTCACATAACTACATTAGCCGAATCTTAGACTCGAACCCACGCAGACAGAGGTGAGACAGCAGTAATCCGTAACGGAAAGCACAATAGACCACCCCTTAAAAACACGTTAGTGGTCTATACGTATATATATATGACATTACTCATATTATCGAACTGAGTTAAAATCCAACAATAGACATGCTATTTTTTTTTAAAAATCTTGTTTTGTTCACCTTTTTAAGTGCTGTTGTAACTTGCAATGAGATTGAGAAGTATGAGTTCTGGCTTTTTTTTTTAATTTTCTATGTGAATGTACACAAACGCATACAGCTCATAAACGGTAGACACTTTTCATTATCACGCGGGATGCTGCAAGAAATGTGCTAATTCAGCCTGTGATAAATATTGGAGCAAACTTTTAGAACATGAAATAAGTACATTTCATTGCTTTTATTGATTAATGAACATATTGCACTAAAATATATTTGTATCAACCCGATTAAACATGCCGGTTATTAACTTGAGGACACTTCAATATATGGGATGGGAGGGTGATTGTTTTCATCTACTCATTGGTACAAAATCTTTTATGAACACACGCTTTTAGAAGGAATTAAAAAAATATTGTGGCTTGAAAACAATAGTGCAGCTTCGGTCTTATAGTGTATTAACTGCTATGACATTTTTTAAAAAAATATAAAAATAAACACGTTTGGAAATGGATGAGCAGACGTTGAGTTTTAAAGGCATATATTTATGATTTTGATAATCTGAAAATATACTGTAATTGTATTCCTTTGTTTTGTTTGGTATAACAATAGGACAGTTACAAATACTCTCGGCTTAATACTGGATTAGACAGAATATGTGTGTGAAGATTATAACACCATAGCGATGCGGATAAACATACGTATTATAGTTGTAAAAGGCATATATTTATTAATCTGATCATCTTAATATATAATTTTAGTTTAATATTTTGTTTGGGATAACAATATTGCACTTAGAAAAAATGTCGCCTTAATGCTGAACTAGACAGAATATGTGTGTGAAGAGTCTGTCGCTATAAGGTTGTTGTGACCATCGCAGTTGTGTGTTGACATTAAGGCGACACGGTATTAAGGCGACACATGTGTGTTTTCATTTGTAAATATTATTTTTTGTTTTAAACATGAATATATAAGCTTGATAGTCGGAATAATAAATTATTTTGATGATTTCATATACAAATACGTGCTGCAGTTTAATAACACAACATGATGTAATTCTGTCACCCTAATGCTGCTCTGTGACATGTGTCGCCCTAATGCTGGTTACGTACTCATGTGTGTGTGTGTGTGTGTGTGTGAGGTTGTTTCTCTTTAATTGTTGAATAATACCTTTTCAGTGTTGGAGAGACCATACTTTGCTTTATAATGGGAGTTACTGATATTATATTTTTGTTGTTCTTGTTTGATTTAAAAAATAACTCTGGTAGACGCAGTCGAAAATTACAAGGGTTTCCTCCCTTGAAAAGCAGTTTCCTAGCTTGTCGACACCGTGCCGGAGATGATCAAGCTGAGACAACTTCTGTGAGATAAGAAAAGTAAGGTTTGTTAATCAACTAGATTTCTCTGTCGATAATACACAATCTTGCTCGTCCTACTTTGATAAATTATGGATTGCTATGTCTGCGTATGATCTGAAATTCAGTTGCTACCGCAGAGGTATAACTGTACACATTTTGAGTAAAAGTGGTCTTTATAAATGAAATAATGATTTGTTTGTTGGAGTGTTTTTGCAAGTATGCTCACATTGTGATCAATATAGCACTCCAGTAAGTATTTCTATTTGAACCACTATATTGTACAATGCATTATTCACTGGTGAAACTATTAATTAAACTGATTACAAATGTAGAACGAATGTCATCTGTCTAAGGTATCATATCGCCAATCAAGCTAATCACCTGACACCGCATATTCTTGTGCTAAGAAAATCAAGAATAGGTATCTAACTTTTCCTGGACATTTGCAAAGCACAAAACATAAATAAAAACTAAAATCTTCGGTGAGGATAGCTGGTGGTTTGAGGTGTAGTTGTGATGTTGTTGGTGCTGGAAGGGCATATTTGTACTTGAAATTCCACTTATGCTTTTAAAATCAAACTATTTCCTGAATATACGAAATAACTGAATATATATATATATATATATATATATATATATATATATATATATATATATATATATATATATATATATATATGGACGGACGGATGGATGGGCGGACGGAAGGACGGAAGGACAGACGGATGGATGGAAGGACAGACGACGGATGGATATATATATATATATATATATATATATATATATATATATATATATATATATAGCTGATTTTAGTATTTAACATAACTAACATAGACCTGTTGCATCTTACGTATAACTAAGGCAATAAATTTCGTGACAAATGTTGGAATATTAAGGAATTGTATAAGGTAGATTTGGAGTAATTAGCTATACAAGGTGAAAGAGTATCAACAGGAAAACTTGAATGGACAGTACTACATATTAAAAAATCGTATACCTCTTCTAATTTGTAATTCGCCTACAGATTAAAAATGTTACAATCAATAGTGCAAAAAATTACATTCATCTACAGGACAATTGATTGTCTATTTTCACCGGTCTCCCTGATGTCCAGCAAAAGAAGAGATATTTTTTGTTTATGACCGAATATAGTTATAATATATCTCTTTTTTTCCCTTATTGTTTGACGTGTGTAGGTAATGAAGTATTTGTTTTGAACCAACGTAAAGTTTCCTTTTCATAGTAATCTACTGGCCTAGAGTGTCATGTCAAGATACAAGTTAAAAACTCACTCTTTCTAAAAAAAATTAATAATAATACGTTCTCTTGTGTCGAAAGGTAAGGGTCGTGGAAAAAAGCATGAATATACTTTTCTTAATGACCTGCCACACGAATACTTCGGCACAAACAGCTTTACAAATATAATATTGAGAAAAGCAATAACTGGCCTCTTTAAACGCAGCTTTGCAAGACTGTGATTGTGGCTGTCCTCCTTTCAACTTTCATTTGCAACGATTTGTGTGGCCAATGTCCAAATGATATACGTACAGATAACCATTCTGTAGACAGAGAGGCACAGTAGATTAGTCGATAGAACGTAGGGCTCGTAATCTACATGTACCCGATTGGATAGCAGCTTAGCCAGTCAGAGAATGGTGTCTTGTAATGTTCTAAACGGACTCATCTGCAGAAGATTACATGTTACAAAGTTAAATACGACGACACAAACAATGACCCTGAGAAACACATGCTACAATTAATAATTCATCAGTGTGTTTGAAGGACTGTATTACATTAACCGAAGAATAACCCGACATACTTCTATTTTAAACTCCTGCAAAACGTTTGAGTTTGCCCAACTAATAAACATCGACACCAATCAATACTTACATCAATCAAATACTTATCATTTTATAACAGCACTTTTTTATGCGGGAAATCAAGCGACATACTTGTAGTTCAAGATTCATTCAGAACTATGGTCTTAAGCACTATGCAGCTAAAAGCATCACAGGGCAATAAACTATTCAATCCAGAATATATGATTTCTGCAATCATTATCTTAAAGAATTAAAAGAATTAAATGAAATACGTTTAGTTCAAACATCAGTTAAGACGAATAATTTATTCAATATGAAGACTCCCAACAGTAATAAGGTCTTACAACACTGTTTTTAATATGGAATATTACGTTCTTGTGAATGCTATACATTTTCGCTTTTCATTTGTATATGTCTTCTTAGAACAATATATTTAACGTAAAATATGCATTCGTTTGTTTAAAATACTTCCTTTGTATCCAAGCATAATAATCGCGTCGGAACGTTGCCGATATACATCTGACGCTGAACAGTTAAACACAGATGTTAGATTGTATGATCTATGAACTCATTTCGGGTCACATGCTATAGACTACACAGGCATCATCATCATCATCATTATCATCATCATTCTCTTGACCTAGCGTGGTTCTTAAGGCACTGTGCTGCTGAACGTCTGACCAGTTCCCTCCACTTGTCTCGATCATGTGCCAGACATACTATAGTAAATGAGGCGTTTTTCATCACTAAAGAACAAACTAGTAATAAATTCATCGCCATGTACTTTACCGTTTAATCACTGTAAGAAAGAAATGTCTTTAGAAATATAACCATTGGACTAAGTAAAGAAATGGTCGTGCTATAGATACTGTTTTACGGTAAGGTACGGTTTTGTTAAAACCACTGAACAATTCAAAACAGTACATCGTGGAGATGATATGATATAACTTACTGTGGATGCTGTATATACTTTCACTGCACCGTTTCTGAGTACTATCACCAAAATCAGGTACAAAGTTAAAGAAGTAAATTGTTAATTAATTAATAAGTAAAGATATATCATAGCACAGACAAGTTTTCGTTAGGAAAAATATGTTATCCATGACATTTCAGCATCTCTGTCTAAAATGTATCGATAAAAAGGTTTTTCTTTTTCAAGTTTGCTTGGAATGGAAATGTGTTAAAACAAATACAGGACATCCAAGGAACAGAAATATATTGAAACAAATACAGGACGTCCAAGGGATGGAAATGTGTTGAAACAAATACAGGACATCCAAATGTTCATGCTCTTTCTTTGTGAACTACGTTTTTTTTTGGATTGCACGGCTTTACGTGTTCCACAAACAATAAATATAAAGGATGATATATCAACAGGTTTGATTGATTCTTTTTTATTTTGGTCTTCACGTCTTTCTTTTGCTGTTCTGCTTGCATGGGTGTAGGCATACTCTTTGCGACCGATCCAATTCTTGATGTATGTTTTATCAACACGCGTATTATTTATCTGGTCGAATTTGAAGCTCTTCTTTCTCTTCTTTTTCCTTTGTTATTCCCGTAGCTGCATTGGTCAACATATTGAGAGTTGTTGCTACCTTTGGGGTTTCTTTTATATTCGTTAGGTTTCTTGCATCC
The DNA here is from genome assembly GCA_029339505.1 of Unio delphinus. Lineage (NCBI taxonomy): Eukaryota > Metazoa > Mollusca > Bivalvia > Unionida > Unionidae > Unio > Unio delphinus. Next base: position 4,478,069 of record JAQISU010000057.1, on the reverse strand, counting down.
GGATGAAACAGTTGAAGTCCTTAGAATACTTGTTCATAAGTGTGCGATATTTATGTTTCTGACAAAGTCATTAGTAACTGCATTTCCTGTTGTAAATGTGACATATCGCTAAGATTATGAAAAAGCTGTAAATTTTTAATCCCATTTGCGAAGTCTCGCACCACAACTTATTTCATCTTGGAGTCAGCGTTGGGTCCATCTCACGAATGCTGTGTCGAATTCATAATTCCAGGTGAATTTGATACGCAGAATTATTCATGGGACCACCAAAAATCTGTTATAACTCATCAATTTCTATCGATGTTTGCAATGACTGTGATAGTTATGTCTTACGACTCTTTTTGATACTGGAGATCGGCCTGTCTGTATTGGCGTACTCATTTAGTTTAGAATGTATTTTTTGTTCAAGAGTCAGCTACCCATTTAACGATTGTGCAAACGCCTAATTATGTAGGGATACATCAGTTTCCTTCAAAAGTTTCCACCTCGTCCTGAATTTGAAGCCATGTTTACGAAGTCCAAGTTGACTACGTGAGTTGAACATTAATTAAGTGTCAGCCCTTTGTCTTGATATTAATAAATGTCTTGATATGGCCCATCACTATAATCTCAAAGTACTGTCTTCAGGATGTTCATTGGTCCAATCATAAAAACGATAGTGGGTGATATACATTGAACTATCAGTATAGACAAAATACAATTTTAAATGGACATTAGCTGTCATGTTTGAGTGATATGATTACTATGGTATTAATGTCTAGCTTTTAGACTGCTATATAGTAGGAATTCATCAATTCTCTGGTTAATGGAAAATTACAATAACTCGAAAACAAGATTGGGCATTGAACTCATGTTCTAGTAGACATCTCACTTTAAACTTACAATCATGTCTCAAAGGTTAGTTTTTAATAACGCAATCCACAACCCTGAATTAACCGCTCGTGGAGAAAAGTCAAACACGAACATCTCTCTCTCTCTCTCTCTCTCTCTCTCTCTCTCTCTCTCTCTCTCTCTCTCTCTCTCTCTCTATATATATATATATATATATATATATATATATATATATATCTAGTTTACGATCATTATTTCTGTTTCTCAATGATTCTAAGAAACTATTACTGTGTTTTAATTCCTCAAAATAGATTAGATCTTATGGGCATGTTGTTTGGTTCCATGTTAGGTACGTACGTGGCAATTATTGGATTTTCTAAATTGCAATTCAAGATGATGTTTCTTGAGATTGTGCCTCTATGTCTGTCTGTCTGTCTGTCTATCTGTATGTCTGTCTGTATCCCTCTTATATTGTTAAATTAGCGCCATCACTCTGTGCACATTAGGAGATAAGCGATTATGCAAATAATTTACGTTGAATGAATGTAAATCAAACTTATTGGTTTACTACGTTTTATAAGAATGAAATGACGAGAAAGGCAAGGTTATGTCTGATATTACCATATCACTTTGAGGGGCTTCGAGTGGCCGAGTGGTCTAAAGCGCTCTCCGTTTCGGATCACTGCCATCTCACCTCTGTCTGCGTGGGTTCGAGTCTAAGATTCGGCTAATGTAGTTATGTGAGAAGGCTTGCCAGTAGCTTCTCGTGGGTCGGTGGTTCTTTCCGGGTGTTTTCCCGGGTTTTTCCTCCACCAATAATACTGCCCGCCATGTATAGCCTATCGCGTTAAACCCTAGTACAACAGCAACAACAACAACAACCATATCACTTATTTCAGTTCTTATGATAGACTATGTTCCAGTCTAACTAAATATTTGATCCATCGGTCCTCTCGTTCATCCACAACAACACTATCACCAACCTTCAAAAGTTCTATTTACTGCCTCACATTTTTTTTATCTATTTTCCACCTACCCGAAACTTGTATTCAGAAACGAAGACAGACTCTCATCTTGTTAATAAGCAACTCCAAAGACTTGAAAGGGGTTTTCATACACAGCAAAATAACTCTTCTCTCCTGACCAATATTTAGTATAAGACTTAAGTTAATTTGTTTGTATATTGTCAGCCTTGTAAGGGAATTGCCTTCTTGATGATATTTATAAAACTTTAAACAGTTGTTTGATCGTTAAATGTACAAGCGACAATTGATAACGTTAAATTAACAAAATTAACACTTAACATACTTTATTGGAATGACCTCTAAATATTATTTTCCACAATTCTTGACACTAAATATTTCTATTTTAGTTAGACACACGCGTGAGCCATCATTCTGCACACATGGATGGAATTTCGCCAAAATCTGGCCTGCTAAGTGACCTTTTGAAATCAGACAACGGGTACAACTTGACATTGAACCCCTAAAACTTGACATGGAAGTTGTTATCATCATGATTACACAAAGTGGTTGCACAACGTTTGAAACCTCTGAACCCCTAATCAAAGTCACGTTTTCTCCTCACAGCGATTTGAAATATTATCTATACAAGCTTTGAGTGGAGAATAAATATTGCATTATTCGCTATACTCATTACTCGCTATATTAGGAAGCTAATCACCTTCACATGATAGGACTTGTCTACTCTGTTATCTGCCAGATACATAGACAGACGGTCTACGTAAACCAAGCAGCAGCTATTAATATAAAATAACACAGGTACGTCTTCCTAAACTTTGGAATTTTAGAAATGGATGCTCGTATTGTAAGTCATATTAATATCATATTAATACTAATAACCCCTCTTTATGTGATAATTTCTTTTAGGTATTGATATATAAATTGTTTAGGTCAGTAAAATAGTTTATTTTGACTGATCATCTTTACACACTGTCTCTAGAAAATACTAAATTCTCGATGAAGATTGTACTGATACGTCCAACAAATATTATATGTAGCTAATGTTTGGACCTTAGATTGCGTACGTGACCACATTTTACCCTTTCTTAAGTTCGTATATATATATATATATATATATATATATATATATATATATATATATATATATATATATATATATTCATATTTAAATCTTTAAAAGCTTTTTGTTTCTTCTTAATCGCACGTCAGTGTTAATGCAGATAAGAATCTTTTCAACAGCTTTATTCATGATTTCGTGAGAGAGAGAGAGAGAGAGAGAGAGAGAGAGAGAGAGAGAGAGAGAGAGAGAGAGAGAGAGAGAGAGAGAAAGAGCCCAAACAAATTTGATGCATAGATAAAAAAGAAAATTCAGAAAAAGTAATTTCATGAAATCGAAAAGTATTTTAGCTAGACATTTGCAGAAGATAAACAAAACAGGTAATTGTAGAGATAGAAAGGCAAAGCGGGTAATTAGTAATATAGTGTGAGTAAACTATGCTCTAATGAGTACGTTATAATATGATACAGTTGACGCATGACTGCAACGTGAAACTATCTTGTATTTGTTTATAAAATGTTGTGTTGCTCTTCGTTATTTTATTGTAATTCTAACATAATTGGGACAATTATTCTTGTTTAATCTAAGTTGCGCGCTTTTGTAACGTCAACCATGAAGACTACATGTTGATGGTATAGGCAGACATCGGCCTCACATGTTAAACAGGCTAGATAGTTTGTAGGCCCAATCGGGTATTCAACACTTGGTGACGATATAGCCTCATACGGAAACGTAATATTATAGGTAAATGATAATTTCGCTAGCTTTATACGTAGTTGAGTGACTAGCATTTACCAATCACCGAATCTCTGCTTTGTTAGGATGGGTTCCACCCTCGGACATGGTCAACATATATACGTGAAATGTTGGCCAGTAGATTCATGTGGGTTTGCAAGCTGCAGCAGCAACTTCTACTACCACTATAACAACGTAAGACATATCCGTGAAAAACGATCCAAGGGGCCTTTTCAGGACCACTCGATCTCGTAGAATATAGAGATATTACTCAATGATTTTCAATTTAAATAATTGTTCATTTTTACATGATACAATGTGCGTGTGTGTCAGTGTGTGTCAGGATGTGCATGCAGTTTTTTTTATACTAAAAAGACAAATCAAGTGAAAGATTTAATAACGTGTATTCAATGATATATTCTTGTTAAATCAGGATTACAGTGAAATTTCACAACCATTGCACAAGTCCATTTTCTTTTTATTTAACTGTCTTTATCTTTTGAATATTATTAATATCAAGGGTTCCTCAACTTTCTCTTTTTCTTCTACTTGTCTAGCTATCATCTCTTTTGTGAAGGATATGAGTTCTTTGGGTTTTCCTTCTAGTGCTTCTGATAAATACGTCTCTTTTTGTTTGAGATACTATGACGATCAACGCCTTTTCATTAAAATTCACAGTATGTATCATTAATTGTGTCTCCTCTTCGTCAAATAAATTTCTGGACCTTCTGGAGCATACTGTCATGTTTATTGACAGACAAAGCGTGTGTCTTGTTTTTCGTTCTACATTATTATTGGAAGTATAGTTCGAAACCAGAAGAAGCTAAAAAACGACGGTGACTTTCGGTTTCACTGCATACGCATATTCAAATTTTAGCACAAGTTCTTCCATCACTTATGAAGATGACTCCGTTGACCCAGAGTCAACACGATCAATCTCAACTATTCGAACAAGAATAAGAAGCTCAAACAAAAAAAGAAAGTCGCTTCAATGCTCCAATAGATTTATTTCGGCTACGAAATACCCAAAACGTGACTTCGCAAAAGTTGCGACCTACGGTTTCAAAATCACTGTGAATTTAATCATTTCATGCCACCAACGCTGCCAGAGAGTGTGGGTTTCATTCCAGATTGATGGGAATTATTGTTAGTGACTTTGAAATGAACTTTGTTATCAGACAGCTTTAGACGAAATAGCTAAATATTCTCAATGAGACCTCAAGCATGTCATACAATTTAAATAAATACAACAGGCATCAAAGATAATAATTTTCAATGCCACGGGTTGGAAGAAAGAAAGAAACAAGAAAAGTGTTTGCAACCTTATTTGCAAAACCTTCTACTGTGCATGCCTCATTAGTCGCATCTTCAAATACTCCGAAACTACATGAAAGGAAATATTGAGTGAAAAACGTTATATCGACACATTTGTCGCCAAATGAAACGAAAATGAATAAATAATGTAAAAGAAATCAAGAAAAACTTTAAGCATACAAAGGACATTAATCTAACCGAACAAGATAATTGTTTCTTGTCATTTGACAAGTTCGTTAGCATTATTATCCCGTATGAACTTTGGAAATGTGAAAGGAGAAGTGAAACAAGCAACCATTAACTTGCCTTCGTTATAACGGGTGACTAAAATAGAAGACTAAAACGAAAGCTATCTCGATCGAAGAACTCTTTAAGTTGTAAATATGAACGTGTCTTGGCACATATCTACGCCATGTTTATAATATTGGATTAAATCTTCACAAGGAACTACAAAATAAGGTGTAGACATCATTGTTGAAAAAGCTATAACTTCTTCCGCCAACGCAAATTGCCAAAATTACTCTTTTAATCATAGTTGGAGTCTTATTCTGGACATTTCAAAATATATTCTCGATAAGAAGTGACTCAATAGAAACGAAAAACTTCTAACTATCTATCTATAATATATTAATTCTTCCTTAATGCCACATCAATGACAATGCTTATAGAGACGTCAAATATCATTCAGATCTCTTTACGTGTTCATAAAACATACGGAAAGACGAATATCGGTAAGACAATTGGGGATTTATAATTGCTGACCGAAAACAGGAATATGATGCACGGAGATGATGGCTTTGTTAGTTATGCCGTAGATGTTTATGAGAATAAAATAATCACATTGATTAGGAAGTTGTCCTGCGTCGTCTTTGATTACCTCATTACTTGTTGGTTAGTTGACAAACAAGGACAAATGGACCATTACCTAGATCTGATTAAGATATACATGTATCTGAAAGGCAGTGTTTTCGGTGCGGAGAATTTCATTTCAGACGCTGATGCTCGAGTGAGCTACAATAAACATTTTCATCCATTCGTTGTTCAGAAAATTTAATTTGTAAATGCAAAGCACACTAAAGAGGAGCGGCATTGACACTTACTCTTAATAAGCGTACCTGGACAATCATTGAATGTGCGGATGGGAATCAAAATGGCCATTTCTCACACATTGACGACTAGTTTTAAGGAAATGTTAATCCCTGAATGAGTATGGGGTGCATACCGAGTAAGGTAACCAGTCTTCCACTCTTCGGAACATTAATTAATACTAAGGACACACGCCTTATAATTGCTTAGCATGCAGTATATTGCATAAATGCGCACGGAAATGAAGTTTTGGTCCCAAGTGATACATTAGGAATCAGTGGGTGATGAAGTTAACTGTCGAACATGCCCAAATAGTCGAAAACTTCGTTAACTTAAGATGTGTCTGTCAGTCTGGCTATCAAACGCTGAATTGTGACACGCAATACGTTAGCAAAGTAGCAACGTTGATGTAACTTAAGGTGAACCTAGAGAATAATCGTCGCCTCCTGGACACACATTATATTGAAACACTAAAGAAGTAGGCGAATGAAGAGGAAAGATAAACGACATATTCCATCTGATGCGCCTAATTTGTCCTGTGAAACATTTGGAGGACACCAAAACCAAAAACTTTTTATTATACCAAAGACCGAGGAAAGGGGGCCAGAACTGAGTCATCAGCAGCTGCAACTGTGTGTGTGTGTGTGTGTGTGTGTGTGTGTGTGTGTGTCTTTCTGTGTTGGAGGTCAGGAAACTAATTTTCCCTGAAAAAGCAATGGTTTCTTTCAAAGGAAAACGGAAGTGACTAATCAGTTTGCAAACAATATGGTGTATATATGTGCTCCTAATGTTTGTTTTTGCCTTTAGTGGTGTGGCTATATACACTTACAAACTGGCTTGCGTGATAGTGTGTGTTTGATATATTTGGTGTCTGTTTTGTTTTTGTTTTTTATGGTTTAACGCCATTTTTCAGCACCATATGGGCAATATATGGTGGCCAGTATTAATTGTGGAGGAAGAACCCAAAAATCCCCGGTAAGAACCACCGACCCACGAGAAGCTACTGGCAAGCTTTCTTACATACCCACATTGGCCGAATCCGAGACTCGAACCAACGCAGACAGAGGTGAGATGGCAGTGATCCGTAACGGACAGCATTTTAGACCACTCGGCCACTCGGGGCCCTCTTTGGTGTCCGCATGTATGTGCTTGTGTATGTCGTTGCATTTCTTGACAAAAGCATTCCTTCGCGAATGTGTGCTGGTATGGATAATAGTAAGTATGTTGTAAACTATTCAGAGAGTTTCTTTTTTATCCGCACGATAAATATATCTCCTTGCTGTTGTATGTGATATGCATTTGTGAAAGAGAGGTTTTACTTCAATTCCGTGCTTCGGAACATTCGTGTCAATGAAATAAAATGACAGCAAGTTTGAAAATAGCAAAATTGAAAGCTACAAGAAGTTGAAATGCTATGCTATTTCATGCCATAAACTGTCTTTGTATATGTGTGTACTTTATTTTATACATTTGCATCTTATTCTTAACACCATTATCATTGTTTGGAATTTATGTGTATTGTATGGTAATGACTTGCTCTTTTCAATATGTTCTAACTCAAAATGTCTAAGCTACAACAGAAAATAAGTGCTTTTAGTTGTAAATATTTTTTGCACATGTTCTCCGCTTTGCATGTGGCACGAGAAAAATCATTATCCGATCTTTGCCTTTTCCCAAAGAAGGCACATTTACAACATATAATTTATCAGAAGTCTTCGCTTTAATCGAACACTCAAAATCACTACTAGGGAGGAAAAGAAACTGGTGCATTCTCTCTCTCTCTCTCTCTCTCTCTCTCTCTCTCTCTCTCTCTCTCTCTCTCTCTCTCTCTCTCTCTCTCTCTCTCTCTCAAGTGCCATTCCCATGTTAAATTCCCCTAGTCTTATAAGTATCGTTTCCATTATTAAATTCAGTTTGGCCTCCAAGGGCTATTCCATTGTAAAATGTATCAAGGTATTATAACATTGCAATGAATTAGTTGTCATTACAATTTCATCCTCCCTCTCTCTCTCTCTCTCTCTCTCTCTCTCTCTCCTGATTAATTTGTTTGTCTACAGGCTTGAAACTTGTAACATATTTGTTATTATTTAGTTTTGATAGTTGCTTATGAATTCACATCACAAACAAGCATTTACAAATCATCGCTGCTTTTCTCTAGATTCTGTGCAAATATTTCCGTGCGGTTTGCGCTATCTCAATAGATAAAATCTTGTTCCCTTCTTGGAATGGACGTGACATTCTTACGTAATATCTAGCATATCGTCCTGCCCATGCGAGATTATATTCTTTCTTTCTTTCTTTCTTTCTTTCTTTCTTTCTTTCTTTCTTTCTCTCTCTCTCTCTCTCTCTCTCTCTCTCTCTCTCTTTCTTTCTCTCTCTCTCTCTCTCTCTCTCTCTCTCTCTCTCTCTCTCTCTCTCTCTCTTACACACACAGACACACCGACACACACACGTACACTCCCACACACGCACATACCCATTGAAGAAGTTTCCTGCTCTTCCCATCCTTTTTCTTCAAATCCTCTTATCACTGATAGCTAACGCCATCACTCTGCACTGACCGGATTAAGATACCAAAAAATTGTAGTCTAGTTTAGACTATTTATATATCTGAAGGAAAAATCACAAACGTCTATGCAAAAAACAATGTATGTTTTGCTTAATTTCGAAGGCAGTTATCAGAAAAGAAAAATAGAAAACGCAAGGTTATTTCTGATCATTACACCAGCCACTCACACCGCTCTCCACACATGCAAGAGGTGTTCCAAGGGGAAATGGAAAACATTTTATGGTTATATGACTTCATTTCCCGGTAGAAGCAAGAAAACATGTCATATTCATGGAACAATGCGAGAGAAAGTACATACAGTCCTTTGTTATTGACAGCAAGCAGCAAAGTGCCTTACAATGCTACGTTTCCTAATTAAGTTGCATACAGGAATTTCAATGATGCATGAACAATTAAATAATGAAAATGATAGAGGAGAATGCATGTCATTCGGAATGTGTAATATAAAGGGTTATCTTTAGTTATCTAAAGTAATATTATCTGATGTGCAAAACATAAAAAAGATCGATATTACAGAAACGGGAATTAGGTTAATTTAAGAATGAAGCATAAATAACAAAATCTTAAGCAAGGCGAGGCTCCACGGGTATCCGATTAGTCTAAAGCACTCGTCTTTATCGATCAGTGGCATTTCACCTCTTTATAAAACGAGCAACCTAAAAATGATGAATTTGAGGGACAACGGTAATCGCTAAATATTACATCAATGACACCACCTGCTGAAATCTCAATAGAAGCGTTTTACGGGACATGATAACTATAACAGCTATTCACTTGCACGCATCGATGCATGATGCCATCGATGCCTAACAGAACAATCAGCGTTTGTGTTAGGAGTTTGATGTCTCGTCGGTTGCGCTTGAGCTGACGCAATTGTTTACTAAATAAGGAGCGCTAATAGTGCTCAAGCCATGGAACGATTCCTTGTTGTTGTATTTAGCTGAGTAGAATGGATTCCGTAAATAGTTTGGCACAAATTATCTGGCGATCGGACTGTTATTACGTTGACCCGATGATACAGTATTGGATTTTGTCGCTGACTGTATCTATGATTTTAAATAAGACACTTCGACCTCGGAATCTTCATCATTAATGTCAGAAATGTTGTATGAAGTATCTATGCTTGGCCCTGCATCGTATTATTGGCCGTTTGTTTGCTACTAAAGTGGCCGTTTGGTAAGCAAAAACAAGACTTTCTATAATTCTTGAACATAATATTTTCATCTCTAGTCAGATCGATGGATACCCAGGAATATATGTAGAGCTTAAGGAAGGTGGCTCGCAACCATTCGATTAAATGGGGAAAATAAAAGAATATCTTGACTGGTCTCGTGAAACGCAAGAAAAGCGGCGCTACGTATGTTTTGTAACCTTGTTTTGCATAATCTTGATACCAAAAATGTTTCAAAAGACTTAGCTGAATTGTTCGCACATTCTGTTGTGCACGGCACTGGAACCGGTTGTAAGGATGTAATTCCTTGATGATGTGTGACTCCTAAGTTATTATCCTGGTCGCAATGATGGCGTGCTCTCAAGCGTAAAATAGAAAACAATCGTGCAACAAAACTGTTGATGTTGTTCTAGTAGTCAACTTTTCAGCTGGAAACGTCTGAGCATATTTAGCGAAGTAGTCTGTGCTTACTAACGTAATTTCATAACCAACTTTGATTGTCCCAGACACAATATATACACACCAATTCCATTGTTTTAGTTATGTGCGTTCTTTGGAAAAGCGCGGCTTTCTTGCATATGTAGTTTTCGGTCTGATACATCTGTATTAGGATGAAGCCTTGTTGGAGTTACATTTTAGCGAAGACTGAACTAAATTTCGTGAATGAAATGATTGTGAACAATGTAACTTAACAATGAAGCTGAGAGGCGGAACCCGCCACTTTTTGTAGGTGTCCGCATGTTTAAAGAAAGTCTTCCTACAAGACCGAAAAAAAAAATAATATAAAAATTCCTGAATTAAAATTTCCAATTATTGAGAGATTCTCTCTTTGGTTAGTTAATTTTATTACTATATTATTTGTCATTGATGGTTTCAAAATATAATGATATTTGTATTTACCCGTTGAAATATTATTGGTGGTGTGTTCCGCATCTCTGCTGCTATGGTGTTTAATCTGAAAATTGTATCAAGACCGATTCGATTGTTGCTACAAATTAAATCATATCATATATCAATAATGGTAGGAGAATCATTGACTACTCATTTGGCATGAGAAAGACTAGACGCGATTGAAAAATTTAATACCGTCCGTGATTCTGTTACACAAAAATAACAACAACGACAAGTGCTGAACAATTTTTTAAACTAGTCACAAAAGCTACTGAGACAGTTGCAACTGTCATTAAGAAAGATATTCTTTCCGTGTCAGAGCAAACAGCTGAGCAAACTACAAAATAGCAGAGAGAACTAAACAAACAAAAAAGATTTTATGAGATCTTCCAACTGAAATAGCTGCATACAACCTTATCCTGAAGAAATAATTGACGATATTGGTAACGTTCGTGCTGAAAATGATGAAATAAGAAGTCATATAACAGAACCAGTACAAGATGAAGATAAAATTGAATTTAGTAGTAGATTTACCAATGTGGGTATTAAATGTATAAAGTAAATTCAAGATATTATTGCATTATGAAAGCTCGCCGTGGAAAGTATTAATAAAAAAGATAACTATTTAAATCCTGGACAAACTCTTTACATAAGTTGTGAAACATGGTACAGGTGGATATTCCGTATATATCACGATGAAAATCGTGTTTCATCTAATGATCAAAGATGAAATAATAATGAAAAAATGAAAATACTGCAGTAAAACAAATATTACAACCAACACAGCTTTTAAGGACAATGAGTGATAAAGAAGAAGCAACTAGTAGTGGTATTTCTCCACTAACTATAACAATGGGGAGTATTTTTGTTAATGTCCTAATAACATTCTTTCTGATATCTCACGATTAGAAATTCGTATAGGGGGTAAACGGTCTGGAAACAATTCTCCGGAAAATATTAATGAAGCTGCTGATATTTGTAGACAATTATTTCAAGGTGGTATCATGGATATTAATGTTTATCGGGAATTTATTGCTGAAATCGTGCACGGATATCACAGTAGTTAATTGTTAAATAAATAAATAAATAACAATATAGATGATCATACACAACTTTCATCGCAAAGTCCTAATGGTTAGAGTAATAAACTCACAATATCCCGTCTACGCGGCGTATTACTGGGATGGATTTGGTAATGTTAATCAGGGATTGTTTACAAGAATAGCTCCAAAAATAGGTCCAATTGCAATACAATTATGTATGAAAGACATAGATATTGTTCGTGAAAAGGCTCCTGGTGTAATCAGTAATATTGGTGTAAGGCGTTCTCGGTAATCAAGGATAGATTAGCACATTTAATACAAAGATCACCGCAATCAGTGAAATTACCAAGCACTGAAGGTATGCCGGCAAATTTGATTAAAATAATAAATTAAGCCGCAAATAAGGCAAATAGCGGCACTGGCCGGTGAAGAAACATAAAAAACATAACATCTAGTGTGATATCGGGGAGTGGTCTTCGAATACAATCATGGTAATTATAATAGTATTTACTCGGGTATATGATACCTCATTCGATATGGATACACCATTTAAGCGAGATGGATCTTGACGTGATTATCAACATTTTTACTATACTGAGCCTTCACCTGATAAGCGAGCGAAAATTGATTTACAGGTTCATGATACAAGTCGATATTTTTTTACCCTATAAAGACTGTTTTGAATTCGTCAAATCGTAAAATGGATGATACTAATTACGCTATTGATGATAAAATCGGGTTTGTTAACAATGTTGTAATGGCGTTATTTAACAAAGCTACATACTCGATTGATGCAAAAAGAGATTGAATCATATCTTGGGAACGTCGACGTTGCCACGACGATTTTTGATCTTGCGAGGTATTATGATGACTATACGAGATCATCTGGGTTATCTTTAATATTTGAAGAGCACACATCTGATCAACCAGAACATAAAAATGTTACCATGGGTCGTACGAGAATCGCGACTGGAGACGGGTAATCAGATATAGTATTATCAATGAACGCTAATTTTAATTTATGATTTGCAGCGCGTAAATCAATGCTAAAAGGTGACACGAGGATGTTTTCATGCGTGATTCCATTATTGACATTTTTGGATTTGGTAGAGACGTTCGAAAAGTTCTATTTTGTGCTAGGCACGAATTATCGCTTGTTAGTAAGGGTAATGACAATGATGCGTTATGGCGAGTTGGTGGGATTTCATGCTGGTAAAGTATTACTAACAAAAATGTCTTAATAGACGCGAAAATTGACTCCATCGATGATATATATATAGAACAACGACTACTTTCTTTTATGGATCAAGGTGGTAAATCAGCATTATCATGGTTGACAATCAGTACGCAAAGTATTGAGATTAATAATAACTGTTTTACGTGGCAATTATCAACACAACGAGCGATTTCAGCACCACGAAATATATTAATTGCGATTCGGGCAATTCCAGAATAGATAACAAAGAAAGAAATTCCATGGCATCTGACACACTTGGAGCTGCTGATGTATCGTTGAGGATAAAAGGACATCAAGAACCATCTGAAGAAATTTCAAAAACAATTATTTTTCACGTTCGCGCGTATCATCGATTGATGACTTATTTGGGTTACAAATATCTCAACTTCATTTTATAACATTTTATCGAATCTATTTTATTTTTCATTCCAAAATTTTGATTTGGTGAAACAATCTGTCATCGATGTAATCTTTCAAGCTCGTTTTACCAACATACTATCAGCAATAGTTGGTCCACCGGCTATTTCTGCTGGTGGTATAGCAATTGCTGTCATACTCAGTGATAAAGCAATATTAATTGATGGTGTTGGTGGTCGAATGAGAGTTATTGATACCCGGTAGAAAATATGTAGATTTAAACATAATTAGATTACTCGTTATTATAAATGTCATATAGTCATATTAATGTTACTATGACTCCTGGTTTAACTCCAATGTCAAATCTTGATTTAATAAACGCCGCTAAACAATTAAATATAAAATCCTTTAGAGGTGTTTTTATGTGTGACCAATTACCAAAAAACCCACCAAATTCCGTCGAAACCGGTATCATTAATCTTGATAATTCCACAGGACCAGAAACTCATTGGGTTAAATACGCGATTGATCGGCGCGGATTTGTTTCTTTTCATTTATATATGTGTTAGCTCCACCAAAATGATTTCTAAAATATATTAATGATACGCGAGTTCCGATCTAGTATTCAACGCTACTAACGCAAACAAGGACATATCCGCCAATATGCGGCAGAGAAGTAATCAATGCACTTAAGTCCGTATCAAAATCAACCAAACCACCTAATAAAGCATTTCACGATTATATAATTCGGCATTAGAAATCTACAAAGGAATTTAGTAAAAGATTTCATCTAATTATAATGGTAGATATTTACGGAAGATCTATCTCTAAATAAAACAAACCACTGGAATATCGCACGAGAATAGGAAGAAAAAACCCATCAACAACGAATTATCTGAATTGTTAAATCTTGCAAATGTGGATCAAAACGAAGTAGTTATATTTAAAGAATAAACAAGGAAAATGAAAAACTAGTAATCTTTCCTTGAATGATCTCATCGTTAGATTTAATGAAGTAACCGAAAATTCCATAGTGTTATTTGATTCCTCTGGCTAAATTAAACCGGGAGTTATTTTTTCAACTGCATTAGATAATATACTTGCGCGAGTACAAAAATCCGGTGATGTAATGACAGGCGAACGTAGTATGAATTTAAATAAAATAAGATCACTTTTTAATCCAATATCTGACACCGACGCGGTAACAAACAATTAAGCAGACACCAAAAACAATAAACAATCAACTTTACGGGCCGAATATGATGTTCATGTAACCACGTATACAAATTTACGTAGCAATTTTAGACTAATTGATCAAGCCTCAGATAATTTCTTTGGAAAACAATTCAATGTCCCCATCAAACTTTCTGATATTAAGACGATTATTGCTCTAAATAACCAAATACAAGAAAATATCGTTATTGAGTTTTCTGATATCAGGACGAGCATTGATAAGATTAAAATACCACATACAGAAAATGTCAATAGTGTGTACTCGATTCAACATGGGTCTTTCACCTTGACACCTCGATATAACACCATTCAAGTAACCGCATCTGTTCAAAGTATCTATAGATTAACTCTAATTTGACCGTTACAATTAAATATATCAACCAGTACATCTACGGATGTTAATAGTGCAAGTGAAATAATAGAAAACGGATCCACGGAAACATTTACAATAAGACCCAACGTTGATATTTTAGTATCAGTGGATACTGGCACTTAGAATTTGTAATTGATTCAAGTAAATAATAATATGGACGTCCAAGAATGAAACTTGAATGGCAGACTAAACTAAAGACCATCGTTTACATGTACACGATACAAACAAAAAAGATCATTGAAGTATAATCGTTGTTGATATGATCGTGTATTCGTTGTCCGCGGTTATTGCTGGAACCGGTCTTGAATTGATGGCACCGGTAATTGTAACGATTTGTGTTTCAACGACAACAACAATAGCTGGCATTGCTAATATAATTGCAACAACAAAATTATGTTCGTGCGCGTCTACAAAATTACGCAATCCTCAATGATAGAAAAATATCAGATATTGAATTTACTGATATGATTAAAATTTACAACGAAGCAATGACTAATGCTGATTGAAAATATACAATTATAAAGAATGTCCTTAGAACTACTTTAACAGATTGCCACAAATATAACTCCTTCAAAAGCAACAATGATCTCAATAACCTCGACGTATCCTGAATATGGTGTAAATCTTCCAACTGAATTTCCCGTAAAAGAAATCGCGCTTGCTCAATTACGAGTATACTACAGTTGGCCGAATATGCAATCAAAACCACTTTGGGTGAGCAACCAAATAATTCACTGGTATTTGCAAAAAAATATCAAACCAGATGGAACCCCTGATTGGCGAGTTGATTTAATATCGTGTGGAAATTATGATATCGAAGAATACGCACGTATAATAAAATCCAATACAGGGAAAGAATCAAAGATATCTTTAACGGTTCATGAACTATCTCTGTCAGCCGCGATAGAGATAAATGGTCCTGATTTTTATCTCAGAGATATCATTGTGTGTTTATTTTTTACTTTACACCATATTCAATCCGGTTTGTCGTAATTCTTCATCATTGCCACGTGTAATCGTGGTAACTATTTCACATACCCTAATCTTATATAGTCTTATTAATCCGACTTTATATTCCGCGGAAACTTCGCTAGGTCTCTTAAATCCACGCAATTCAATAAAAGAATCGTCGTAGTTAGATAAATACGTACATTTCATAGGCATATGTATACAAAATTTATATTAAACACATAGAGTAATTATCGCGGTAATATCAGTAATAATATTAGAATAATCATGGTTTAAAAACAAATTAAAAACCCAATGAATTTACATTAAAATATTTTTTTTAAATACGTTATTTTAAAGTCAACATTTTTATTTAAAAATTATTAATGATTTTAAATATTATTTTTCTCAATATTTTTAGTCATTCTCTAATCAAAACGGGTAAATAATTCGTTTAAGATTTCACATAAAGACTAATTTGTAATTTTTCTCCAAATAAATCAATCAAGTTAGAATTATGGTCGGTATGTTTGAGATTTATTCTTGTTTGTAAATTATTATGAGTGCGGAGATATTTTGAATTAATTGGTGCTTGCACGATCAAACTTCCAAATTACAAATAAGTTGGAAAATGCTCGTAAAACAGAGTCAGAATTATTAACGGCAAATAAACAATATAAACCGTGATTGCACCCCCCCCCCCCCAAACAATGAATAATTATCAAAATATTACGAAAACATTGTATCGCGAATAAACAATACGAAAACGCGATTGTAAAAGCTCGTGAAGATGATAAACGGTATTATAAAATCATAAATAGAATCAAAGAAAGGGTAAAATAATTAAAAGAAAACATTCGAAATTATGGATATTAAATAAACATCATTTCAATGTCGTTGATGATATTCTTTTGCATTAATTGATCTTGGAATATTTTAGATATTTCGTCGGTGATTGTCTTGATAACTCGTCCATACGGGATAAACAACGCCATATTGTTATTATTCACGCAAATTATTATATTTCTTTCCTCTGTGCTATTTTTTAAATTCTGTATTCGTTTTTATGAGTTGGATAACCATATCCACGTGTCACTTTGTTTCTTTCGTATTCATCAATGACGTATTTGCTAGTAAATATTTCACTTGATCCAAGCAAATGTTGGATTTTATCAAATTCGATTGTCAATTCGGCAATATTTTCATTGTCTATATATATATATATATATATATATATATATATATATATATATATATATATATATATATATATATATATATATATATATATATATATATAAATCTATTTGTGTCTATAGAATGATCGTTGAGACAAAAATAAATATAAAATCTAATTGTATAAATATGATACTCGTTTTATATCGATGCGAGTATTCAGTATAATATATTCGATCAGCAGCGCTTTTTATTGCAAACGTAATAATATCAAAATATTTTTTCAGCGGAACTCATCGATGAGAATGGGAAGATATTTTCGTCGATGAACCCGATAACTGGTTTTGGTTTGTTCGAAGATCTTCCTGCTGTCCTGCGCGGAAATTTTTACTTTGAGTAATAGCTCCTAATATTCATCGATGCGGTTGTCAAAATGATTTGAATTTATATGACTGATAAAAAGGTGTTTATAAATTCGCCCATTAAAACACTCATAATCAAATCGATGAGCACTGCGGGTTTTACCGTTTATTCGAACTATTATGTTACCCATGTTACTTATACTAACTATACAGAATTTTTGTTAATGATGTCTGATTGTATCATCACGAGATCTTTCGTAATTAATAAAAACAGGATGAACAACGAAGATCCAGTATATAAACAAATTATGTCTAATTGTTAGTTTTGACTTAACAATGAAAACAAAGATGTATATAATCGTGTTCGGATGGTGTACAATTATATTTGCGTGCGTAACTTCGTAATAGTTCTCTATATGCTTTACCACCACAACTACTACATAATAGTGTTTTTCCACATTTAATACAGCAAACAGGTCCCGAGATCCTCTTCTGATATGTTGTCTATGTTGAGCACAGTATTTTTCTATGCATGCACGAGAAGGAAATACTGTCGATTCCATCATTTTCCATCATTTTCCATGAACAATGATTTTGTGTCATTGTTATACTAATATTTTTAAATAATTTATTCAAACAGAAAATTTGTGTAGAAAAAATATGGAAAGAGTTTCCAAGATTACGAATGTAAGTCCGGGAAAAACAAGATCTTTTAAATATCTTGATATTGTATCTAAACAAAATCGTGTTAGGTCAAGATACCCAATAATCAATACTTTAAAACAAGCAAAAGTCGACTTTTATCGCGACGGAGCCAAATATATATAGTCGATATGGTGAGCAACACGTGATAATGTAACTATTAATTATAAATGAGCCGTGGAGATACTTGCCACGATAGATTTCAGCGATAATAAATCATATTTTATTCCGACGAAATGTGTTGATGGCGCGTCTATGATAATCGTGACCGTTTAATGAGATCGCAATTTAAATATGTAATTTAAAAAAATAAAACCAATCCAGCATTATTAAAAGGGATCGATAAAATATATAAAATATATTGTGGTCTTTGTGGACTTTGAGAAGGCCTTCGACAGCCTGCACCGAGACTCTATGTGGAGGATCCTACGACATTTTGGCATCTCCAAGAAAATTGTCAATGTCATCAGGTCCCTGTACGAAAACTCTGAGTGCAGAGTAATCCACAACAACCAACTCACTGAACCATTCAAGGTGGAAACCGGAGTGAAACAAGGATGCATTCTCTCTCCAATTCTCTTCTCACTGGCCATTGACTGGATCATGCGCCGCACCACAGAGGGCAAGAGGCATGGATAACAATGGACGTTGACCTCAATGCTGGATGACCTGGACTATGCCGACGACATCGGGTTGCTGGCAAGCAGACACCAGGATATTCAACAGAAGACACAACAGTTGGTACAGACAGCAAATACCATAGGTCTTCAAGTCAACATAGGGAAGACAAAAGTCTTGAGGAAGAATACTAGAATGGGCAACCCAATCACCATCAATGACCAGCCTCTGCAAGAACTAGACGATTTCACTTACCTGGGTAGTAAGGTCGCCACGGATGGAGATAGCACAAGGGAAGTCGTCACAAGAATCGGCAAGGCCAACCAGACCTTCGCAATGCTGAAGCCCATATGGAGGACAAGAAACCTCAGTGTCCACACAAAGATCCGTATTTTCAAGAGCAACGTGTTGAGCGTCCTTTTGTACGGCTCAGAGTGTTGGAAGTCCACTGCGAACATAGAACACAAGCTCGAAGTGTTTCAAACCAAATGCCTGCGACGCATCATGAGGATCTTCTGGCCAAACACGATCTCAAATGAGGAACTTCGGCACAGGGCGGGTGCAAGCACCATCTCTGAGATCATTTCAACTCGGCGATGGAGATGGCTCGGACATGTCTGCAGAATGCCTCCTGACTCACTACCAAGGGTGGCACTGAGATGGACCCCACAGGGGAAAAGGAACCGTGGCAGACCCAAAGAGACCTGGCGACAAACAGTGGAGAGAGACCTTAAGACCAGAGGCCTCTCCTATCAGACCGCCCCTGCAATAGCTGCCGACAGACGGAAATGGTGCTCCCTTGCTGTTGCCTCAAGCACCAGACGGCGCAGAGAGGATTGATTGATTGATTGATTGATTGATAAAATATATAACGAACGAGCGTATCCGCTAAATGTTGTTATTTACGGAATTTACTTGATAGTTGCCACGGAGTCATTTTACATCAACATGAAATATAGAGAATGAATGATTCACTGGACAACCAATAATCATCACTGGAGTTTGTGGAGAATAAAAGAGGAAACTCTACATCAATATTGTGAATTAGCTGATGTTACGATCAAAGATGAGCATTGTTGTAATGGTATATCAGAATCGTCAGATGAAGGGTCAAGATATAAAACCCTTTATTTAAGCGGACAAGGAAGTTTTGGTAGCTCGTGCTATTGAATTTTGTGGACACAATTCGGATATGATTTTGTTAACACCCACACATAGATTTGCCAGAGAAATTAAAAACTGAAGAATTAATTATTGCACTTATCATAGTTTCTTTCGAAGGAGCGGTGATGCATGGACGTCTGTAAGGATGCAGAAATATATTCCGAGAATTATTATTTGGGATGAAATATGCACAGTATCGTTAAAAACAGTAATAATGTTTCTTGGTTGGCTATTATTGAAAAATGCAGCTGTGATCATGTATGGAGATCACGATTAACCACCACGATTTACTTGATTGTCTCCGCATGATTGGTTAAAGATGTCCGAGGACTATTACGAGGAGATAAATGAATTTAAAAATTAATAAGATTGCAATCAAATAAAACATAATGTACGAAAGCGCGTAAAATAATTCCAAAGACTTCAATGGATGAGTTTTTGGAAATGTGGTGACCAAATGATTTAATAATGACAAGTAGAAAAATAACCAGAGACATATTTAAAATCAAATTAATTAACACAAAACAGGAAAAATTTCCAGTGATTTCTGTACCGTTATTTTATAGACAAATTGATACACGACGAAAACATATCGACGTTGATATTCCAGGAAAATCTGCGAAGGAATATTTAGTACTAAATACTTTTGTTTTAGTCGATATCAATGTTGTCAAATACGCATTAAACGCTGAACAATCACCGTGGAAGTTAGGATACGCAATGAGGATACATTCATCTCAGGGATTAACAATATCTAATGCACGAGTTTGGATCATAGATGACTACATCGAATAGTCAAATCTGGTTTATCTCGCGGTATCACGAGTAAGAAATATATCTCAACTTGGTCGGGTTATTGTACATTTTAACGACAACGCCATCGACGTAATAGTCAGTGATATTATAATAAGAACAAAACTCGCTAGTTATAAACAATGTGATAGAAATAATCGTGATTTTAATATTGATGTTGAATTTGTAATGATGCTACGACAACATAAAAATAATAATTGTGCGAGTTGTAATTGTATAATATTGTGGTTGTATTCAGACAAAGATATTGCATGATCACGATAAGTATTTTCTCGTCGTATTTGTACATTATGATGTGTTAAATGATGATGCTGCACCAAGAAACTCCTTGCCAGGATCAACTTGTAATATATTTGGCCATCTCAAGGGTTCGCGTTGATAAATTCGTTCAAATTCTGAAGCAGCTTCCACTGATGTCTTTGTAGATCATTGTTCTGCTCCTTTGTATCTGCTTGCAAAGTCAACGACAGTTAACGCGTATTTGTATGTCCGTGAATTGACAGTATCAGGAGGTAAAAATAAGATATCAGCTTGATGCACTTCATTTGGAACGCTAACATCAGACTGTGAGTATTCGATTCTTTCATGCGTTGGTAGATAAAGCTACCATATTGCTTGCCTTGATAACCAATCTGCTGCAGTGGCGCGTGTAACATTTGTTGTGAAGGCGAGTTTTTTAATCTCTGCTTTACCCTTCCGATATCCCTTTGAATAATAATAAATCGATTCCATAATGATAATTACCAGGACCTAATACAAGTTTACATTTCATAGCGGTTTTTATTAACCAGCTGGCCAATATTTCTTTAAAAGATTTATCAGTAATATAATCTACCGCGTGAATCAAAAACATATCTGCTGAATGTCTACGTTATAGATTGTCACTTTTATACGCTATATCATGAACATGACAAGCTGCATGAATAGCGTTTATCGGATATTCGCCGGGTTTTGGTTGATCTTGATTATCAAGGTCGAATATCAAGTCGAGTTCCAGAACAGCAGTAATTATATCCTGGTATATGTTTTTCTCCTGAATATTTAGCCCATGGCGTCCCTGCTAATTTTGTTAATTTTGCTGCAATATCACATCCTGTTCCTCTTTACTTCGATTGATCTCCTGTGATAAATCTAAATTTGCTTGTACCACTTCGTTCACATTTACCGGTGATTGCTGATCTATTAGTGCTCGTTGCAATTGTTGTTAGTGTATCTATCGGGGTACGCGTCTTGCATTTCACACAATCTAAATCCATGATTTATTAATATATCATGAATTTTATTGAGTTTTCAGCGTCACTACACGAAAACAAGAACCAGAAAACATCATCCAGCACTGCAAAATTCTATTGGTATGATTATGATAGGTTCATTTGGTAGTGGTAAAACGAAATTGCTACTTACTTTAATAATGAGATGGCTCAAATGGGATAAGTCGTATTTAGTTGTACGATCAGTTTATGATCAGTGGTGTTACGAGGTTCTAAAAGATTTTAATGAAAACTTAATATTATTAGATGAAGACAATGATTTTACTGAATTTATCACTGATATCAATGATGCACAGTCCGTTAATTCTATCGATGGAACTATAAATAATAAGTAGTATATGATGATGTAATGCTGGACAAACAATCAAATCCAGCAAGAATGTTTTCCCGAGGAAGGCATACACACACTGGTGTGATTTATGTAACTCAAAGATACACTCAAATTCCAAAAGTAATTAGAGATAATTGTAATATTCTTGCTGTGTTTAATGGAGTTGACAGACATTCGCTGAGAAATATTCATCAAACATGGTGTGGCGGAGATTATGACTATAATCATTTTATAATTTATTTTAGTCATGCTCAGTCAACCCCACATGGATTTACAACAATACATTTACATGATGCTAGAACAAAGTATTGAATCGGTCTTGATAAAATTTTCAGATAAAAAATCATAGTAGCAGATAGGCGGAACACATCACCAATGGGTAAATAATAATATCATTATATTTAGAAAACATCAATGCCCAAAAAATATAGCAATACAATTAACTAACCAAGAGAAAATCTCTCATTTAATAAGAAATTTTAATTGATGAATTTTTTTTTTTTTTTTCGGTCTTGTAAGAAGCCTTTATTTAAAATGCGGATACCTCTAAAAATGTCTGATTTTTGCCTCTTTGCTGCTAATGACGAATCTGACACCACACTAATGAACACAAAGCCCAACAATGGATTCGACAGAATAGTGGGCACAGGGTTAAACTTCTGATATAAAGAAATTGTATGTTGAGATGCATAATTTTAGTTTTGCTAATCAACTGCCATACTTCTCAGGTCCAGTGTATAATAGTATTATGCTTTGTTTTAATAGAGCCATTCAAAACCATGGACCTTTCTGACCTTGTATATTGTATTTTGTATGGTTTTAATATGTGCATAAAACTGTCCTTTGCACCTCTATAATACTTTATTTACTTTTAATGCTGTTTTCGCTGACCGTAAATGTGTTAATATTTCAAACAATCTTAAATATGTGTTTAACTGTTAGATGTACATAGGCAACGACTCCATGCAAGTATTTCAATAATTTATGGAAAATATAGCTTTGGAAGCAAATGAATGGTTGATTTATATTCAAAAGGTTGTTTTAAAATTGACATAAATCATAAATCTTAATATTTTAACAGTCGCCTCGTGGTATCATTATTCGATGATTTTAAAGCAATAGTATACAATTTATCATATATGGGTTAGTTCATTTACTTCCGTAATTATTCATATTGTATTCGTCTTCACTGATTCTTCGACTAAAAGTATGTTATTTAATTATTCAGATAATAAAATTCAGTTTCTTAAGTTTCTTTTAGTCAGATTACAAATGTGTGATAGATATATTATTGCACAGTGTCGCTTTTTGTTTTGTCTTGGATAAATCATTAGCTGTGTGTGAGTTTTCACCTAACGTTATTCAAACAATAGCGCTCAGTCCCACAAGTTTTTTTGCATGTTGTCGCTGTTTATTTTATCGGGTATAACTCAGTCGTTCTGAATTATGCTTGAAAAGAGACATGCTTAAACATATGACGTCCAGGGTCATAGTACTGAATAAACTTCGTTTGAATGGACACTCTATTGCCGTATATACCATTAGATTTTAAAAACACTGTTTGGTGACGTTTGAATGGACACGGTATATCCGTATATACCATTAGATTTTAAAAGCACTGTTTGGTGACGTTTGAATGGACACATAATTGCCGTATATACCATTATATTTTAAAAGAACTGTGCTTACGTCTGAAGGGACAAGCTTTTGCCGTATATACCATTAGGTTTTGAAAATTACTGTTTTGTTAGGTTTGAATGGACACGGTATTGCCGTATATATACCATTAGGTTTTAAAAGCACTGTTTGAGTAGGTTTGAATGGACACGGTATTGTCGCATATACCATTATTTTTCAAAAGCACTGTTTGATGACGTTTGATTGGACACGGTATTGCCGCATATACCATTAGGTTTCAAAAGCACTGTTTGGTGACGTTTGATTGCACACGGTATTGTCGAATATACCATTAGGTTTTAAAAGCACTGTTCGGGGACGTTTGAATGGACACGCTATTGCCTTATATACCATTCGATTTCAAATGCATTGTTTGGTGACTTTTGAATGAATACGCTATTGCCGTATATAGCATTAGATTTTAAAAGCACTTTTTGGTGACGTTCGAATGGACACGGTGGATATCATTAGATTTTAAGAGCACTGTTTGGTAACGTTCAAATGTACACGCTATTGCCGTATATACCATTAGGTTTTAAAAGCACTGTTTGGTGACGTTTGAATGGATACGCTATTTCATTATATACCATTAGATCTTAAAAGCACTGTTTGGTGACGTTTGAATGGACACGCTATTGCCGTATACACCATTAGGTTTTTAAAGAACTGTTTGGTGACGTTTGAATGGACACGCTATTGCCGTATATACCATTAGATTTTAATAGCACTGTTTGGTGACGTTTGAATGGGCACGCTATTGCCGTATATACCATTAGATTTTAAAAGCACTGCTTGGTGACGTTCGAATGGACACGGTATATCCGTATATACCATTAGATTTTAATAGCACTGTTTGGTGACGTTTGAATGGACACGGTATATCCGTATATACCATTAGATTTTAAAAGCACTGTTTGGTAACGTTCGAATGGACACGCAGTTGCCGTATATACCACTAGATTTTGAAAGCACTGTTTGAGGAGGTTTGATTTGACACGATATATCTGTATATAGCATTAGATTTTAAAAGCACTGTTTGGTGACGTTCGAATGGACACGCTATTGCCGTAGATA
Source organism: Unio delphinus (assembly GCA_029339505.1). Classification (NCBI taxonomy): domain Eukaryota; kingdom Metazoa; phylum Mollusca; class Bivalvia; order Unionida; family Unionidae; genus Unio; species Unio delphinus. Next base: position 4,453,053 of record JAQISU010000057.1, on the reverse strand, counting down.
CAATTAGATTTTAAAAGCACTGTTTGGTGACGTTTGAATGGACACGCTATTGCCGTATATACCATTAGATTTTAAAAGCACTGTTTGGTGACGTTTGAATGGACCCGCTTATGCCGTATATACAATTAGGTTTTGAAAGCACTGTTTGGTGATATTTGATAATATGAAACATTTAAGACCCATTGTAATCATACTATTTTACTGGACCAGACATAGGAACGAATCAAAAGCGTGTCATTCCGTTAGGAAATTACGAAGAGTATCGTGCAGGATTACATTATTTTAGGACACAATGCGCCAATCAGTGATGTATTAATAAAATAAGGATTTTATGCAGTCTCAAAATAAATACTGTTTTATAAGAACGCATCAGACATATAGTATAATATATACTTCAAGAGAAATCCATTTATTTATTACGTCGCAATAAGTGTCCCTTTTTCATAAGAATGTAAGAAATATATGTTTTTGAAAACAGTATAAGACCCCCTATAAGTTGTACCGCACATAGCCATATCAGACACTCAACTGCCGCCACATATAGTTTAACTCAGCGTCACATTTAATCTATTCTCTTTTTTCCACAGCCTTTTATTTGAGTACCAGAGGAAGATTAAATCTTATCGACTGTCTAAGTGGGTCTATCACTTTATTTTAGTTAATGTTAGTCACACTTTAGCAGTTCAAATAGTTAAACAAATCTCAAGAAGACTGACCCCTGAGTTAAGCAATTTGTGGAGTCAGTTCAATGTCTGATAAGGATATGTGCGGACCAGCCAGTCTCTCGAGAAACTGTTTTTATTGTTCTAATGAAGTCACGCTTTGAGCCAGATAATGCAATGCTTATATTTCGATAAGGTCCTTTAGTCAGTAATAATACTTGCTCATACACGTACAAGCATATGTCCTTCCATCAAAAACATTTGTTTTTATAGCTACAAGACTAGGTCCTTCCATCTATTATACTCATTTTTATACCATAAAAACTAGATATTTTCATCAGTAACACTTGTTCTAATAATTGCAATACTAGTCTTTCTATCAATAATTTTTATTCTAATAGCTACAAGACTAGATCCTTCCATCAATTATACTCGTTCTTATACCATACAAACTAGATATTTCCATCAATAATACTTTCTCATATAGGTACAAGACTAGGTCCGTCCATTAAAAATACTTGTTTTAATAGCTACAATACTAGTCTTTCCATAAATAACACTTGTTCTTATAGCTACAAGACTTGCACAATCCGTCAATACAATATGATTTCCTAGCTGTCCTTCCATCAATAACACTTGAAATAATTATCATTAGGCTAAGTCAGTCTAGTTAACGTTATCGAACTGATGCAAAGGAAAGTGTGTACAATATTGGTTTGCACCTTAAAATTAAGACTACCAATTTTATATAATGTACCATCTACAATGTTCTAAAATTCCCTAAAACCACAGCATGGAGAACAGCAAAACGTTATCACCATAATAATTACACTTGTGAAGGTATAAAATTCAATGCAAAATGTAATTGTAAACTTGAAAATTTAACCGTGACTGTTTCTTTGAGGTTAATATCAAGAACATGGTACGTGTCCAACCTACAAATAATATTGTATGAAAACACAGCTTCGTATCTAAATCTCAAAGAGCGGGATAGCCAGTGTGATTGGAAATTCAGATACCGATCCATGAACTTGAACATTAAGATATTACATCAGCATGATATGCGACACATCTCCTAAAGGTAATGGACCATTTTAAAGGACACCAATTTGACACATTCCTACCCTGAGAAGCAGCTGACTATGACAAACTAAACACACATGCACAGCTAAATTTTGGTGGAACAAGTCACAATATTAACGTGTCATCGACAGCTGAATCAGTAGTGAATCCCAACAACATTGAACTAATTGGCATGGGGCATGTTCTGTCTTTTGTGTGTGTTGTTGTTTCTTGCGCTTATATCAATTCACATTTTTTCATATTTTAATTAAAAGTAAGTATAAACTAGTTCAAGTGCAAATATTTCATTGAGAACTCCGCAAAAATTTGAATATTTGATTGATGAAACAATAGACATAGCAAATGCATGATGATATTATAATAATTACTACTATCCAGCACAAATAAGCTTTGATCAACATTCTTCATATTTAATATCTTCACTGTTAAAATACCGGTTTTAGGATCTTTAACAGATCCTGTTCTGTATAATAATTAAAATATGAAACATCTTAAGGAAAACAACCCCATTATTCACAGACATCCAACTGATAGTTATGAGGCAGTTATAAATGCTTAAATACAACTATCTTTATAGATTGAACTTTTTGTTACCAATAACTAAAATTAAACTCCCTAACACGGCATTCGTTAGTACATTTCCAGGGAAGCAACGCGAAAGATATTTTACATAGGTAAGGTAGTTTTTTTTAAAAATAAGTTACTCATGTTACGAGAACCATTGTTAAGCGTTTCGCAATACTATAAAGCTAGATAAACAGCACGTGATCTAGTTTCAGAACACTAGTTCTTATAAGGCAAATCTGACCTAATTACTAATTAGTTAATGTAAACCATCCTAAATTGTTCAAATCATTTTAGACATTTATCCGACGCTATCTCTTTTGAGTATTAGTTATCTATATAAGAGATGTTTACATATGAAGTAAGCAGTCCTTGTATTAATATCGGTCATGGAAGACAAATAATTGCGTTGACTTTAGTGGATTTCTATAATTAAATAATTCATCAGATTTAAAAGTGCTCCAACTATTCAGATTTTGGGAATAAAGATTTTACAAAAGAAATGATTTCGTCGTTATTAAATGTTTTTGATGGAGATATAATTTAAAAATGTACAATCTACTTCTACTAGTTTAACCTTGTTTGAGACTATATTTTATGCACAACAAATAAAAGGTGCAAAGTCTGTCAGAATGAACGAAATGATTCATTCTGTTTTATATTTAATTAATTTCCACTGAAAGAAAAACTATGATGAAAGGAATCTCAATGATTGAATATAAATTTATCAAATCCTTTTTACTAAAGAAGATATTCTGGAAAATGTCTTAACTTAGCAAATAAGACTCACTTCAGGGATATCAGGTTATATGAATTAGGCGTATATTGCGTTGTGTGTACACCTTTATTAAAGAAAACAGATAAGATAGCTTATAAAAATGAATTTGCAAACAACGCTCATACAGTACTCATATGATCTGATTCACACATTTCGCTTACCCTGTCCTCTCCCCTTTTCTTTACATTCAGAAGTTAAAATCTTCATCGTCACAATAATGTTGATAACTCTAATATATGACTCAGCAATCTTATCATTGGAATCCACGCGAAACAAACAATACTGTAGAGTACATTGAAATCGTTTGCACAGTTTCAATTATTAAGCTAGTTTTCAAAATCTGTCAACAGCTTAGCTATAACACTAGTAACATGCACATACATATATTTATTTTGTATTCTTTTACACGTAAGGGCAACTAAGGTCTAATCTGTGAAATGTTAGGGTATAAGAGTAATGTATAATGTGAACCAATTCAGTATTGAATTTCAAATTTAAATAAATACACTCTAACATAAAACGTCTTATTAACGAATAAGGGAACCTTTCCTAATGATATGCCACAGACACGAAAATGCGTAAAGTTTGATAATAAACTATCTTTATGACCTGACCTGGATAAATTCAGATCCTTGAAACTTTGATCTGTATGGTGTGTCAGAACGCAAACGCTGATTTGTATTACGCGGTAGGATTGAAGGTAACTGTCCTCTTGACAATTTTCCACAAAACTATAAAAATAACATCGCATATCTTTTAGGTGAAAGAACACAATATATTAACACGCTCACGTTTAGACCAAATATTATTTTGTAATAATTAGGCATACATATAAATTGGAGATTTGCTTGCAAAATGTTCATGTGTGTCCTGCAAAATCAGTTAGTAAAGTGAGACAAATGTATAACGATGGAAGGTGTTCTTACTGTTTTTTGATATAGTCATGTGAATGATATGGAGAACGATAGGATTAGTCACTAATGAACTTTTATCCAACTTGGAAATAACGTCCATTTTTTATTATTTACAGTCACAATTTGTGCATATTATGTTTTTAACACACAAGTAAGACAATGTTGTACAAATTATAGAGGGGAACAGATTGTCACTTTTCTTTACACAAAAAACTCGTCATTATATTTTATGGAAAGACATTATCCGATTTCCGTATTTGTAACAACTTCCTCAGAATCGTTAGCTACTTAGACATCTGTGTTAATACCACATGTATGTAGCTTGTTTATCATTGAAACCAATTTGTCTCAAGACAAAATATCTTGTATGATCAGTTAATACAATTTAGTTTTGGATTTTCCATTTATTAGAAAACGTTGCAGTCTCAGATATGTCGTGTATGGGATGCGGTTGATTGCCATAAAATAGAAATTAATTCACACATATTGGTCTATTAATTCAGTGGGCAATTTTTCTTCAAATCGGCTATGAACCTTTTGATTGCAGAAACTAATTGGAATATTAATGAAAGCTGCATGATATTTAGTTTAGTACTATCGTATAATTTGTCGTTGCCTGAAGCTGGATTTGAAATCATGCTGATGGTACCCTATATCAGCGTTATCTTTAGCCGCATGTCCATACATAGGCTCGGAAATAAATGTTTGGTATATAACACCAAGGATCCAATCGGTTTCGAGTCAAATGACTTTCTCTTCTCATGACACATAATGCTGAAAATGCGCAAAACAAGAATTCAATCAAATCAACTGATGCAAATAATGAGACGTATTTACCTTTATTAGGTGTTACAAATTTGTTTGTATCATAGTAACAGACAATGTAACATGACGCACTAAGATAACCAAACCCAAGTGTTGAATCCAAATAGTACATGTTTCAATGAATATTTATGAAGTCTTTGTCGCATCCGCACGCGTAAAAGATTGTGACTCATCGATGAAAGAAGATGCAGATGATATTTATCTATTTGTAGTAGTTATACGGAAATATTTTCATGTGGTGGAAAACTTTCTTTCATTGCTAGGAGCCAAGTGACGAAAGATTCTTTTTTTTTTGTTTTAGTAGATACAAGGACGTATTTAAGTCGTTAAGCAGAAATGTTTGTAATGTCGCAAGTGGTTTCACTCAAACGTGACAATACAAAATATTTCGACTTCAAGAATGAAATATTTCCTCATCAATACTCAAAATACGTAGTTATTCTGTTTATTAATTTGTATAAAGGATATTTTCCCATTATGTGCGAACACCAATAATGGATGCATTAAGATATCGATACAAGTAAGTTATACTGTTTTATGGACAACGAGCTTATAAATATATATTTCCTAAATAGGTAAATAACTTAGTTCTACATTGAGTCGATAAAAGAGGTATCGCAGCTCTGGCAATAGCGTGTTCTTATTCCTGATATATTTCAAAAGTACGTCACGAAACATATCATACAAAGGTGGTTAACAACGTCCTATCGCATTGAGATCGTATCATCTTGAACTGATTCACATTATCACTGGCTATATTTGTTCAAGTCAGTTTATGCAGTACAAAACGACATTGATCTGATAGGTTTTATTCCAAATTTTTCATTTGTTAAAACTGTCTGATCAGTAAAAGACGTCACATAAATTTGATATAACTGTGAGAAGGAACCAAAAATAAATTAAAAAGGACCATCTTTCAGAGCGAGGTATGTTAATTCAGTTGTTCTGATGCGGAGTTTCATTATTTATATTTTTAAATGATCATTTAAAGTATATTTATCCGTTACTGCCTTTGATAACATAAAACGTAATTGTTTTTGTTTGTAAATGATGGTTTGAACAACATATGCTACGTCTTAATGTTGCTCTGAAACAGTTAATTTTCTGACAAATTTGCCCTAAAATAATATACAATTATGGAAATAAAAGAATGTGGTTTGAACGTTTTCTCTTGAATAATATTCAGTTAATTTAAATGTTTTAGTTTCTTGTGGGATTATCAGATCTCCCAAATCAAACTAAATCATTTTGGCGACTCTGTAAAACGATAAAGCCGAGAACCATTTCTACTTAAAGCCGAATTAGTCTATTTGCTTTATCGAGTTTGTCTTGGAAACTACCACTTCAAGCGTTGCAAATAGATATATTCATTGATTGATGTCATTGGTAAATGACAAATATTAGTGGTGAGTGGATTAGGCATCATGTGTAACATATAAGATTTGGAAATAAGGTACATGTATATTATTATTTTGGTATCACCGATTTTTTTTATATTATGCAACACTAATAATCTACTGCATCCAGCATCCAGTTAAATTTTGACGTATAGAAATGGCTTAAATAAATTTGTGTTTTTATCATATCCCTGCATCTGTGCATAGTCAATTATTAAAGGTTTTGAAGGTATGTGCATTTCAGAGTATGTCAAGTGCCACATTTTTCGTCAGTGAAATTCATTAATTAATTCGTAGGCTAGCCGACAATTAACTGTCTTGGAGTAGAGTTTGGACAAAAGAACGTTTATTTAACTAGGTCACGCTGTTAGAACTGTTGATAGTGAAAACGGACTGAGTGTTTGACACGCGTAAAATAGGTGATTCCTCACGTAGAGCTGTCAGAGTGATTGGAAACAAATGATAAGGTGATATTTCGACCCTAAGTGGCATTTTTGTCATCTTGATAGACGTTTTTCAAAAGGTCCGTAGGAATAGCATTTATTCCGATTGGTCAAATGTAGCGGGAAGGAGGGGTGTCGAACCCCAGAATCGGGGAAATATATACTACATATCAAACGATGTTAGTCAGTCTAGGAAGACCTCTGCAAGAGAGGAAGTAGAACAATACATAGGAGAAGACTCCGAAGGTATTTTTACGGCAGTGCCTTCGTAACAATAAGCTCAGGAAAGTCCGCCGGAAATCAAACGGCAGAAGCACGCCAAAACAAAAGGAAAAATAGTCTGTTTGAAGATCGAATAAGAAATAGCGAGGAAGTCGAAATTCAGAGACGGAAAAGGAAGTTGGAAGACAGAGTTGTGTAATCCCGCTAACAACCAAAGGGCAAGCAAGTCAAGACGAACGCAGAAGAGAAAAAAACAGTCGTCGAACAAGGTCATTGTGAATTTCCCAAACAGTCCAATGTTAATGAACATTCGATTCCATGATGAAAGTACTATCAGTCATTAACGGTTAACTTCATCTATTTTATTAGTGTTCTGAATTTTAATTAACGTATCTGCTATCTTAAAGCTTCGGGTTTTGAATTACTTCTGAACGAAGAATCGTCAGAAGGAAAGAACAGTGTAATTTATTGTGTCATTCTTCTCTTAATTGTATTGTATTTAAATTCATAATTTTATCTTTACGGGGGCTCGTGTGTTGTCTTTGTTCAAGGTACCATCTCAGATTACCATATCCATTAACCGGGCAAATTACACCGTTGAGGTCATTCCTTTAGATAACGAGAATTAGCGGGAGGCAGTTCGAGTGTTGTTTTTCCAAGTTGCGCAATACCTCTGACCAGGGTTTGTGCGATATTGTAATAATAACACTTTGATAACCGGCAGACCCTTACAAAGTGGGTTGCTCGTCCCGGGATTTGAAGTTTTCATTGCGATTGAAGTAATCTGAGCGTATTTTGAGCAAAGGCATAAATTGGTTATTATTATTAAGTAGGAATAGAGTGAATCAAACATTGTCTGCTATTTTTGTATACTTGCATGCAAATTGTTTACGTTAAAAGTGTATTGTAGAATGTAAGATTTATACCTTCTGTGTGAAATTATCTTAAAGCGTTAGAGCGGTACTACCTAAATAGTCTCTTGAGACAAGAGCCAATTTGGGTCAGTACTGTATTTTGGACAGCAGTTAATCACGTTTTGCTAACAGGGTCCTGCTGCGCGGAGCGTGTGTGACTGGAATTTCTGTCTGGTCAATTAATTGCGGCTGATTTGATCTGTCTATTTCGCTGCAGATACGGTTATTTTAGGTCAAACTATTTTCGTAGGGAGAATTCCTGATTGTAGGTCAGTTAAGGACAAAGTTCTAGAGGAAAAAGGAAAGACAAAACAGACATAATGGCGACAGACAGACAGACAGTTACTAAAGGAATTTAAATCCATTGGCAAAGACGAACTCAGGTACGACGGAGACAAACTATCTGAATTTATGGAACGTAGCTTGAAAGAACATAAGAAAGAAAAAGCTAGAGAACGAGAACAATTAGCCATGGAACGAGAGAAGGAGAAACAGAAAGAAATTGAACTAGCCCGACTACAGGCTGAGGGGGCCAGACTACAGGCGGAAGAGAAGGCGAGAGAACGAGAGCATGAGTTAGTCATGGAGAGACTAAGGTGAAGAATCGAACGTACGTCCGGACACCCCGAGTAGTCGCGTGGAAGACAAACGACCCATACAGTTAACCATGCCGATGTTTAATGACAGATGAAATAATCGACAACTTTTTGACGCTATTTGAGAAGTTAGCCCTAGTCCTCAAAATCCCTAAGGACCAGTGGGCCATCAATATTTCTGACTTTTTGCAGGGGGCGGCGAAAGATGTGTACCACAACATGACCCCAACCGAGATAGACGATTATGACGCCCTGAAGAAAGCTCTACTTCGCCACTATGAGTTGTCAGCGGAAACGTTCCGGAAACTTTTTAGGGAATCGTCGAAAAGGGCTACCGAAATACACGCGCAATTTCACAGTCGAATGAGCGTGATTTTTGATAAATGGATAAAAATATCTGGCACCGCGTTAACGTACGAAGGTATTCGCGAAGAGGTTTTAAAAGAACACGTGTTAAGTACCTACAGAAAAGATTTAATTGTGTTTCTGGCGGAGCGCGAATTCTCAACTTTGGATGAGATAAGCGTAATGGCCGAGCGCTATGAGAGCGCGCATGCGCGTTCAACTACTTGGAACGGTAGGGACCGAATTGGAATCGGTGAGCTTAGAAAGACCACTGAGATGGCACCCCAGAGACGAAATGGTCAGAATGGTGGGAGGCCAGGGGCCGGAAATCCCAACCAAGTACATTTCCGTGGGTCGGGAAAGACTCAAGGGGTAGATAGGGATACCTCGGGTAGAAGAGGTGAGCCAGTATGTTAGGGCTGTAATAAACCAGGCCATGTTGTCAAGGACTGTAGAAAGTATCGTCCGACAACGGTTAATTCGGTAACTCTGAATACTGTTAAGAAAGGGAAAACAGTGGAGTCTACGAATATAGCGAGGGCTACGGTAAATGGCGAGGAAGCCACGGTGCTTTATGACACCGGCTGTAGCTACCCGGCCTTGGTAGATCGTAGATACGTCAAACCTGGAGATTCTACAGGTGAGACGGTGGAAGTACAGTTTGCTAACAGGACGAAGGATTCGCTTCCGGTCGTTAGCATAGACCTTGATTCGTCATATGTAAAAGGGCGAATTTAAGCAGCGTGTTTGTCGGGACTGTCTCATGACGTAATATTAGGGTGTAGGTATGAGTTGCCCCAAACCTAACCCTATGACGTGTAACCCTATACATGTCGGGTCAGTTGAGATGAGGGCTATGAAGCGAAGGGCAGGGTCGAAGCCGCAAAGATCCGTGACTTCGCCCATAGACATTTTGGTACCTGGTGAGTTAGAGAAGCTTCAAAAGGAAGATGTGTCTCTTGACAAGGTACGTAGGTACGCGACGGACGGGTCCGTACGGAAATTGCCAGACGGCGAGGTTAAGTTCGCGACAAAACGCGATATTTTGTATCGGTACGCCAAGAAAGTGGTCGATACGTTTAAACAAGTTGTGGTACCCGTAGGGAAGCGCGACGAAGTGCTTAGGTTAGCACATGAGGGTCTTCTCGGAAGCCACATGGGCGTGGCGAAGACCAGAGATAGCTTGGTGAGGGAGTTTTATTGGCCAGGTGTGCATGGGGATGTGAGGAGGTTTTGTTTGTCATGTGACAAGTGTCAGCGAGTGGCACCGAAGACCTCCCATCGCCCAGTGCCACTAGGAACCACCCCAATAATTGACGAACCTTTCTCGAGAGTGGCGATGGATTTAGTAGGTCCGATTAAGCCGGCGGCGGAAAGTGGAAATCGGTATATATTAACAGTCGTAGATTACGCTACCCGGTACCCGGAGGCAGTGGCCTTGAAAAACATTGACTCAGTCACGGTGGCTGAGGCCTTGTTAGGGGTGTGGTCGAGAGTCGGAGTTCCAGACGCGATACTGACCGACCAAGGAACGCAGTTCGTGAGCCAGGTGATGGAAAAGGTAAATAGATTACTCTCCATTAGACACCTGACGACTACCCCGTACCACCCGCAGTGTAATGGGTTGATAGAACGTTTCAATGGGACATTGAAACAGGCTTTAAATAAGCTATGTGAAGGTCGACTTAGGGATTGGGATCGATACCTTCCGGCGATACTGTTCGCGTATCGAGAAGTACTGCAGACAAGTTTGGGTTTTTAACCTTTTGAATTAGTTCATGGGCGGACGGTAAGGGGACCCATGGCTGTATTGAAACAGTTATGGACGGATGAGCAAGCATCCGAAGAAGTGCGTACAACATACCAATATGTTGTCGACTTGCGTAACAAACTGGAAGAAGTTTGTAAATTGGCTCAAGAAAATCTCTGCGACGCAAGGGGACTTCAAGCCAAGTATTACAACAAAAGGGCGAAGGAACGTCACTTTGAGGTGGGTGACAATGTGTTGTTGTTGTTGCCATTGGAGCACAACAAGCTGCAAGTCTCATGCAGGGGGCCATTTGTTGTAACAGAAAGGAAAGGTGGACAAAACTACCGTATCCGAGTAGGGAATAAAGATAAGTTGTTCCACGTAAATCTTTTGAAGCGGTACCGTGTGCGAGAACCACCCACGGAGTTCGTGGTGGCTACCGTCGTGACGGAAGAATCCGACGACAACGCAGGGCAGGCGGAAGTACTCCCTAGTTGTCCGTTGACGAGGGAGGAAACCTACGTCGACGTCACACTTGACGTTACGTTAACGTCAGACCAACGTAAAGAGGTGGAGTCGGTACTTCAAAAATATTCGAGCGCCTTAACAGAGAGACCGGGGAGGACAGAGCTGGAGGAGTTCTCTTTGAAGCTGCTGGACGAGAACCCAGTAAAGTTAAGACCATATCCGTTGCCGTACGCGAAGTTAGAAGCGGTCCTTAAGGAAGTTGAAACTATGTTAGACTTGGGTATTATCGAACCAAGCGAGTTGGCGTATAGCTCCCCTGTTGTACTGGTCCAGAAGAAGGATGGGGAACACAGATTTTGTGTCGACTACCGAAAGTTAAACCGAATCACAGAATTCCATGTAGAACTTTTACCTGACCCTGAGTCTATTTTCGCAGGAGTAACCGATGCTAAATATTTTTCTAAGATTGATCTGTCCAAAAGATACTGGCAGATTCCAGTCCGTAGTGAAGACAGAGCAAAACTCGCCTTTGCAACTCCAGATGGGACTTACCAGTGGGTGGTCATGCCATTCGGGGTGCAGAATGCGCCCAGTGTCTTCACCCGTATGATGCGGAAATTCCTTGAACCATTGCGGGGGATGGGAGTTTCCAACTTCATGGACGATCTTCTATTAGCTACAGCTACATGGGAAGAACACATGCTTTTGCTGAAGAACGTCTTAGAACGACTACGACAAACCGGACTGACCGCACGACCATCGAAGTTCCATATAGGGTTCAGACAATTAGACTACCTAGGACATACCCTCAGCGAGGACACGTTAAAACCCGAGAGCTCAAAGGTCGAACAACTTAGGGACGCATTACGACCGACTACTAAGACTGAAGTTAGATCTTTTCTAGGTTTGGCAGGGTACTATAGGAGATATGTGGCAAATTGTTGTGCTATTGCAAGTCCATTGACTGACTTGACTCGGAAAAAAGCGGCGACCAAAGCAGTATGGACAGATGCATGTGAACGCGCATTTCAGATGCTAAAAGACATACTGACGTCAGACGCCATAGTTAAGTTACCTGACGTGACACGCAATTTGGTTTTGAGGACAGATGCTTGTGATAGAGGTTTAGGTGCCGTGTTACTGCAAGAACACGAGGGAAGCTTATTCCCAGTTGCGTATGGAAGTAGGAAACTGTCAAATGCGGCAATTAACTATTCAGTGTCTGAAAAAAGAATGCTTAGCGATTATTTTTGGAATAACTAAATTCCAACGTTATTCGTATGGTAGGAAGTTTACTTTGGAAACAGATCATCAACCGTTGGCGTATTTGGCCCAGACGAAATTAACTAATGGTCGATTAATGAGATGGTCGCAGTTTCTACAACAGTGTCAGATTCAGGTGCGGTACATCATAGGTAGGGATAATGTGGGAGCGGATTGTTTAAGTCGGTTAGGAATGTCTGAAGTGAATAGGTCACCTAAGGACATGTAACTGGAGCAGAATAGTTCACCGAAAAATTTGGGTGAGGAAAAATACCGATTTTACTCTTAGCAGGGAGGTAATGTCAAGTGCCAAATTTTTCGTCAGTGAAATTCATTAATTAATTCGTAGGCTAGCCGACAATTAACTGTCTTGGAGTAGAGTTTGGACAAAAGAATGTTTATTTAACTGGGTCACGCTGTTAGAACTGTTGATAGTGAAAACGGACTGAGTGTTTGACACGCGTAAAAAGGTGATGGCCTCACGTAGAGCTGTCAGAGTGATTGGAAACAAATGATAAGGTGATATTTCGACCCTAAGTGGCATTTTTGTCATCTTGATAGACGGTTTTCAAAAGGTCCGTAGGAATAGAATTTATTCCGATTGGTCAAATATAGCGGGAAGGGGGGGGGGGGTGTCGAACCCCAGAATCGGGGAAATATATACTACATATCAAACGATGTTAGTCAGTCTAGGAAGACCTCTGCAAGAGAGGAAGTAGAACAATACATAGGAGAAGACTCCGAAGGTATTTTTACAGCAGTGCCTTCGTAACAATAAGCTCAGGAAAGTCCGCCGGAAATCAAACGGCAGAAGCACGCCAAAAGCACAAGGAAAAATAGTTTGTATGAAGATCGAATAAGAAATAGCGAGAAAGTCGAAATTCAGAGACTGAAAAAGAAGTTGGAAGACAGAGTTGTGTAATCCCGCTTACAACCAAAGGGCAAGCAAGTCAAGACGAACGCAGAAGAGAAAAAAACAGTCGTCGAACAAGGTCATTGTGAATTTCCCAAACAGTCCAATGTTAATGAACATTCGATTCCATGATGAAAGTACTATCAGTCATTAACGGTTAAATTCATCTATTTTATTAGTGTTCTGAATTTTAATTAACGTATCTGCTATCTTAAAGCTTCGGGTTTTGAATTACTTCTGAACGAAGAATCGTCAGAAGGAAAGAACATTGTAATTTATTGTGTCATTCTTCTCTTAATTGTATTGTATTTAAATTCATAATTTTATCTTTACGGGGGCTCGTGTGTTGACTTTGTTCAAGGTACCATCTCTCTCAGATTACGATATCCATTAACCGGGCAAATTACACCGTTGAGGTCATTCCTTTAGATAACGAGAATTAGCGGGAGGCGGTTCGAGTGTTAATTTTCCAAGTTGCGCAATACCTCTGACCAGGGCTTGTGCGATATTGTAATAATAACACTTTGATAACCGGCAGACCCTTACAAAGTGGGGCTAGCCTACGAATTAATTAATGAATTTCACTGACGAAAAATTTGGCACTTGACAGAGTTAATGTACTTATTTGTATCGTTCCCCTAATATAAGCATGCTAATGACTAAATACAAAAGTAAAAATATATCCATTGGCTTAGAGTTCCAACGATGGATATTTTAAATCTTTTATTTGCAGGAACTAATGACAATAAATATTAAAAAATGTTGCATGGATATTTGTACAGACTATCTAGAGCCTTTTTTTGCTAGAAGCGCAATATAGGAGGGAAAAAAACATACTTCTGTATTACCTATGATACGAGTTCCTTGATCAGCATTATAGTTACTGGTAACTTATGTGAAATAATTCCTGCTTAAAGAGGGTGGACATTCTATGATATTTTGAAAATGTAAATACTGTATTGAAAAAGTTTCAAAATGCTCTCAATATCAAATTTGTATTTATATTTATTAAGAAAAGTGAAATGGGGTGCGAAATATAACCAGCTAAAATAAACAGAATTAGCCATAACGTATATAAAGTTTGCCTTTGTTAACTCTAGATAAATAAATATAGACAATGAATTATAATGAAACCTTTAAGACGGACTCTGCTAGTGAATAGCTAATGACACTGGTTTGAAATTGACGAAATTTATTGATAGAATGGATATATGGGCAATCTTTAATATGCAAGTTCATATTGCCAGCACTTTGAGATTTCAGAAACGAGGACAAAGGTAAATCACAAACCTCCCATCGCACTGAAAAAACCTTATCTTAGCACAATCGATAATGTCACGTGATTCAGTTGTGCAAGTCAGTTGATAAATAGAGCACATCATTGATTCGGATGCTGCTATCATCGGAGTGTATTCATTGGATAAAACTGTATGACGTAGTAAAGTTGTGGTACAAAGCTTTGTGAACAGGGATGTAAAATTTCGGATACTAAAACTTCTGGCAGAGTGAGGTATGTTTATCATGTAGGCATGGTTTTATTGTTAGAAGTAACGAAATTTTAACTTGTCATCCAATTTTAATAATATAATTTATATATCGATCTTCTATTGAAAAGAAGAAAAAATCCCACCTATCTGAAACGTTTGCATATTAGATATTTAATCTTATTATTCTTGAACAGTTATAAATATTTATTGGATATTATTTATTTTAAAATAATAGGATGTTTTATTGCAATAATGATATAGAATTATACAGTTGTGAGGCAGATCGTCAAACGCTTGTTTTCCCTTTTCTTCTTTTTATCCAAGTTAACATTTGCGAAACAGTTACATTATTAAATATGGCTATAATATTCAATGAGTCTATATATATATATATATATATATATATATATACATATACATATATATATACATATATATATATATATATATATATATATATATATATATATATATATATATATATATATATATATATATATATATATATATATATATAACCTTTGTAACCTTTGTAACCAATTGGATCTTCACATTTGGTTGCGTTTCCTACTTCAGTTCTTAGCATCTTCTATTCAACACTTTAAATCTAATGATTTTAATAAAAGAACCTTTGCCTATTTGTACAATTAGTACCTGGTAGTTTCCAAGCTTTAGTGATCTCATTAATCACTCGATCTATTTAAAAATCTTCTCGCATTTTGTATGGAGTTTGAATTCCATTAAATTAGAAAGACTGATAAATATATATATATATATATATATATATATATATATATATATATATATATATATATATATATATATATATAGTTACGATAATCAACTAGATGATGAAAACCAATGCAAGTTAAACTCCTAACAGAACCTTAAATTTTTTCTTGACTTCGTTCTTGTTCTGGTTAACTGTTTATCCTCACAATGTGCAAAGACAATTGTATTAATAATGATAATAATATGCTCAGAATGTATATAGGAGTTTTGTTATTTGTATTATGTATGAAATTTGTTTGTTTATGTTTGGAGGGTTTCAAGGCGAAGTGGGTTTCTGAGTGTGGATATCAAGTTATTTATTGTTCTGGGGTATTTAGAAAAACGGGATTAATGAATGAGACTTCTTAGCCGGGGCTAGATCACATGAATCTGCAATATGTACTTGTATTGCGACATTTTCAGAAACCAATCTTTATATACAAATTAATTCAATAGAAAAGGTAATTTTGATCAGAGTATACAAATACCAAATTGTATCGGCAACAAACAGGTATAAAAATGTATTTTTACAGAATTTGTGTATGTCTAATAAAATGTTAACCAATTTCTTTCGTTTTCATGTCACTCTAGCTTGAAGTGAAGAATTATCACTGTGAAAAGGACTGGAAAGAATGCTAAAGCTTCTATTAACATTCTTCCTGATTGGAGTGTCGTTTGGAAATGTAAGCGAATTTTCGTCTTGGCTTGAATTGAGTCTATTGGTTCTATTTTCCGATCTCAATTTGTACGTTGTCCAATACGTTATGTTCTTATCATGATAAAAGAAAGATGAATTAGATGAAAGCATCAATAAAAACAGAAAATATAACTTGTATAATCCTAAGAAATAATGTTAAGTGATTTAAAGAAGGCTTCGGAAATATAACGGGTATAATCCTAATTAATAATGTTAAGTAAATTCTTCATGTACATTGGTTATCATTGTTTATCTCTCGCAATAAAAATGTTGTTATCACATCAAACGATGCTGTTGTATACTTTGTTTTAATGTTTTGTTTCTTTGTTTCTTTCAGCCTCCTGAACGGATACAGTACGGTACGATCTTGACTGACATGATATATTCGCGAGTGCATTCAGAAACTAATAGACCATTACATACGATTGGAAATACCAATGTGATATTTTTGACAGAATAGTTTATTGCTATTTTTATGATTGGAAATACCAAAGTGATCCTTTTGATAAAAACGTTTATTGCTATATTGTACGTTTAGAAATACTAAAGTGATATTTTTGATAGAATAGTTCATTACTATTTTTACGATAATTGTAGCAGCAGCACCAGAAAAAGAATAATCATAAACAATATAATTTTTTTCAGTAGTAAACATAAATTAAGAAATACAAATGAATACTCTTCGGCTATGTGATTTTCGAAAGTATATTATTCTAGGTCCCTATTGCTTTAATACCAATGACATATTTCCCGCACATAGGTTGCATGAAACAATAGATAGTGACTTCAGAAAATGTTTCCTCAAATCACATCAAATGACATTTCATATTGTTAGCAGGTTCCACTGTGGGGAATGTTTAGTATTCTCAAAACGTAATAAACATATATTAAAACACTTTAAATTAAAAACCAATACAACTTAGAAAATAACATTAAATAGCGACACCCCTTCATTCCATCCATATTTGAACATGATGCATCACATAATTCAGTCTCGAAGGATGAATATAATTTCTTCTCGCTCTTAGTTTTGATGCGTTTTTGACCACGTCAATAGAAGCAAATAAAATACTAGTTAACTTTTCAGTCGTTGCCAGACAATCATTTCATACCGAAATGAATTAATAAGTATTATCACAAAAATAAAACCAAATATTTTTTTTATTTTCCTTGGTGTACATGCTAATAAACAATCAAAGATTTGACTTATCTTGAAATATTTTACATAGAGTTGAAAGCAACTGCATCATTTGTCATAAGATGCAAAGTGTAATCTTTAAA
Source organism: Unio delphinus (assembly GCA_029339505.1). NCBI lineage: Eukaryota > Metazoa > Mollusca > Bivalvia > Unionida > Unionidae > Unio > Unio delphinus. The sequence continues at coordinate 4,435,680 of JAQISU010000057.1, read as the reverse complement.
GTAACCCATGTTAGACTTAAAATACACACTTAATGTACATGACAATTGTGTTATGTAAGTAATCTACAGTGGAATACGTATTGCATATTATCATACTTTCCTATCTAAACGTGCATTAAATAAGAGAAGGAAAAGATAAGGTCCAGCTTACCACACATGCTAGAAGTTTGAATTTTCTTCCTTGCTTTACTGTTCCAGGTTGCGAATGAACGGTTTCAACTGCTTTATGAAATTATATATTGACAACACTATTGGATTATAGTAGTATTTATTGGTCTATATAAAACTGACGGCTGAGCAGAATAAGATAACCAGTTTCCTATTGCAATGGTAGAAATAGGAAGTGTAACGGTCATATACTTAACAGTCCCACTTTTTCCAAAACCAAACACGCTGCCCAGTATCTAGCTGTTTTTGTGATTGCTATTTTTTATTATTATTATTATTATTATTATTATTATTATTATTATTATTATTATTATTATTGGTCAACTAATGTGGAATGGAAAATAATGATAACCGATGTTTTGATACAACATTCCGGTTGTGTATCTTAATTAAGTTTCTCAATAATTTCAGTTTTTAATTGCTAGCTCAAAAGTAATGTAATGGGTGCATGCGCTTTGGTAAGTAAAATCCAGCCACCAAAGAAACTTATCTATACGCTTCAGTCTGCAGTCTGTTAGGTTAAAAGTTGGGGCATTGCTGGTCAGAATCAATCAACTTTGCTGGCTGCAGTTACACTCAATGCCAGTGATACATCTTTATGGTTTTGTCTCTGTGTGAACAGTATCATGCCCCAAATAAGCATTTAAGTACAATAAAGTTCAGTTTCAGGCTTGCTGCTATTGCTTACAGCAATGGCAGTTATGTTTATGTAGATGACTGCAATGCATCAATTTTGGAAGGTGTTCACTGTGACCCATATTACAAACCTTAGGAAAGGAATTAAGTTAACATGTATGTAAGTCAGTTCCTGCGGAATTATATTAATATTAAAGTGCTGCGGAAAGTTCGTTATCTTTAAAAATAAAATAGTTCTACTTTTTTCTATTTTAACAACACAAGCTTGCACCGATAACGGGGAGATACAGGTTATGAATAATGACATTACCCAGTACAAGTCATTGTATGCCACAGAACGTGACACGCCCTGTATGGTAAACAAAACAAGTGGTGCAGGAGGATCCGTAAAGTTTATCATATATGGATGCAATGTGGTAAGGGGGAAAACTATATTTAAAAATGCTTTATTATATAGTGTATCAAAATAGTTTTAAGTGAAACAGATGCTATTCATTTTTTCTGATTTTGGTTTGAAGAAATATTGACTTCTTTCCAATGTTTGCTAATGAGCATTCATCTCTGAAAAAAATATATCGTACACTGCTCTTTCTTCAACATTTCCTTTTCCCTATACCACAAACCTGTTATGTCGATTTTTTCTATACTAAATGTTTGTGAACATAATGAATCTTAACATATGTCATTATTCAACGGCAATACCTGTACCTCCAATTGGATGAATTTATTTGTTGGCGGAAAATTGAAATTATGATATTGTTTATTGTATATGATCCCATACGGTGATAGCAGCAAGGCTATCCTTGCATTTTCAAGAATTGCATGGTTTGGCTTCTTAGTAATAAACAAAATATTGATTTTTTACAGAAGTATTGGTTCAAATGTAGTTACCTTATGTTTTTCAAAAAAGAATCGGCATTAAATTGCTATCGAAGGGCGAATCTACAAAACAAGCGAACGATTTTCCATTGAATCACGTGTTTCCCAATTAAACTATTGATTCAGATGGTGTTATGTACGCACTTGTTAATTCAGGTGATGCCAATTAAAGTTATCCTCATGGAAGAAGAGCAGGATACCATAGGAATTAATGTAATCTTTGGCGGAAGGGGAATTGCAGGGTTCGAGCTACAATGTGGAGGGGTACCTATTGGTGGATCGAGTACGGTCCTGCAGGCCAAATTACAAGTCGGGTAAAAGTAATATTGCATGATGCCTAATGATGTTAAGGACTACATACACGACATACGTATTGTCTTCTGGAAGGATATATGTAAACTCATCTGCTAAATTAATTCATAATTATTTTAAATAGATCACGTATAGTACGTAGGTGCCATGGTAAGAGCTCCACCTTTTACTGCTGTTACTTTATCGCCTTAATGTTGTGTCTAACCAAAAGCCACCAGTAGGTCAAATATGATTAATAATAGTGCGTCTGCTTGAGGGACCTCCTAATTATCTAATATATTCATCGAAAGTAGCCTTTTATATATATATGTTAAAAATAACATGGCATTTAAAGTGTTGGTATAAAGCAAATCTATTATACCAATACTATTGGTATATCAAATAGTGATCCGCCCATAGCGCAATAATACGAATATATAAACATTCTTTCTACCGTAGGCCTATAGCTCTATGAAGAATTTCTACTCATTCATTAATCATAAATGACATGAAATTAACGACACAAATATTAATAGTCCCTGTTTTTTAAATATTAAAATGGTACACAATTTCATCGGAATCCTGTCTTTTTCCTCTCCCCTCTCATGCAAAATAAGCACAAATCTGGAGTGAGAGAGAAATATATTGCGCTGGACGAAAACATTAAAGCTGAACTTGTACCAAGTAACCCACAGTACTCTGTTTCCTCGTAAACCTATGCTTACGCTTTCCTTGGGATTTATCTATAGTATTCATAATATCAATGAGACATAGTTGCAATCGTCAGACGACACACAAGGCCTACATGTTAAATTTGTCGGTTACGATGCGCACATACTGTATTGTGTTTTAAGCCTTTGTTGCAGAGGCACTTGATTCTGAGTAAATTCATGTATACACTCACCATATAACACATATGGTGAGTGTATACATAAATTTACTCAGAATCAAGTGCCTGTGATTAATAATTAAATATAAAACTGTCCAAATGGTCGCCCTTCTCCCCTCTGGAGCAAAAATACACGAAAATACAAGCGTTGTGGATTTTTGCTTGTGTCATACGACGATGTCTCTGGACCTATGCATGATGGCAATGTTAGTCAAGACGTACAGAGAGAGAGAGAGAGAGAGAGACAGAGAGACAGAGAGAGAGAGAAAGAGATTTTTAGTCTGTAGAATCGCTAATTAAATCAAAATGATGACTTAGGTGAACTGTCAATATATTAAAATATTTTAATTACCTCTTGTTGGTTCGTGATTCCAATTCGTTTATATTCCACGCGGATTTCCATACGACAGTAGGTCAATGACAGTACATGCATAGTCTATAATAAGATCACCGTGTTTGCAGTGCACTACTTTCTTCATTTAAAAAAAACATCACAACAACATATTTTATGTTTAAATAATGCGTGTGTCTTATATTGATTTGATAAATGTGAATAAAAAAAGAAAATGAAAAAGAAAACAATCAACTTATCAATTTGAATATGTGATTGTGAATAACAAGAAAAATCGTAGAACTAGATTTTGTAGTTTGTAGTTTTGTAGTTCTACTCGTTGTATACATTTTTCATTAAAAGGAAACTCGGGCAAGCCTCGTTTCCTTTTAATGAAAAATTTATACATCTCGTGGTATATCATTGATACAGCCTACATACTATACATATATTCTATATATATATATATATATATATATATATATACCACATACGTTAAAATATATCAGGAGCACATCGTAACTCCAACTTGCAAATATTTGTATTTGTATGTGCTATAAATACAATATATGTATAGTATGTAGGCTGTATCATTGATATACCACTCGTTGTATACATTTTTCATTAAAAGGAAACTCGGGCAAGCCTCGTTTCCTTTTAATGAAAAATTTATACATCTCGTGGTTAATCATTGATACAGCCTACATACTATATATTATATTATATATATATATATATATAATGTTGTATCTGTGAGGCTAATGCTTTCTTATTGATTTATATTCATATCTTCATCAGAAATACCGGACTTGAGTTCAAGACAGAACATCAGGGGTCTTTAGATTTGAAAATGGAGATTATTGCGAATGGGGTCGTTCGAACATCATCGATCCCTGTAAAAGTTGGAACTCCATTGAATTTAACAATATCTGGATCAGGTAATTATAGTTGAAGAGAAGATAAAAACTGATAAGTGTTTGATCCATCGATGAAATATTTTAAGAGTTCCGTCATTTTATTGCAATAAATGTTGCCCATCATATGTACATTGTCCATTCAGACAACTAGAATACATAAATTCAGACATGTGTACATAATAAGTACGTCATACAGTTGCCATATATTTATGTCTTGTTATTTAGAAAAACTGAAATCTAAAATCCTGTGAAGGAAAATATAATAATTATCCACAAGAAACGGATTCTTCATTAGTACCACACTGTATGGTAAGAATATTAAACAAATAAATAAATGGTTACGAGACAATTATACCTGTTTAATGTTGCGGGTACAAGTAAGGGTTGTGCTGGTGAAAGTATCTAACAATTTACCCCAGTTCTAAAAGGAGTAATGCATATTTGCTCTAGTTTAGTCGATTTATGTTAAGCCAGCATAAGGAACATCAATCTGAAAGTGTCATTATAACAAATAAAAGAGTAGTCGCTTTTGATTTACTATATTTCATTTCCACAATCCATTAGATGTATATGTATCCTACTGTGTAAGTATTTTCACGCAACGCAGTAAAACACACTGAAACAACATTATACATATTTATCCATTGTTGTATTTACGGCCGGAGATACAGTATTTGAGATTTAATTTTTTTTGTGACACTATATGGTCTATGAACATTATTTTCATAAGACAAGTGATAAATATACTCTAATCATTCTCTCATCTCTTGATAAATTCCCACATTGATTTTTACACTAAAACATATATTTACATTAAAATAAAGTGCTCTGGTTGAAATTCGCAATTCTGAGGATGATCTAATTCTATACAAAATATACAATAGCAGATTTCTTTCTATTGCGTATGCAGTATAATTTAAAGTTTATTTATTTCGTTTTACTTCCAGATTATTTCAGATTTTACGTCAGGAGTTGTCTTGCTGAGGGAAAAATGGGACAAGTTAAGAACTTGATAATCGAAGGGCAAGTAATCACTTCAAACTAATAAATCATTACAAAAAATATTTCTTGATATTGTATTAATATAAATAAAGCTTTCAGTATTAGACCAATAACATCATGAAAACTGGTTGGTGTCTTCAATAGAGTATATACACATTTTCAGGAATTAAAATTCTTGTATTTTAAGATACAAAGATAGTTCTGTTTCATGAACATTATTATTCTCCATCTTACACACGAAACATAAATGTCGCACCGAAGGGAACATATTGACAAGAGTGTAAAGCTATATTGCCGGTTGATTGTAAGAGGTACCATATGCATAGTTGGCTAATACATCTTAGGAAAATAGTTGATAAAGTTAAAACATACACGCCACTAATACTTAAAACTTTATCAGAGCTAGTTATAGAGATAGTAAAGTTTTTCCACTGTCCATTTATGATGAAACATGGACTATTCATGTCTAGTTCATCTCTTTAAGATGGAATCTTTAACAGAGGGGTTCATTATCTCCATTATGTTTCAGGAGCTACTCTTTTGTTCTTTAATATGACATATGACATGGAAATTATTCTGACAAAATGAAAACATACAGTACCTTTCGAAGAGATGATGTTTAAATAATATTATGACCGTACTCGGGTCAGTAATGCAGAAGGATAATCTCATCAACAAGAATATATAGATTGCCCTTGTTGGATTTTTTTTTAATAAACTCTTATAATGTGTCCGAAAGCAGAATTATTTACCTTAAGGGACAAAAATGTTTGATAACGATGTTAGTAAACCTTACATTGAGAATAAAAGCTGTTCATATTCCTGGTTTGATTTTGACTGGGTTTATTACACTTTTATTGTTATATACACAATGCCTGTTATTGCTGAAAATGATGGGTTTCAGCGATAGACTGTGTCTGCTGTCTACACGTTGTTGTGTCACAACACTAGTAAAATATCGGCACTCCCTGTATATTTCGATGCAGATTCAAAATACATTCCTACAGGCCATACGCGATAATTCTAATGCTAGCATAATAATATGTAACTGTTGTTAAATTTCGGGGAAAAGCAATGATTAATATTGTAAAATACAAATATTTAAACAACGACGACAACGTCAAAATAACTACCACTATCGAAGCTGACAAATCATAATTTATGAATACGGTGTACATACATGTATGTATGTACGCCCGAAAAAAATTACATTCATGATGTAGCATTTTCACTATGGCATACAGGCACAAGTCCAACAAAATGGATAAAAATATCCCATATTCCAAGCCATGCTCGGAAACCATTGGCATCAAGCAGGATTGTATTCTGGCACCGACACTGTTTCAGTCTATTGTTCTCCGCCATGCTGAATAATGCTTTCAGAGACTGAGAGGATGGAGTCGGCATCATGAACTGTACATCTGGAAATCTATTCAATCCCAGGAGACTTCAAGCGAAATCATGGTCATGACAGACACCGTCAGGGATTTCTTATTTGCTGATGGCTGCGCCCTCTATGCTGGCTCAGAAGCCGACCTGCAATGCAGCGTTGACAAGTTTTCCAGATCCTGCACAAACTATGGTCTCACCATCAGCATCAACAAGACTGACGTCCCGCAATAACCGGCCCCTGGAGAGCCCTATGTTAAGCCCAACATCAAAGTCGAACGGATAAAAATCAACGTATTGAACCGCGTCACCTACCTTGGCAGTACATTGCAACAGAACATCACTATTAACGATTAGATGCACCTTCTCATTCCTAGAGCCAGCACAAATTACAGTAGATTGTATGCCAACGTCAGGAATAGAAGAGGCATTAACATCCGTCTACAGGGCAGTTGTGCACCTCACAATACTTTACGCATGCAAAACATAGACGCTGTTCCAACTCCACGCAAGGAAGCTGAACCACTTTAATACCACAAAGCTTAGGAAAATCCACAACATCAAGTGGCACGACCAGGTTCCAGACACTGAGGAACACGCTCAAGCAGGTCTCCGCAGCATCCATATCATTCTGATGCAGTGCCAGCTACGCTGAGTGGGACATGTTCGATTGACAGACCACCGGCTGCCTAAAAGACTATTCTACGGCGAACTATAGCATGGATAGCAATCCCACGAAGGTCAGACGAAACGCTTCAAAGACAATCTGAAAGCTGTATTGAAAGAATCCAACATTAACCATGATTTCTATGAGCAGAAAGCAAGCGGTCAGTTGCCGTTCCTCTGTTCACAAAGGCTCCACGTTGTGTAAAACTAGAAGAACAGCAGCATCAGAGCTGAAGAGGCAAGCCATAAAAGCATGGGTTTGCCTCAACAGCCACCAAAGCACTCACATAACAGAACCAGTCCCTCCTACCCTCAGATCACTAGAAAGGTCCTCGTCGAATCGACGGACGAACAACAATATGTATGTATGTATGTATGTATGTATGTATGTATGTATGTATGTATGTATGTATGTATGTATGTATGTATGTATGTATGTATGTTTGTATGTAGGTAGGTAGGTAGGTAGGTAGGTAGGTAGGTAGGTTTGCTGATAGTATTTTTAAAGAATTAATGTGTATATCCATTTCTGGGATCAGTTTACTAAATCAATGGAGTGTTTATAACGTTACCGAGCCAAGGTTTGCAGCGTGCAAACCAGCAAACGAAATTGTAGCCAGAGCCACTGAAACCGAGTAACAGAGGAGTAGACCACTACCGCGACGTTGCGAAAACAACAAGGACCGGTGTTTAATCAGTTGCTGACAAGCGGAATTAGCAGAATAAACAACTAAGAACTTAAAAGAGGATGATGGAGGGACACTTCCGCCTGTTCTACAAGAACGATCAGCCAAAGATGTATTAACTCTAGTATCTAAGTTCAATTTAACAATTGAAGATCTTATGAACCAGCAAGTCAGCAGATCTGGAGCATTTCTATACTTGGTCCCACTAATATCCCTAATTTTCAGCAACTAAGTGAATTAGAATGTAATCTACCAGCAAACAGGAACCACGCTAAAAACAAAGAACTGGAATGCATAGTTATACGACGAGTTGGCTGAACAAAACAGTTTAAGCAGTAAATAGTCAATGTGGCGACATAGCGTTGGTCGAAATGGAAAATGGACCGACGACTTAACAGATGCGGAACAGATGAATTAGTGATCCGAAACAGGTGACGGTGAAAATCAATTATTGCACAATCGTTTACATTAACAAGTGGTTAACTTACAACAATAACTAGCTCGAGTAGTAATACCCAGTGTGTTTATGAACGCTATCCTTTCAGAAAGTTAAAGAGGAACAACACATGCACGCCCACGCATCAAGAATGAATGGTCTGCTTGTCCAGTGGCAGCGTTGTCGCATATAGAGTTGTTTTAGTAACTTCGTTTAAAACATTCATAATTGCATTTCCCAAACGCTAAATGATGTTTCAATCGAGTATTAGCGTCAACAATTTACGAAGTGACAAAACACCAGTTTAGAAATGAAATGACTGCACACACACACACACACACACACACACACACACACACACACATATATATATATATAACACCATTTACATATTCAATTATAGTTTCCAGTGATCATCAATACAACATTTGTAGACTTATGAACATCCATTTTTCTTCCCAGATTAAAAGGAACCAATTTACTAGTCAGTTTATTTCATTAGTTATCGTCATCATAATCATCATCATCAGTAGTAATAGTAGTAGATTTGTTCGTGTAGTTATAGTATTAATTCTTCTTCTTATTATTATTAGTAGTATTATTTTCAGGTTTACTTTCGATGCGTCCATAATTACAAGTTTTACTGAATTGGTTCCAGGGGATCTAGGGCGCATGAAAACTTTCGCAACGTTGTATGCTTTCCATTTTGCAGACACTGAGGATATTACATTGAATTGCACCGTGTTTGCATGCCGACGTGATGACGTTCCGTGCGTGGTAAAACTGCATTTTTCAACTGAAATCTTAAATATCATTACTTGACAATTAAAACAGCGAACGATACTAACATATCATTATACAATAACTTCAAAACAGCAGCAGCAACAACACGAACAACAATACAAATAATAATACTTCTATATATCATCAACAGTATTGATCATAACTATATATAGTACTTTCGTCTGAATGTTCGTATGTAAATATTTAATTTCGCTTTACTAATACGCCGTTTCAGCTAGAATGATGGCACTTATTACATTGACGGTACTAATCCGTTATTTTGTGCTTTAAGTTTTCTGGCCATGCCCTTCTTAAGCCATTGTTTTTGAGAGCCACGTCGCATAACACTATTTTCAGTTGTATGTCATACATGTATTTAACTCATGCTTGTGAACAATATATATTTCAAGTAAAAAAAGAAAACACACCATGTTCACCACACCCTCCAAAAGATGGCGCTGACATTCAACATTTGAAGTCATAAAATTTCATGCAACATATAAACAAAAATATATTTTCGAATAATTTAGAACCTTTGTCATACTAAGACGCTTTTAAAACTTTACCTCTAAATTATAATAATCCAGTTATTCAGCAGGATTATAAATAGTTACAGACCTATTCATACCAGAGGTGTTGCACTTATATTTAGACTTGGAAAGTATCGGGTCATCATAAGGCCCAATAAAGAATAAATTTTGTGAACATGAACACACCTTGGAGAGCTGCGGGGGGGGGGGAGAAGATAATTTTCTTTGATGAGCAAACGTGATGTTGTTTTTTTTTTTACTTTTTGAAGACAACCATCCCTCATTCTTTTGATGCAAGATCCAAAAGAGCCGCTAATGAAGGCAATGGTACCAGAATGAATTATGTGCAGGCTGGAATCCGGGTCATTGATGAATACTACTTCCCGAAATCCTCGGGACTCGCTTTAAGTAAGTATTGAGCATAATCAATTAATAAAACTCTAACTTAGACATCTAGAAAATTATGTCTCATAGTAAATTTCAGGCTGTTTATTCTACAGCACAGACTTGTGTCTTTTTAACATCAATATTTGCTTATAATGGAAAATGTGATTTGTATTTCTGATGTCAAATAAGAAATGACATATTAGAAAATGGACTTAATAATTTGAAACAAATTAAATAATTCCACCCGGATGTACTAGTAGGTGCATGTAAGGATGCCTTTTGTTTGAATCACGAGGTACCTTGTTAATTGGAGGAAAGAAAATTCTTTCTTTTGCTGTGTAATCAGATCTGTAATAAAATAATTAAAATATAATAACACGTTCTTACAAACGAAATTTCTCTGCAATTAAAAGCTCTAACATACCATTTTCATAAACGATCGACGTAAATGTGTAAGTCTGAAAACTGTAGAAACAAATGTTTCACATAAATTCCGATATATATACATTCAAAATTTAACAGTGTTTCAAGCATGGTGAACATTTGGGTTATACCCAGGACTAATGGGATATCCTTGTTCTGGCATAACATAATTGTTTATGTTAACAAATTAGGCAGAAGGGTAATTACCTTTTCTTTGCTTTGCTTGTGCCTCCTGTTTAAATCAAATGTTGCCAGTTTCTGATTGGTATACGCTGTTATCTCTAGTCTTTATTCCACTATTCTGAACCGAATGCTGTCAAATTGAGTTCTGGAATGACTTCTCCTTGACCTATTAGCTGAGGCTCGATCATTTTTTAACATAATGAATCACTCATTCAGCACCGATTTACAATTTATGGGGTCGACGGTGTGTGTGGTTATGCGTCATGGGTCAGTCCATACCGTAATTTAAAGTGTTCATATGAGTATATTTCCATTTTACAGTAGGTTTTAGATTTGGCCAAAGCTAATATATACGTAAATAGAAATGTAACGAATGTGAACTGACTTAACTTACCAAATACCAGGGACGGAGCTAGAGACTCATATTTGGGGTAGTTGGAGTATAAACAAGTGGGCGCCAAAATCTAAAGCATTTGAAGCATTTTCAGGGAATAACTTTAACTATTTTAATGTAAATTAAACAGCATGAAACATTCCGGTTGTTTTGCACTCATGTTTATTTAGAGCGTGGAGTGGGGTCGAATTTCCAGATTTCGTCGACCTTTGAATAATAAAGACTTAGTGTTGCCATGTTTCATTGCTTTACAAACAAATATTTCATATAACTTATTTTATATTTTTTAGATTTCTTACCAGGACACTTCGTTTTCGCCGCATTGATGTACTTCCTCTTGTGTTAATAATGTATGCTGATCGTTGTGTATTCTAGTAGGAGCCTGATGAGAACAAAATGTCAAACATTTTTTGAGATTTGAATCAATAAACCACGAATTGATGTACTTTTATGTTTAAATAAATGATTGAGAATCAGTTAGAGATCTAGATCTAACAAACAAACAATTAAATCAAATAAAATACGAATGAAATCTAATATACATAATTGGAAGCCAGAACAAGACACAAGTGAAATGTTGCACACAAGAACAAAGAAACAAAAAAAAAATCAAAATAAAACGAAATTAGACCCGCTGTGTATTGATTTCTTTTGTAGAAACCGTGACCTTAAAACAATTCCTCACCTCAGATACACAATGAAATTAATCATCTAGTCAATGATGACTTGTTTTCTGCTATTCCAATGAATCACACACGTGGCATCCGTGTGCTGTAAATTATTAATTAGTTTCAGCAAGCCAAAACCTGATAATAAAACAATTCTCTGCTGTTTTAGATTATGTTAGGAAATAATGTTGTGATAAGTTCTACTATGCTGCATGAAGTTTATCATATTCTCCATGATTTTCACGTGTAAGCATTATAGTGTTCGAAACCATGTTCATGTTTAGTAAGCATCGCAATTTTCCAGTTTGTCGAGTCTACTAGCACAATTAAGCAAATATTACCACATAGATGTTTGATTATATTATTAAGAAAACCATTTAATATTTGTTACATAATGGTTAATTTGCATTATCTGATCTCAACGTACAGGTCGGGAATGATTTACTGCGTCATTAAACCTACGAATAAATGGTTAAGTATGAGTGTGTATATACGTTTTTTTGTTAATATTGTTACACGCACAGGGGTATTCACTTGACCGAGCGGTGTCAAAACCCTGGCGCGAGTCACGCTGGAAGTCATATGTTTTCCCCAAATTTCCAAAGACTTCCATACAACTTGAGTTGTAAAATGGAAAGAAAGCCGTGTCTGCTATAATTAATAATCTTTGCTCTAATCAATTGGCGACCCAGAGGAGACAACTTGCCCAAGAGTCCATTAACTGCACCTTAGCATGGTTTTTCTTCTTTATCATCGTAATTCTGTACCGCAAGCCCGTCATGCCATATAAATTCCACTAGTATTCCCTTACTAACTGGGAAATATTTAACTGCGCGACCCTAGGCCAGTCAATCCGCAGAATTTCCGGCGTATCACGCTCATATACATATGCCCATTTTCCACTATGGACACATAAACTGTACCTACCAAGTTCCAACTTATTGATTCCTTTATATTCCCCTCATAAATACTGCCATTTCAATCACATCACTTTTATACACCGCGGAATTTTAATATGGACTATGTTACAGAAAGGGACAGTCATTCGGCTTACACCCAAATTCACTACTAACGACCCCAGCATGGTTCAAATTCACTAACACATACTCCAAATTTATTACATTATTCCAGCTTGTGATTGATAACAATTGTTTAAACGTCACTTGTATGCAAATTAATTATCAACCCTGCGTGAATTAAGGTTGTAATCTTGCCCAATAAATACTAAATATATTTTAAACATCTTACCATTTGTGTTGATATATTATAAATGGCACAGTCGATGCGTTTCTACATACAACTATGTTTTTTCCTGCTTCCTCACAGAATAACGCTAAGAAATATTCATTTATTCATTCGGTGATATCAAGGTGAAAACGTTCATTACAATTGCCTATTGTGATACACATAGTTCTCAATTCTCAATCTCATTAGCAACCACACTTCCCAATATAAAAATATTATACTATTTTTTGAGGTAATATTTGTTCTCTTGTCTGATTGCTTTAGTAGAAAACGTATAAAATCCAATCAATGTATAACTTGAAAGCAATATTGGATCTAAGCACTCAAGCTACAGTGATGTATGAATTGGGTCAAGTTCACTTTTGGTGTACTCTTCATAACGATATTGCGTACTAAGTCCATAGAGACAGGTTTAAATGCTACTAACGGTTGCCGCTAAAATTCTGTATTACAGCTTATGGTGACGACGAGTCGAATGAAATTGTGTCGTCAAGCTTATCTCTAACGGTTTGTACTATGTCATGAAAGAAATTTGCAAACAGATCCGGAAGTCAACTGGAGAGAAGGTAGTTGGAAGTGGTGTGCATTTGTTCATTGACATTATCTTGTTAGTATGCATAAAGAGCTCGTTGCAGCTGGAACTTTCCGTGTTCTTTGCAGTGTAGTGGGATGATTTCGCTGCATAGACTATGTTTGTGACGTTCTTATTAGCGGCTTCATATATTTGCTTATTAATAGTGAGTCTGGTCGAAAGCGAAAGCCTCACAGCTTTACCGCAGCGAAGCTGCTCAATTACACTGCATTACAAAGCAGAACACGTTTGCATTGATATTCAGCATTGGGTGGCTAGGGCATGTTTTTTAAGTAATAACAACAGGCAGTTATTATCTAGTTTTTCTGCTGTAGGAGGTACGAAAGTTGTTAGGTTCGCTTGAATGTCATGCATTCGTTTGATTCTATTTATCATACGGAGGTTTCTCTTAGTAACACATAAAGGTGGTGTTAGTGACTGATACGTCCAGACGGCATATAGTGGACGATCTGACCGTAGAATATAAGAGTGAACCATATAATTCTATCATCAGGTCTATGAAGATTCCAGCAAACAATGTGACAATGTGTATATGGGTGGGTTGTTTAACTGCCTTTTTCAGGTTGAAAACATGAATGGAATCTAGGAGTTTTGATGTGTATGGGTTTCCAAGACAGTCAAAGTGAAAGTTGAAATCTCCAAGAATGGTTAGATTGCCACCTATTGAATTACCCTACTCCAGGGGAATCGAAACTGCTCCAAAGAGAGAGATTCCTTCAGTTTATTTTTCTGTTAAGAAGAGGGCGGTAGAGGCAGATGAAAATGGACTGACCTTTGTACCAGTGTGAGTGTTGTTTGAATCAGCTCAAACGATGTGTGGTGAAATTAAAGGTTATGGAGTGGTTAAGACGTTTGACCATGGAATTATTTGTGATGAAAGGAATTCCACCTCGGCGAGAGTGGCGGAGAAACGACTTGATGAATTATCTGGTGGGTGTTAGATCCGCGAACTTGGGCTCATCGACTAATGTTTTTAGACATGTTTCTGTCAGGAAAAAGACACACACACACACACACTCACACATATATTTGTATCATTGATACCATTAACTATGTATGTGTCCTTTTACTGTGGTTGTACTAATTTGGCATTGAATAATACAATACGCAGGGATATATCGTGGATAGTTGACACAACAATGGACGATTTAATAGGGATTTCAAGAACGTTATCAAAATTAACGGCCGAATTTTAAAATTGTTAAGCTGGAAAGGCCAAATGGGATATAATTTAAATTCTTCGTTCTGTTCTACGCCGGCCAGCTTTGAAACAACGGTGCCGTTTACATGTAAGTAATGGTGAGTTTAGTCCCAGTTAATTTAGTATTGAGCACAATATATTGTGGAGGGTAAGGTTCCAGACACTGAGGTACTTGCGCAATCAGGTCTCCACAGCATCCACACCATCCTGATTCAGTGCCACACATGCCCGACAACCGACTGCATAAGAGACTCTTCTATTGCAAGCTACAGTAAGGACAGCGATCCGACGGAGGTCAGAAGAAAAGTTTCAAGGACAATCTGAAAGATGCAATGAAAGAGTTTAACATAAACTATGACAGCATCTATAGAAAGAACTGAAAAGGCAAGCCAGAAAAGTACGTGCAATCAATCATCTTGGAGATGTCACACTAATCCGCTGTCCCTTATGCAAACGAATATTCCGTGCAAGGGTTGGCCTTATCAGGCACCTGCGTACGCACAGAACAGAATCAGCCCCTCCTACCCTCGAATGACTAGAAAGATCCTCGTCGAATCGACGGACGAACAACAACTCTCATTAAACCTTTCAAAATAATATACCCATTAATCTTTGACGTTTTCGTTATTATACAATAGATACTTAGTTAATTCTCTAATATAATATATTTTCATTTAAACGAAAACATTCTCTATACAATATAGTGAAGCCGAGTTCAATGTGTGCTATTCACAAACAAATTAAATCTTACCAGAATATAGCATGGTCACGATAAATAATAATATTAATTAAGTAATGATTAAGAGAGGAAATAATACATTATATACTAAGGTTACAATCAATAATATTTGCTGTTAGCTGTAACAGATTTTTGTCTCATTTCTACTACTAGTGATAGCTTCGCTTGTGGGAGCGTTGCCGTTAACACCATGCAGATTTTGCTTCGTAAAAGTAGAATTTTCCAAAAAGGGCACAATCAAATTAGCTAGCAGGTTGTGCTATACAAAGTCAGTCATGATTATAAAGTGTGTCCAATCTGTAAATTTCTCCCAGTGAGAGATTCTGTCAGAGATAATTTGCAAGCTCGACAACAACAAAAGTTAGATTTTACCGCCGACACTGAACAATTATTCAAGCCAATAACTACGGCAACTGGAGAAGTGATAACCGTGATAAAAGAGAGTAAATCAGAAGAATCTAAACCAGAGGTAAAACCTCCAAAAAAAAGCTATGAAAGAATTCAAGAATTACGAGATAGATTTACCGAGGAATCTTTAGCACGTATCGATAAAACGGATATAACTGATTTAGTAGAGTTTGCTGCTTTGGGATATTACACTAAAGAAAATTATTTAAGACCTGGACAAAAAGGTTATATCAAAAACATAGGTGATTTGGCTAAAGCAGTTTATAAAATTAAAAATCAAATATCACAAATTAATAATGATGATCCCACGTATCAGGCATATATAACTGCCGTTGAACGAAAATATCTCGAATATCAGGAAAAAATACATTTATTAGTATCTGAACAACAACGATTAAAAACCGAACAAAAAACAACGAGAGAAAGAAGAAAGAGAACGATTAAAACAAGAACGAGCAGAAGAACAAAAACGTATACAACCAAGTCCACGAGGACGAGGAGGACGAGGAGGACGAAGACAAAGAGATCCTCTTGTGGAAGATCCTCAACCCGAAGAAGAAGAACCTGAAGAAGAAATATTGCTAGTGGATATCATGGTGGTAATATACCATGTTCACGAAGTATCCTCGATGATATATTACGGTTGGAAGTTCTCCGGAGATTATTAATGAAGCTGCTGAAATCTGTCAACGGTTATTTCAAGGTCGTGTTATGGATATTGGACTATATCGTAGTTTCATCGATGAACTTACTGATGATTATTACAGCGATTGATCATCGATTAGATAAATAGCATTTAAATAAAATGATAGTACATCGTAGTATGAACAGAGCAAGACCTGTTTATATCGTAAATTCACAATTGCCAGTGTACATGGTGACATAAAGGGATGGATTAGGTGATGTTGTCACTGGATTATTTACTAGAGTCGCTCCAAAGATTTAACCGATCGGGAAGGAAATAGCGTCAAAAGCTATTGGGGTTTTCATTGATAAGATTGGTACTGAAGTTGGTAGCAGGGCTAGTAATCTTGCTATTGGCGCGTTTGATTCCGCAGAAGAAAAGCTTATGTCGTTGGCGAGAGGAAAAATACCAGTAAAATTACAATCAAATGCTACCTAAGGTAGGTAGGGCAATCAACGAAATGGTAAAACAAAGATTGAAATTAATTGCTGGTTCCGGTCTAAAACGATTATAATTTAAATCAACGACTATATAATAAAATGTTTAAACATGAGATAGATGACGCTTTTGATGTAGATGCTCCTGTACGAAAAAATGATTCTATACGTGATTATCAATATTTTTCGTATAATGCTCAAAATCCAAATACAAGGTCACGAATTGAACTTAGATTTGATGACACATCTAAATACTTCTTGCCATGTGAAGCATTCATTGAGGTAGAGGGGAGACTAGTAAATAAATGATCATACTCCATTTGTTGCTGATCACCTCGAAAATATTCCGATTGGGTTTGTCAACAATGGCATAATGACGTTATTTAGTAATGCGCAGTATATAATCAATTCTACTAGAATCGAATCAATCGATAACGATGTTGATGTTGCAACCACAATAATGGGTTTAGCTAGATACTCTGACGATTTTATTAAATCTGCGGGTCATTCAATGATGTTTGCGAAGGATACTACCAATAACGCTAATCATATTAAATTTGTTGTAAGACGACCACAGAATCATGCTGGAGCCGCTGACGTTGATGTTGAGGATATGATTATTAGTAAAAATTATACTTACAATCCAGGATTTGCAGCGCGAAAAAAGATGATAGACAATCTTGGTAGATTTTCATGTGCGATTCCGTTGTCGCATATATTTGGATTTTGTAGAGATATCAGAAAAGTTATCATTGGTGTTAGTCATACTGTAGTGCTCACGCGAAGAACAATTGATAATTATGCTCGCTGGTGCTGCTCCTGTTACTGATGGTGAAGTAGAATTGACAAAATTAGTTCTGTGGATGCCAATTATGATTCCGTCGTTGACTGTTGAGACGCGGTTGCTATCTTTTATGGATCACAGAGGAAAATCATTATTGTCCTGGTCTGATATTACAACAGCTACCATAACTAGTAATGTTGTTGGTGGTTTTACTTGGCAGCTTGCGCTAACGAAAAATGTTTCCGCCCCAAGACATATCTTTGTTGCGCTACAAAATGTAAATCGAACGCAAAAAATAGCGGAGGCTGCAAATGAAAGTTTACAATTGCGTAGTCATATGATATTTGATAAATGTAATGTCAGTGAGGTATCATTGCGAATAAGTAATCAGCAAGAACCAGCAGAACAACGTATTCTCGATTACGGTAGCAATCAAATAGGTAGATTGTATCATCGGTTGTGGTCTTTTATGGGTCGTGATCAAAACATCGTTACTGGACTACAAATATCAAAATGGGAATTTAAAGATTTGTGTCCAATTTATTACTTTTCACCGCAACATCTTGATCTATCTAAACATTCGACCGTTGATGTAAAATTTCAGGCTCGTATAAGCGATGCTCTTGGAGGATTTAGAGCAATTGCTGTTATTCTCAGTGATAAATCTATGACGTTCGAGGGTGGCGGTGGAAAAATGCGAGTCATTGACGCACCCATTGAAATATGTAAAGGGACAATTAGATGATCACTATCGAAATAAAATGTCGTAAAATCATGTTAATGTCACCCTGACACCTGGTCAAGTAAAGAAACTACAATCGAAAAATTCTGCTACGTGTGGCACAAAGATAACTTTAAAAAAGGAACAAATGACAGGTGGATCAAATAAATTAGCGTTGACAAAAACTCAACTTAATAATTTCAATAAAGCGTTACAAGCTGGTGCCGGAGTTAAGTTGACGTTTTCACAAGCCGCGGTCAACGATATGGTTAAATCCGGTGGAATATTTCCTCTTGCTGCACTGGCTCAGCTAGCTTCCTGCTCTTAAAGGACTTGGACTAGGCGCTGCTGGTGCTGTTGGTAGCAATATTATAGGTATTATTTTTGGAAAAGGGTATAGAAAAAGGGAAAGGGATTCAGACTGCCGGGAATCCGGTACACAAAACACTATGGGAGCGGATTGGGAACTCAACAGGGCGGTTTCATAGGTCCATTCTCGCTGGCAAAAATGTTACTGGGATATCTAAAAGTTATCCAACTGAACCCGTGGTTCCAATGTCTAATTTTGGCCTCGCCGACGCAGTAAAGAAACTCCCAATAAAACATTTAAGAGGTATATTCATGAAAGATCAATTAGCATCACAACCACAATTCCCATAAACTGGTATAATTAATCTTGATGATAACACTGGACCTGGAACCCATTGGGTGGGTTACGCGATACATCCCCGATCAATTATTTATTTTGACTCGTATGGGTTACCTCCGCCAAAGGAAATTGTCAAATATGTATCCAAAACTAATATACCAACATGGTATTCAACGCTACCCACGCAGACATTAACAGATCCTCCGATATGTGGACGAGAAGTTCTTAACGCGTTGACAGCTATCTTAACGTCGTCGCAATTACCTCATAAAGTCGTCCACGAGTACACGATGAATAACGTTTTAAAGAGAAATATGTAATATAACATGGCATATATTTGGGGAAGATCAGTATCACGTCCATCCGAAGAAGGAGTTACCATCAGGCAAATAAAAAGAATGATCAGTAGAGCTTCCTCATCGATATCAGACATAGAGGAATAAAAAAAAATACGCGATCAAATAAATACTTTAACGGGTTTACAAACATCCGTCGAGGATGTTAAAGTCTCCGCCTAGGATATGAAAAAACTACATGATGAATACAATGACCATATAATTAAATTTAATCAGTTACAACAAAATATAATTGATACTATCGAAACCCCGATAAATCATTTCTTTGGTGTTCCGCGTTCACAACCTGATTTGCATATCGTACATGTAAAAACCGCTATCGATAATTTAACAAACTTGCGATCTGAGTTTGATACTCATGTTGAGCAATTTACTAGTTTACGCAGAAACTTTAGAAAAGATTGATGATGCCGTCGACAATTTTTTCGGCTAGGATGCAAAACCCGATGAAATTGAAATAACTCTTGCAAATGTTATCACAAAACTCAATGAAATAACCGCGATTAATCAGCGATTGGGTGTTATTCGTGAAGATAGATCTATTTCAGATTCAATCGCGCTGATTAAAAAATCCATTGATGATATGAAAACGATCAATGATGCAATCAAAGATGATCTACCGAGAATGATAGAAAGACTTGAAAAAACAAAAATTCCTCATGAGAAAACCAACAACGTAGTATACACGATTCAACATGGATCATTTACGTGGACACCTACAAACAACATATTATATATCACCGCGACCGTCAAAGGTATTTATCGATTAACACTAGTATCACCAACTCAATTTAATATTTCATCAACGAGTTCATCTGCGGTCAACAATACAATATCAACAATCATCGACAAGGATACAACTGAACAGTTCACGGTAATAGCAATCGATGGTAATCTAGCTAGGGCATCCATAACATGGTATGTGGAATTCGTAGCGGATCTAAGTAAATAACTAAATTGAAATTGTTCACTGTTGTAATAAATAAAATGTCATCAACAATGATACCATCGCCGACGATACCTTCGGTATCTCAATATCACTATGATACGGTCAGAGAGTTTCAAACTAGCCTAGGAATACTCGCTGAACAATACCGCGTAAAAATAAAAAAATACCGGCGAAGAATCAACGTCATTGACGTAACCGTGTACTCGGTATCTGGTGTAATCACTGGTGCTGGAATAATACTATCGTCGGTTTCAATGGTTGCCCCGATCGCTGTTCCAATTTGTATATCTGCGGCGACAACAATCGCGGGAGTAATCTCGATAATAACAAAAAAATATCATCGTGTTCCCAGCATAAACTACACGATTACACTGTTAAACTCCATACAGTATCCAGTGCATACTCGCAATTATCCTCGTTGATTTCCTCGTCGCTCGATGGCACTTTTATATCCGATGATGAATTCTCGAAGATGGTTCGGTTGTATGATTCAACGATGTCAAAATTAGAGCGAGATAATAACAATAATGGCGTCAATGTCAATAGAACATACATCACAACAATGGGCCATATTCTTAGGATAGAACATACATCACAACAATGGGCCATATTCTTAGGATAGAACATACATCACAACAATGGGCCATATTCTTAGGATAGAACATGTAAATGAAACGTTTTGAATGCAAACTAATTTCAGGCTCAGACGGGAAGCATATATTTCTATACTGATTGAAAATGGACATAGGTCATAGAGGAGAATGCATAAAACAAATGACAAATGAGCCAATAGAAACATCAACATTTCTTAAGGTAGAGCATGATGATGGTTAGTATGCCATTAAACTATGGAATGGAGATACGTAGTCTGCTACTCGAAACAGTTGTCGTGATTTGTAATAAAGCAAATTGAAATATATGTTTACTAGTTGTCACGATTTGTAATACAGCAAATGGAAATATATGTTTACTAGTTGTCACGATATGCAATCAAACAAATGGAAATATATCTTTACTAGTTGTCACGATTTGTAATAAAGCAAATGGAAATATATATTTACTAGTTGTCACGATTTGTAATAAAGTAAATGGAAATATGTTTACTAGTTGTCACGATTTGTAATAAAGCAAATGGAAATATATGTTTACTAGTTGTCACGATTTGTAATAAAGCAAATGGAAATATATGTTTACTAGTTGTCACGATTTGTAATATAGCAAATAGAAATATATGTTTACTAGTTGTCACGATTTGTAATAAAGCAAATGGAAATATATGTTTACTAGTTGTCACGATTTGTAATAAAGAAAATGGAAATATATGTTTACTAGTTGTCACGATTTGTAATAAAGCAAATGGAAATATATGTTTACTAGTTGTCACGATTTGTAATAAAGTAAATGGAAATATGTTTACTGGTTGTTACAATTTGTAATAAAGCAAATGGAAATATACGTTTACTAGTTGTCACGATTTGTAATAAAGCAAATAGAAATATATGTTTACTAGTTGTCACAATTTGTAATAAAGCAAATGGAAATATATGTTTACTAGTTGTCACGATTTGTAATAAAGCAAATGAAAATATATGTTTACTAGTTGTCACGATTTGTAATAAAGTAAATGGAAATATGTTTACTAGTTGTCACGATTTGTAATAAAGCAAATGGAAATATATGTTTACTAGTTGTCATGATTTGTATTGAAGCAAATGGAAATATATGTTTACTACTGTAAGATGAACATTCTAAATGTATGTTTCGATGGACATTATAGATCGTTTTAAAAATGTACTGAGTTGTGATTATAGTTTGAATGTAGTAAAATCCATTCTATTTAATAATTTTAAAAGAAAATTGAGTTTTGAAAATGCTGAATGTATTCATTAAAAGACTGCTTAATAACATAACGTAGAAACTATAATAAGTTTATTTTCAGTGTAGTTAAGAAAACGGGTCTTTGATCAACGTTTTAGAAATGTAAAGACAAGTACTTCTTTTGAATCTTCAGATGCTTTTTTAACATTCAACTCAATCTGGCATCGTATAATTTGTAACAGAACAATAAAACATGAAATATCCGAATAATGTGAAATAGCAACTTTTAAAAGATGTACCTGTAAATTAATTCATGAAATTTGTTTCTGTTTATGATCATTTTATTATTTGTCAATATATTTTCAATCTAAACTTTGGAGGAAGAATTAACAACCAAAACAATTTGAATTGCAGCAAAGAAATGAAAGAATACGAAAGTGTCCTAATGATCTATAACATACATCTAAACGCCAGCTAAAGCTACAGTCATTTGGTTTTGATATATTTCTCTTTTTCTTAAATTCCATTCATGTATGCAAAATTGCAAATAGAATCAAAAATGTTATTGGATCATTTGACTAGCCAAGGATTTAATACACTGAATGAAAGTGTTATATTGTTCACATGTTTCAGAATTGATCGAGTCAAATCCAGTCAGTCTTGTTGATCGATATCCACATGATAATTTGTAAGCAAACCCATGGAAAATCTCATGGAATAGTCTAACATCTCATTGGCAGCGTTTCCATGTGTTGGAAAATTTATGCTGATGGTCGTTACGTTATTCGGCATTTGACATATGAAATCCATAACATCATCCATGATTATGACAGAACCAAAGAAATACTGATGAAGTACCAAGTGCAATAAAAGAAGTTTTTGAGAAATATATTTTCACAATGTGCTCGAATAGTGGATCATCATAAGCCAATTTGTTTTCCTTTTACAATCAATATAAACGTTTCTGGCTGAACGTAATTTCTTTCCCGACTCTGTAAAATAGTATACCATCCAGACCTTTGGAGGATTATAAGTACCAAACTGTGGCAATGCAGGTATAACTGGAGTTATATTTATTTCACTAACTTGTGAATGAAGAGCCCGTGATTTATGTCATTTATATTACTAATCATAAATATCAGTCAGTCTATCACCATTTTCCGTTCACTTCTGACCCTAGAATTTAGCAGTAATTTTACTCATCTGGTCTATTATTTGATTGATTTTTTTCTGTCTGTGTCCTGTTGAGTCGGATTATTTTCAATACCCTGAGAGGTTTGTCCGGCATTTCTGTTTATGACATACCTAAGGTATCCAGTATTATACTGATTGTTCTGTCTGGTGTACCATTGATTATCCTCCCAGGTATTTGTTTGTCTGTTGACGCGTATTTTCTCTCCAGAGTTATCCCCCTTTAAAGGTCAGAGCTTTTCATTAACGGTTCATTGTCAGTTCCCTCCATTATGTCAGCTTTCTTGGTGTGAATATAGACTGAAATTCTTTTCGCGGAGGTTAATAAGACTTTCAGGTTGATGGTTAGGCCTAAGTTACCAAATATGGACCCATATTACCGAATCGTCAATAGAGCCAGTGAACTAATCAATTACCAAAATGTTTAATCATGAACAACATCGCTTGAAACACTTTCACCAGCTGCAACAGTGCATATGAATTAGTGAGTGCGTGTTCCACTTGTGGGCATCTTGTTGGAACAAGTAACCAAACGCTACACATTTGTCCCGGAAACAAAGGTTTGCCATTTCTTTAAAAACCGAATTGTCGACTTTAGTCATCAGTGTCGCATTCCAAGCTATGACAGCCAGCTCAAAGAAGTAATAATGAGCAATCATATAAATGATAATAATGAGACGAAATGTGTGAATTCCAATTTCACTGACTTTGAATTCTAATAAAAGGATGGAATTCATATCAATAATTTTACCCTAATGTTTGTCTAGCTCATCGAGCGCGATATGTGTATATTTGTATTGATCACTGTCAAAATTGTAACAAGATTCCAAGTGTACGAGGAAAGAAATGGATCTTATACGGCTATTTCCCTCTTGCTGATTTTGCTGAACTGACCTGTGATCATAACGACAACACTTGGAGTCTAACTGTCCAAACGTACCGAATATTCCCTATGGCCTCCACGATTCTTGAATGACAAATTGGTATGAATGCTCTTGCCATGCTGCTGTTAGGGTTGGAGTTAGATTAAGTCTATGGTGACGATAAAATGAATCACTTTCAAAAGCATACATCTGAACAAAAACAGTTGTCAGAGACGTGCTAGACAGTTTTCAAAACAAATTACCAGGCTGAGTGATGATGATCAAAAATAACAAAACACATGAGATACTGTAAACATTACAGTTTCTCAATGTTTAGAAGCCAAACTCAAATTGGATATGTCGGAAGCAACACCAAGCATCACTCCAACGTTCATATCACTGATATATTCAAATTTGAAACGGATATGTTAATATGTACCCACTGTTATTCAGACCGTCATTTCAAAACAATCGAAATCAGACGTTACCTGAGTATTTTGTTATCTCAACACATTTGTTCATTACCTCGTTTCAAATATGGGTTCAGAAAAAATAATCAGCATAGTTAAACTGAACTTGACTTGACTAAATAAAGTATTTATTACTGATACCAATCTTCACTGGAAGACTCGTGATAATTCAATTTGTCGTTCACTTAGTGAATCTGGAAGCACTCTTCCTATGTTAATTTTATATATTTGAAAACCATTTTACAAAAGCTAAATTATACTAACAATTACAATATGAATACACCGCTAGAGACAGTTGCAGTAAAGCACGCATTGTGTGTGTGTGTGTGTGTGTGTGTGTGTGTGTGTGACGTTGTTTCTCTTAAAATGTTGAATAATACCTTTTCAGTGTTGGAGAGACCATACTTTGCTTTATAATGGGAGTTACTGATATTATATTTTTGTTGTTCTTGTTTGATTTAAAAAATAACTCTGTTAGACGCAGTCGAAAATTACAAGGGTTTCTTCCCTTGAAAAGCAGTTTCCTAGCGTGTCGACACCGTGCAGGAGATAACCGGGCTGAGACAACTTCTGTGAGATAAGAAAAGTAAGGTTTGTTAATCAACTAGATTTTTCTGTCGATAATACACAATCTTGCTCGTCCTACTTTGATAAATTATAGATTGCTATGTCTGCGTATGATCTGAAATTCAGCTGCTACCGCAGAGGTATAATTGTAAACATTTTGAGTAAAAGTGGTCTTTATAAATGAAATAATGATTTGTTTGTTGGAGTGTTTTTGCAAGGTAGCTCACGTTGTGATCAGTATAGCACTCCAGTAAGTATTTCTATTTGAACCACTATATTGTACAATGCATTATTCACTGGTATAGATTAAACTGGTGAAACTGTAACCATATATTAATTAAACTGATTACAAATGTAGAACGGTGGTTTGAAGTGTAGTTGTGATGTTGTTGGTGCTGGAAGGGCATATTTGTACTTCCAATTCCACTTATGTTTTTAAAATCAAACTATTTCCTGAATATGCAAAATAACTGAATCTATATATATATATATATATATATATATATATATATATATATATATATATATATATATATATATGGACGGACGGATGGATGGGCGGAAGGAAGGACGGAAGGACGGACGGATGGATGGAAGGACAGACGACGGATGAATATATATATATATAAATATAGCTGATTTTAGTATTTAACATAACTAACATAGACCTGTTGCATCTTACGTATAACTAAGGCAATAAATTTCGTGACAAATGTTGGAATATTAATGAATTGTATAAGGACAGGAAAATTATTAGTGGAATCATACATACTGACTGCTAGAGATGAAAATACCAAATACTTATATTTGTAATAGAATGTTTGAACCACATGACCATTGCAGCTAATTGGAGGAAATAATGCTTCATCAGTTGTATATGGTGTCCGAGAAGAATGTTTCTGATACCTGGCCTACTAATAGTAGGACATTAATATTCCAGTAACTGGCAAACTCTCCCGATGTTTTGACTTTCAGTTGGAATGGGCTCCAAAGAGGACATAGCACATATAACCAGACTTATGGGAGCAGAGTATCAAATGTGAAGACATATAAATGTAATTTTACTTAGATGAAGGATGTAGGTTTACTGCAGTCTCCTAAGTACAGGAAGTGAGACGCAGTTGTCAGCAAAATCGACAGTGTCATTTGCGAGATATGAATGCATACTACTGAATTGATTAGAGTACTCGTTCATAAACATTGACTGCTTGATTACGACTCAGGTGAATATTGAATATTGAAATTACGTGCAAAGAGAGAGAGAGAGAGAGAGAGAGAGAGAGAGAGAGAGAGAGAGAGAGAGAGAGAGTAATTTGACGTGTACTCTCCACGATGAAGGTAGATTTGGAGTAATTAGCTATTCAAGGTGAAAGAGTATCAACAGGAAAACTTGAATGGACAGTACTTTATATTAATAAATCGTAGACCTCTTCTACTTTGTATTTCGCCTACAGATTAAAAATGTTACAATCAATAGTGCAAACAATTACATTCATATACAGGACAATTGATTGTCTATTTTCACCTGTCTCCCTGATGTCCAACAAAGGGAGAGATATTTTTTGTTTATGACCGAATATAGTTATAATATATCTCTTTTTTTCCCTTATTGTTTGACGTGTGTAGGTAATGAAGTATTTGTTCTGAACCAACGTAAAGTTTCCTTTTCATAGTTATCTACTGGCCTAGAGTGTCATGTCAAGATACAACTTAAAAACTCACTCTTTCTAAAAAAAAATAATAATAATACGTTCTCTTGTGTTTAAAGGTCAGCGTCGTGGAAAATGCATGAATATACTTTTCTGAAGGACTTGCCACACGAATACTTCGCCAAAAACAGCTTTACAAATATAATATTGAGAAAAGCAATAACTGGCCTCTTTAAACGCAGCTTTGCAAGACTGTGATTGTGGCTGTCCTCCTTTCAACTTTCATTTGCAACGATTTGTGTGGCCAATGTCCAATCGATATACGTACAGATAACCGTTCTGTAGAGAGAGAGGCACAGTAGATTAGTCTATAGAACGTAGGGCTCGTAATCTACATGTACCCGATTGGATAGCAGCTTAGCCAGTCAGAGAATGGTGTCTTGTAATGTTCTAAACGGACTCATCTGCAGAAGATTACATGTTACAAAGTTAAACACGACGACACAAACAATGACCCTGAGAAACACATGCTACAATTAATAATTCATCATTGTGTTTGAAGGACTGTATTACATTAACCGAAGAATAACCCGACATACTTCTATTTTAAACTCCTGCAAAACGTTTGAGTTTGCCCAGCTAATAAACATCGACACCAATCAATACTTACATCAATCAAATACTTATCATTTTATAACAGCACTTTTTTATGCGGGAAATCAAGCGACATACTTGTAGTTCAAGATTCATTCAGAACTATGGTCTTAAGCACTATGCAGCTAAAAGCACCTCCGGGCAATAAACTATTTAATCCAGAATATATGATTTCTGCAATCATTATCTTAAAGAATTAAATGAATTAAATGAAATAAGTTTAGTTCAAACATCAGTTAAGACAAATAATTTATACAATATGAAGACTCCTAACAGTAATAAGGTCTTACAACACTGTTTTTAATATGGAATATTACGTTCTTGTGAATGCTATACATTTTCGCTTTTCATTTGTATATGTCTTCTTAGAACAATATATTTAACGTAAAATATGCATTCGTTTGTTTAAAATACTCCCTTTTTATCCAAACATAATACACTCATCGGAACGTTGCCGATATACATCTGACGCTGAACAGTTAAACACAGATGTTAGATTGTATGATCTATGAACTCATTTCGGGTCACATGCTACAGACAACACAGGCATTATCATCATCATCATTATCAGTCTCTTGACCTAGCGTGGTCGTTAAGGCACTATGCTGCTGAACGTCTGACCGGTTCCCTCCACGTGTCCCGATCATGTGCCAGACACAGGAACACTATAGTATATGAGGCGTTTTTCATCACTAAAGAACAAACTAGTAATACATTCATCGCCATGTACTTTACCGTTTTATCACTGTAAGAAAGAAATGTCTTAGAAATATAACCATTGGACTAAATAAAGAAACGGTCGTGCTATAGATATTGTTTTACGGTAAGGTACGGTTTTGTTAAAACCACTGAACAACTGAAAAGTACATCGTGGAGATGACATGGTATAACTTACTGTGGTTGCTATATACATTTTCACTGCACCGTTTCTGAGTATTAACACCAACATCAGGTAGAAAGTTAAGAAGTAAATTGTTAATTAATTAATAAGTAAAGATACCTCATAGCACAGACAAGTTTTCGTTAGGAAAAATATGTTATCCATGACATTTCAGATCTCTTTCTAAAATGTATCGATAAAAAGGTTTTTCTTTTTCAAGTTTGCTTGGAATGGAAATGTGTTTAAACAAATACAGGACATCCAAGGAACAGAAATATATTGAAACAAATACAGGACGTCCAAGGGATGAAAATATGTTAAAAGAAATACAGGACATCCAAATGTTCATGCTCTTTCTTTGTGACCTACGTTTTTTGGATTGCACGGCTTTGCGTGTTCCACAAACAATAAATATAAAGGATGATATATCAACGGGTTTGACTGGTTCTTTTTTTTTTGGTCTTCACGTCTTTCTTTTGATGTTCTGCTTGCATGGGTGTAGGCATACTCTTTGCGACCGATCCAATTCTTGATGTATGTTTTATCAACATGCGTATTATTTATTTGGTCGAATTTGAAGCTCTTCTTTCTCTTCTATTTCCTTTGTTATTCCCGTAGCTGCATAAGTCAACATATTGAGAGCTGTTGCTACCTTTGGGGTTTCTTTTAGATTCGTTAGGTTTCTAGCATCCGGATGAAACAGTTGAAGTCCTTAGAATAATTGTTAATAATTGTGCGATATTTATGTTTCTGACAAAGTCATTCAGATCCATTAGTAACTGTATTACCTGTTGTAACTGTGACATATCGCTGAGATTATGATAAAGCTGTCAATTTTTAATCCTATTTGCGAAGTTTCGCACCACAACTTATTTGATCTTGGAGTCAGCGTTGGGTCCATCTCACGAATGTTGTGTCGAATTCATAATGACTGTGATAGTTATGTCTTGCGACTCTTTTTGATATTGGAGATCGACCTGTCCGTACTCATTTATTTTGGAATGTATTTTTTGTTCAAGAGTCAGCTACCCATTTAACGATTGTGCAAACGCCTAGGTATGTAGGGTTACATCAGTTTCCTTCAAACGTTTCGACACCTTGCCCTGAATTTGAAGCCATATTTATGAAGTCCAAGTTGACTACGTGAGTTGAATATTAATTGTCAGCCCTTTGGTATGAGGTTGTCCATGTTTGTCTTGATATTAGTAACTGTCTCGCCCATCACTATAACCTCAAAATACTGTCTTCAGATTGTTCATCGGTCCAATCATATAAACGATAGTGGGTGATATACATTGAACTATCAGTATAGACAAAATACAATTTTAAATGGACATTAGCTGTCATGTTTGAGTGATATGATTACTATGGTATTGATGTCTAGCTTTTAGACTGCTATATAGTATGAATTCATCAATTCCCTGGTTAATAGAAAATTACAATAACTCGAAAACAAGATTGGGCATTGAACTCATGTTCTAGTAGACATCTCACTTTAAACTTACAATCATGTCTCAAAGGTTAGTTTTTAATAACGCAATCGACAACCCTGAATTAACCGCTCGTGGAGAAAAGTCAAACACAAATCATTATATATATATATATATATATATATATATATATATATATATATATATATATATATATATATATATATATGTATATATATGATTTACGATCATTATTGCTAATATTTGCTTTGTGTAAATTCGTGTACATATATAATCTCTGTTTCTCAATGATTCTAAGAAACTATTACTGTGCTTTAAATCCTCAAAATAGATTAGATCTTATGGGCATGTTGTTTGGTTCCATGTTAGGTACGTACGTGGCAATTATTGGATTTTCTAAATTGCAATTCAAGATGATGTTTCTTAAGATTGTGCAGTTGTGTCTGTCTGTCTGTCTATATGTATATTTGTCTGTATCCCTCTTATATTGTTAAATTAGCGCCATCACTCTGCGCACATTACGAGATAAGCGATTATGCAAATAACTTACGTTGAATGAATGTAAACCAAACTTATTGTTTTACTTCATTTTATAAGAATGAAATAATGGGAAACGCAAGGTTATGTCTGACATTACCATATCACTTTGAGGGCCTTCGAGTGGCCGAGTGGTCTTAAGCGCTCTCCGTTTCGGATCACTGGCATCTCACTTCTGTCTGCGTGG
The DNA here is from genome assembly GCA_029339505.1 of Unio delphinus. NCBI lineage: Eukaryota > Metazoa > Mollusca > Bivalvia > Unionida > Unionidae > Unio > Unio delphinus. The sequence goes on along the minus strand of JAQISU010000057.1, from coordinate 4,404,989 downwards.
GTTCCAGTTTAAGATTCGGCTAATGTAGTTATGTGAGAAAGCTTGGCAGTAGCTTCTCGTGGGTCGGTGGTTCTTTCCGGGGGTTTTCCCGGGTTCTTCCTCCACCAATAATACTAGCCGCCATGTATAGCCTATCGCGTGCTTAAAAATGGCGTTAAACCCTAGTACAACAACAACAACAACAACAACAACAACAAAAATATCACTTATTTCAGTTCTTATGATAGACCATGTTCCAGTCTAACTAAACATTTGATCCATCGGTCCTCTTGTTCATCCACAACAACACTATCACCAACCTTCAAAAGTTCTATTTACTGCCTCACATTTTTTTAAAATCTATTTTCCACCTACCCGAATCTTGTATTCAGAAACGAAGACAGAGGCGCATCTTGTTAATAAGCAACTCCAAAGACTTGAAAGGGTTTTCATACACAGCAAAATAACTCTTCTCTCCTGACCAATATTTAGTATAAGACTTAAGTTAATTCATTTGTATATTGCCAGCCTCGTAAGGGAATTGCCTTCTTGATGATATTTATAAAACTTTAAAAAGTTGTTTGATCGTTAAATGTACAAGCGACAATTGATAACGTTAAATTAGCAAAAATAAACACTTAACATACTTTATTGGAATGACCTCAAAATATTATTTTCCACAATTCTAGACACTAAATATTTCTATTTTAGTTAGACACATTCGTGAGCCATCACTCTGCACACATGGATGTAAAATCAGATAACGGCTACAACTTGATATGGAAGTTTGTTATCATCATGATTATACAAAGTGGATGCACAACGTTTGAGACCTCTGAACCCCTAATCAAAGTCACGTTTTCTCCTCACAGCGATTTGAAATATTATCTATACGGGCTTTGAGTGGAGAATAAATATGGCATATTGTCATTACTCGCTATATTAAGAAGCTAATCACCTTCACATGATAGGACTTGTCTACTCTGTTATCTACAAGATACATAGACAGACGGTCTACGTAAACCAAGCAGCAGACTATTAATATAAAATAACACAGGTACGCCTTCCTAAACTTTGGAATTTTAGAAAGTGATGATCGTATTGTAAGTCATATTAATATCATATTAATACTAATAACCCCTCTTTATGTGATAATTTCTTTTAGGTATTGATATATGAATTGTTTAGGTCAGTAAAATAGTTTATTTTGACTGATCATCTTTACACACTGTCTCCAGAAAATACTAAATTCTCAATGAAGATTGTACTGATACGTCCAACAAATATTGTATGTAGCTAATGTTTGGACCTTAGATTGCGTACATGACGACATTTTTCACTAAAGTTCGGATATATATATATATATATATATATATATATATATATATATATATATATATATATATATATATATATATATATATATATATATATATATAGAGAGAGAGAGAGAGAGAGAGAGAGAGAGAGAGAGAGAGAGAGAGAGAGTTTTGAAGTGACTGCAATGGTAAGGTCAGATTTGTTTCGTCGAGACCTTATTTCTCATATATATATATATATATATATATATATATATATATATATATATATATATATATATATATATATATATATATATATATATATATATATATATATATATATATCTTAAAATCTTTTAAAGTTTCTCGTTTCTACTTAATCGCACGTCAGCGTTAATACAGATAAGAATCTTTTCAACAGCTTTTCTCCTGATTTCGTTCGTTCGTTCGTTCGTGAGAGAGAGAGAGAGAGAGAGAGAGAGAGAGAGAGAGAGAGAGAGAGAGAGATCCCAAACAAATTTGATGCATAAATAAAATAGAAAATTCAGAAAAAGTTATTTCATGAAATTTGAATGTATTTTAGCTAGACATTGTTTGCAGAAGATAAACTAAACAGGTAATTGTAGATATAGAAAGGCAATGCGGGTAATTAGTACTATAGTGTGAATAAACTATGCTCTAATGAGTACATTATAATATGATATAGTGAAACTATAGGCAGACATCGGCCTCCCATGTTAAACAGGGTAAATAGTTTGTAGGCCTAATCGGGTATTAAACACTTGGCGACGATATAGCCTCATACGGAAACGTAATATTATGGGTAAATGATAATTTCGCTAGCTTTATACGTAGTTGAGTGACTAGCATTTACCAATCATCGAATATCTGCTATGTTAGGATGGGTTCCACTCTCGGACATGGTCAACATATATACGTGAAAAGTTGGCCAGTAGATTCCTGTGGGTTTGTCAGCTGCAGCAGCAACTTCTACTACCACTATAACAACGTGAGTAAGACATAGCCGTGAAAAACGGTTAAGACAATCGACGATGCTTAATCCATCGATATTAAACTCCAAGGGGCCTTTTCTCGTAGAATATAGAGATATTACTCAATGATTTTCAATTTAAATAATTGTTCATTTTTACATGATACAATGTGCGTGTGTGTCACTGTGTGTCAGGATGTGTCACTGTGTGTCAGTGTGTGTCAGGATGTGTCAGTGTGTGTCAGGATGTGCATGCAGATCTTATTTATAATAAAAGAACAAATCAAGAGAAAGATTTAATATCGTGTATTCAATGATATATTCTTGTTAAATCAGGATTACAGTGAAATTTCACAACCATTGCACAAGTCCATTTTCTTCTTTCTTTAACTATCTTTATCTTTTGAATATTATTAATATCAAGGGTTCCTCAACTTTTGCGTTTTCTTCTACTTATCTTGCTATCATGTTTTTTGTGAAGGATATGAGTTCTTTGGGTTTTCCTTCTGATGCTTCTGATAAATACGTCTCTTTTTGTTTGAGACACTATGACGATCAACGCCTTTTCCTTAAAATTCACAGTATGTATCATTAATTGTGTCTCCTTCTCTTCGTCAAATACCTTTCTGGACCTTCTGGAGCATACTGTAATGTTTCTTGACAGACAAAGCGTGTGTCTTGTTTTTCGTTCTACATTATTATTGGAAGTATAGTTCGAAACCAGAAGTAGCCAAAAAACGACGGTGAATTTCGGTTTCACTGCATACGCATATTCAAATTTTAGCACAAGTTCTTCCATCACTTATGAAGATGACTCCGTTGACCCAGAGTCAACACAATCAATCTCAACTATACGAACAAGAAGTACAAGCTCAAACAAGAAAAGAAAGTCGCTCCAATGCTCTTCAAGATTTATTTCGGATACGAAACTCCCAAAACGTGACTTCGCAAAAGTTGCGACCTACGGTTTCAAAATCACTTTGAATTTAATCATTCATGCCACCAACACTAACATAGAGTGTGGGTTTCATTCCAGATTTATGGGAATTATTGTTAGTGACCTTGAAATGAACTTTGTTATCAGACGGCTTTAGACGAAATAGCTAAATATTCTCAATGAGACCTCAAGCATGTCATACAATTTAAATAAATACAACAGGCATCAAAGATAATAACTTTCAATGCCACGGGATTTGAAGAAAGAAAGAAACAAGAAAAGTGTTTGAAACCATTTTTGCAACACCTTCTACTGTGACAGCCTCATTAGTCGCATCTTCAAATACTCCGAAACTACATGAAAGGAAATATTGGGTGAAAAACGTTATATCGACACTTTTGTCGCCAAATGAAACGAAAATACAAATGAAGAAAACATGTAAAAGAAATCAAGACAAACTGTAAGCAAGCAAAAGACATTAATCTAACCGAACAAGATAATTGTTTCTTGTTACTGGACAAGTTCGTGGGCATTATTATCCTATATGAACTTTGGATATGTGAACGGAGAAGTGAATCAAGCAACCATTAACATGCCTTTGTTATAACGGGTGACTAAAATAGAAGACTAAAACGAAAGCTATCTCGATCGAAGAACTCTTTAAGTTGTAAATATGAACGTGTCTTGGCACATATCTACGCCATGTTTATAATATTGGATTAAATCTTCACAAGGAACTACAAAATAAGATGTAGACATCATTGTTAAAAAAGCTATATCTTCTTCCGCCAACGCCAATTGCCAAAATAACTCTTTTAATCATAGTTGGAGTCCTATTCTGGACATTTCAAAATATATTCTCGATAAGAAGTGACTCAATAGAAACGAAAAACTTCTAACTATCTATCCATAATATATTAATTCTTCCTCTATGCCACATCAATGACAATGATTATATAGACGTCAAATATCATTCAGATCTCTTTACGTGTTCATAAAACATACGGAAAGACAAATATCGGTAAAACAGTTGGGGATTTCTAATTGCTGACCGAAAACAGGAATATGATGCACGGAGATGTATGGCTTTGTTGGTTATGCCGTAGATGTTTATGAGAATAAAATAATCACATTGATTAGGAAGTTGTCCTGCGTCGTCTTTGATTACCTCACCACTTGTTGGTTAGTTGACAAACAAGGACAAATGGACCATTATCTAGATCTGATTAAGATATACATGTATCTGAAAGGCAGTGTTTTCGGTGCGGAGAATTGCATTTTTAGACGCCGATGCTCGAGTGAGCTACAGTAAACATTTTCATCCATTCGTTGTTCAGAAAATTTAATTTGTAAATGCAAAGCACACTAGAGAGGGGCAGCATTGACACTTACCCTTAATAAGCGTACCTGGACAATCACTGAATGTGCAGATGGGAATCAAAATGCACATATCTGAATATCTGAAAGAATATTGGGTGCATACCGAATAAGGTAACCAGAGTCTTCCACTCTTCGGAAGATTAATTAATACTAAGGACACACGCCTTATAATTGCTTAGCATGCAGTATAATGCATAAATGTGCACTGAAATGAGGTTTTGGTCCCAAGTGATAAATTAGGAATCAGTGGGTGATGAAGTTAACTGTCGAACATGCCCGACACTACCTTAAGATGTGTCTGTCAGTCTGGCTACCAATCGCTGAATTGAGACACGCAAAACATTAGCAAAGTAGCAACGTTGATGTAACTTCAGGTGCACCTAGAAAATAATCGACGCCTCCTGGACAAACATTGTATTGAAACACTAAAGGAGTAGGCGAATGAAGAGGAAAGATAAACAACATATTCCATCTGATGCGCCCAATTTGTTCTTTGAAACATTTGGAGGACACCAACACCAAAAACGTTTTATTATACCAAAGACCGAGGAAAGGGGGCCAGAGCTGAGTCATCAGCAGCTGCAGCTGAAAGGACCACATCAGCAACCGCAAGTACAGCGTGTTCGTACGATGATCCCACTTTTTATAATCCTTCAAACTCAAGAATGAACTATCTGCATCACTACTCATCTTCAATATGTGTGTGTGTGTGTGTGTGCGTGCGTGCGTGTGTGTGTATGTGTGTATGTGTGTGTGTGTGTGTTTCTGTGTTGGAGGTCCGGAAACTAATTTTCCCTGAAAAAGCAATGGTTTTTTTCAAAGGAAAACGGAAGTGAATAATCAGTTTGCAAACAATATGTTGTATGTATGTGCTCTTAGTGTTTGTCTTTGCCTTTAGGGGTGTGGCTATATACAATTATTAACTGGCATGCGTGATAGTGTGTGTTTGATATATTTGGTGTCTGTTTTGTTTTTATTTTTTTATGGTTTAACGCCAGTTTTCAGCACGATAATGGCTATACATGTCGGCCAGTATTAATGGTGGAGAATGAACCCCAAAAACACGGTAAGAACCACCGACCCACGAGAAGCTACTGGCAAGCTTTCTTACATACCCACATTGGCCGAATCCGAGACTCGAACCCACGCAGACAGAGGTGAGATGGCATTGATCCGTAACGGACAGCACTTTAGACCACTCGGCCACTCGGGGCCCCCTTTGGTGTCTGTATGTATGTGTTTGTGTATGTCGTTGTATTTCTTGACAAAGAACTTTCCTTCGCGAATGTGTGCTGGTATGGAGAATAGTACGTATGTTGTAAACTATTCAGAGAGTTTCTTTTTGATCCGCACGATAAATATATCTCCTTGCTGTTGTATGTGATATGAATTTGTGAAAGAGAGGTTTTACTTCAATTCAGTGCTTCGGAACATTCGTGTCAATGACAGAAAAATGACAGCAGTTTGAAAGTAGCAAAATTGAAAGCTACAAGAAGTTGAAATGCTATGGTCGATGAAGCAAGTCGAGACTCAGAGGTATACTGCAAGCTAATTGAAAAATGAAGCGGTTGTACAAAGACAAATTTTCTGATTAAGGCAGTGTTCTAGAAAGGAAATGAAGAAGACTGAGGTTAATGAGCCAAAGGAATAAAGAAGTAAACATAAATAAAGAAAGAAATTTGAACGTGCGTGACGTAAATCGTTCAAAGTCTAGGAAAAAATGATTAGGACGATGGAAGCCTCCAGACTGGATGATTGAAAATGGAAAGAAGGAAGTGAAATTCCTGAATAAACTGTGGAGATGATAAAAAAACTGGAGTTCAGAGAAAGAAAAGCAATCCCCATCCGTTTCGCTCCAGACCTCCCACAGATGTTTTGAAAACACGTTCTTTCATGCCATAAACTGTCTTTGTATATGTGTGTACTTTATTTTATACATTTGCATCTTATCCTTAACACCATTATCATTGTTGGAATTTATGTGTATTGTATGGTAATGACTTGCTCTTTTTAATATGTTCTAACTCAAATGTCTAAGCTACAATAGGAAACAAGTGCTTTTAGTTGTTAATTTGTTGCACTGGTTCTCCGCTTTGCATGTGGCACGAGAGAAATCATTATCCGATCTTTGCCTTTTCCCAAAGAAGGCACATTTACAACATTTAATTTATCAGAAGTCTTCGCTTTATTCGAACACTCAAAATCACTACTAGGGAGGAAAATAAACTGGTGCATTCTCTCTCTCTCTCTCTCTCTCTCTCTCTCTCTGTCTCTGTCTCTCTCTCTCTCTCTCTCTCTCTCTCTCTCTCAAATATCCATCGTAAATTAAATTGTTCTTATCCAGCAAGTGCCATTCCCATGTTAAATTCCCCTTGTCTTATAAGTATCATTTCCATTATTAAATTCATTTTGGCCCCCAATCGCTTTTCCAATGTAAAATGTATCTAGGTATTATAACATTGCAATGAATTAGTGGTCATGATAATTTCTTTCCCTCCCTCCCTCCCCCCTCTCTCTCTCTATCTCTCTCTCTCTCTCTCTCTCTCTCTCTCTCTCTCTCTCTCTCTCTCTCTCTCTCTCTCTCTCCTGATTAATTTGTTTGTCTACAGGCTTGGAACTTGTAACATATTTGTTATTATTTAGTTTTGATAGTTGCTTATGAATTCACATCACAAACGAGCAATTACAAATCATCGCTGCTTTTCCCTAGATTCTGTGGAAATATTTCCGTGTGGTTTGCAATATCTCAATAGATACAATCTCACAGATTTCATTTTTCTCACGAAACCTTATCTTGCCCCCTTCTTGGAATGGACGTGACATTCTTACGTGATATCTAGCATATCGTCCTCTCTCTCTCTCTCTCTCTCTCTCTCTCTCTCTCTCTCTCTCTCTCTCACACACACACACACACACAGAGGCACACAGAGGCACACCCACGCACACACACACACACACACACACACACACACACACACACACACACACACACACACACACACACATTGAAGAAGTTTCCTGCTCTTCCCATCCTTTTTCTTCAAATCCTCTTATCACTGATAGATAACGCCATCACTCTGCACTGACCGGATTAAGATACCAAAACCCTTGTAGTCTAGTTTAGACTATTTATACATCTGAAGAGAAAATCACTGATGTCTATACAAGAAACATTGCATGTTTTACTTAAGTTCGAACGTAGTTATCAGAAAAGAAAAAAAGATAGAAAACGCAAAGTTATTTCTGACCTTTACACCAGCCACTCACACCGCTCTCCACACGATACCCATGCAACAGGTGTTCCAAGGGGAAATGGACAACATATTATGGTTATATGGCTTCATTTCCCGGTAGAAGCAAGAAAACATGTCATATTCATGGAACAATGCGAGAGAAAGTACATACAGTCCTTTGTTACTGACAGCAAGCAGCAACTTGTCTTACAAGGCTACGTTTCCAAATTAAGTTGCATACGGGTATTTCTATGATGCTTGAACAATTAAATAATGAAAATGATAGAGAAGAATGCATATCATTCGGAATGTGTAATATAAAGGTTTGTGTTTATTTATCTACAGTAATAGTAGCTGATGTGCAAAACGTACAAAAGATCGATATTACAGAAACGGGAATTAGGTTAATTTAAGAATGAATCATACATAACAAAATCTTAAGCAAGGCGAGGCTCCACGGGTATCCGATTGGTCTAAAGCACTCGCCTTTATCGATCAGTGGCATTTCACCTCTTTATCCATGAACAACCTAAAAATGATGAATTTGAGGGACAACGGTAATTGCCAAATATTACATCAATGACACCACCTGCTGAAATCTCAATAGAAGCGTTTTACGGGACATGATAACTATAACAGCTATTCGCTTGCACGCATCGATGCATGATACCATCGATGCCTAACAGAACAATCAGCGTTTGTGTTAGGAGTTTGATGTCTCGTCGGTTGCACTTGAGCTGACACAATTGTTCACTGAATAGGGAGCACTAATAGTGCTCAAGCCATGGAACGATTCCTTGTTGTTGTATTTGGCTGAGTAGAATGGAATCCGAAAATAGTTTGGCACAAAAAAATCGGACTGCTATTACGTTGACCCGATGATACGTTATTGGATTTTGTCGCTGACTGTATCTAGGATTGTAAATAAGACACTTCGACTTCGGAATCGTCATCATTAATGTCAGAAATGTTGTCTGAAGTATCTATGCTTGGCCCTGCATCCTATTATTGGCCGTTTGTTTGCTACTAAAGTTGCCGTTTGGTAAGCAAAAGCAAGACTCTCTTTAATTCTTGAACATAATATTTTCATCTCTGGTCAGATCGATGGATACCCAGGAAGATATGTAGAGCTTAAGGAAGGTGGCTCTCAACCATTCGATTAAATGGGGAAAATAAAAGAATATCTTGACTGGTCTCGTGAAACGCAAGAAAATCGGCGCTACGTATGTTTTGTAAGCTTGTTTTGTATAATCTTGATTCCAAAAATTGTTTGAAAGGACTTAGCTGAATTGTTCGCACATTCTGTTGTGCACGGCACTGGAACCGGTTGTAAGAATGTAATTCCTTGATGACGTGTGACTCTAATATACTATCCTGGTCGCAATGATGGCGTGCTCTCAAGCCGTAAAATAGAAAACAATCGTGAAACAAACCTGTTGATGTAGTTCTAGTAGTCAGCTTTCCAGCTGGAAACGTCTGGGCATATTTAGCGAAGTAGTCTGTATTCACTAACGTAATTTCATAACCAACTTTGATAGTCCCAGACACAATATATACACACCAATTCCATTGTTTTAGTTATGTGCATCCTTTGGAAAAGCGCGGCGTTCTTGCATATGTAGTTTTCGGTCTGATACATCTGTATCAGGATGAAGCGGTGTTGGAATTACATTTTAGCGAAGATTGAACTAAATTTCGTGAATGGAATGATTGTGAACATTGTAACTTCACAATGAAGCAGAGAGGCGGAAACCGCCACGTTTTAGACGTGTCCGCATATTTAAAGAAAGTCTTCCTACATGACCGAGAAAAAGAATATAAAAATTCATGAGTTAAAATTTCTAATCAAATGAGAGATTCCCTCTTTGGTTAATGAATTTATTTACTATATTATTTGTCATTGATGGTTTCAAAATATAATGATATTTGTATTTACTCGTTGAAATATTATTGATGGTGTGTTCCGCCTCTATGCTGCTATGATGTTTTATCTGATAATTGTATCAAGACCGATTCGATTGTTGCTACAAATTAAATCATATCATATATCAATAATGGGAGGAGAATCATTGACTAATTGTTTTGCATGAGAAAGACTAGACGCGATTGAAAAATTTAATACTGTCCGTGATTCTGTTACACAAAAATAACAACAACGACAAGTGTTGAATAATTATTTAAACCCGTCACCAAAGCTACTGAGACAGTTGCAACTGTCATTAAAAAGATCTTTCCGTGTCAAAACAAACATTTGAGCAAACTACAAAAATAGCAGAGAGAACTAAACAAACAAAAAAGATTTTACGAGATCTTCCAACTGAAATAGCTGCATACAACCTCATCATGAAGAAATAATTGACGATATTGGTAACGTTCGTGCTGATAAAGATGAAATAAGAAGTCATATAACAGAACCAGTACAAGATGAAGATGAATATAAAATTGAATTGAGTAGTAGATTTACCAATGTGGGTATTAAGTTTATAAAGTAAATTCAAGATATTATTGCATTATGAAAGCTTGCCGTGGAAAGTATTAATAAAAAAATAACTTTTTAAATGCTGGACGAACTCGACAAATAAGTTGTGAAACATGGTACAGGTGGATATTTCGTATATATCAAGATGAAAATCGTGTTTCATCTAATGATTAAAGATGAAATAATTATCGCAAACATAAAATGAATATACTGCAGTAAAACAAATATTACAACCAATACAACTTTTAAAGACAATGCGTGAGGATGAAGAAGCAACTGGTAGTGGTATTTCTCCACTAACTATGTCAATGGGGAGTAATTTTTTTTGAATGTCCTAATAACATTCTTTCTGATATATCACGATTAGAAATTCTTATGTGGGTAAACGGTCTGGAAACAATTCTCCGGAAATAATTAATGAAGCTGCTGATATTTGTCGACGATTATTTCATGGTGGTATCAAGGATATTAATGTTTATCGGGAATTTATGGCTGAAATCGTGCAAGGATATCACAGTGGTTAATTGTTAAATAAATAAATAACAATATAGATGATCATACACAACTTTCATCGCAAAGTCCTAATGGTTAGAGTAATAAATTCACGATATCCCGTCTACGCGGCGTATTACTGGGATGGATTTGGTAATGTTAATCAGGGATTGTTTATAAGAATAGCTCCAAAAATAGGTCCAATCGCAATACAATTATCTATGAAAGACATGGATATTGTTCGTGAAAAGGCTCCTGGTGTAATCAGTAATATTGGTGTAAGGCGTTCTTGGTAATCAAGGATAGATTAGCACATTTAATACAAAGATCACCGCAATCAGTGAAATTACCAAGCACTGAAGGTATGCCGGCAAATTTGATTAAAATAATAAATTAAGCCGCAAATAAAACAAATAGCAGCACTGGCCGGTGAAGAAACATAAAAAACATAACATCTAGTTTGATATCGGGGAGTGGTCTTCGAATACAATCATGGTAATTATAATAGTATTTACACGGGTATATGACACCTCATTCGATATGGATACACCAATTAAGCGAGATGGATCTTTACGTGATTATCAACATTTTTCCTATACTGAGCGTTCACCTGATAGGCGTGCGAGAATTGGTTTACAGGTTCATGATACAAGTCGAGATTTTTTACCCTATAAAGCCTGTTTTGAATTCGTGGGTCAATTAGTAAAATGGATGATACTAATTACGCTATTGATGATAAAACCGGGTTTGTTAACAATGTTGTAATGGCGTTATTTAACAAAGCTACATACTCAATAGATGCAAAAAGAGACTGAATCATATCTTGAAAATATCGACGTTGCCACGACGATTATTGATCTTGCGAGGTATCATGATGATTAATGTTTGCAGAGCACACATCTGTTCAACCAGAACATAAAAATGTTACCATGGAGAATCGCGGCTGGAGACGGGTACTCAGATATAGTATTATCAATGAACACTAATTTTAATTTATGATTTGCAGCGCGTAAATCAATGCTAAAAGGTGACATGAGGAGGTTTTCATGTGTGCTTCCATTATTGACATTTTTGGATTTGGTAGAGACGTTCGAAAAGTTATATTTTGTGCTAGGCAGGAATTATCGCTTGTTAGGAAGGGTAATGACAATGATACGTTATGGCGAGTTGGTGGGATTCATGCTGATAAAGTAGCGCTAACAAAAATATCTTAATGGACGCGAAAATTGACTCCATCGATCGATATATATATATATATATATATATATATATATATATATATATATATATATATAACAACGACTACTTTCTTTTATGGATCAAGGCGGTAAATCAGCATTATCATGGTTGACAATGAGTACGCAAAGTATTGAGGTTAATACTAACTATTTTACCTGGCAATTATCAACACAACGAGCGATTTCAGCACCACGACATATTTTAATTGCGATTAGAAATTCCAGAATAGATAACAAAGAAGGAAATTCCATGGCATTTGACACACTTGGAGCTGCTGATGTATCTTTGAGGATAAAAGGACATCAAGAACCATCTGAAGATATAACGCTTAATTTCAAAAACAATTATTTATCACGTTCGCGCGTATCATCGATTGATGACTTATTTGGGTTATAAATATCTCAACTTCATTTTATAACATTTTATCGAATCTATTTTTTTTTCATTCGAACATCTTGATTTGGTGAAACAATCTGCCATCGATGTAATCTTTCAAGCTCGTTTTACCAACATACTATCAGCAATAGTTGGTCCACCGGCTATTTCTGCTGGTGGTATAGTAATTGCTGTCATACTCAGTGATAAGGAAATGTTAATTGAAGGTGTTGGTGGACGGATGAGAGTTATTGATACCCCGTAGAAAATATGTAGATTTAAACATAATTAGATTACTCGCGTTATTATAAATGTCATATAGTCATATTAATGTTACTATGACTCCTGTTGTAACTCCAATGTCAAATTTTGATTTAATAAACGCCGCTAAACAATTAAATATAAAATCCTTTAGAGGTGTTTTATCTGTGACCAATTACCAAAAAAAAACCCCACCAAATTCCGTCGAAACCGGTATCATTAATCTTGATAATTCCACAGGACCAGGAACTCATTGGGTTACATGCGCAATTGATCGTCGCGGATTTGTTTCTTTTGATTTATATATGGGTTAGCTCCACCAAAATAATTTATAAAATATATTAATGATACGCGAGTTCCAATCAGGTATTCACCGCTACTAACGCAAACAAGGAGATATCCACCAATATGCGGCAGAGAAGTAATCAATGTACTTAAGTCCGTATCAAAATCAACCAAACCACCTAATAAAGCATTTCACGATTATACAATTCGGCATTAGAAATCTACAAAGGAATTTAGTAAAAGATTTCATCTAATTATAATGGTAGATATTTACGGAAGATCTATCTCTAAACAAAACAAACCACTGGAATATCGCACGAGAATAGGAAGAAAAAAACATCAACAACGAATTATCTGAATTGTTAAATCTTGCAAATGTGGATCAAAACGAAGTAGTTAAATTTAAAGAATAAACAAGGAAAATTAAAAACCAGTAATCTTTCCTTGAATGTTCTCATCGTTAGATTTAATGGAGTAACCGAAAATTCCATAGTGTTATTTGATTCCTCTGGCTAAATTAAACCGGGAGTTATTTTTTCAACTGCATTAGATAATATCCTCGCGCGAGTACAAAATTCCGGTGATGCAATGACAGGCGAACGTAGCATGAATTTAAATAAAATAAGATCACTTGGTAATCCAATATCTGACACCGACGCGGTAACAAACAATTAAGCAGACATCAAAGACAATAAACCATCAACTCTACGCGCCGAATATGATGTTCATGTAACCGCGTATACAAAATACGTAGCAATTTTAGACAAATTGATGAAGCCTCTGATAATTTCTTTGGAAAACAATTCAATGTCCCCATCAAACTATCTGATATTAAGACGATTATTGCTCTAATTAACCAAATACAAGAAAATATCGTTATTGAGTTTTCTGATATCAGGACGAGCATTGATAAGATTAAAATACCACATACAGAAAATGTCAATAGTGTGTACTCGATTCAACATGGGTCTTTCACCTGGACACCTCGAGATAACACCATTCAAGTTACCGCGTCTGTTCAAAGTATCTGTAGATTAACTCTGATTTGACCGTTACAATTAAATATATCAACCAGTACATCTACGAATGTTAATAGTGCAAGTGAAATAATATATAACGGATCCACGGAAACATTTACAATAAGACTCAACGTTGATATTTTAGTATCAGAGTCACTTACATGGCACGTAGAATTTGCAATTGATTCAAGTAAATAATAATATGGACGACCAAGAATGCACTTGAATGGCATACTAAACTAAAGACCATCGTTTACATGCACACGATACAAACAAAAAAAGATCATTTAAGTATAATCGTTGTTGATATGATCGTGTATTCATTGTCCGCGGTTATTGCTGGAACCGGTCTTGAATTATCCTCGATAACAATGATGTCACCGGTGATTGTAACGATTTGTGTTTCAACGACAACAACAATAGCTGACATTGCTAATATAATTGCAACAAAATATTATGTTCGTGCGCGTCTACAAAATTACATAATTATATAGTAAAATTACACAAAGCGACGCAAGCTTATTGTAAATAATCCTCAGTGATAGAAAAATATCAGATATTGAATTTACTGATATGATTAAAATTTACAACGAAGCAATGACTAACGCTGATTGAAAAGATACAATTATAAAGAATGTCCTTAGAACTACTTTAACAGATTGCCACAAATACCACTCCTTCAAAAACGACAATGATCTCAATAACCTCGACGTATTCTGAATATGGTATAAATCTTCCAACTGAATTTCCAATAAAAGAAATCGCGCTTGCTCAATTGCGAGTATACTACAGTTGGCCGAATATTAGATCAAAACCACTTTGGGTCAGCAACCAAATAATTCACTGGTATTTGCCAAACAAATCAAACCAGATGGAACCCCTGATTGGCGAATTGATTTAATATCGTGTGGAAATTATGATATCGAAGAATACGCACGTATAATAAATCCATTACAAGGAAAGAATCAAAGATAGCTTTAACAGTTCATGAACCATCTTTGTCAGCCGCGATAGAGATAAATGGTCCTGATTACGTCGTAGACATTTATCAATCCTCGATAAGAACCGTTATAGGATGGCTTGAAATCATACCCTAGGCACCATCAATACCAGAACCAGTAAAATCCGGTTACATCAAAGACAATCAATCATATCATGAAAGGAAAATATCATACAAAGATCATTTACTTGAAATAACTTTTTTAAAAAGTAGTGATTTAAAATTATATGTTAGAGAAAATGAATGGTGGTGTATATTTTATATTGAAAATATTCCAGGAAAAAACCCATAGATGTACTTTTTGCCGAAGAGGGAATTATTGAGTATTTTAGAGTAATCAATCAAGAACACCGAATACGACTACATCAACTACAAGAGGGTTTCCATGAATCTAATCGTGGTCAAATTATCTCGCGCATGGAAATATTAAATCAACTTGTATCCGACATGGAATATATCAACCAGTGAGTAATTCAGACAATAATTGATGCATCTGGCGATGAAATCGATTTAAACAGAGATTTGTAAATATTTATAAACTAAAAGAAGTTGATCTCATAAATTTTAAACTTCCTGGAAATAACGTACCTGAGTTAAAGAAATCACTCAACGATCTTATCACGGAAAATTTTCCTAACCTCGTCGAGTCGTGGTGAAAAACACAACCACAAGCAACTATGCTTAGATATAACAATGATCCATTTGGCAGTAGTAGACTAATATCGCCATAAATAGTAAATATATCTTTAGTGATCACAGTCAATCTTGTTTGCGATACAATTGGTGGGAGTTATCAGACAAACACAGAAATATAAAGTCAGGCACAACAAGGGTATATATTATATACTTTTACTCCTCGAGCATCTCCTGGAAGTTTGATCGTGCAAGCACCAATTAATTCTGAATATCTCCGCACTCATAATAATTTTCAAACAAGAGTAAATCTTAAACATAGAATTCTAACTTGATTGATTTATTTGGAGAAAAAATACAAATTAGTCTTTATGTGAAATCTTAAACGAATTGTTTACCCGGTTTGATTAAAAATTGACTAAAAAATTGACAAAAATAATATTTAAAATCATTTATAATTTTTAAATAAAAGTGTTGATTTTAAAATGAACTTATTTCAATAAAAATATTGTAATGTTAATTCATTGGGGTTTGAATTTTTTTTAAACCATGATTATTCTAATATTATTACTGATATTACCGCGATAATTACTCTACATTTTTAATATACGTTTTGTATACACATGCCTATGAAATGTATACATTTATCCAACGACGACGATTCTTTTTATTGAATTGTGTGGTTTTAAGAAACCTAGCGAAGTTTCCGCGGAATGTAAAGTCGGATTAATAAGACTATATAAGATTAGCTACCACGATTATACGTGGCAATGATGAACAATTACGACAAACTGGATTGAATATGGTGCAAATTAAAAAATAAATACGCAATGATATCTCTGAGATATATAAAAATCATCAAACTCGAAATTAAACAAAGTAAATTACAAATAAGTTTGGAAAATTCTCGTAAATAAAGACAGAATTATTAACGGCAAATAAACAATATAAACGGCGATTGCAAAAAGCTCGAAAAAATAATGAGTAATTATCAAAATATTACGAAAACATATCGCGCTAATAAACAATATGAAACCGCGATTGTAAAAGCTCGTGAAGATAATAAACGGTATTATATAATCATAAATAGAATCAAAGAAAAAGTAAAATAATTAACA
The DNA here is from genome assembly GCA_029339505.1 of Unio delphinus. Classification (NCBI taxonomy): domain Eukaryota; kingdom Metazoa; phylum Mollusca; class Bivalvia; order Unionida; family Unionidae; genus Unio; species Unio delphinus. The sequence continues at coordinate 4,388,267 of JAQISU010000057.1, read as the reverse complement.
GAAACCATTCGAAATTATGGATATTAAATTAACATCATGTCAAAGTCGTTGATGATATTCTTTTGCATTAATTTATCTTGGAATGATTTAGATATTTCGTCGGTGATTTTCTTGATAACTCGTCCATACGGGACAAACAAAGTCATATTGTTACGATTGGCGTAAACTATTCTATTTCTTTCCTCTGTGCTATATTTTAAATTCTGTATTCGTTTTTATGAGTTGGATAACCATATCGACGTGTCACTTTGTTTCGTTCGTATTCATCAATGATATATTTGCTAGTAAATATTTCACTAGATCCAATCAAATGTTGGATTTTATCAAATTCGATTGTCAACTCGGCAATATTGTCATCATATATATATATATATATATATATATATATATATATATATATATATATATATATATATATATATATATATATAATCTATTTGCGTCTATAGAATAATCGTTGAGACAAAAATAAATATTAAATTTAATTGTATAAATATGATACTCGTTTTATATCGATGCGAGTATTCCGTATTATATATTCCATCAGCGGCGCTTTTTATTGCAAACGTAATAATATCAAAATATTTTTTCAACGGAACTCATCGATGAGAATGAAAAGATATTCTCATCGATGATCTTCCTATTGTACTAAGCGGAAATTTTTACTCGTAAATTTTATCGATGCGGTTGTCCAAATGATTTGAATTTATATGATTGATAACAAGATGGTCATAAATTAGCCCATTAAAACACTCGTAATCAAATCGATGAGCACTGCAGGTTTTACCGTTTATTCGAACTATTATGTAACCCATGCTACTAATACTAACTACATGTATACAGATTTTTTGTTGATGATCTCTGAATGTATCATCACGAGATCTTTCGTAATTAATAAAAACAGGATGAACAACGAACTAATGATCCAGTATATAAACAAATTATGTCTAATTGTTAATTTTGACTTAACAATGAAACCAAAGATGTATATAATTGTGTTCGGATGGTGTACAATTATAATTGCGTGCGTAATATCCTAATAATTCTCTATATGCTTCACCACCACAACTACTACATAATAGTGTTTTTCCGCATTTAATACAGCAAACAGGTCCCGAGATCCTCGTCGGATGTGTTGTCTATGTTCAGCACAGTATTTTTCTACGCATGCACGAGAATAAAATACCGTCGATTCCACCATTTTCCATGAACAATGATTTTTTGTCATTGATATACTAATATGTTTAAATAATTTATTCAAACATAAAATTTGTCTAGAAAATATATGGACAGAGTTTCCAAGATTACGAATGTAAGTCTGGGAAAACAAGATCTTTTAAATATCTTGATATTGTATCTATACCAAATCGTGTTACATTAAGATAAACAATAATCAATAGTTTAAAACAAGCGAAATTCGACTTTTATCGCGACGGAGCCAAATATATATAGTCGACATGGTGAACAACAGATGATAATGCAACCATTAATTATAAATGAGCCGTGGAGGTACTTGCCGAGATAATTTCAGCGATAATAAATCATATTTTATTCCGACGAAATTTTTTGATGGCGCGTCTATGATAATCGTGACCGTATAATGACATTGCAATTCAAATATGTAATTTAAAAAAAAAAACCAGGATTATTACTAGGGATCTATAAAATATATTAAGGACGAGCGTATCCGCTAAATGTTGTTATTTACGGAATTTACTTCATAGTTGCCACGGAGTCAATTTGCATCAACATGAAATATAAAGAATGAATGATTCACTGGACAACCAATAATCATCACTGGAGTTCATGGGGAATAAAAGAGGAAACTCTACATCAATATTGTGAATTAGCTGACGTGACGATCAAAGATGAGCATTGTTGTAATTGTATATAAGAATCGTCAGACGCAGCGTCTGCATACCATCTAATATCAAGATATAAAACCGTTTATTCAAGCGGACCAGGAGGTTTTGGTAAAACAACTCGTGCTATTGAATTTTTCGGACACAATTCGGATATGATTTTGTTAACACCCACACATAGATTTGCCAGGGAAATTAAACACCGAAGCATTAATTATTGTACTTATCATAGTTTCTTTCATTGGAGCGGTGATGCATGGACCTCGGTAAGGATGGGAGAGAAATATATTCCGAGAATTATTATTTGGGATGAAGTATGCACAGTATCGTTAAAAATATTAATAATGTTTCTTGATTGGCTATAATTGAAAAATGCAGCTGTGATAATGTGTGGAGATCACGATTAACCACCACCATTTACTGGATTGTCTCCGCATGATTGGTTAAAGATATCCGTGGACTATTACGAAGAGATAAATGAATTTAAAAATTAATAAGATTGCAATCAAATAAAACACAATGTACGAAATAATTCCAAAGACTTCAATGGATGAGTTTTTGGAAATGTGGTGACCAAATGATTTAATAATAACAAGTAGAAAAATAACCAGAGATATATTTCAAATCAAATTATTTAACACACAACAGGAAAAGTTTCCAGTGATTTCTGTACCGTTATTTTATAGACAAATTGATACACGACGACAAAATATCGACGTTGATATTCCAGGAAAATCTGCGAAGGAATATTTGGTACTAGATAATTTTGTTTTAGTCGATATCAATGTTGTCAAATACGCATTAAACGCCGAAAAATCTCCGTGGAAGTTAGGATGCGCAATGACGATACATTCATCTCAGGGATTAACAATTTCTGATACACGAGTTTGGATCAAAGATGACTACATCGAATAGTTAAATTTGGTTTATCTCGCGGCATCACGAGTAAGAAATATATCTCAACTTGGTCGGGTTATTGTACATTTTAACGACAACGCCATCGACGTAATAGTCAGTGATGTTATAATAAGAACAAAACTCGCTAGTTATAAACAATGTGATAAAAAAAATAATTGTGATTTTAATATTGATATTGAATTTGTAATGATGCTACGACAACATAAAAAAAAATTGTGCCAGTTGTAATTGTACAATACTGTGGTTGCATTCAGAAAAAGATACGCGACAGTCGCTCTTTAGTTACCACCTTCAAGTTCACCTGGTTCATAACAATATCTAACAATGACATTACAAAGGATTTGTTGTTTCGAAAAATCACGTCGTCATTGTATTGGTATATATTCTTTTGTAATCGGGATAATGGGTTTCATGGAAATTCATGTTCTTGTCGTATGTTTACATTATGATGTTTTAAATGAGGATGTAGCACCAAGAAATTCCTTGCCAGGATCAATTTGTAATAGATTTGGCCATCTCAAGGATTCGCGTTGATAAGTTCGTTCAAATTCAGAACTAGCTCACTTATGTCTTTGTAGATCATTGTTCTGCTCCTTTGTATCTCCTTGCAACGTCAACGACAGTTAACGCGTATTTGTATGTCCGTGAATTGACAGTATCATGAGGTAAAAATAAGATATCAGCTTGATAAACTTCATTTGGAACGCTAACATCAAAATGTGAGTATTCGATTCTTTCATGCGGTGGTAGATAAAGCTACCATATTGCTTGCCTTGATAACGAATCTGCTGCAGTGGCGCGTGTAACATTTGCTGCGAAGGCAAGTTTATTAATCTCTGCTTTACCCTTCCGATATCCCTTTGAATAATAATAAATCGATTCCATAATGATAATTACCAGGACCTAATACAAGTTTACCTTTCATAGCGGTTTTTATTAACCAGCTAGTCAATATCTCTTTAAAAGATTTATCAGTAATATAATCTACCGCGTGAATCAAAAACATATCTGCCTAATGTCTACGTTATAGATTGTCACTTTTATACGCTATATCATGAACATGACAAGCTGCATCAATAGCGTTTATCGGATACTCGCCGGGTTTTGGTTGATCTTGATTATCAAGGTCGAATATCAAGTCGAGTTCCAGAACTGCAGTAATTATATCCTGGTATATATTTTTCTCCTGAATATTTAGCCCATGGAGTCCCTGCTAATTTTGTTAATTTTGCTGCAATATCACATCCTGTTCCTCTTTAGTTCGATTTATCTCCTGTGATAAATCTAAATTTGCCTGTATCACTTCGTTCACATTTACCGGTGACTGCTGATCTATTATTGGTCGTTGAAATTGTTGTTAGTGTATATGTCGGGGTACGCGTCTTGCATTTCATACAATATAAATCCATGATTTATTAATATATCATGAATTTTACTGAGTTTTCAGCAACACGAAAACAAGAACCAGAAAACATCATCCAGCACTGCAAAACTATATTGGTATGATTATGATAGGTCCATTTGGAAGTGATAAAACGCAATTGCTCCTTACTTTAATACTGAGATGGCTCAAATGGGATAAGTCGTATTTAGTTGTACGATCAGTTTATGATCAGCGGAGTTACGAGGTTCTAAAAGATTTTAATGAAAACTTAATATTATTAGATGAAGACAATGATGATACTGAATTTATCACTGATATCAATGATGAACAGTCCGTTAATTCTATCGATGGAACTATAAATAATAAATAGTATATGATGATGTAATGCTGGACGAATAATCAAATCGAGCAAGTAGATTTTCCCGAGGAAGGCATACAAACACTGGTGTGATTTATGTAACTCAAAGATACACTCAAATTCCAAAAGTAATTAGAGATAATTGTAATATTCTTGCTATGTTTAATGGAGTTGACAGACATTCGCTGAGAAATATTCATCAAACATGGTGTGGCGGAGATTATGACTATAATCATTTTATAATTTATTTTAGTCATGCTCAGTCAACCCCACATGGATTTACAACAATACATTTACATGATGCTAGAACAAAGTATTGAATCGGTCTTGATAAAATTTTCAGATAAAAATTCATATTAGCAGATAGGCGGAACACATCACCAATGGGTAAATAATAATATCATTATATTTAGAAAACATCAATGCCCAAAAACTATAGCAATAAAATTAACTAACCAAGAGAAATTCTCTCATTTAATAAGAAATTTTAATTCATGAATTTTTTATATTATTTTTTTTTCGGTCTTGTAAGAAGCCTTTATTTAAAATGCGGACACCTCTAAAAATGTCGGGTTTTTGCCTCTTTGCTGCTAATGACGAATCTGAAACCACACTAATGAACACAAAACCCAACAATGGATTCGACAGAATAGTGGGCACAGGGTTAAACTTCTGATATAAAGAAATTGTATGTTGAGATGCATAATTTTAGTTTTGTTAATCAACTGCCATACTTCTCAGGTCCAGTGAATAATAGTATTATGCTTTGTTTTAATAGAGCCATCCAAAACCATGGACCTTTCCGACCTTGTATATTGTATTTTTTATGGTTTTAATATGTGCATAAAACTGTCCTTTGCACCTCTATAATACTTTATTTACTTTTAATGCTGTTTTCGGTGACCGTAAATGTGTTGATATTTCAAATAATCCTAAATATGTGCTTAACTGTTAGATGTTCGTAAGCAACAACTCCATGCACGTATTTCAATAATTTATGGAAAATATAGCTTTGGAAGCTAATAAATGGTTGATTTATATTCAAATGGTTGTTTTAAAATTGACATAAATCATAAATCTTAATATTTTAACAGTCGCATCGTGGTATCATTATTTGATGATTTTAAAGCAATAGTATAGAATTTATCATATATGGGTTAGTTCATTTACTCCCGTAATTATTCATATTGTATTCGTCTTCACTGAGCCTTCGACTAAACGTATGTTATTTAATTATTCAGATAATAAAATTCAGTTTCTTAAGTTTCTTTTAGTCAGATTACAAATGTGTGATAGATATATTATTGCACAGTGTCGGTTTTTGTTTTGTCTTGGATAAATTATTAGCTGTGTGTGAGTGTTCACCTAACGTTTGTCGTTGGATTATTCAAACAATTGCGCTCAGTCCCACAAGTTTTTTTTAATGATAAATACTTTATGTAATTTTTGCATGGTGTCGCTGTTTATTTTATCGGGTATAACTCAGTCGTTCTGAAAAAAGCTTGGAAAAAGACATGCTTAAACATATAACGTCCTGGGTCATAGTACTGAATAAACTTCGTTTGAATGGACACTCTATTGCCATATATACCATTAGATTTTAAAAACGCTGTTTGGTGACGTTTGAATGGACACGGTATATCCGTATATACCATTAGATTTTAAAAGCACTGTTTGATGACGTTTGAATGGACACATAATTGCCGTATATACCATTAGGTTTTAAAAGAACTGTGCTTACGTCTGAAGGGACAAACTTATGCCGTATATACAATTAGGTTTTGAAAAGTACTGTTTGGTTAGGTTCGAATGGACACGGTATTGCCGTATATATACCATTAGGTTTTAAAAGCACTGTTTGATTAGATTTGAATGGACACGGTATTGCCGCATATACCATTAGGTTTCAAAAGCACTGTTTGGTGACGTTTGATTGGACACGGTATTGCCGCATATACCATTAGGTTTCAAAAGCAATGTTTGGTGACGCTTGAATGGACACGCTATTGCTTTATATACCATTCGATTTCAAATGCATTGTTTGGTGACTTTTGAATGAATACGCTATTGCCGTATATACCATTAGATTTTAAAAGCACTTTTTGGTGACGTTTGAATGGACACGGTAGATACCATTAGATTTTAATACCACTATTTGGTGACGTTTGAATGGACACATTATTGCCGTATGTACCATTAGATTTTAAAAGCATTGTTTGGTAACGTTCGAATGTACACGCTATTGCCGTATATACCATTTGATCTTAAAAGTACTGTTTGGTGACGTTTGATGGAAACGCTATTGCCGTATATACCATTAGATTTTAAAAGCACTGTTTGGTGACGTTCGAATGAACCCACTTATGCCGTATATACAATTAGATTTTAAAAGCACCGTTTTTTAACGTTCGAATGTACACGCTATTGCCGTATATACCATTAGATCTTAAAAGCACTGTTTGGTGACGTTTGAATGGACACGCTATTGCCGTATATACCATTAGATTTTAAAAGCACTGTTTGGTGACGTTCGAATGGACCCGCTTATGCCGTACATACAATTAGATTTTAAAAGCACTGTTTGGTGACGTTTGAATGGACACGCTATTGCCGTATATACCATTAGTTTTTAGAATCACTGTTTGGTGACGTTTGAATGGACACCCAATTGCCATATATACAATTAGGTTTTGAAAGCACTGTTTGGTGACTTTTGATAATATGAAACATTTAAGACCCATTGCAATCATACTATTTTACTGGACCAGACATAGGAACGAATCAAAAACGTGTCATTCCGTTTGGAAATTACGAAGATTACATTATTTTAGGACACAATGCGCCAATCAGTGATGTATTAATAAAATAAGGATTTTACGCAGTCTCAAAATAAATACTGTTTTATATGAACGCATCAGACATATAGTATAATATATACTTCAAGAGAAATCCATTTATTTAATACGTCGCAATAAGTGTCCCTTTTTTCATAAGAATTTAAGAAATATATATTTTTGAAAATAGTATAAGACCCCCTATAAGTTGTACCGCACATAGCCAAATCAGACACTCAACTGCCGCCACATATAGTTTAACTCAACGTCACATTTAATCTATTCTCTTTTTCCACAGCCTTTTATTTGAGTACCAGGGGAAGATTAAATCTTATCGACTGTGTAAGTGGGTCTATCAGTTTAATTCAGTTAATGTTAGTCACATTTTAGCAGTTCAAATAGTTAAACAAATCTCAAGAAGGCTGACCCGAGAGTTAAGCAATGTGTGGAGTCAATTCAGTGTCTGATAAAGGTATGTGCGGACCAACCAGTCTCTCGAGAAACTGTTTTTATTGTTCTAATGAAGTCACGCTTTAAACCAGATAATGCAATGTTTATATTTCGATCAGGTCCTTTAGTCAGTAATAATACTTGTTCATACACGTACAAAAAGCATATGTCCTTCCATCAAAAACATTTGTTTTTATAGCTACAAGACTAGTTCCTTCCATCTATTATACTCATTTTTATACCATGCAAACTAGATATTTCCATCAATGACACTTGTTCTAATAGCTACAATACTAGTTTTTCTATCAATAATTGTTATTCTGATAGCTACAAGACTAGTTCCTTCCATCAATTATACTCGTTCTTATACCATGCAAACTAGATATTTCCATCAATAATACAATCTCATATAGGTACAAGACTAGGTCCGTCCATTAAAAATACTTGTTTTAATAGCTACAATACTAGTCCTTCCATAAATAACACTTGTTCTTATAGCTACAAGACTTGCCCTATCCATCAATACAATATGGTTTCCTAGCTGTCCTTCCATCAATAACACTTGAAATAATTATCATTAGGCTAAGCCCTTCTATCAAACATGCTCAATGTAATTGCTGCAAGTCAGTCTAGTTAACGTTATCGAACTGATGCAAAGGAAAATGTGTACAATATTGGTTTGCATCTTAAAATTAAGACTACCAATTTTATATACTGTATCATCTACAATGCTCTAAAATTTCCTAAAAACACAGCATGGAGAACAGCAAAACGTTATCACCATAATAATCACACTTGTGAAGTTATAAAATTCAATGCAAAACGTAATTGTAAACTTGAAAATTTAACCGTGACAGTTTCTTTGAGGTTAATATCAAAGAACATGGTACGTGTCCAACCTACAAATAATATTGTATGAAAACACAGCTTCGTAGCTAAATCTCATAGAGCGGGATAGCCAGTGTGATTGTAAATTCAGATACCGATCCATGAACTTGAACATTAAGATATTACATCAGCATGATATGCGACACATCTCCTAAAGGTAATGGGCCATTTTAAAGGACACCAATTTGACGCATTCCTACCCTGAGAAGCAGCTGACTCACAAACTAAACACACATGCACAGCTAAATTTTGGTGGAACAAGTCACAATATTAACGTGTCATTTCATTCAATAAAATCATCGACAGCTGAATCCCAACAACATTGAACTAATTGGCATGGGGCATGTTCTGTCTTTTGTGTGTGTTGTTGTTTCTTGCACTTATATCAATTCACATTTTTTCATATTTTAATTAAAAGTAAGTATAGACTAGTTCAAGTGAAAATATTTCATTGAGAACTCCGCAAAAATTTGATGGATAAAACAAAAGACATAGCAAATGCATGATGATATTATAATAATTACTACTATCCAGCACAAATAACCTTTGATCTATATTCTTCATATTTAATATCGTCACTGTTAAAATACCGGCTTTAGGATCTTTAACAGATCCTGTTCTGTATAATAATTAAAATATGAAACATCTTAAGGAAAACAACCCTATATATTCATAGACATCCAACTGATAGATATGAGGCAGTTATAAATGCTTAAATACAACTGGCTTTATAGATCGAACTTTTTGTTACCTATAACTAAAATTAAACTCCCTAACATGGCATTCGTTAGTACATTTCCAGAGAAGCAACGCAAAATATAGTTTACATAGGTAAGGCAGTTTTTTAAAAAATAAGTTATTCATGTTACGAGAACCATTGTTAAGCGTTTCGCAATACTATAAATCTAGATAAACAAATCTGATCTAATTACTAATTAGTTAATGTAAACCATCCTAAATTGTTTATCAGTTCAAATCATTTTAGAAATTTATCCGACGGTATCTTTTTTGAGTATTAGTTATCTATATAAGAGATGTTTACATATGAAGTAAGCAGTCCTTGTATTAATATCGGTCATGGAAGACAAATAATTGCGTTGACTTTAGTGGATTTCTATAGTTAAATTATTCATCAGATTTAAAAGTGCTCCAACTATTCAGATTTTGGGAATAAAGATTTTACGAAAGAAATGATTTCGTCGTTATCAAATGTTTTTGATGCAGATATAATCTTTTTCTTTGATTTATAGTTTAAAAATGTACAATCTACTTCTACTAGTTTAACCTTGTTTGAGACTATATTTTATGCACAACAAATAAAAGGTGCAAAGTCTGTCAGAATGAACGAAATGATTCATTTTCTTTTATATCTAATTAATTTCCACTGAAATAAAAACTATGATGAAAGGAATCTCAATGATTGAATATAAATTTATCAAATCCTTTTTATTATAGAAGATATTGAGGAAAATGTCATAACATAGAACACCAGAATGATTTCAGGGATATCAGGTTATATGAATTAGGCGTATCATTGTGTGTACACCTTTATTAAAGAAAACAGATAAGAGAGCTAATAAATGAATTTGCATTCAACGCCCCATACTGTACTCAAATGATCTGATTCACACATTTCGCTTACCCTGTGCTCTCCCCTTTTCTTTACATTCAGAAGTTAAAATCTTCTTCGGCACAATAATGATGATAACTCTAATATATGACTCAGCAATCGTATCGTTGGAATCCATGCGAAAGGAACAATACTGTAGAGTACGTTGAAACCGTATATTTTCGTTTGCACAGTTCAAATTTTTAAGCTAGTTTTCAAAATCTGTCAACAACTTCGCTATAACACTAGTAACATGCACATACATAAATACATTTTGTATTGTTTTGAACGTAAGGGCAACTAAGGTCTAATCTGTGAAATTTTAGGGTATAAGATTAATGGATAATGTGAAACAATTCAGTATTGGGTTTCAAATTTATATAAACACCATCTAACATAAAACATCTTATTAATGAATAAGCGAACCTTCCCCAATGATATGCCACAGACACGAAAATGCGCAAAGTTTGATAATAGCTATCTCTATGACCTGACCTGGATTATGAATTCAAATCCTTGAAACTTTGATCTGTATGGTGTGTCAGAACACAAACGCTAACTGAATTGTATTACGTGGTAGGATTGAAGGTAACTATCCTCTTGACAATTTGCCACAAAGCTATAAAAATACATCTCATTGTTAAACGATAGATACCATTCCTACCTTAATTAAATATAAGTAACATAGCATATTCTTTAGGTGAAAGAACACAATATATAAACACTCTTACGTTTAGACCAAACATTATTTTGTAATAATTAAGCATACATATAAATTGAAGATGTACTTGTTAAATGTTCATATCTATCCTGCTAAATCAGTAAAGTGAGACAGGAGTATAACGATGGAAGATGTTACAACTGTTTTATGATAAAGTCATATGAATGATATGGACAACGATAGGATAGGTAATTAATGATCTTTTATCCAACTTGGAGATTATTTCTTTTTTTTGTTGATTTACAGTCACAATTTGTGCATATTATGTTTTTAATACACAAATAAGAGAATGTTGTACAAATTGTAGAGGAAAACAGATTGTCACTTTTCTGTACACAAGCACTCGTCATTACATTTTATAGAAAGACTTTATAAAATTTCCGTATTTGTATAAACTTCCTCAGCGTCATCGTTACCTGCACCCATACATCCAAAGCATAAAAATCAGAAATAACCAGACTACTTATACATCTGTGTTAATACCACATGCATGTAGCTTGTTTATCATTCAAACCAACTTGTCTCAAGTAGGGCTGTCAAACACCACGGAAAACTGACCCGGTTATCCGTTGCGCCGTTTAATGGGTACCCGGGTACACGTTAGAACATGAAAGACATATACAACCCTTGAGAAACAAATTTGTTTTCCACTAAATTACGCGTTATACGTAAACATATATGGATTACGTTTTTTCGGTATATCCACCTTCCATAAATCTCGTTTATATTAACATTCCATTAATCCCACAGACCGTATTTTAGAAAAGACCGCTTTACGTAACTACAATGTACGAGTACACTTGTCCGTGGACATGTACTTTCCAACAGTATCATGTTTTATTTATAGCAAACCTTGTTTTACTTTCCCACGAATTCTATTCATAGCATCTGTATGGTTTAGTGAGGAGAGAACAGACTATATTTATTTATGTGGCTATTATATAATATGTCCAAATTATATTTGCAAGAACTTTTGGAAATTTGCTTATTGTCGATATCACGTGACTGTATGACTTAGGTTGCGAGATTTGTGTAGTCACATGACTAGAAATGCAAATAGCCAGATCCGGGATAAATTTCAGCAATGATGTACTTTCGTCTCGTCTGTCAGCAGATTAAAGGCATAACAAATGCTATGCTCATGAGGTTTGAGAAAATAAATCATATTCCTATCGATATCATGCTGGTATATCTCGATTAAAGATCGTTCAAGTTTCCTAGGCCGGCATTTAAGCTGCTACCCATGCCGGCATCAAATGGTGTCGGCGAATTCCAACTTTTTGATAGGAAATGAGCTCTGACCCTTCACCCCAACAAGAATGTCCAAATATCAAAAATGGGATGAAACTCGGACTACTCAGACCAGTGTGCTGATGCTGATATATTTTTTTTATTTATAGTGTTGTCGACAACTTTTTTGTGTGAACGGGTACTCGTTATTTATTTTCAATACCCGGGTCTTTCGCTACGGTCGGGTACCGGAGTACCCGGGTACCCGTTGACAGCCCTAGTCTCAAGACAAATATCTTGTATGATCAGTTAATATAATTTAATTTGCATTTTCCATTTATTAGAAAACGTTGTAGTTTTATATATATCGTTTATGGGATGTGGTTGATTGCGATAAAATATAAATTAAATTAACACATATTGGTATATTAATTCTGGGGGCAATTTTTTTTCCAATCGGCTATTAACCTTTTGATTGCAGAAACTAATTGGACTATTAATGAAAGTTGCATGATATTTAGTTGAGTACTATCGCATAATTTGTCGTTGCCAGAAGCTGGATTTGAAATCATGCTGATGTTACCCTATATCAGCGTTATCTTTAGCTGCTTGTCCGTACATAGGATCGGAAACAAATGTGTGGTATGTAACACCAAGGATCCAAACGGTTTCGAGTCAAATGACTTTCTCGTATTATGAAACATAATGCTGAAAATGAGCAAAACAAGAATCCAATCAAATCAACTGATGCAAATAATTAGACATATGTACCTTTATCATGTGTTACAAATTTGTTTGTATCATAGTAACATACACTGTAATTTGACGCACCAAGACAACCAGACCATACTGTTGAATATAAATGGTCCATGTTTCGATGAATATTTACGAAGTCTTTGTCGCATCAGCACGCGTAAAAGAGTGTGATACATCGATGAAAGAATATGCAGATGATATTTATGTTTTATAGTAGATATACGGAAGTATTTTGATGTGGTTGAAAGCTTTCTTTAATTGCGAGGAGTCTAGTGACGAAAAGATTCTGTTTGTTCTGTTTTAGTAGATACAATGACATATTTCACTCGTTAAGCGGAAATGTTTGTAATGTCTCAAATGGTTTCACTCACACGTGACAATACAAAATATTTCGACTTCAAGAGTGAAATATTTCCTGATAACTATTCAACATACGTAGATATTCTGTTTATCGTTTTGTATAAGAGATATTTTCCCATTATGTGCAAACACTGATAATGGATGCATTAAGGTATCGATAGAGGTAAGTTAAACTTTTTTTCGGACAACGAGCTTTTAAATATATATTTCCTAAATAGGAAAATAACTTAGTTCGAAACTGATATCTACATTGAGTCGATAAAAGAGGTATCGCAGCTCTGGCAATAACGTGTTCTTCTTACTGATATATTTCAAAAGCACATCACGAAACATATCATACATAGGTGGTTAAAAACGTCCTATCGCATTGAGATCGTATCATCTTGAATTGATTCACATTATCATTGGCTATATTTGTACAAGTCAGTTTATGCAGTACAAAACGACATTGATCTGATAAGATTTATCAGAGCTTTTTCATTTGTTAAAACTCTCGGATCAGTAATGACGTCACATAAATTTTATATAAATGTGAGAAGGATGGAGAAATAAATTTAAAGGGACCTTTTTCAGAGCGAGGTACGTTCATTCAGTTGTTCTAATGAAGAGTTTCATTATTTATATTTTAAATGATCATTTAAAGTATATTTATCCGTTACAACTTTTGATAACATAAAGCGTAATAGTTTTTGTTTGTAAATGATGGTTTGAACAACATATGCTACGCATTAATGTTGCTCTGAAACAGTTAATATTCTAACAAATTTGCTCCTAAAATAATATACAAGTATGGAAATATAAGAATGTGGTTTGAACGTTTTCTCTTGAATAATATTCAGTTAATTTAAATGCTTTAATTTCTTTCTTTGATTATTAGATCTCCCAAATCAAACTTCATCATTTTGGCGACGTTGAAACGATAAAGCCGAAAACTATTTCTACTTAAAGCAAAAATAGTCTATTTTCTTTAACGAATTTGTCTTGCAAACTACCACTTCAAGCGTTACAAATAGATATTATTCATTCACTGATGTCATTGGTAAATGACAAATATTAGTGGTGAGTGAATTAGGCATCATGTGTAACATGTATGATTTGGAAATAAGGTACATGTACATTATTGTTTTGGTATCGCCGATTTTTTTTATATTATGCAACACTAATAATCTACTGCATACAACATCCAGTTAAATTTGGACATAGAAATGGCTTAAATAAATTTGTTTTTATCACATTCCTGCATCTGTGTCTTACTAAACTAATCCTACTCAGGCCAAACACATTACATAGTCAATTATTAAAGGTTTTGAAGGTATGTTCATTTCAGAGTAAATGTACTTATTTGTATCGTTCCCCTAAAATAAGCATGCTAATGACTAAATACAAAAGTAAAAATGTACCCATTGGATTAAAGTTCCAATGATGAATATTTTAAATCTTTTATTTGCAGGAACTAATAACAATAAATATTAAAAAATATTGCATGGATATTTGTACAGATTATCTAGAGCCTTTTTTTGCTAGAAGCGCAATATAGAAAGGGAAAACTTCTGTATTACCTATGATACGAGTTCCTTGATCAGCATTATAGTTACTGGTAACTTATGTGAAATAATTCCTGCTTAAAGAGGGTAGACATTCTATGATATTTTGAAAATGCTAAATTGAAAAGGTTTCAAAATGCTCTCAATATCAAATTTGTGTTTATATTTATTAAAAAAATGAAATGGGGTGCAAAATTTAACCAACTAAAATAAACAGAATTAGCCATAACGTATAAAAAGTTTTCCTTTTGTTAACTCTAGATAAATAAATATAGACAATGAAACCTTTAGAACAGACTCTGCTAGTGAATAGCTAATGACACTGGTTTGAAATTGACGAAATATATTGATAGAATGGATATATGGGCAATCTTTGATATGCAAGTTCATATTGCCAGCACTTTGAGATTTCAGAAACGAGGACAAAGGTAAATCATAAACCTCCCATCGCACTGAAAACACCTTATCTTAGCACAATCGATAATGTCACGTGATTCAGTTGTGCAAGTCAGTTGATAAATAGAGCACATCATTGATTAGGTTGCTGCTATCATCGGAGTGTATTCATTGGATAAAATTGTATGATGTAGTAAAGTTGTGGTACAAAGCTTTGTGAACAGGGATGTAAAATTTCGGATACTAATATTTCTAGCAGAGTGAGGTATGTTTATAATGTAGGCATGGTTTTATTGTTAGAAGTAACGAAATTTTAACTTGTCATTCAATTTTAATAATATAATTTACATATCGATCTTCTATTGAAAAGAAGAAAAAAAAAATCCCACCTATCTGAAACGTTTGCGAATCAGATATTTAATCTTATTATTCTTGAACAGTTATAAATATCTATTGGATACTATTTATTTTTAAAAAATATGCTGTTTTATTGCAATAATGGTATATAATTATACATTTGTGAGGCAGATCGTTAAAGGCATGTTTTCCCTTTTCTTCCGTTGATCCAAGTTAATATTTGTGAAACAGTTACATTATTAAATCTGGCTAAAATATTCAATGAGTATATATATATATATATATATATATATATATATATATATATATATATATATATATATATATATATATATATATATATATATCTATATGTATATATTTATATATATATATATATATATATATATATATATATATATATATATATATATATATATATATATATATATATATATAACCTTTGTAACCTTTATAACCAATTGCATCTTCACATTTGGTTGCGTTTCCTACTTCAATTTTTAGCGTCTTCTTTTCAACACTTTAAATCTAATGATTTCAATAAAAGAACCTTTGCCTATTTGTACAATTAGTACCTAGCAGTTTCCAAGCTTTAGTGATCTCATTAATCACTCGATCTATTTAAAAATCTTCTCGCATTTTGTATGGAGTTTGAATTCCATTAAATTAGCAAGACTGATAAGTATATAGATATATATATATATATATATATATATATATATATATATATATATATATATATATATATATATATATATATATATATAGTTATAATAATCAACGAGATGATGAAAACCAATGCAAGTTAAAATCCTAACGGAACCTTAAATTTTTTCTTGACTTCGTTCTTGTTCTGGTTAACTGTTTATCCTCACAATGTGCAAAGACAATTGTATTAATAATGATAATAATATGCTCAGAATGTATATAGGAGTTTTGTTATTTGTATTATGTATGAAATTTGTTTGTTTATTTTTGGAGGGTTTCAAGGGGATGTGGGTTTCGTAGTGTGGATATCAAGGGATTTATTGTTCTGGGGTATTTAGCAAAACGGGATTAACGACTGAGACTTGTTAGGTGGGGCTAGAATACATGAATCTACAAAATGTACATGTATTGCGACATTTTCAGAAACCAATCTTTATGTACATATTAATTCAATAGAAAAGATCATTTTGATCAGAGTATACAAATACCAAATTGTATCGGCGACAAACAGATATAAAAATGTATTTCTGCAGAATTTGTGTATTTCTAATAAGATGTGAACCAATTTCTTTCGTTTTCATGTCACTCTAGTTTTAAGTGAAGAATTATCAGTGTGAAAAAGACCGGAAAGAATGCTGAAGCTTCTACTAACATTCTTCCTGATTAGCGTGTCGTTTGGAAAAGTAAGCGAATTTTCTTCTTGGTTTTAATTGAGTCTATTGGCTCTATTTTCCGATCGCAATCTGTACGTTTTCCAATATGTCCAAGACGTTATGTTCTTATCACGATAAAAGAAGGATGAATTAGATCAAAACATAAATAAAAACAAAAAATATGTAACGCAGACTCTGAAAATATAACTTGTATAACCCTAAGAAATAATGTTAAGTGATTTAAAGAAGACTTTGGAAATATAACGGGTATAATCCTAATTATTAATGTTAAGTAATTTCTTCATGTACATTGGTTGTCATTGTTTATCTCTCGCAATAAAAATGGTGTTATCACACCAAATGATGATGTTGTATACTTTGTTTTTATGTGTTGTTTCTCTGTTTCTTTCAGCCTCCTGAACGGATACAGTACGGTACGATCTTGAATGACATGATATATTCGCGAGTGTATTCAGAAACTGATAGACCATTACATACGATTGGAAATACCAATGTGATATTTTTGATAGAATAGTTTACTGCTATTTTTACGATTGGAAATACCAATGTGATATTTTTGATAGAATAGTTTATTGCTATTTTTACGATTGGAAATAACAAAGTGATAGTTTTGATATAGTAGTTTATTGCTATTTTTACGATTGGAAATACCAAAGTGATCCTCTGCTCCACTGTGGGAAATGTTCAGTATTCTCAAAACGTGATAAACATATATTAAAACATTTTAATTAAAAACCAATACAACTTAGAAAAGAACAACATTAAATAGCGAAGCCCCTTCCTTCCATCTATATTTGATCATGATGAATCACATAACGGAGTCTTGATGGGTGAATGTAAAGTGTCTTCTCGCTCTTATTATTTATGTGTTTTTGACAAATAAAGCATTGGAAAATACAATTGGTTACTTGATATAGATTACTTACATATACATACCCCTATATTTTCAGTTTTACAAACGTTCTGAGTATTTAAAATCCAACATGTGGTAATTTCATCTTTGATAATCTGCTTTGATTGCCTTCGCTACACTTAATAATTCATTATAAAACTTACTAAAGCTACCAAAATACAACGCAAAGGGGTGCAATTATTTATTAACCTAACAAACGGCAAGTTATATTACGTCAATATGAAGAAATACAATACACGTTAACTTTCTAGTCTTGGCCAGACAATCATTTCAAACAGAAGCAAATTAAGAAATTGAATATTGCCACAAGAATAAAAACAAACTATGTTTTTATTTTTCTTGGCGTACATGCTAGTAAACAATCAAAGATTTGACTCATCTTGAAATATTTTACATAGAGTTAAAAGCAACTACATCATTTGTCAAAAGAGGCAAATTGAAATCGTCAAATTGATCCATGTGAGACTTAAACTAACATTTAATGTACATAACACGTATTTTATGAAATTAATCTACATTAAAATACGAATTGAATGTTATCATTCTTTTCATTCTAAAAGGACATTGAATAAGAGAAGGAAAGGAAAAAGTGCAAACTGCCACACATGCAAGAAGGTTATATTTTCGTTGTGCTGTACTGTTCCATGTTTCTAAGTTACGGTTTAACCTGCTTTATAAAATTATATATTGACAACAATATTGAATAATAATAGAAATTTATTGGTCTATATAAAACTGACGGCTGAGCAGAAAATAATATCGAGTTCCTTATTGCGATAGTAGCATTAGGAAGTTTAACGGTCATATACTTAACAGTCCCACTTTTTCCCAAACTAAACACGCTACCCAGTATCTAGCTGTTTTTTGCATGCAATTCAGCTTACATTTTGATATTACTATTTCTAGTAGTGGTCGTTGTCATATTTAGAATACAACTACTTTTTTTGTTGCTCGACGAATATGGAATAGGAAATAATGATAACTGAGGTTTTGGTACAGCATTCCCGTTGTGTATCTTAATTAAGTTTCGCAATAAGTTCCGTTTATTATTGCTAAATTCATGTAATGGGTGCATGCGCGTAGGTAAGTAAAGCCCCAGCCACCAAAAAAACGTACTGTGAAATACGTTTTAGGCTGAAATGACGTCGATCAAGGTTGTCTTTTAGGTCAAACGTTGGGGTATTGTTGGTCAGAATCAATCAACTTAGCTGGCTGCAGTTATACTCAATGCCAGTGATACAACTTTATGGTTTTGTCTCTGTGTGCACAGTATCATGCCCCAAATGAACATTTAAGTACAATAAAGTTCAGTGATACAACTTTATTGTTGTGTCTTGGTGTAAACAATATTATGGTCCAAACGTACATCCCTGTGATAAACATTTAAGTACAATTAAGTTAAACTTCAGGCCTGCTGCCATTGCTTAGTGCAGTGGCAGTTATGTTTATGTCGATGTATCTAGATGACTGCAATGCATCATTTGTGGAAGGGGTTTATTCTGACCCATATTACAGACGATAGGGAACGATTGACGCTTACATGTAGGTCAGTTCCTGCGGCATTATATTAATATTAACGTGTTGCGGAAAATTCGTTATCTTTTAAATATAGTTCTAGTTTCTTCTATTTTAACAACTCAAGCTTGCACCGATAACGGACAGATACAGGTGTTGAATAATGACATTACGCAGTACAAGTCATTGTATGCCACAGAACGTGATACGCCTTGTATGGTAAACAAAACAACTGGTGCAGGGGGATCCGTAAAGTTTATCATATATGGATGCAATGTGGTAAGAGGGCAAACTACTTTATAAAATACTTTATAAATATAACGCATCAAAATAGTTTTAAGTGAAACAGATGCTATTCATTTTTTTCAAATTTTGCTTAGAACAAATATTGACTTCTTTCCAATTTTTGCTCTAATGATCATTCAACTTTGAAATAAATATTAATTATAGTACACTGCTATTTTGCTATATTTTATTTTCCGTATATCATAAACCTGTTATAAGGATTTCTTCTGTACTAAATGTTTCAGAACATAATGAAGCTTAACATACATGATTATTTACTGTCAATACCTCTACCTCCAGCTTGGTGTATTTATTTGTTAGGGGAGAATCGAAATTATTATATAGTCCATAGTAAATGATCCAATACAATGATTGCAGCACGGCTTCCCTTGTATTTTCAAGAATCGCATGGTCAAGTAAAATAAATATTGATTTTTACACAAGCGTTGGTTCAAGTTACCTTATGTTTTCCAAAAAAGAATCGGTCTGAAATAGCTATTGAAGGGCGAATCTAGAAAACTAGCGAACGATTATCCATTGAGTCACTTGTTTCGCCATTAAACTATTAATTCAGAAGGTGTTATGCACGCACTTGTTAATTCAGGTGATGCCAGTTAGAGCCACCCTCATGGAAGAAGAGCAGGATACTATAGGAACAAATGTAATCTTTGGCGGAAAGGGAGTAGCAGGATACGAGCTACAATGTGGTGGGGTACCACTCGGTGGATCGATAAACATATTGCAGGCCAAATTACAAGTCGGGTAAAAGTATTAATATATGATGCCTAAGGACTATAACTTAAAACATTATTGTCTTCTTGAAGGATATATGTAAACTCATCTGCTAAATTAATTCATAATTATTTTAAAAGAGATCACGTATAGTAAGTAGAAGCCACCGATTAAAACTGTTACTTTATCGCCTAGTTGTTGCGTTTAACCCAAAGCCACAAGTACGTCAAATACGATAAATAATAGTGTGTCTACTTGACATCCATCCAAATATAGTCATTGAAAGTAGCCTTGTAATATATATATATATATATATCCATCCAAATATGCTCATCGAAAGTAGCCTTGTAATATATATATATATATATATGTATATATATATATATATATATATATATATATATATATATATATATATATATATATATATATATATATATATATATATATATATATATATATATATATATATATATATATATATATATATGTATATATATATACCATGTTGTATCTGTGAGGCCTACGCTTTCTTATTGATTTATATTCATATCTTCATCAGAAATACTGGATTCGAGTTCCACGATGAACACCAGGCGATTTTGGATTTGAAAATGGAGATTTTTGAGAATGGGGTCCCTCGAACATCATCGAGCCCTGTAAAGGTTGGAACCCCATTGAATTTAACAATATCGGGATCAGGTAATTATAGCTGTAGAGAAGATTAAAACTAAGAAGTGTTTGATTCATCGATGATATATTTTAAGAGTTCCGTAATTTTATTGCAATGATTGCCCATCATATATACATTGTCCATTTAGACAACTAGAATGCATAAGTTAAAACATATGTAAGATAGATGCCATAGATTTATATCTTATTACTTAGAAAAACTGTAATCTCCAAAACTGTGAAGGAAAATATAAATAATTATTCACAAGAAAAGGATTCTTCATTAGTACCACAATGTATGGTAAGAACGTTAAACAAATAATTAACTGGTCATGAGATAATTATATCTGTTTAAAATAACGGGTACAAGTAAGATTTGTGCTGGTGAAAGTACCTAACAATTTACCCCAGTTCCAACAGGAGAAATGCATATTTTCTCTCTTGTTTGTCGATTTATGATAAGCCATGATAAGGAACATGAATCTGAAAGTGTCATTATAACAAATAAAGGAGTAGTTGCTTGTGGTTTACTATATTTACTATATATGAAATCATGGATGACATGTAACAAGGTGCAGATGAATGATGAAAAAACTGAGGATATTCTGATCACAACACAAAGGCTTTCTAATTCACATCCTTTACCTCAGACAATAAAAATAAGCAACATCAACATTAAATTCTCACAGTTAGTAAGAAACCTAGTAGTTACTCTAGACAGTACTCTCACATTGCACCAGCATGTCATGAACATATGCAAGGCTGCATATCTTGAATTGAGACGCATCAGTTCCATTCGTAAATATCTTTTAGTTGATGCCATTAAAACACTTGTGTGGTTCATTATTACTTTCAAGACGGGATTATTGTAATTCAGTTCGGTCTGGTTCGTCACAATATTTACTCCAGAAACTTCAAATAGTTCAAAACACATCTGCACGGATCATCTTTAGAGTACTTCGATCAGAGCACACCTCACCACTGCTCTGTACCCTACACTGGCTATCGATTCGATACAGAATCAAACACAAAATTTGTTCTCTGTGCTATGTTTCAATGACAGGCTCCAGTCCAACATACCTATCCAGCCTCACCCATGTGAATACACCAGCTAGATACTTACGCTCTTCATCTGATAATCGTAAACTCTTTGTTCCCACGGTGAAAACGAAGTGATATGGACAACGTTCGTTTGCATACCAGGACCAGGCGACGTGGAACGAATTGCCCATTGAAATTAGACACATAGACACAGGTTTCCCTTTTAAGAGTGCCTTAAAACTCACCTGTTTTGACTGCAAGGACAGAGATAGAAAATTAATTGTGTCTTGTATCTTATATGTTTTCAGCATATTTGTATGTTTTCCAATTTCATTGTTTTTGTCATTTGTTTTTCTGTAGTGTAGTCATATAATTTTTGATGGTGTAAAGCGCTCAGAGCTTCGAAGGGTTAGGCGCTATACAAAGTCCTCATTATTATTATTATTTCTCTTCCACACTCCATTAGATGTCTATTTATCCTACTGTATAACTATTTTCACGTAATTCAGCGAAACACACTGAAACAACATTATACATCTTTATTCATTGTTGTATTTATGGCCGGAGATACAGTATTCAATATTTGTTTTGTGACACTATAAGGTCGCTGCACATTATTTTCATAAGACAATTGATAACTATACTTAAAGATTTTTCGCATCTCTTGATAAATTCTCACATTTTCTGTTACACTAAAACGTATATTTACATTAAAATAAATGGTTGTGGTTGAAATTCGGAATTCTACGGATGATCTAATTCTTTACACAATGCACAATAACATACTTGTTTCTAGTTCCTATGAAGTATAATTTAAAGTTTATTTATTTCGTTTTACTTTCAGATTATTTCAGATTTTACGCCAGAAGTTGTCTTGCTGTGGGAAAAATGGGACAAGTTAAGAACTTGATACATGAAGGGCAAGTAACCACTTCAAACTAATAAATCATTAAGAATGATTTCTTGATATTGTATTAATGTAAAGAAAGCTATCAGTATTAGACCAATACCATAATGAAAACTGGTTGGTGTCTAGAGTATATACACATTTTCAGGAATTAAAATTCTTGTATTTTAAAATACAAAGATATTTCTGTTTCAAGAACAATATTATATTATTCTACATATTACACACGAAACATAAATGTCGCACCGAAGGGAACATATTTACAAGTGTAAAGCTATATCGACGGTTGATTGTATGAGGTACTATATACATAGTTGGTTAATACATCTTAGGGAAACAGTTGATAAAGTTAAATATACACGCCACTAATAAATAAAACATTATCAGAGTTATTCAAGCTTTTCAAACGTACATTTATGAGGAAACGAGGACTATTTATGTTTAGATCATGTCTTTAAGACGGAATCCTTAACAAAGGGGTTCATTATCTCCGTTATGTTTCAGGCGCTACTATTTCGTCCTTTAATATTAAGTGGAACCTATTCTGACAAATTGAAAATATACAGTACGTTTACAAGAAACGATGTTTAAGTAATAGTATGACCGTACTCGGGTCAGTAATGCAGAATGATAATCTCACCAACAAAAATATACAGATTGCCTTTGTTGAAATGTGTATAAACTTTTATAATGTGTCCGAAAGCAGAATTATTTACCTTAAGAGACTCAAATGTTTGATAACGATATTAGTATACCTTACATTGAGAACAAAAGCAGTTCAGATTCCTGTTTTGATTTTGACTGGTTATTTTACACTCTTATTGTTATATAGACTTTGTGTGCTTTCTACACGTTTTCTGTCTCACAACTGTAGTGAAATATCGGCACGCCCAATACATTTCGATGCAGATTCAAAGTATATTCATACTGGCCATACACGATAATGCTAACGCTAGCATAATATTATGTAACTGTTGTTAAATTTTAGGAAATGCAATTATTAATATTGTAAAATACAGATATTGAAACAACGACAGCAACGTCAAAATAGCTACCACTATCGAAGCTGACAAATCGTAATTTATGAATAAGGTGTACATAAATGTATGTATGTACGCCCAAGAAAATTTACATTGATGATGTAGCATTTTCAATATTGCATCCAGGCACGAGTCCAGGATAACGGATAAACATCTGAGCCATACTCGGTAACCATTGTTGTCAAGCAGGGTTGTGTTCTGGCACCGACACTGTTCGGTCTATTGTTCTCAGCTACGATGACTATTGGTTTCAGAGACTGAGCGGATGGAGCAGGCGTCATGAACCGTACATATGGAAACCTATTCAATCCCAGGAGCGTTCAAACAAAATCAAGGTCATGACAAAAACCATCAGAGATATCGTATTTGCTGATGACTGCGCCCACAATGATGGCTCAGAAGCGACCTGCAATGCCGCGTTGACAAGTTCTGCAGATTCTGCACAAGCTTTGGTCTCACCAACAGTATCAAGAAGACCGAAGTCCTGCATTAGCCGGCCCCTGGAAAGCCCCATGTTGATCCCAACATCAAAGTCAACGTATAAAAGCTTAACGTAGTGAACGACTTCATCTACCTTAGTAGCACATTGCCACAAAACATCACTATTGACGATTAAGTGCACCTTCTCATTGCCACATACAGCACAAATTTCGGCAGATTGTATGCCAACGTCACGAATAGAAGAGGCATTAGCATTACAGGGCAGTTGTGCTCCCTAGAATACTTTACGCATGCAAAACATAGACGGTGTTCCAACGACATGGATAGCGATCCATTGGAGGTCGGAAGAAACGCTTCAAAGACAATCTGAAAGCTGCATTGAGAGAATCCAACATAAACCATGATTCCTGGGAGCAAACAGCCAGCGATCGAGTCACTTGGCGTTCCTCTGTTCACAAAAGCTCTCCGTTTTGTACATCTAGAAGGACAGCAGCATCAGAGCTGAAGAGGCAAGCAAGAAATGTACGTGCCATCAACCCTTCTGGAGATGTCCCACTCGTTCCATGTCCCTTAGACAACGAACATTCTGTGCATGGGTTTGCCTCAATAGCCACAATAGAACCAGCCCCTGTAGGATACAGAACAGTGGTGAGGTGTACTCGGATCGAGGTACTCTAATGATGATCCCAGGAGCTGTGTTTTGAACGTTTTGAAGTTTTTGAAGTAGATATTGTGACGAACCAGACAGAATTGAGTTACAAATGTCAAGTCTTAAAAGTACTAATGAACACACAAATGTTTTAATGGCATCAACTGAAAGATAGTTGCGAATGGAACTGATTCGTCCCAGTTCAAGATATGAAGCCTTGCATATGTTCATGACTGTGTGAGCTTGTTAAAGTTTCTGGAATATATATTGTGACGAACCAGACAGAATTGAGTTACAACAGTCCATTCTTGAAAGTACTTATAGAATAAAGATGATCAAGCGTCGATGTTTCTGACGTGAGAAAATGATCTAAGCTGTACACCAACTGAGCGATTAAGTCACCAGAAAGAACCAAGATATTTATTAAATATCAAGGCATGTATTTAATGGAAGATGCTGTTTGCGTAAGTATCGTTAAGAGCACCTTTATTCTTGGTGGTAGTCAAATTGTGACCACAACAACTATTGTATACACAGCAGTCGGATTTGTTGTGTGTGATATTTCGATAAAATACGGTGTCACTGTCGCTGCTGGTAAAATAGTTACCTTTTGGCTGTATTCACGAATACGTCTTCATTCGGATTATCTTGCGGCCGCAAAACGTAATTTTATCATGAATAATACAAACTACTAGATGGCTATTGAGGATAAAAGAAATATCATGGTTGAGTTCGACATGGCGCTGGTCGAAATGGAAGATTTACCAACGACCTCGGTAACAGATACGGAACAGATGAATTAGTTATCCAAAACAGGTGACGGTGAAAATCGATTATTGCACAATCGTTTACATTAACAAGTGGTTAGCTTACTGAGCAGCAATGACTCACCCGAGGAGTCATTCACAGTGTGTTTCTGAAGGTATCATTTCAGAAATTTAAAGAGGAACAACACATGCACGTTACACCCACGCATAATGATGGAATTGTCTGCTTGTCCAGTGGCTTCATTTTTACATATAGTTGTTTTAGTAATTGTTTAATACATTAATAATTGCATTTCCCAGATGCTAAATGCTGTTTCACTCGAGCATTAGTGGCAACAATTTACGAAATACACATTTTTTGCGTCAGTGAAGTGACAAAACACCAGTTTAGAAACAAAAAGACTGCACATATAAGAACAAACACACACACACACATATATATCTATCTATCTATCTATCTATATATATATATATATATATATATATATATATATATATATATATATATATATATATATATATATATATATATATATATATATATGCTTGTGAATCGTTCCTACAGCATTTACATATACATCATTAGAAGACTTATGAACATGCATTTTTTCCTCCTAGATTAAAAGGAAACAAATTTATTGTCAGTTTATTTCGTCAGTTATCGTCATCATCAGTAGTAGATTTCGTCGTGTAGATGTCGTTTTAACTATTATTATTATTATTATTATTATTATTATCAGGGATACACTCGATGCGCCCATAATTACAAGTTTCACTGAACTGGCTCCAGGGGTTCAAGGACGCATGGAAACTTTGGCAACGTTGTATGCTTTCCATTTTGTAGACTCTGAGGAAATTACATTGAATTGCACTGTGTTTGCATGCCGAAAGGATGACGCTGAGTGCCAGGTAAAACTAATTGTTTCAACTAAAATGTTAGATATCATTACTTGACAATTAACACAGTGGAAAAGACCAACATATTGTTAGACAACTTCATAACAGCAGCAGCAACAACAACAACAACAACAACAACAACAGTGATTAAAATAATCCATCTCCATATGATCAACAGTATTTATGTATATATTTAATTTCGCTGTACTAATACACCGTTTTAGCTAGAATAATGACACTTATTACAGTGACGGTACCAATCCATTATATTGTGCTTAACGTTTTCTGGCCATGCCCTTCTCAAGCCATTAATATTGAGAACCACGTCGCATAACTCTATATCCAGTTTATGGCATACATGTATTGAACTCATGCTTGTGAACAATATATGTTTTAGGTACTAAAAAAAGAAAACACGCAATGTTCACCACACACTCCAAAAGATCGCGCTGACATACGAGATGTGAAGTCATTAATTTCATGCAACATATAAACAAAAATACATTTGGAGGAATTTAGAACCAGTGTCATACTAACTCATTTTGGTAGTTTTCACCCTAAATTCTTTTAATCCATTTAATCGGTAGAAGAATATATATATATATATATATATATATATATATATATATATATATATATATATATATATATATATATATATATATATATATAGGCATATTCATACAGGAGGTGTTGCACTTATATTTAGATTTGGAAAGTATCGAGTCATCAAAAGGCCCAATAACGCATAAATTGTGTGAAGATACACACACCTTGGAAGGGTGGGGGGGGGGGGGTAAAGGATAATTTTCTGAGATGTGCAAATGTGATGTTTTTTATTTACTATGTAATTGAAGACCACCATCCCTCATTCTCATGACACAAGAAACAAAAGAGCCACTAATGAAGGCAATGGTACCAGAATGAATGTGCAGACTGGAATCCGAGTCATTGATGAATACTACTACCCTACATCCTCGTCACGAGCTTTAAGTACGTATTGAACATAATCAATTAATAGAACTCTTGCTCAGACCTCTAGAGAAGTATGTCTCATAGTAAATTTCAGGATGGTGGTTCTACAGCACAGACTTGTGTCTGTAACATCAATATTCGTTCAGTGGGAAAATGTGATGGCAAGGTGTCCTTTCTTCCACACAGTCGAATATGTCTAATTCTCAGTAAAGATTGTTAATTGGTGCAGTCTCTTTTAAGCAGCCTATGTCTCTGCCTTTATTGATTTTAAAAGATTTGATACATATTACTGGTCCATATTTAATGTCTCTGCATAGTATTTACATTTTTGTGAAGAATTCCAAACATACTAAACCATGCAGATACTTTATTTTAAATATATGA